>JAQFVV010012495.1:3428515-4088515 GCA_028023455.1 Epiperipatus broadwayi
TAGAAATTAATTAACTAGAATTATAGTCAATTGTTGCTTAGTAGAAATTAATGAAATATTGATTACCAATTAAAAAAACGAAAAGGAAAAAAAGAAGAAAAATTAAATATTTGAATTAAAAATAAAATTAATCTTTAACAAATATTTGAAAACACTTTTACAATTGCATAATATATTATTTAATTTAAGGGTAAATATTTACGTTTATTCATATTAAGAATTTTGCTAAAGACGACTGAGATTATTAGCCAAATAGATATCAAGCACTGCATGCTATTCTCTTAATTTATTCTTGCATGCTAAACTTTTGGAAGACTACATTTAAATGCACGCATATATATTACCAAAAGGCATTCCATTTTATAAAGTTAAGATCAGCATTATAGAGCTACCCAACGCAATAGTATCCAACCACATGTGATTATAAAAATTTGTAAATGATGAGAGAATTTTTAATTTAAAATTTGTTTCTTTAGTAATAATAGTCATTTTCAAGTGTTTATATGGCTAGTTGCTATTGTATTAAGTAGCTCTATAGTAAGATTTACACTTCATACAAAGAAGTGATTTTTAACAGTTCACATAAACACATCCTCTAGCAAGAATGGACAAGGATATGCACTTATGTCACACTGTAATGCATTTATTTCAATATCTTATAGATATACCATGATTTATGATAACTTGCTAAAATTTAATTTAATAATTTAATTGCAACACTTGAATAATTATCTCTTCTCATAGTAAACATAAAATTATCACCAGGTAGATGAAATTCTACAAGAATTATTGACAATCTTCTATAGGTTTCACAATTTATTTATTTTCATTTAAATCAGTTCTGTAAAATTAATATTGATATCACACTGCATTTCTTTCATTGTTAATACACAGAAATACATGTACATTCACCAGTATGTATGTATATTATTGTGCTATCACACAATGGTACCATATAATAATTAAAAAAAGCTTTCTAAGTATATTTCATTTAAGTCTAGATTTTGCAATTTTGGCAAAATATTTCTGAGATCCAAATTTACATTCATTTATTCATTTTTTATATATAAAATCTAAACCTGAGTGCCCTTTTGGTGAAGTTCACCATAAACTTTACCGTAATCATTGAAAGTGTGCTTAGTTTTAAGTTATAATGAAGAAAGAAATCACTTCCTTAATGGGAATTTGAATTACAAATACAAATAAAAGAAAAATCAATATTACATACTTCTGAGAGTATAAATTTATTTAATGCACATTGTAAGTAATATTTACTAAGGCAATAAACCTAAAGCATGTGCGGTTGAAAAATGTGAAGGTAGGGACCTCTACAGGTCTTAATCACAAGCTTATGCATTGGAAGAAAAGAGGGGAACCTCTTCTTTACTTCAACCTACTTTCTATATAAATAGGTGAAGCTGAACCAGTTAGATCTGAGAGCATGAAGCTATTCAATACTTCACTGATTAAATCCACAATTTCTATTATACATTAGTACTCATGAAATCTTTCAATTTACAATGAGTCAATGAAAATATCTTATAGTTAGAAATCTATTATGATAATTTAAAGTTGTAAGCTTGTGGTTAAGACCTGTAGAGGTCCCTACCTTCGCATTTTTCAACCGCACATGCTTTAGGTTTATTGCCTTAGTAAATAATACTTCTGAGATTGTAAATATGGATTTCAATTCTGCAACTTCTTTTTAATTTATTCATAACTTATTTAATTAAAGGGGATTTGAAAACAGATTTTTCAAGCACTCTTCAATCATCTGTTCTATCTTATATAACTGATACACATGACCACATACATGTGAAAATGATAAATGATTTACATTATACTGGTTTCATAACTGTGCTCCCCCCCCCACCCAGTACTAGAAATACCATTAAGTATAAATTCATATAAAATTCAATCATAATTAGGGCAATGTTTCTTTAATATTTTGTTCACTCTTTAGTATTGTGAAAATAATAGTCTATATATATAATTGAAGTCTACTTTTTAAAGTTATCTTATTAACATGAGTATATAAGCTACTATTTTTTTCCAACTTAAGTTTTTTCTTTTGCTGGCATTAAAAAATTATTTTAACATTACTTATCTAATTTCAGGATTAAATTTTATTAAAGCACTAAACATCACATGATCACCATTTTTTATGCTTACACAAACTGTTTACTCTGGCTTGCACTGAATCGCACTACTATATGAAGAGTTTAGCCTCTGTATTAAATGTTATTCTTATACTAAGCATGCGATCTTTCCTCATGTTTTTAATTAAGTAATTCTAAATATTATCAGTTTACATTTTTTAATTCAATAAGTTTTATAACCTCATAAATTACATTATTTTAAGTAGTCATTAATTTATAAATGATTTAAAATTGCATTAAACAAAAGCATTAATTTGTAATTATATATTGGAATAGTTTCCTCATCTGGAATTAATTATTAATTATTTTTAGAAAAATTCAAACATTTAATTTTATCAAATACATTCAACTATTGGTAATAGCTGACAGGAAAATATTTAATGTAATGCTTTTAATAATGTTGCTGTATTTTCTTTTAATGCTGCTTCATTAGTGACATTATAAGCATGAAAATTGAATCTGGATCTTTATGGATAGTGAATTTTAAGGCAGATTCTGTAAAACATTAGTTGGTCAGAGCATAATTTCAGTATTTATAAATCTAAAAGTCAGATTCAATTTCCATGCTAGTTTTCCCATTGGTCAAACTAGCAATACCTGAAAAAGAGAGGAGAATAACAATATCTCTTGAAACATTGCATTTTACATTAACCTCTGTGTGACTATTATTGTTGAACATATAAGAAAAGTTTAAATAGAGTTTGAATTTTTCTAAAGTCCTTTTACCATTAATTCTAGATGATGGAAATAGTCCCTCATATAATTAATAGTTAAGTGTCTTCCAGTTGTGGCTGATTCATAAGCACTGCAGTGTCCCTGAAAAAAATTAATTACTAAATTTGTGCTAATATTTTGCACAATTATTATGTAAATACAACTTAAACCATTTTTTTTAAAAAAAAAAAAAAATTTAAGGATGCTTGAAATTATATTCAAAAGCACTGCTAATTGTGGTAGTGCCAGAAATGTCATATTTTGGTGAATATCATCAAATTCTGCTGTTATTCATTCACTTATGTCATTGGAGCTGCTCACTGCTACAGTGTTAATAGTTATTTATATGTGATATATTTATGTATTCTGTTTTCTCCTCTGAGTGAATAAACTTTTATAGTTTTCATTTAGGATAAGCAATAAAATAATTCTGTTTTTTCTTGTAATTAACATTTATAAATTAATATTTATAATTAAAGCATAATTAAAGCAGAGAAGAAGATAGAGATCTGATGAAGACTGCTGGACAGTCGAAACTGTAAGGAAAATAAAAAAGTTTTAAGAAAATTTGTTGCATTAAAGTGTATATGAAAAAAGTGTTATAAGCAATATGTAAATTAACATATAAATATTTATTACAAAAAAATATAACAAAAAAATAAAATAGATATATTATTTTATATATTTATCATGACAAATGTTAGTGCTTAATATATATAAAAAATTACATTTTTTAAATTGATATCAGAAAATGAATGAATACTAAACACTTCTATCTTTTCCAAAGACTTTATCATGTGGTTGAAGTGTTTAGTATTCATTCATTTTATATTTAAAAATCCAAAGTGCATGTGCAACAGTTTAATGCTGTTTAAATATTATAGTTTATAAAAAACATCACGCTATATAAAATAATTGACTTATTTAAATTGATATCATATAAAAAAATGAAATAAAAAGAAAAGAACAATCTACTTCAGTAATTATTATTTGTCAAACAGCAATTAGTATAAAACTACATTAGATCTTTTAACAATGACTAGAATGAAAAAATAAAAAGTTTGTGTGGTTATGAAATTAGAAATGCTCTATTTTGTTTTCCTTGCTTACTATTTGATGATACTTTAATAAAGTGTCCCTATTTAAAAATTTCATGGACCACCACTGATGTTGATAAAAGAAAAATATTGACTCAATATTCAATTTGCAGAGTGGACAATATATAGCATGTGTATATCTGTTACATAAATTATCACTCTGATTAATGGTTCATTTATTATTGTGGTTATAAAGTTTTTTGCTCCCTTCATGATCAGCCTCATATTCTTTTGTCAAATAAGGACACATATGCACCCATATACTACACTTTTGCTAATTTAAGTTATCTCCTTTCATAATTTATTCTAGATAAATAGAATAAGATATGCAGAATGCATAATCTTTCATTTATGTGCATTTAGTAATGTTATTCCATATATATTTGGAAAAAAAAATAGAAGATAGATATTTAAATAATCTATATGTGATAGTTTACAGTTATTTTTATACATTTAAATTGGTGTGAATTGTGTGTGTCACATTATGAAAATTGGTAATAAATTTAAACTCTACATTATATATTTAATAAATCGACAAGCTGCTAACATTAAAATACAAGATTCGTGGAATTTGAATTGACGACGTTTGCTTCCGCTTTTGATTTTGAATTTAATGGCAGTTGAGGCAGGTTTAAGAAATTAACCAAAAGTACTTCTGCAGATTTAAGGATTGTTTGTAATAGTTTGTAAACTATTAAATTTATTATTTCATTTATAATTACAATTTTTTTTTAAAGTAACAGACATTTTATTTATTTTACACATATATATATATAATTTTTGGGTTAAACTGTGCTTTAGTTTTGATTAATTCCTAACATTTCAATGAATTAGTATCTGCCTTTGTCAAGATTAACTTTTCAAAGAAAAATCGTTAGATCTCAAATGTGAAACTGAAGAAAATAAACATTTTGTTTATTCACATATTCTAAATGCTCAACTATTTCACACTCAATCTCATTCTTTACCTCACATTCAATCTCATTACTATTCGAGATCTAAAGGTTTTTCTTTGAAAAGTTAATCTTGACAATGGCGGATGCTATTTTGTCAAAATATTGGGAATTAATCAAAACTAATACAAGGTTTAACCCAAAAACTATTTTATTTACATCATATAACCATTGAGAAGTAGTAATTAATTTATATAGTGCACAGAAAGCTTAAGTAAATAGTCTGAACAGGCACTAACCTGTATTGAATGCACTTTAAAACTGGCAATAATCAAGCATATTTTGCCGATAGAGGGATCTTCCAAACCAGGACATGAAACTATGAAAACATTAATATTTATATATCCCATGACACAATTACAGAACTAAGGAAATAATTAATTATAATTGCAAGAATATATAGACTTTCTTTATTAAAAAAAATCATTTTTTCTTTTAGATTTTTGATATTCCGTTTAGAGCCTCCTTGATATTTTCATGTCATTTTCAACCTGAATATTTAGAATGTAAAAATTAAAAGCAGGCATTCTTTTAGTAAAAAAAAAAGTACATTCTTGTAGTTGAAATTAATTATCTCTGTAGTTCATTAGCATTCTCAATATATTGGAGTACACACTTTTTCCCCAGGACTAGCCAGATAGAATGATTCCACTGTAATAAGTATACACATACATATATCTATTACTTATATTTTCTGTAATGAATAAATAGAAACAGTAATTAAGAATTTAAGATTACAATTTTTATTGTTTTAAAGTTTTACATATAAATGTTTGTTTGTTTTTTCATTTGAAAACCTCCACAAATTGCTATAGTTATTTATACTAAAATTAGAAAAAATATAAAAAACGTATTTTAATAAATAATATCTCAAGGAAACATTAAATACATATCAGTTTATTTTTTAATTTGTTTTTTGCAAATATATATTTAATTATTAAAAGCTTGTATATACAGTAAAGTAAGCAATACATTAGATTACATCTCATCATTTATTAAAATCTGTATTGAGTTTCATCTTCTAAAAAAAACTTTTATGAGAAGATTACGTGGGGTTTTTTTTTCTTTACTTTTATAGACTTTTATTTTACTTTTTTTTCTATCCATTTTTAAATTTCTTTTTATGAATACTGTATCCATATTAAAAAATAAAATAAGATAGCTGTTGCTTGAAGGTTGTGCAATGTTCTGGCACAGCACCTCCAAACTATCGATCAAGATGAAATATTTTTCTTTCATTTGGATCCGATCTAACATCTTCAGTTTTTGCATTCACAACTGTAAGATGTTGTTTGCAGTTATTGCTCCTAATTTTTTCCCCACAATTTTTTTTTTTTTAGGTGTCAAAGCGTCGGCCGGGAAGCGAACCCCGGGATAATTGCTTTTAAGGCAGCTGTGCTAACCACTCGGCCACTAACGAAACTACACAATACAGGATAACCATAAACTCATTCGAAATTGACTTCAATTCTTTACTTAATAATAATAATTCATAAAAACTTCTAAGAATAAAAAAAAAATAGTTTTTGCAAATTGAAAATTAAGCTAATATAGTTTTGGTTCATAATATAACAGTTTTGTTTTATGTTGATTATAATAATTTAAGCTGGGAATTTCAAAAGAGAATTTATATTATAAAGCCTAAAAACAATAAAAAAAAATTGTTTTAAATTTTTTTTAAAAAATGAAAGTCATAGTTTGACTTTTTTTTTTTTACACATCCAACGCTTTTTTTATTGCACACAATTTCTTTCCGTAAACGTTTATAGTACAGGCTTTGAAGAAATAAAATATTGATCTGTTTTGATCATAACCAGCTTCTGATAGAGTTACTAAATGAAGATTTTATTAAAAGACGTTTGAACTCAGACTTTCAACCCTATATCCATTCACCCCATTTTATACAAACGTTACACACGACCACATACATGTGAAAAAGAGAAATGATCTCCAAATATATGTATTTCATGCTGAACAGCATTCATTAGTTGGTCAAGATCATCATCTCCCATATATAATATATAATCTGAGCTCAGTTTAACTTTAATGGATAGGCTTCAATCTTCTCCATTCTCCAACTCTTTAGCCATCCATATCATTGAAAATCTGATATATTTTTACTGGGGATCATTTATCTTTTTCACATGTGGTTGTGTGTACAGTTATATAAAATGAAATGGATAGATATAAGGAGCTTGAAAGTCTGAGTTCAAATCTATTCTAATTACATTAAGTTCTGTAGAGACAATATACTTGTATTTAATTATTATATATTCAGCCTGTATTCTGCCCATCTCTCTTCTATGTATTTAAGTGGCCATATTAAGATTTTATATATGAGGTGTCAGAATGACTTGAAGTTAACATGGATATGACAATAATATTGGCATCAGCAAGGGCTATGAGCATTCCATCATATGGATGACTGAAGACTTGGAGGATGGAGAGCATTGAAACCTATTCATTAAAGTTTGAAGATTTGTTATCCTAATATAAACTGAGCACTGATTACATATATATATATATATGTGTGTGTGTGTGTGTGTGTGTTTGCGCACGCATGTGGGTGTGGGAGATGATGAAGGACTAACTGATGAGTGCTGGTTCAGCATAAAATACGTTTATTGGAGATCATTTATTATTTTCACATGTATGTGATCATATGCATCAGTAGTATAAGATGGAATGGATGTATGTAGGAAGCTTGAAAGTCTGAGTTTAAGTCTCTTCTAATTACATTAAGTTTTGTAGAGACAAAATACTTACATTTTAATATTAAATAAAGATTTGTAGTTAGAACGTTCAGTAGTAAATAATTAAATGATTAGAAACATATCTAAATAGAGATTTTATATAAATTATAAAAAATAAATTTTTTAAATTTTGTACCTATAATATTAGTTTATTTCAACAATATATTTTGTATATTAACTGTTGTCAAATATTTCTTTTTATTCATGTGTTAAGCCATCTAAGATTATATAGTTCTGTAATATCATCACTTACAGACTGATCTCTGACTCCCTCCCCCGTCATCAATGAGGATTAGGATTCACACCGACTATTAATAACTGATTCATTCGGAAGATACCTTTTTCTCTTTTATATTATACAATCATTGAAATTTAATAAAAGTCATAAAGTTTTGAACCCAATCCAAGTCATTTTCATAATTATATATATATACACGAAAGGTCAATTTCTATATATTTTAAAAACTTCCATTTTATGATAACTGAAGACTCTCTTCTATTCTTTGATTAGGAAAAGTCATGTAGAATAGTGTTGTTGGTAATTTTCGAATATCGATTGTGCCAAATTCAATATTATTAAATACTAAGTAATATTAAAATGTAGAATGTAATAGTGATGAATTTGCTTTTAAATTATTACAGTGGAAAACAATGAAAAATACTACTGAAAGTTGTTAAGTTTTATTACTTTATTATATTGCTCAGTTGTTTAGATTCCAAATCTATTTTTTAATAGAAAACATTTGCAGATCCATACGAAGTTGTAATATAATATGAATGTTAATTGTGAAAAATCCTATACCAGTATTAATATATATATATGTAAAATAAATAAATAAAAAATGTCGTTAATTAAAAACAATATTGTAATTATAATTGAAATAATATTTTTAACGGTTTACAAACAATTACAAACAATCTTTAAATCCGCAGAAGTACTTTCGGTTACTTTCTAACCTGCCTCAACTGCCATAAAATTCAAAAACTAAAAGCGGAAGCGAACGTCATCAATTCAAATTCCACGAATCTCGTATTTTAATGTTAGAAGCTTGTCGATTTATTAAATGCGTTTTATTCCTGTTTATAAAAATTGCCTCTTTAATTTTTCTTTTACTATGGTTTCTCTCTTTGTGAAGAATTTTCACATTTTCAAAATTAAATTTAAATTTATATTTACATGTTTTTTCATGATCGAAGAAAACTGAAGAAGATATTAAATCGCCATTATTTTTATTTTTTACATGCTTATATATGTTCCTTCAATCTTTTCTCAATGCTGCACCTAGATTCACCTATATATGATAGCATACAATCACAAAAAATTTGATATATGACATTACTTTTTTGCTTGACAGGTATGACATCCTTAGAATTATTAACTAATTTATTAATATTGTTTGGAAAAATTATTATAATTTAAAAGAAATGAAGATTAATAATAAAAAATGGATATCTATTCCATTTATTTCAAATCCACAAGTAAAATTTTTTAAGGATTTATATAAGAATGTATTTAATGTTTCATTCTACTTTCCAAACAATATTAATAAATTAGTTAATAATTGTATGCTATCATATATAGGTGAATCTAGGTGCAGCATTGAGAAAAGATTGAAGGAACATATATAAGCGTGTAAAAAATAAAAATAATGGTGATTTAATATCTTCTTCAGTTTTCTTTGATCATGAAAAAACATGTAAATATAAATTTAAATTTAATTTTGAAAATGTGAAAATTCTTCACGAAGAGAGAAACCATAGTAAAAGAAAAATTAAAGAGGCAATTTTTATAAACAGGAATAAAACGCATTTAATAAATCGACAAGCTTCTAACATTAAAATACGAGATTCGTGGAATTTGAATTGATGATGTTTGCTTCCGCTTTTAGTTTTTGAATTTTATGGCAGTTGAGGCAGGTTAGAAAGTAACCGAAAGTACTTCTGCGGATTTAAAGATTGTTTGTAATTGTTTGTAAACCGTTAAAAATATTATTTCAATTATAATTATATATATATTATTATTATTACCAAATTAAACATTTTACTTGTTAGACTTTTTGAAAGTATTTTAGATATTTTTTAAAAATAATTAACAAAGTACAAATAATTGAGTATTTTGAAATATAAAAAAGAGATGGTAAATATAGATTTCATTTACAAATCAAAATTGAATTATTTAATAAATTATTGTTGGCTAATATAAGTAATCAACTGAAAAATTTTAAATCTCTAAAATATATAACTCCGTCCCACCACACATTGTTAAAACATCAGAAAAAGACATGATGTTTCAAAAATATATGGTAGAGTGGGAGTTTTAAGTATATATATATTCATAGTATTATTTCCGGGAGATTCCATGTAATAAAAATATAATGGCTAAATAGCTACAATAACAAGTACTTGTTATTGTACTGAAACATTGGCTATTTATTAATGTACTAAAACATGGCTAATTTTAGCTATTGTATATATTTAAAAAAAAAAAAAAAAACATATTAATCTTTAATTGAAATTTAAAGTTCATAACTGAGCTAGGGATAATCTTTAGTTTAATAAAGGATTTGTAATACTTATTAATGTATTTATCTAAAGTGATTGTTTTCAAAGTTATGAATGCAGAAAATCTGGTGTTTGCAAATCAAACTGTAAGATTTTATAATATTATGGCGATCAGAGTTACCACTTTTTTTAAAAAAAAAAAAACCTTTATTTTATTAAAACCTTATTATTTACTCTTCTTCTTTATGTCTATTACTTTTAAATGACTTATGAGACCATAAAGTCTTGATTTAATTCAAGGAATCACTTTTACTTTTTATATTCCTCATTAAAAAATTATATTTTAATAATAAGGTAATATCAAATTTATCATTAATTTTGATAATAGAAATGTGAAGCTGATTATTATATTTTAATGTTGTTTTTTATACTTTGCACTATCAATGCATTGTTATCTGAACTCATCTATATCTCTAGCTTATTTCAAGAGTGAAGATTTTCATGAAATGCATACATAGTGACAGAGAGTGGTATGAGATTCTGCATTACTGGATGGTTGTGATAGAAATGAGGGGTTCACTGAGAAAAACAAATGTTCAGAAAGTTTTCATTATTTATATTTATGTCATTATTTGGTCATTCATTTTACTGTATAATATTTGGAAATTTTTTAAATAGTGAAATAACTGACTGGATGTTTCTTTGAGAAATCATAACATCTAATATTTCAACAATTCAAAATTAGTAGATATATTCAGAACAGAAATTTCTTCAACTTTCCCTTAGTTTGTCGACATATAAAAGTTTTTACATTTTGGGGGAAGGTTAGAAGACTATTCCCAAAAGATGATTTCTGCTTGCCCTAAAATTTGTCGGAGGGGAATCGAACCCTGGAACAACTGCTTGTAAGGCAGCTGTGCTAACCGCTCGGCCACCTATGTTTGACGCCTAAAAATAAAATGATAGAAAATAAACCGACCACTAACTAAAAATTCTACTGGTAACTCAAACGGTCATTTAAAATAATAATAATAAAAATCATAATGCTACTTTTTAAAACGATGGATTAATTAAAAAGTAAAAGTAAGAATTTGCTCTGCACTTGCTCATATCTAAGTTGTGTTTTTTTAATGGTTATTACATTGGATTCTCATGGTCATGAAAGTTGCATTCTCTCCTCTGCATGAGAATATATC
Organism: Epiperipatus broadwayi; assembly: GCA_028023455.1. Taxonomy (NCBI): domain Eukaryota; kingdom Metazoa; phylum Onychophora; class Udeonychophora; order Euonychophora; family Peripatidae; genus Epiperipatus; species Epiperipatus broadwayi. The sequence continues at coordinate 3,439,890 of JAQFVV010012495.1, forward strand.
TATTTTCTAATTTATAAATTGTTGCTGCATTGATGGATCTTTGTTCTAGTTATCATCCCATATACAATTGGACATTGAATTTAATTTAATTATAATGTCATCATTCCAAAATATTATATGTAGATAGATGGATGGATGGAAAGATGGACAGGCAGACAGATGAATGGGTAGATATTTATTAAGAGAAATTATTAAAATGTTTAATGAATATGAGTTATAATTTAAATGCATGAATTGCATATATATATATATCATAATTTTGGCCTTTTTTTTAAATCAGTGCCCCTCCTCATCTATTATATCACAACTATCCATCAATACAAAATCAGACTATCCTCTCTAACTCTGCATGTATTTTGGATACATCTCATTTTTCAGGAGAGTTGAGCATAAACATATAAAATAACTTTATTTAAGTTTAAACATAATTATAATACTTAAGACTTTCATTCCACCGTATACTGATCTCCCACATAAATTGTTTTAAATGAATATTTAAAACAAGACAGAAAAATATTTCTGAGATAATTACTTAGCAGTGATTATAATGTTACAATATTCAATCACCTACTGCACCTACCATCATAATTTAATATAACAGAAAAAAAGTCTTTGCTTTCTTTTATTTGTCTAAGGTTATAAATAAAGAATGTATATTAATAATTAGAAATTATGAAATTTAAATTCACCAATATGTTGCACCTAAAATTAATCTGAATTTAAATTATCACAGTAACATCTCTGCCCATACACCATGGTCACTTACTTGCAAATTATAGTAATCAATGGATGCTAGAAGTTTAGTACATCAAATTCCTATCTGGTTCCTAGTCATCCAATGTCCTCAGACTAGTTTTTAGCTTATGGCTTTCATCAGTGAGGAGTCTTGTATCTGAGAGCACTGCATCTATATCCAATTCTTTTCACTGATGAAAGCCATAAGCTAAAAACTAGTCTGGGGACCTTGGATGAGTAGGCATTTGATAGGGATTTGATGCTCGAATCTTCTAGCTTCCATCGATTACTATGGATTGCACTAAGTGGCAATACTATATGAAGAGAGTTGCTACTGTGTTAACATTGTATAAGCATAAGAAATGGTGATCATGTGATGTTCTAGTAGTTTAAAATAAGACAGAATAAACTACTTATTTTAAATAATTTTTAAACATATATAATGCATATAGCAAATACACATGCTAACCTAACTTAAAAACTATATAAAGAAATTACATACCAATACAAAACATTATTATATCCATTCATTCCCTGCAATCTGATACCACATTTCAATAAAACAAAACAATGAGTGTTACCTTTCTTTACTTGTCTGAAATTATAAATAAACTATATATATATATAAAACAATTATCTGACATAATTTCAGTGAAAGGTTGAAACAACTCCCTTCCAATTGGTTTACATTTAAACTATCATGAAAAAGTAAATAATTAATTATTTTAACTACTTTGTAACAAATTGTCATCCCATATAAATCATAATATGTAGCGAAGACTTTATAAATACAAAGAAATTACACAAAAACAAAAATGTTTTTATATCCAATGAATTCCTGTAATTTAGTATCACTATTTAATAAGATAAACAAAATAATAATCCACATTTCATATACTTGCTTAAAAAAAGAATCACATTTCATCTACTTGTCTAAAATATAAATAGACAATGTCTAACATCTTAGTAAATTTAAATTTTACATTTGCTTATCATTGTTTGCTTATACAATTACAATCCTAGACCAATAAAGAAAAAGTGATTTTTTTTTTCTAGATGAAAGAAAGTGACTGAATATGCATTGATATATTGTTTCCTTGTATGTTTTTCCACACGTGAGTTTACTGACATTAAGAATTAAATATATTACGATTAATTAAAAAAACTGCGGTCTTCTAATGTAGTAAATAATTAACCGAGTGATCTTATAATGATGTGCAAGAAAAAAAGCCAGATATCGGCTAATATTAAATAAAATACTTATAACCATTGTTCTAAAATAGAATAAGAGTCATTATATTTCAGATTATAAAAAAAACTAGACATATGGTTCCGGAAAATCTGGTAAATGAAAGCAGTTTTATAGATTTTAATCATAACTTTTTTTTATTCAATAATGAAAGACTTGGATGGTATTTAGTCAAGGTCTACATTGGGGTATTTATCAATGAATAAAGAAAAACAATCAATAAAATGTTCACATTTATTCTTATAATTACAAATGAATGTTAAATAAAACTGAGAAAACAATATATCTTGCATTGAAAAATGTGTATTTAATAAAACAAAGTAAAAAACAGTCCATCCATAGCTAAATGTAATCCATGACAAATGAAAGAAAGAGGTATAAAATTCAAACATAGGTATAGGGCTAATGGAAGTCCATAAATGGAATTCCAAAAACAAAATTATTCATGACAGATAAAAGCATTAAATTTAATTAGTTTCAATAAGCAAACGAAACAAAAAAATAATCATTGACAAGAAAAAGTAGCTACCATTAAAAAAAAAAAGTCACATTTATTGTTGAATTTACAGATTATAATAATATATTAAATATTAACATTTTGCTTATTTTTATTTTATAGACCTTCTGTGTGGGAACTATTTTTTGATTTGTTTTATTTAATACACATTTTTATTGCTATCTATATTATTTTCTTTGTTTACTATACATTTGTAACTATAAATTCAAAAATAAATGTAGATATATTATTTTTTATTCATTATTTTTTTTTTTTACTCAAATGTATTGCGTTTGCGTAGACCATATATATCTTTTATGAGCACCGGAAATGCATTATAGTAAAATCTCACATTGAAATTATAATGTAAATTAATACACTGTACAGGCTTAAACCTACATATATATATATGTGTGTGTGTATGTGTGTAATGTATGTGGGATTCGAACTCAGACTTTCACACGACCCTCAACTCTCCATGCCATCTCATATTGCGGACCCACCTGATCACACACATGTTGAAAAGATAAATAATCACTAATAATATATGTATTTCGTGCTAAACGATCACTCATCAGTTGGTCCAGATTACCATCTCCACACATTAAAATTTGAAGATTGGCTATCTTAATATAAAGCTGAGAACTGATTGTATATATGTGTGGAGATGGTAATCTGTACCAACTGATGAGGGCTGGTTTAGCATGAAATACGGATATTGGTGATTATTTATTTTTTAACATGTGAGTGATTAGGTGGGCCAGCAATATGAGATGACATGGAGAGTTGAGGTCGTGTGAACGTCTGAGTTTGAATCCCGCTTACATTAAATTATAATGGAAAATGAAGCTGTGGGGAAAAAATGATAATTATTATTAATGATAAAGTATTTGGTTTTAAAATTGAATTGGCTTTAATTTTAAATAATATTCAACTGAGTTATAAAACTTTCAGTGATGGATCTAAATGATTATAACTTTTCATGACAAGTCAATAAATCTTATGAATTATTTAAAAAATAAAATAAATTGATCAAATAATAATTCAACAAGAAATTATCTTTTCTTTTTATTAAATGTAAGAATTTTAAAATTGAAGAAATGAGAAGAAAATGATGAAATTGATATTAATCAAAAAGTGAAATTTCTTAATTATTGAATGTTCAAATAAAAATAGTGCAGTAGAAAAACAAGATAAAATTTTAACTGAAAGTACAACTTGCACGAATATCTAAAACGTGAATGATATAGAGAGCTATTAAATAATATTAAATACTTCCGAATCTATATCTTAATGGAAGGTAGTTAGGCTTCAAGAATTATTGGTGTATTTTTGATGTTAATATGACCCCCCCTCCTTTTGTTGTTAATGTTAGTAAGCACTGTACACTTAAACATACAATTTAAATGATATATATACAGGCCGTCTCTATGAAAAGCTATTAGATTCTCACTTCAAAGTGCATAAAATATCATAACTTAAATATATAATTTAAAAGATATATACACAGTGTGTCTCTGTGAAAAGCTAATAGATTATCTCTCTTTAAGATGCATGAAGTGTCATAATTTAAATAAACAATTTAAATAATATATATAAAGTGTGCTCCTGTGAAAAGCTGCCTGATTCTCTCTTCAAGGTGCATACAATTATATATGGGTCCCTATGAAAAGCTATCTAATTCCCTATTCAAGTCATAAAGGGTCATAATTTCAATATACAATTTAAATAATATATACACAGGATGTTTCTGTGAAAAGCTGTCTAATTCTCTCTTCAAAATGCATAAAGGGTCATAATTTAAATATACAATTTAAATTATATATATATATATATTGTAACCTATGGAAATCTGTCTAATTCTCTCTTCAAGGTGTAAATAAATGCATAAATTACATACTACATACTTTAACTATTTACCATGAAAGTTTTAAGGTGTTAGCACGTTTAGATAGTGAGTTATGATATGATTTGTAAAAGTGTGTTTCATATTTTTGTAGATTATTTTTAGTACTTTGAGATCATAAAATCTTGCAAACCAGTTAAAAATGTTTTTGTGACTTTTATTGCCATGCATATTTCAGTAGCAGTTTTGATCAATTTAAACAAAATTTAATGTGAATGTGTTGTTCATCAGATATGAAACACACTGTCACATCCTATTTTGTATTGCATGATCTACACAAATTAAACATTAAAAGTCTTGTGGTGAATAATTTAACCCATCCACTGATTCAGAGATGGCACTGCAGTCAGTTTGGAGAGAAAACCAGTCACAAGTTATTTTTTTCACAGGAACATACTGTGTCTAGTCATAAAATAATAATTCATTGTGTTGTTTCTTACATAGAAATACATTAATAACATTGGAAAAGATTATATTGCAATAAATATTATATTTAAGTAAATAGAGGAATTTGAACTTACAATTTTCCGTCTATATTTATCCTTCATTCCATCTCAAACAACCAACACACATGATCACATACATGCAAAATAGATAGATGATCTCTAATATATGTATTTCATGCAGTGGATGGTGAATATAGAATAAAAATCCTATGTTCAAATCCCTCTATTTACTTTTATAAGAAACATTCAATACATTGAATGAATAGACTAATTACATATTGTATTTATTTAATACAAGTAGAATGGAATTAGATTGAATATCTATTATTCAAAAAATTCACACTCACAAAATTAAAAAAAAACATACACTAAATACCTATAAATTAATAAATGTACATGCAGTGAGTTGCCTGAGTATTTTTCTATCTCAACAAAATTTATGTTTAAAATAAGATGTTAGAAGATCTATTCGTGAAATTCGACAAAATCATTAAATATATAACATCCTGAAAGCAGTGAAAACTGGAATAGTAGTGTTTTGCCTGCATAAAAACTTTATTCAGTCATATTTTCTTGCCTTCCTCAGTGTAATATATATATATATATTATTTTAAATCTTTCTGAATGACAACCTTATCCCTTTTTTCTCTCATTCAACTATTATATAAAGTACAGCATACAGCAATAAAAAAATATTATTATGCACCTATAATTATGCATAAGCTAAAAGTAATAATATTTTTTCTTTATTTTTATGGATAAAAATCTTTTATAACAACTAGTCAATAATTGAGTATTTAAACATGAATGGAAAATTATATAATGTATGTATTGTGATGGATGCCTACAACACCCCATCAATAACCCACACACACCATAACACCTGATCCAAATTCCAGACCATGATATTAATGCTATTTAGTAAATGATAAAATCAAATAATGTTAGAGTACATAAACCTGTATTAATTAATTATCACAACCTAATATTTAAAGCCAAACATAAATAAATGTTAAAACAAAAGTTAAACCTAATCATCAGATAAATAAACTTAATCAAATAATAATAATAATTAATGTATATAATATTAGAATTAAAAAAACTCAATATTTATTTTATTACCTTTTCTTACAAGTTTATAACCACTTATGCTAATGCTTAACTAAAAATGAGTCAACAATAAAATAAAAAAATAACACGAATTTACTATATGTAAAGTGCATACTCATTTCGTAAGTAATATATATATATATATATTGTGGCCGCTCTTGTCTTTTAAAATCATTAACCTTGTGTTTAGATTTGTAGAGTCATTTTTAGGTGCACAGTCTTAAGATTATAGCCTTAATATATATTATTTATATAGATAGATAGAAAATATAAAAAAAAATATTTTCTTGTTCAAAGAATAAAAAAGCCTTTTACCTGAGTAAAAAAAAATCCACTATTCCCTGCTTAAAGAACTTAAAAAAAAAATTTTAAAGGTTTATGTGTACTACTAAAGAAATCTTTTTCTATGATTTGAGAAAGCGATTAGAAATATTTACTTCTAAACAACTTAGCAAAGAGTTCTGGAAGTGTCAAGCATTGTTAGCCGAGAGGTTAGCGCAGCCGCCTTGCAAACAAGCAGTTGGTTGCAGATGGCTGTTGCGGGTTCGCCTCCTGGTCGATGCTATGACATATGGAAAAAAGAGTTCTGAAAGTGATAATCTACAAAAAAAATAAAACATTCAAATCTATAAAAATGAAAAAGAAATAAACATTGATTCCTCGCTATAAATTTTGGAAGTTAAAACTAAAACATGCAATAGTAGAAGTATTAACATTGTTCCAATTAATTTCGACTAAAAAGATTTTATATATTATTGACAAAACTAATCAGTATTGCTAATTTGTAGAAAGAAACCATTGTGGAAGAGAAGTCATCATCCACAGAGCTAGAAATGGCCAAGGCCAACATAGAATTCTTTTACCTCCATACATCTGGATTGATAAACAATGGAATGATTCATCATAGAAAATTTTTTTTACTCCTCGTTTCAAAACTTCAGCTTGAAGGCTTCCATCAGATATTCAAATTCTAAACTATAGCACAAAGGAATTTCTATAGATTATAAAGATAAGCCATCAGAACATTATCCACACAAATTGTGAAGTCTATCTACAAAGTTGCCACCATTAATAATTAATTATTCATATGTTCAATGTAATAGTTTATTTTCTTTATTTTAATATAAGACTGAACAACTTAAATTAAATTTTGGAAATTTATCATAAAGATAAGGTCAGTATTATGGCTAGATAAAGTTTATAAAATATAATCTAGAGTATAAAATAAACTGATCCTTGCGAATGAAAGATAAGGTAACATGTTACCTAAGATAGGTATTAACTACATCTTTATATATGAACAACATACACACATTCGTCTATCATTTATTTCAAAATTCATGTTAATTATTAATATCTCTTAAATTTTTTATTTATTTTTTTTTTGCATATTTTTTTTTATATGTTAAACTTATAATTTTCTTTTGTCGCATATACGTCATATATAACAAGGAGGACTATTAAACCATCAGATAGTTCATGTTAATCAAAGCATGTAGTGACTGTTCTTCATGGGATTAGGATGGGAAACATTGTTATAAACTAAATGTAAATGAAGGATAACCACAGGTGTCTAAATAAGATTCCTTAATTTGATTGTAAACTTTATACTCCAAATATTAATTCATGTATATATGTTTATTAAATTTATTTAAATGTTAAAACATGTTTCTTGGTTTATTTTTCTGTGGTTAAATTCTGCTAAGTTATATCCTCATACACATATAATCATCATTACTTGCATGTATATAATAAACTATATCCATTCTCATTAATAAGTATTTATTCATGATTACAGATATGATGAACTTAGTCTTACAAACATTCCCTGAATCTGAGAATCAGTTCTAGTCTTATAGCTAAAGATGCCGCTCTATGGCACTGTTTTCGCGCTAAAACACATAAAAATACCATTTCCGTGGCCGACACATTCAAATCCACATTTTCTATAATACAACTTTTTTGTTGTGCTACAGATTGCAGGCTGCTATGTCACATTGCTGTACAGCATGTATGTCGCATCGCAGCAAATACATTTTCCGAATTCGCACAGTTTATAAAATGGTTATGGCTTGGTGAGAGGGTGTGTTTTTTTGAATTGGATGGAAATGTTGTTTTCATTGGATTTTTTTTTATTTTAAAGTATTGAAATGTTCAGGTTTTGTAAAGTAATAATTATCAGACTTTTTACACCGTACTGTATTGAAGTTTTAATTGGTAAAATGTTGACAAGATATATGTGTAAAGTGAGTTGGAATTAGGTAACGCGTCAAGTAACGTACTGTTTGTAACATTCCACGAGACAAACAAGATTCTACTGTGTGTATATTTTTGAAGTAAAAAAGAGTGGTAACACAAAAATATCCAGTAAGAAAAGTACAATTATGCACATTTTTTTTGTAAATTTCATAAAAAGCATATATTATAAACATGATTAATAAGTAAAGAAGACATTTTTGTTGTTGTTTAAAAAAGTATTACTTTCTTTCTTTTCTCTGACTACGGTTATACTTTGTTGAATATAGTATGTTATCATTTATTTTATAGATGTTACTAAAAAAAAAAATTTACAAAAATACGATTTTGATATTTTTTATTTTAGCATTACAAACAACAGAACACTAAACCTAAAACTAACCCTAAAACTAACCCTAAACCTAATCCTAAAACTAATCCTAAACCTAACCGTAACAACTTTTACTTTTTGTTGTCATTCTATATGAAGTAAAAATAGAGATAAAGCCATAACCCCAGTAAAAAAAATTTTGATAGAAAATTGATTTTTCTAATAAAGCAAAATAAAAAACACGAATCAAATTGTAATTTGTTTATTTTATTTTACATTTATTATTATCATTTAATTTGTATACGTTAATAAAAAATAATATTTAAAAAAAAAGATTTTGTTTTGTTTTTATTTTCGCATTACAAAAAAACACATCAAAATGATTGAAATCAATGGCCCGTGAATGTTCATATTTTATAGTTTTAGCGTGAAAACGGTGCCATCGAACGGCATCTTTATCTATAAGACAAGCACCTGAGAATCATATATCTCTCTCTGAATTCAAAACTGGGAATAATGGGAGTAAACTACAATATGTAGGTGAAATGTTAAGGGTAGAATTAGCAGTTGTTTAAATCTTTCTCTTCTTCCTTAGGTATGAAGTTAATGTAAGAAGTTATGCATGAAGGTAAACAACCCACCCATCTTCATACATACCACAAAAAGACCATCCCATTACAGTATACATTTATATGATTTATGTAAATAGAGGGATTTGAACTCAGAATTTACTGAAAAATCTTGAGTTTAAATCTTTCTAAATATATAAGCAAATTACATGCTCCCTTAAAATTATATATACGATTTGTAAATGTTCTATATTGAAAGAATGTGTGTATTTATTTCTGCACATTTTAATAAGAATATTTCTTTTATACAGAAGGAAAATATATAAATAAAAGAAAAAAAAAACATCATTAATTTTAATTTATCAGTATGATTATAGGTGCATAATAACTTTTTTTCATTGCTGTATAATGTATATAATAGATATATAAGAAGAGGAGAAAGCAAAATTTAGATGTCTCTCTATATATAATGCTTTGTAAATGTTCAGAAAAAAATTAATGTTAAAAAAAATCAACTTCTTTACTAGCCAGTGATGAAAGAAAAACCTGCTAATCACTTTTAGCCTATATGATTATCAATTTGAGACTTTAAACCAGTTTAAATACCATGATAGTTTTATAAGTAGAAAGACGGACTTGGATATTGAAGTACAACATAAACTCCAGTGTTGTGTTATTGCTTTTAACAAGTCAAAAAATATGAGTATTTCATTACAGAATAATAACTACTGCAACTATATTAGCTGTATATAGAGCTGTTATTTTATGCAATTTATTTTATGGACATACTATTGATGCTATATAAAGCATTAGAAAAGTTTCATTAAGGGGGATGCTGCCTAAAATTTTAAAAATACAGTAGCAAGATCATGAAATCAATCAATAACTCACTGGGTGTGATATATGGTCAACTATTATAAAATCACATCTTCATTGGATAAGACATGTAAAATGAATAACCAATACAAGTCTTTTTAAAAGACTGTTTTATGGTGAACCTGAACATGGTTTTCATAGTTCAAAGATTTATTAAAGAAGTGGCAATATCATTTATTTTTATTTGTAAGATATGGTGTTAGAATATTTCAGGGATAAAAGTTTTATATGGAAGAAATTAAAAGAAAATATCTTAAAACATCACATAAACAACAAAATGGACCAGCATGTTTTAAATATGGAGTATTTGCAGTTGAGAGATTAGTTTCTATAATCATTACAAAACTCATTTCTAAGTTGATAAACATCACATGACCACCACTTCTTATGCTTGTGTATAACTGTTGTTAAAACAGGCAAAACTCACTATATGTATTGGCACACACAGCAAGCTAGAGTAATCAATGAATGCCAGAAGGCTTGTGCATAAAATCCCCAATCTAGTGCCTACTCATCCAATATCCCCAGACTAGTTTCTGGCTTTCTGGCTTGTGGCCATCGTCAGAGAGGAGCCTTGGATTTGAGAGCACTGCACCTAGATCTTAAGATCTAATGCAACCCTCCAGCAGCCACCTTTTATCTCCACTTAACTACAAAACTATGATTCTTAAACTAAAAACACCTTAATGTTTTTAATCCAAGCCCATTAGCTTATATAGTCATATGGGTCTGAACTCAGTTTAGCACCCATACATTTTGGTGTCTTTGATTCTTTAACAACCATAGCCACCACTATCCTATTAGGCAGAATTAGTTTTAAGCCAATAAACATCACATGACCACCACTTCTTATGCTTGTGTATATCTAAGTTGCTCTATCTCTCCCCCCCCCCCTTGCTTTTTATTTTTATTTTTTAAAGTTAGAATGTTTGCACTTGATTAAGAGTGACGGTTTATTATTTATAAATGTTCACAATAACATACATATTACACTGAGGACAGCAATAAAAGATAGTAAATGCAGGTTTTTTTCTATTAAATAATATAACATTTGCTAATTAATAACTTATTCAGTGTTATTTATTTACTTCTGAATCAATATTACGTTTTTCATTTTAGTTCTTATATTTTTGAACAACAGCAAAGTAAATGTTGAATTATAAACTGATTTAATGTTCTACTTCAAATCTTTCCTTTGTAACTATCTTTCCAATGTATAATTGACTTTAAAAGCTTTTTAATTAAATCAACAATAAAAAAAAATAGCCAAAGAAACTTTTTTTTTGTACTATCAATTTATTGTTCATATTTCTTCTTTATTTAATCATTAAAAAATTATCTGTATAGTGATGTATCTGAAATTCATTAATTATATTTTTCTAAATTTAGTTAGGAAGTGAAGTATAAGTCTCCAGTTAGTATAATCTAGAAGAACAGAAAAAAATAGGATTTAATGATGCTCTGTAATGTTCTATAAGATCATGTTAATGATAGAAATGTCATTATATTGAATCTATAACTTAAATACAGATACAATATATTAAAATATATTGAACCTTAGATATAATTAAAGGGGATTTGAACACAGACTTTCAAGCTCTTTTAGCTATCCACTATTTTAAAAAACGGACACACATGACCAAAGATAAATAATCTTCAATATGATTAAATATATGTGAAAAAGGCAAATTATCTCCTATCCACATATTTCATGCTGAATCAGCATTCATCAGTTGGTCCAGATCATATACACTATAATTACACCTGGGTCTTGTTTTACGTGATAGATAGGTTCCTCAGAAAACATGCGCAAAAGAAATCGCACAAAAATAGACGTAACTTACCTTGAAAAAGGGGGGATATGGACTGTGATTTGTTAAAAATCGCATAAAAAAAATAAGGAAATAAAATTGATACAAGACAAACTTTTTTTAACTTTAATATTTAATTTTATTCAAAATAATATATTTTTATGCATAATTTACAGTACAGTAATTTACATTTTTTAATACACGTTTTAATTATTATTGCTATTTGCCGAAAAATATGTTCGTTTGCAAACTGGTAAAAAATCAGATTTTCACAAGAGGAAATACAACTAGCGCCAAGTTCACTCTCATGTTGTGTTAATGGTTTTCTGTTGACAACATAATTAGTAATTAATCTTTGAGACAATAATTTTATTAATTGTTTATGAACTTAGACTTATGATAATAAAAAGACATTTATTTACCACTGCTGGGAAAAATTTAATTAAAACTAACAACTAAAAATTAAATTCTTATTTTTGTCTTTAATTTTTTAATTTTCAATTCCGTTTAAAAATCAAATTTCATTTTACATCACATTAATTTCAAGTCACCGTAAGTAGTTTTTAAATTGTTAATTACAATTAAAAATCAGATTTTAATTTTTAATTGTCAAATTTAATTATGCCCACTGCTATTACTTACCTTTTAAAAATAAACCTGTGGACACTAAATGATTAATAATTGATTACGTTCTTTTTTAAAAAGCAAAAACAGAATGTGATTTAAAATGCAAAATTAACACGCACAATGTTTGAACAAATTTACATTATAATCTTGTAAAATTTAATGTGTGTAAACATAAAATGTGGAAATCATGATTTTAATTTCATTATTGCATAAAATCTTACTATTATAAAGCACTGAAAATATTGAAATTACTAAGATGAAAGTCAAATTTCAATAATGTGCTATTACTTTCAATATGACGTAAGTGCACGAAATTTATTATTTAAAGTAATAGCTCATTATCGGAGTTCGAATTCTGGTGAAACATGAATCACGTAACTTCAAAATCGTGTGTTAAATAAGTCCGCATAAAAGAGACCCAGGTGTACTTGTATTTAAATATTATAAATTCAGATTAAATTCTGCCCACCCCTCTTCTGGGTATTTAAATGGACATATTAGGGTCCTATATATAAGAGGTCGGATTTTGAGTTAAAATCAACATAGGTATGACAACAATATTGGCATTAACAAGGGTTTTGAGCAATCCATTACCAGATTTTAATAATATGGATGGTTGAAAAGTAGGAGGGTGGAGAAGAGTAAAAAACTGTCCATTAAAGTTTGAAGATTTGCTATCTTAATACAAACTGAGCATTGGTTGTATTTATGTGTAGGAGATAATGATCTGGACCAACTGATGATTGCTGGTTCAGCATGAAATGCCTATATTTTTTCACACATATGTGGTTATGTGTACCAGTTATTTAAGATAGAGTGGATAGCTAAAAAGAGCTTGAAAGTCTGTGTTCAAATTCCCTTTAACTGACTCTGTAATGTGTGTAACAGGCATAAATAACATACTTTAAAAAACATGTTTTATGGTGAACTTGAGCATGGTTTTTATGGATATTGCAAATTCTCTTTATGTTAAAAGATTACTTCAAGCAACCACTAGTAAAATGAAATATCAATTGCTCCCATTGGTAAAATGTAGTTGAAAATAAATAAAAAAAAATAAAAACATAGTAGAGAAGTATAATTAGACAAATTGCTAAAGTTATAATTTGAAAAAAAAAACAGTCTTTGTAAGAGAAATTAATAAAAAAAAATCGCTTTTATTGAAATTGAAATCACAAAGTGCAATTACTTGAATCGATCTAACATTGGAATTGACCCAAAGATCTTACACCCATCAGGCTAATTATCTACCACTACATTATGGGCAAAAATTTAAGGTAGTACAATATAATGACACATAAACAGATTAAAACACCAACATAGTAATATATATATATGGATGTATTTATATTTTACGGGTAGACTTATTGACTATTCAGTTATACAAAACTCATAATTTGTTTTGTCTATCATCTCTTTTTTTTATTGTTGTCTGAAGTTAAAGTGCTGTTATTCAATGAGCCTTAATTAAGTCCGTATTCTTTGCTGTTCTGTTATGAATAGCATTTAAAGAGATCAAATATATCGTAATGAGTGATTTAACCCTATTTTATTTTTTTATTATAATACGACTTGCAAAAATTAATAAAAACTTAAATAAATGCCAGTGATGATACCCCCCCCCTCTTCTTAGAGATAAGTCGAGCAATTAGGTGACAAAACTTTGTGGTCGTATGGCAATAAGAGCTCATAATTAGTGATAGTTTGTCTTTATCTGCCAAACTCTTGATTTAATATGTCAATCGTAGAACTACATCACAAACTGTGGAGTTTTATTAATGATTTAAGAATAAAAACTTCTGCATTAAACATCTTAAAAAATAACCCATGATAGGATATCTAATTAAAATATTAAATTGCTGGATAATAACTAAACATTTTTAAAGGCACAGTAAATAATAAAAAGCTTTTTGAAAATTAAAAAACAAGCACTTTTAATTTTATAACTGAGGCAAAGCTCTTGTACAGTAATGACCCAGTGCAAGCCAGAGTAATCAATGAATAAAAGAAAGTTTCTGCATAAATCCCTATCTAGTGCCTACTCATTCACTTTCATTAGTGACAAGCCTTGGATATGAGAGCACTGCACCTAAATCTTAGGATCTAATGCAATCCTCTAGCACAGCAGTTCTCAACCTGTGAACCCTTTGAGGGTCGAACAACCCTTTCACAGGGATCACCTAAGATCATTGGAAAACACAGTTATGAAGTATCATAAAATAATTTTAAGGTCGGCGGTCACCACATCATAAGGAATTGTATTAAAGGGTCATGGCATTAGAAAGATTGAGAGCCACTGCTCTAGCAGTTATCTTTACTTTTTTAGTCAACTATAAAGCTATGAGTCCACAAGCTAAAAACTGATATAGGAATATTGGATGAGTAGGCATTAGTCAGAGATTTTATGCACAAATCTTCTTGCATCCATTGATTACTCTGGCTTGTACTAGGTAGCACTACTGTATGAAGAGTTTTGCATCTAATAGCTTGTGTAAGCATGTGGAATGATGATTACGTATGTTCAGTGATTTAACACCTTTAATTTTCTTTAACAAAATATATTGAAACTTCAATTATTTTATGATATGAAAACAGGTAAACTTTATTATAGTTTTATTTTTGTTGTTGTTGTTTAGATGTTTATTTGTTCTTTTTTTTAAAAAAAGTAAAATAATTACATGACTTATAAAAATATATATTAAAAAAATCAAGAAAAAAGTGATAATTTTATTTATTTTTTCAAATCTAAATTCTATGGGAAAATATAGTTTTATAAGTTGACATTCTATGAATTAATTATAAAGAAAAGTAGAAGTTAAAAAATAAATTGATGAGTTAAAAATTAATTGCTTTTAAGATTTGCTAAATTGCAAATAATTTTTATCAAACGAAGTCTAAATTATAAAAAAAAAAATAGCCCCCCCCCTCCTACTCATGCTTGCCATTTTTATTTAATTACAATCATGAAAAGTATCATTAAAAGGTTGATGTTTCAAATCACTGTAACCTTGACAACATGACGATATATGTTTGTTGGGAGAAAAGGGCTTTTTTCCTGTCGCTTTTATTTATCTGTCAATTATTATATTATTGTATTGTAAAAAAATTTAAAAAAGTACTTAAATGAATATTATTTGCAAATTTTAGGAATAAAAAACAAAACAGCAGCTACTTATTAACGCTTAATTGAATTAAAAATTGTAGTAGCTTTTAATTATAAACATTTCGATTAAAAAGTTTATATATATAAAGATCAAATTATATAGTATGTAATAATTGGAATGATAAACTTTCAATGGTAATTATCCCAATGAAAAATTAAAAATGAGTCCGCTTAATATACCTTCCATGATCTTACATGGATAGTAGATTTGGTAATGGTATTTATAAAAATGAAAATCATTAATGGTAGATATGCAGCCTCATTCAAATAAGTTTGTTTATCACTCCAATTATTACGTATTAGTGTTGTATAAATTGATATGTACACATTTTAAAATTTGGCTGCTTGTTTGCAATGTTATTAACTTTTCCACATTTAATTGTTACAAAATATGGCTTGTTTACTTGGAAATAGCATGGTACTTCTGTAGTTTTAGATCACTGATCTACCATTATCATGATGGATAGGGTTTTTTAATAAGACAGACCTGCTTTTATAGATTTATTATTTCAAAAACAAATGCAAAGAGACACTCGGCTAATATTTAACATTTTTACTCTATTGTTAATGGCAAGAAATCATTCTCAAAGGTATTCCTTTACTGCAGCCTCATTTTCATGCAAAATTTTTGGAATATAAAAAAAAATATGATTTTTTGCTTGTTTATTAAATATCTCTGATTATGTTTACACACTAATTACTTGATAATTATTTAACCCCTTAGTTGTTATTTACATTTAGCACATGTTGCTATTTTAATATCCCATAATGTTATTTATGGTTTTTGGACATAGCATGCACCATCTCTTGATCAATTTTGGTTGCAATTTCTTCATTTTAGGCTTATTTTATAGGAAATTCAAAATTTAAAATTTTAATTCTAAAAACGTCTGCATATGGCATTATATTTTGAAAAAAAAAAACAATTTTCTTTGCTGCCTATTGGTGTCTCTTTTCTCTGATTGGATGTCTGCCAACTCTGAAAATTGTACTGTAGGCGTTCTAAATGAAAAAGTCAGGAACCAAACCAAAATGCTCTACACATTCATAATTGATTTTGAAGACTATTTGTATGAAGATTTGTGATGATAATATCTTAATAATATTATATGTTTAACATTAACCGCTAAAGATCTTTAGAAAAATTCAAACTCTATTTAAAGGTTTCAAATACAGTCATCCCTTAATTATAACACATAGGTTAGTATATAACACAATGTTTAAGTGATATTCTCCTCTCTTCTTCAGAAATTGTTAGCATAGAAATTAAGCCTGGATCATTAGATTCATGGATATTGCATTTAAGGTGAAGTTTAGCCTAGTTGGTCAGAGCATAAGCTTAAATTTATTAGTCATGAATCCAAAGATCCAAATTTGATCCCAGGATAATATTGTCACTAGTCAAGCCAAAAATACCCAAAGGGGGGAAGAATAAAACCATTCAAAATGTGTTATATACTAATCTGTATGCTATTACTAAAAGTTGAATGGAATTGGAAATTTAAATAAGGTTTGAATTTTTTTAAAGATATTTAACAATTAATATTAGATGGAAAAAATAATCCAACATATATCTACTACAGAAAAGAGATTTAAAAAAAAAAAAAAAAAAGAAATTGATCAGTGATCATAAAGGAAATAAGAATATTGAAAAAAAAGACCAGAGATAAATAGGCTTAGCTATGATAATCTGCCTTGGTTGTGCTGGGCCTTTTCTTCTAGCAGATATAGTTAAGAGTATGTCTATGGTAACTTTAGATATTATATTTAAATGTCTTTAGGCATATACAACTCTTGTAAAAATTGATATTGTGGATAGTTTATATAGCATATGCCGTATTACTTTTTAATAATTGTTGAATTAGGATTATCCAAATTTAAATAAAAATTATTCAGGCATAAATAATAAGCTAAGCTTGGAAATGTACAAATATTAAAAAATAAATAATAAATTTTGGCTTGGAAGCAGTGAAATTCTACAAATATGGTGGAGAGACTGTACATAGAGATTGCTAGATTAAAAAATGCAGTTTGCTTTACTCTAGTGCCACCTACTGGAAGTTAATTAATCATTAGGCAATATTTGGTAGTGCCTTCAAATCTCCAATCTAATTTTTTGGCCATTGGGTTTCTATCAATTGATTTTCATCTACATATTCAACAGATATTTTTATTTATTTTATACTACTCAAGGTAAAAACTTGGAATTTTGAAATAATCTATAATCTGTATGTGTAGATATAATAAATATAGGGAATTGACTTCAAACTAATGTTTCAATTAGAGTTTCTATTTGCTCTAATTTGATCTTAATGTCAAATAAATAACTAGTGAGACTATATTATTATTATTATGTTTTTTTACTTTAAAATTGATATAAAGTGATATTATATACTTAGTCTACTCCAAAGCTATTTATTACAACTTGGGTAATCAATTAATACTCTATACTATTTACTAGCTATTGGTCAATTGGATTTGAACCCACATGTCAAAAAATCATTTTAATTTTTTTTATAATATTCAAGTTGACGACTTGAAAATATCAAAAACACTGAGGTATAAACCCAGACCAATTTGCTTACATAATCTTTATAAATCTAGTCCAGTAAAATTATACATTTAAGTCAGGTCAGTAGACGTATATAACTTCAACCTTTCTCCGAAATGTTTCGATTAACTGGAATCGCTCAAAAATTTAAAAAAAATTAATATATTGTTTTAATTTAAATTTACCATTAAATACAGTATATAAAAATCTCTTTTAGCACTAAAGTTAACAATACCCATTGTCTTACCTAGTTTTAATTCATTAAAATGGGAAGGGGAAGAAACTCGCAAATAAACTTTTACTAATATATAAAAAAAGCACTAGTTAATAAAATAGCAGGTGTTTCTTTTTATAACTTTTTTATAATGTATAAATTTTCATGTAATGATAAATGATTTTTAAATATAACTATAAAAAAGTTTAATAATATAGTTAACATTTAAACTAAAATGCTAATAACAGTAATTTCAATAAATAAAGAATTTAGGATTTTAGTGGTAAGATAAAGCATTAGATACAGGTCTAAAATTTTTAATGGCATGGACAGTGGGTTTGGATTTAATTAGCACTTCTCTTTAGTAAGTATTGATTATTCAAGATTTTAATAGATAGCTGTACTAGAGCAGATTTTTTGCAACAATATTTTCAAAAATCATAATAAAATGTAATTTATAATAAAACTGGTATTTGATGAAACAATTATGTCATTGATAACTATATCTCTTTTTACACTCTTTTAATACATGTTTATGAGTCTTCTAAGAGAAAGCATTGTTTTTCACTGTACTCATCCAACACACCCCTCTATTGATAGATCCATAAATTTAACACTAGATTTTACATTACTGTATACATTTTAAACAATCTTGTTCTTTTACAAAACAAAATATATGACTTCTCCAACTTACATTTATTCTGCTATCTAGTATAGATGACGTATATATACTAAAAGGTTATATATATATTAATTTAGTACATATTGGTGTAAATATTTTATCAAAA
Source organism: Epiperipatus broadwayi (assembly GCA_028023455.1). NCBI lineage: Eukaryota > Metazoa > Onychophora > Udeonychophora > Euonychophora > Peripatidae > Epiperipatus > Epiperipatus broadwayi. Next base: position 3,458,997 of record JAQFVV010012495.1, read on the forward strand.
AAAGCAATTTCAATTAATAGCATAATGTATAAAATTAACCTTTTATGTAATTTGCACAAAAGCAGTTTGTGTTTTGAGGAGAGTTGGTGTAATACAAAGCAATACATTTTAATTATTTTCATCATACTTAAATTACTATTGATCTATTATAGTCCAATAATAAATGTAATGGGAACTTTATTTCCAGAAACTGTAAAGTTATTATGCATAGGAAGATTTTTTTTAATGCTAATATTTTATTAAACCTAAAATTTAGATACACTATTTTAATTAAATACTTCAATAGTATTCAGCTTGGAATATTAAATTAAATTAAATAATTCTTAGAATCTTATTGGACAATTTAATATATGAGGGGTACCCGAAAATAATCAGAATTATTCTCTGGTAGCATCGTCTATGGTAGTATATGGTTCTGCTTCTAGATATCCGCTAAAGAGACCCCCTTCTGCATAAATCTGCCAAATAACATCATCATGTGAAATAATGGACACATGTAGCACATGTCTTTATAAAGTGCATTTCATGTAATTGTTGATTTTTGTAATAGCTGAAAAGTTGGAACAAAATGGCTGGAAAAACAGTTGTAATTCTTGAAAGAGCTTACAAGAAAAATTGCTCTAGAGAAACACAACTTTACAAGTGGTTTAATACGAGTGGTGAATTTACTATGTCCCAAACACTGTGGAAAATGAAGTCAAATGTTATGACCCTGATTTTTTTTTCCCAAATGCAAGTGGTAATTGTTCACACAGATTTTGTTCATAATGATCGGGTATTTAAAACTACAGATTCTGAAACTTTGTGTGATGTGGTGAAATGGAAACATCTCATTTTGTGACTAAGTGAGGAGTGCATGTTTCATCATGATAGCATGGCTAATGCATAAATATTGAGTGTAAATAGCCTTTAATTAAATTCAGCATGACTCACCTTATCCATCAGCCACATTCATTTAATCTCACTCTGTGCAACTTATTTTAATCTCTTGAGTAAAAAAATGACTCTCTTTTCTCTTTAGGGACTTAGAAGTGGTGAAGGAAAAACAATGGAGGTGTTAAAACACATCACTTTGCAAGTGATTCTGAACTATTTGAAAAAATGAAAAACACATATAGACTGGTGCATTGCATTAAATAGAATACTTTGAAAGTGATTCAGTTTACAACACTGAAAACTAAATGTACAATTTTTTATTTTAAAAGTCAAATTATTTTTGGACACACCTTTACATCTTAACTATAATAACAACCAATAAATAATAATAAGTTGGTAAAGACACCAAAATTTACAGTAAAAAAATGTGTTAAAAAATCAAATAGAACAAAATTGCAGCTTTATTTTCATTTTCTTTTTTTTTTTTATCTCACATTTTTTCATATTTCCAGAAATTCTGTTAATAATTATCTTAATAAATTAATGTGGTGTTATTTGGAAAAAATAAAACATCTTTTACAGATACTTGAAAAGGCTATAGATGAAAAATAAATAAGAAAGTAGCTAACTGTCTCTACACTAGTGCCACCTAATGCAAGCCAGAGTAACAAATGGATTCAAGAAGGTTTGTGCATAAAATCCCTACTTAGTGCCTATTCATTCAATATCCCCAGACTAGTTTCTAGCTTATGGCTTTCTTCAGTGAGGAGCCTTAAATCTGAGAGCATTACACTTAGATCTTAGAATCTAATGCAAATCTCCAGAAGCTATCTTTTATCTATTTAGTTAACTATAAAGCTATGAATCCAAAATAGAAAATATAATGTTTTCAGAACCCAGTTCAATATCTATACATTTTGGTGTCTTTAGTTTTTTAAAAACTATATTATGGGCGGGATTGTTTTAATGGCTTGTGTACGCTTAGCAAATTGTAATTGTGTGATGTTTTAAATAAGAAAGTACAAATAATATAATAAATATTACAAGATGTCAAGCATTGTTAGCTGGGAGGTCATTGCAGCCGCCTTGCAAACAAGTAGTTAGTTGCAGACGGTTGTGGGTTCGCCTCTCGGCCGATGCTATGATATATGGAAAAAATATATATATTACAAGATATGTAGTAAAAATATTTAAAATAGGAAAAAGAATTAATAGACAGAATATCAAATTTATCTAATGATTTTTTTTTTTATAAAACGTAAGCATCAACCTATCTAAAACAATTGTCCATTCCAATTTTCAAGACTAGTTGTAAATATAGGTGTCAAGCAAAATATTCACTCTAATGTCAAACATTCTTGTTACGTGAAAAAAAAATGTGCACGTTATAAGAAGATAGGATAAGTCAGATAGTATCATCTATAATCAAACCAGAACAACTAATGTCATACTGAAAAGGACAATTATGTAGAAAATATTAACAAAAAGAAATATAGTAAAAAAGTTAATTAAAAATTTAATGCTTACATGTTACATTTTCTTCATTATATAAGTAATAAATAATTAATTTTATTTTACTATTGATATTTTATTGAACTAAACATTGTGTTCCACTCCATGGAAACTGATGATTAAATTTTAAACTGTAGATATAGAGCATTTTTTTATTTTTGTTCAAAGATGGGAGAACTGAAGATCAAATTCTAGAATACCTCCTGACCTTATCTATATATACTTTTCTCTTCAATGCCTTGTTTACATGAGTTTTTTTTACACAATAGTATTAGACCAATATTTATATATTTTTGATCATTCTTTTGATAGGTCGTTAAATAATTCTTTGTAATTTTTTTAATTTTTATATATTTTTTGATTTGTAATCTAATTTTTTAAAAATCATTAAAAATTCCATCCATCCATAATTTTTTTATGCAAATTAAAAAAAATTTCAAATGAAAAATTAAAATTTACAACATTTTTGGTTGAATAGGATTTTTCATGTTTAGTTACTTTTTTTAATGCAGTACCTAATTTTAAATTTTAAAAAATTGTGAATTTTAGATTATCTTTAAGGTTTAAAATATTTTATATTTATCGCTTGGCTCTTTTTTTTTTTGTTTGTTTACATCACACAGCACGCACACAACTAAAGGTCTTGGCGAGGACTAACTGACTACCTTAAAAAAATCCTAAACTTTCTTACAAATCCTCAGTTGCATTTAAAACACGTCCAAGTTTCAAAGAGATTAGAAAGAATTTCAAAAAATAGAACGTAACAAGGTGAAATTTAATCTTTTGAAACTTGGAAGTTTTTTTTTTAAAAAAATAACTGAGGATTTTCAAAAAAGTTTAAGATTTTTTAAAATATTAGTTGCATATAACCAAGACATTTTAATTACCAATTGTGATAGTTAGAGTACAAGAAAAATTATAAAACTTTCTACCAATTAATATTTTCCCATTCTGGCAGTTAATGTTATATGCTTTTTTTTATTATTTCAGGGAAGGGTGTGCTGAAAAAGCCTTTGCTTTATGATGAGTCATTTTAAATTAGTTTTATATTATTACTATCATATGTATACATATATGTTTATATATGTAAAGGATTCCTTAAAGCTTATTGAAAGATAGACAAAAATAAGATAAGGAATGGATTCTTGCACTATCTTACTGACTAGTAATCCAATCCATCTTTCTAGCAAACTTGAAATTGCATATATGCATGATATATATATAATTCTTATTAATTTCTCTTACATTTGATACAATCTATTGGTGTGCTTCTATTTCAGTAGTAGTTTTAATATATCATTATAGTTGTCGTTGTTTTTGTTGTTACTATTACTGGGTTTGTTTGTTTTTTTATCTGCTCGACTTCTTACAGAAATGTATAGGGAGAAACTTAGAAAATTTGGAATAAAAACTATATGAAATATAAAACTACAGTGTTTTTAAGAACAGATACACAAAAATATAAAAACACAGAACAATGTTATATATTTAATTACGTCACTTCACCCAAACTACGTCTATTATTCCCAGTCAGCCTCGACAATGATTATTGAGGTTTGATTTGGATATGGTAGACGTGGTTCAAAGATATGTGACGTAATTATATATAATAACCAGTTTAGTTTTTGGGTTTAATATAGATATTAAAAACCTCATTGTGTAGTAATAGCACATATTCCTGTCGCCTCCGCAATCGGGATCAAGTCCTAAATTTAGAACCTGAAAACATTTTCAAGGCTGGAAATTTTTTCAGATACTAAACAAATTTATTATTATTATTTTCAAATTCATAGCTACCCTAGCTATGACATACTAAATTGATCAGCAAAAGAGTATCGAACTATTCTTAGCCAAAGAGTAAAACAAGGATCGAAAACAGTTAAATTTTTTTACTAGCCGATATTTAGCATGAATTGTGATTTTTTTTTTTAAATTTTCTACTTTGGAGAACCGTTGGAGAAACTTTTGCTTTGCAATGGATTATTTAAAGCCTTCTTTTTACGTTATTTTTTTTTTTTTATATTTTATTCTAATATAAATTTTAAAAATTAAATCTAAATGTATTCTCTTTAGTTTGAATTCAGCCTGCCTTGGGGTAAAGAACTTAACAAATATATCCATACATGTGTATAACTTACGTGTATAACCTCTATTAGATCCATATTATCTAAATAGTTCAATTTTTTTAAAAGTTATTATTATTTAAACCTTTTAAAATATATAACAATTATATTTTTAAATTACCATTTATAGTAAATTTGCTTTTATTTTATTATTATGCAATAAAACAACTAAATAAAATTATTACGATTCAAATACTGTTTTAATAAAGATTTATTACTTCAATATTATTACTCAAAAAAATTAATAAACTTTGCTTTAAATTCGTTTTTAAAATAATATACAATAATAAATATGCACGCACGTATATATATATGGTTGAGCGTATATAAAATCAATTTAAGATAATGTGATCTTTACATTTTATAATCCTACTTTTAGACCTTTTACTCTTTTATCTACTATTCCAATACCAGCGACGACGAAAAAAAGATAAAAGACGAGAAGAAATCATCACTTACCTAGAATGATAGCCGGTAGCAGAAGTCCAGTGATAAAAATTATCTCATATGAGTAAAACATTTTAGTTTCTGCAGCAGTAAATTTAATTTTATATTCAGTAAAGGCAAATTAAATGTTTGTCGCGATTTAACACTTAAGAGGAGTCGGTCACTTTCATAATCTGTTGTTTTATTGAATGAAAATTCCTGCAGCTGCTCGCACTATTCTTCCCACAATTCTTTTGTTCTTTATGATGTCATAAATGTTAACCAATAAAAAATTTAGTCTTTTTTTTTCTAAATAACTAAAATTACTTTATAAAAGTGTCACTTTAAATTAATAAAACAATAACGAGATCTCGTTTTAAAATAGTAATTTACATTATATAAGTGAATTCAATATTTTATCGATTTTTTTTTTAAAGAGGAAGGGGGGTTGCATTATTTTTCTTACAGTTTTCAAAATTAAATATTGCCGTTTTATTAAAAAAAAAAAAGTGGTTGCAGGAAAAAAAATAATAATTACATATTTTAGTTTTTTTTTACTAGAGAAAAAAGAAACACAATTATTTAAAGTTTCTACCAGTATTCCAAAGATCTATCAAAACATTAAAAGATTTGACATCTAATTTTGATAACAAATTAAACTTTTTAGATAAATATAAATGACATATACAAACTTATCAGATGAAAAAGCACATTCAAACAAAATCTTTTGGATATTATCATCGCGATCAAGCAATAAAATTTCTTGTTCTCCAGTAATGTAATCGGAAGTTACACAGAAGGATCGCAATTTATGGATCTAAGGTCCAGAATCAGCTGTTTAACTACCACACCAAACAGGACTTTGACTTCATTCAAATCTCATCACAAGCTCTAAACTATCCTATATTCAATTTGCATTATTACAATTTTCCTAATATTACAAGCTCAGAGCTGGGCTAGTCAAATTTGGCATATGGGGTAAAGCTTTAAAACATACATCTTTTAAAATTTATTGGAAAGATTATTAGTATTTATTTTTAAGGGCCTCATAGCACAGAAATAGCACGACTTCTTAATCTGGAGAGAAAATGAAATCCTTTAAAAGGCTTAATATTTCCCCTCAGATATCTAGCCTGTAGACAACCAAGCTAATAATCCAATATTAGGAGATAAATAGATATCTGTCTATTCTTAGCTAAAGGAGTAAAACAAGGATGAAATATCATTCCAACCCCATCACCTATAATGGCAAGATGATGAATATAATCATTTTTTCACTATTCTTCTATGATAGACTTTTGAAGAAACCTTTGCTTTGCAATGGGTTAATTATTAAAAAAAGATTGTTTTACTTATTTTTTGATAACAATCTGTGAAAATAGCAACAAATAAAATATGTATTGAATATGAAAGAAATATATTTACTGCAACACACACACACAAAATTAAAAATACAAAAAAATGAAACAAAATTATTTAAAATATAATAATAATAATATTTTTTTTTTGCAGTTCAACTTTGCATATGTTTGTTCAACTGCATAACAAAGTGGGGTTTTTTTTATATAATCTAAAGCTGAATATCCTTTCATTGACATTTACCATAAACATAGCTCTCTTAACTTAATTACTGTTGTTGCTTTATTTATACTTCAATGTAATTATGCATGCATTTTTATTTAAATTAGTCTATGTAAATATTCTATTTGTTAGATAATTGTATGCTGTTTTCTCTTTTGTTTATTACATTTCTGTGGTTGGAAATATACCATGCCTTGTTGACCTTTTTTTCCTGCCACCATGCTTCATATCCACTAGATTGACTGTCTGTTAGTCAAAGTTTTGACCAAATTGTTTTTCATGATCCCAAGAAACAGACTTATATTTCAGGTTGTTTTTACTGTACTTATATAAGTATTTGTGCTGTTCTGATTTGATTGAGATATTAGCTCTAGATTCCCTGTAGCATGCAGCTATGTAGCCTGAACTGTTGCAGGGAATCTTATACATTATCTGCAATTCATTCTTCTTTTGGAATTTGTCTTTTGTGTAGAAATATAGTAAACAAAATATTAAAATAAAATGGAATAATTAAATGGGCTAATTTAAATAAAAATGCATGCATAATTACTTTACAATATAAATAAAGCAGCAACAATAATTAATTTAAAAGAGCTATGAATATGGTGAACTTCACTGGTAGTACACTCAGCTTTATTAATAATAATAATAATAGTAATAATAATAATAATAATAATAATAATAATAATAATAATAATAATAATAATAATAATAATAATAATAATAATAATAATAGAAGAAAAAGTAAGTGAAGAAAAAGATGAAAGAGAAAAAGGAGAAGAATGAGAAGAAGAAAAAGATGATGATGATGACAATGATGACTGTAACCTGGTCACTCTACAAAAGTAAGCCCTGCACATAGATTCACCAGGATAAACCTACAAACTTCCTTACCATCCCTTCTATATGGGCACTAATGCAATGAAGGATAAAATACAAAACAAGTTGAAGGATGAAACAGAAGGAATCACTATATCACTATAAAAAGCCTAGCTATCCATATACTCAAAAGTACAATTGTTCAACTAGTTGGTCATCACCCAAATAACTTACTTCAATAATAACATTCTCAAAAGCATTCACATATAAAATCTTGTCATTCTGCAACAAGCTCATGACTAAGAAAAACAGTGTCTATATCTGCAAAATTTCTTAGCTGCCAACCCACGAGCAATGGATTAGATTTGAATACCATCCACACTTTTTATAATTAAAAAAATGCAAATCTGATAACTATATTCAGGCAATTCCTCCCACTACAATGCCTTATCAAGATAATGCCAATAGATAAACCTCTCCCATATAAGATTACCTATCAATTGTCATCATCCACTTAAAAGTAATATCCACCCAAATATCTCTTCAATCCACAAGCAAATACACACATTGGAATACCTATGACCTATATCCCCATCCAATTCTTGGGATCAACAACAAACAATTACTAAAATAATTCAAGAAATGATCCCTAGAGCCAAAATATTTTGAATTCCTTATCAAAATCAATATTGATGCTTTACCCATTTCATATTTTCTGCAATATAGACAATTGTATATCAACATAGATCCTGTCTAATTCAATTGTTATTAATTTTCTTCTTTTCTGAGGCAATGTAATATCTAATAAAATGAAAATACACGCAGAAGAGGTAGTTTTTTTACTGTCTAGCAGCTTTCAATATATTTTTACTATATCATATTGATGCATATAGTGGTGTGATTAAATGGTTCTTTATATCAATGTTTAATTACCTGTCCATGTATTCAATTTGAATTTAAGATTTAAATTTGAATATTCAAATAGCCTATTTCTTTGAAATGGGAACTCTTGTTTTTTTTTATTAATAGAAAAATGTTCACCAGCTATTACACACACTTTTTAAATCTACTTTTTATCCATTCTCTCTCTCTCTCTGTGTGTGTATGTGTGTACACTATCTCTGCTTCTGCTAGCTTGAATCTATGAACTGCTAGCTCATGGTAGTAAATATTGAAGTGTGTTCTTTGTTTCTGAGGACTCTATTATATAAATATCAGTGTTGTGCAAGTCTTGTTGACAAGTTGGTTCTCAACTCTATACATTTGAGCAGAAGAAATTTAACAAGACCTGTTTCTTAACTGCTCAGCTTTGGACAATATCCAGCATAAATTGCTCAAATCCTACAGAAATTCCAACACCAGCCTCCAGGACATTATCACCACATTCTGCAGGGTCTACACACCCATGTCTTGTGTGGCCACATTCACTCTATACACATTTAGTGTGCTCACTATCCTTTCACTTTTGATGACAATGCAAGATTTACTCTTCCACATTCTACAATAAACTGACGTAGCTTAAAGCCAGAGATAAGAAAATAGCACATTCTGATATTTTTGCCACCACCTGGTCACTCCTCAAACAACAATCAAACTGATTAATCACAATTATACTACAGCTACAATTGCACCTATAGCCACTCCTCACCAAAAAATCCACTGCCACAAGCCAACAGTCACACAGTCTATATTGATCTAATGCTATTTAATTGTAATATACTTAAATTAAGCCAAATAGCATGCAAATCAATTGTAATATCTTACACTGAATTAAAAAAAATTGCATCATGCTCTACTGTATCTATACAACACCATAAAACTAAACATACACCATGAAGAAATATTTCAAATCAGTGCAGCAAAGAAAATGACACACGTAAAACTGAGATTTCAAACACTCACTCATGCACCATGCAAATAAAAATGGGCTAAAAAATACCACTAACTTGAATCGTATCCAAGCAACTAATACTTAGCAAAGAATAAAACACAACAGTATACACAATCCAAACAAAAGCAACTAGCTACCCAGAAAATATTAATAATGAACTATAGTTTTACTCAACTTTATGTAAAAATATCAATGTAACATATACATATGTATCCTGATGTTCTTTAAATTACTTATTACATCAACCCATGTAAAAATGTAATCACTTGTGCATTGAAATATGCAATCATCTAAATTAAAACTACATATATGCCTAAGTTACACAATATAAGCTTATGTGTACACCACCAACTAATGTAACCCTTAATCTGAAATAAAGCTCCTTTTTGAAACATAATAATAAGGTAATGATCTAATAATAATATTTAAATACATGTATAGCTAGATGTAGTTAGAGAGGATTTGAAGCCAGACTTTCATGCTCTCATCAGTCATCCATTCCATCTTTACGACCAGTACACAGAACCACATACATGTGAAAAAGATATATAACCTCCAATATACATATTTCATATTGAACTAGCACTCATCAATTGGTATGGATCAACATGTCCAACACATATATATAATCAGTGCTTGGTTTATATTAAGATAGCAGATCTTCCATTAATTGACAAGCTTCAGTCTTCTTCACTCTCCAACCCTTTAGCCATCCATATCATTGAAAATCTGATGATGGTATGTTTAAAGCCCTTGTTTTCCAAAATTATTGTCATACCCCTGTTAACTATAAGTCATTCTGACCCCTTATATGTAGAATCTTAAGCCCATTTAAATTTACAGAAGAGGGATGGGCAGAATACAGCTCTGAATATGTAATATTTAAATAATGGCATTCATTATCAGAGGCATTAATTCAATTGCAAAGATAAATCAGCTGAAGTAATGGATCCAGGTTATACAACTGCATGTTCTGGGTTTTGTAGAAACTAAAATATACTCTGGCTCTCAGCTCAGCAAACTTTAATAAGGAAGATTTCCATGCATGCTCTAGGGACATATCATTGCCCTCTGCTGGCATTGACTTACTTATAATCTTTCATTATACATTTTCATTCTTTAAAATTTTTTTTATTGACTCAAAACTTATTAATCTTAACATTGCATCATTGCATAACTACCTCAATATCATACTTGTGTACCTATCACCACTACCAACTATTATATCAAATATCATACTTACAATAAACTTGTTATTTGCATCTATTATCATATCCAATTATCTCAATAGAAGACTGCAACATAAGTCACCAAAATTTCATCTCACAATGGCTTCATCAGATATCACTATTACTTATGAGTGCTGAGAGTTTTATGCCAAATGATGTGATTACATTTTACAATGACAGACACATATCATTAATTGACTTGTGCTTCTACCCACTTATGCTGACATATAATAAGCTTAAAGTTTTAACTCTTCACTATTCTCCAGTTACTCTGCACAAACATTCATGATTAACCTGATGTAAATTTAATCAATTTCATTTCTGTTTAGCAGGACAATCAGAATATTGTAACTTATATCCACCCCAGAATTCATATTCTCAGAGACACAATCATGCATCACAAAATCCAGCACATGCAACTTCCACCTGAGCAAAAATATCTAGCCTTTATGAACATCCTGTCATTCAACATTGATCATGTCACATGCAAAATCCACCCATAATCAAGACTACTAGCACTGGCAGATAAACTGCATAAGAAAATTGTGATATACAAGCCTACACAAAACATCACTATATATGTAAACTCACACCTGCATATAATAATGCATGCAATGCTTTTAAAAACTACTTAACAATAAAGAAGACCAAAGGACCAGAGGCTAGATTCATTGGCTCTGGGTCACTCACCCACCATCAGAGTTCACTTGGCATTCCTAGTAGAAAGGACAATATATACTGGACATAATACGATATATCAGTATATCAATACTTTAGCTAAAAACTCCAAGCACATCAACCTTTTAAACAACCATCTGAGCTCTCTGGACAACTGGAAACACTTCATTTATATTCATAATATTTTCCATCCAGCTAGCTATAGTATCTAATACATGTCATCTTGTAAGTCATGCATCTCAAAATTCATTTTGCCCAACTTAATTGATTCACTGAGTAATATCTGTGTGACCTTGCAAACTAATTGTCACAAAATATCCAAGATGCACAGGGTATATACCTTATTGCAATGTAATCTATATAACTTAATTTTTTTTACCCCATTTAGAATTGCATCCCCTTCTTTCTTATGTAGAATATGCATCAAACCCGTTAATGTAAAAGAAAATAATGCAAGTATATGTGTGCCAAAAGAAAACAGTGTATATTTTTTTAGCCTTGAATAAAATTCTTTCTGAAACATAATAATAAGAATAATAATAATAATAATAATAATAATAATAATAATAATAATAATAATAATAATAATAATAATAATAATAATAATAATAATAATAATAATAATAATAATAATAATAATAATAATAATAATAATAATAATAATAATAATAATAATAATAATAATAATAATAATAATAATAATAATAATAATAATAATAATAATAATAATAATAATAACAATAATAATAATAGTAATGCTCTACTCATCTCAACATCCCTTACCAACATCTATACACAAGTATTGATCCTTTCTGCAGCCTATGTCATGCATCTGAAGAGACCCAATGTCAGCTCTTCTACACATGCAGAGCCCTGGTCAACACTTATAACATCATGATAATCACCTACAGACAAGCTGGCATCGTCTTTAAAAACTTTATTGACTCATATTGAAAACAAGCCATTCCTTCAGCTTATGCAGCAACATTTGTATTATTTGCCTTCTGTTCCACCTTTGCCTTGGGAATAACACTTGATACCACCCATCCACCTTTGTGAACAAATTACAATTGAAAGCATGGGATGCAAAATTGCTTATCCTGACATTTTTGCTGCCACTTAGTCAGTGCTTAAGAAACATGCCAATCTGTAGCAAAACACAAACTATCCAGACAGTAAATAGCAAATTTGCAGATTCAAAAAACTTCACAACGTCATCTCACTCACTGATCTTAAAAGAACTCTGAATATGCAACACATGGACAGTATGTTTTTGCCATGCAACCAAACATTATGTATTTATTTTATTCTGTAACTTGCATAACCTTTTTGTGTTTTCACTAAACATTATGTTTTTTTAATAATAATAATAATAATAATAATAATAATAATAATAATAATAATAATAATAATAATAATAATAATAATAATAATAATAATAATAATAATAATAATAATAATAATAATAATAATAATAATAATAATAATAATAATAATAACAACAACAATAATAATAACAACAACAACAAGAACAAGAAAAAAATTATAACATATCAAGTCATCATACTTTATGATTTTTATTCAGCAAATAGCATGATAATTTTTCTATAATTTATTGTTTAAGATAGAGTTTTTATATAGACATTTTTTAGATAACTTAATTGATCTTTGGATTCTGTTGTAAATAAATAATTTTTCATAAATTTTTAATTTAGCAAAACTGCCTTGGACTGTTTCTAGACTGACAATTAATCTTAGTAAAACTCTTTAATTCACAACATTTAAAAAATTCCTTTCAAAATCTATTTGTCCAATACCGTAATCTGGATATAAACATGCTCTGAGACTTGCTAACTATATGTTATACGTTCAGTCAGACAGAGATTGGGGTAATTTAAGATCACCTCTTTTACCAAATAAATGAACAAATAAAAGAGTCTGTTTCTGAGTATCACTGGCTATAATTTTCTTTTACCTCTAGGAAGGGCAAAGTTAGTGATAAATAACTCTTTCAACGTTCAGCATTCCTATCCCAATTCTGCAGTCTGTGATTATTTAGATTTCAAATTGTTTTATAATATGTCAAGCGATGGTGGTCGAGATTATCATCACAGCCTCCGTACAAGCAGTGGTCCCGGGTTAGAGGGTTCTCTCCCCAGCCGATGCTATGCCACATGAAAAAAAATTGTTTTATAATATTTATTTTTTTAAATTAATATTTGGAGAAATATATACTTGTTTATAAATTAATTTCATTTTTTATAATTAATACATTTATAAATTCTTCTGTTTTGCAAACATTACATTTATAAAGAATTTTTTTTTCTGTCTACAACCTCGAATAAATAAATTGCAGAATAAATTTAAATATGAAATAAATTGCTTGCCTGTAAAAAATAGCTAGGTAATTTTTATAAAGAATAATTAAATTATACTGACATTTTATCTAATTTGAAAATGATATTATTTAAATACTCTATTATCAATAAACAATTATATTCTTTTAAAAAATGCAAAATTTAATGGTAATTAGCGTACTCATATTTACTTATTTTTAAGCAAAATAGATTGTCTGATAACAATACTCTAATAAATAATTTGTAGGAGTTTCTTCAATTAGAGAAAAGCTTGCCGTCTCAGACAATTTTTTTTTTATAAGCTGCAAGAAATCCCATTGAAAACAATAAATGTCTTTTAACATATTCAGACAGTGCTTAAAATACTCATTACATAGCTAAGATAAAGGAGACTCACACGATCACCATTTCCTATGCTTACACAGTTAATACGATATGCGATCTGCTGTGGCTTCTCCTTTTTTCGGAGTAAGGACTCTCTCGGCCACTATGTCCAGAGAAACCCATTAGCTATCTTCCATTCCCCACCCTAAGCTTTTCCCATATTCTTCTCTATCTTGCTCCTTCCATTTTCACACCAGAATCTTTATCAACTCTATGGCCTTATATCGAAACCCCCTTATCTTTTTCCAAACCCACCATAGAAATGAAGAATCCACTTTCTGTATAATCACTTTGTTTATATTTATTTATACACAACTTCATTATTTGTATCCTTTCTGCTTGTGGGCATTTACATTGAATTAACAGATGCCTAATATTTTCTATGCCTTCTTTCTATGCCTTCCTTACATAACATGCAGACTAAATCATCCCTATTTTTCCATTTATGTTATATTCCCTCATTGGTAAAGATTTTGTTTGAGCCTTAAGCAGTAAACTATTTTCCTATGATTAAATTAACTCACACCCAATATTCTGTTTACTTCTATATATATTTAAACTTTTTTTACTCTCCATACTAAGTTCTCCATGTCTCCAACTCCCTATTTCTTTATTTAGTAATGCCAACCAGTGCATGCCTTGGTAATCCTAAGATCTAGGTATAATGCTCTCAGATTTAAGGCTACTCATTGATGACAGCCACAAGATAAAAAATAGTCTGAGATACTGGATGAGTATGCACTAGATAGGGATTTTATATACAAGCCTTCTTGCAACCATTGATTATTAAGGCTTGCAGTGGGTGGGATTACTGTGTGAAGAATTTGCTACTGTAAGATAAAAGAGAAATTCCTTGAACTATTTTGTTACTTTCCTGTTAATTTGGTTCAGCAAAGAATTATTTAGAAAAATCATCAAAAATGAATAAAAAATTTGCTTAGGGGATTGAACAATTCCATTTAAAAATGTCTCCAATCTTTTTCTTAAGTTTGTTTAGATATTTTTCTATTATTAATTTAATAAAAATAATCTTGAAAGTGGATTTTTTCCTTACAGAATGTTTAACCAAGAATATTTTCAAACGAACAAAGAAAAAAGGAATAAAAAATAGATTTACTATCCGATTTCAAACACATTTTTTTTACAAGATATTAATGGAATATTTTCAAGAGATTTAGGGCAACTCGTGATCACTGAATCATGTGATCATAAATGGGATTTAACAGCCATTTTTGATATAGTTGTGGTCAAATACCAACCATGAAGTACATAAATTATCAAATGTATGGATATAGTCATATGATTGACTGACTTACTAAAGTCACTAATGAATTTATCTCCTGGATAAAATCTCAACAATTTTTTAATGCTATTTTAAAACTTTAAAAAGTCATAATATACTAATAAATATATACAAAAACTAAAGAGCTCGGCTAATTAGCTCTAGCAAGCTTTATTGATAAATGCCAGCCAAACAAAGCATTTAAAAATCTCTATCTTGAAAACCACTCCTCAGCCTCAGACCAATGGTCAGTGAGGCACTAGGATAGTTTGAGACACTAGAGCTCTTTATTTTTTATTTACATATCTTAAAAATTGATCATGTGATATAAGACTTTGATTTTTTATTACAAATACTATTTTTAAAAAATATATGCTATTTTCATGTCAAATCCAGTTCAGTGTTTGAGATAATTACCTCATCATCTCATCTAGCAGACCAGTCTTGTGTAAGCTGACATGATTTATGTCAAAATGTCAATTGCAAATCCATTACAGTGTCTTGCAAATATTTTAGAAATACTTTTTTTGAGAAGAAATACCAACAGTATTTTTTTTTTAAATATTTATTGTACTAATTTATCAATTGATATACACTGAATTTTGTTTAGTTCTGCCATTTATCATTGTTAGGATTTTGTTGCAAAATGCATCACATGATTTCTAACAGTAAGGTATTAAGGCAAAGGTTCAATACAAGATGAAATTTGATGATCCAATATCTGATAATTTGTATCTTTTTTAAATCCAGACAAAAATGTTACGGAAGATGATATTTCACATATTTTAAACATTTAATCTGGAATAAATTAATACATATTTGTTTTAAATTTAGAAAAATAAATGCAGTACAGTAAATTAATTAATGTACCTGCCTGATGAGCATATTTTTAATTCACTCCTAAATTTAATAATTTAGAATTACAAAAAGACATTTTCTGATTGGTATAGTAATTTGTGTTTTATTATTAAAAAATAGCAACTGAAAAATGAAAAAAAAAATTATGATCTTTTTAAAAAATGTTTCTAAAATTATTATGTATTATATGCCTTTACTTTTTTTGCATTGTTTTTAACATTTTTTAGCCTATCATATTACTTTTTATACAATTTATTATTGTTATCATCATCATTATTATTACTATCATCTTTACTATTATAGTAGTAGTAGTAGTAGTAGTAGAAGGAGGAGGAGTAATAGTAGTAGTAGTTGTAGTAGCAGTAGGAGCAGTAGCAGTGACAATAGCAGTGACAGTAGCACCAGTGGCAGCAGCAGTGATAGAGGTAGTAACAGTAGCAGTAGTAATAGTATGTTACAAAAGAGAACTTTATCCAGACAAAAAAACAAGGTTACATTGATACTTTCCATATTCAGGTGCTTACATTGGTGGTCATGACAATTATAATACTTCAGGGGTTTTTAGAACTATAAACTGGGCAAGTTATACATTATCTGGAAGAGTTTATATTATTTAATTTACATGGCTTTAGCTAGTATTTATTAGTACACGGGTTTGATTTAAATTTTTAATTAAATTGTATCAATTTTTTCATTTGGTTTTAACTAGTACACACATATATAATACATATTTTTAGTATTATATATTGTCTGTAACAGCTTGAGAGCCTTCCAATATTGGTTTCTTGTGAGAAATCATATGAGCCTATTGGAAGCATTGTGCATATCTATATCCTGGTTTGTCATGTAGCAATTGGTTGTTGTGCAATATCCATTCTTTTGCCAAGCCTTGTTGTGTCTCATAGTACTTGGTTCTGAAGTTTGTGGATTTGGTCGCTTAATTATATATGCTATACTAGTATCTGAATATGTTTTTGTTGACTCTTTGCATTTGTGTGGATTTTTTTTACATCTTTGGAAATGCATAATTTGAAAGGAGACAGTATAGTGGCTGATTAAACATTTGATTGATGTTTTATGAAGAACCAAATGCCTTCAAAATTATCAGAGTGTCCTATTTTATTGTACTAATTGTTGTGAAATATTAATGTGGTCCTCTTGGTATTATTTTCAAAAGCGAAGATGCATCATGTGCACCACAATGCATAGAGCACCAAAGTTACTGTGCAGATTGTAAGAATGGATTGTTTGTGATATGTGCTGATGAGGTGTTGATCACATCATACCAGATGTTTCTAGTGCAGAGCAGTCTTAGAAAAGGTGTTGCCATGTTTCTTCTGCTCAGTTGCATAGAGGATAGAAGGGATCTATTCTGGGATGTAGTCATCTGTATCTGATGAAGTATGATGTTGATAAAGCATAGAGATTTAGCCTAAGAAGGAAATCAAAATATGTGAGTTCCATGGCCTATTTTTTTTAAATCCTAAGCAGCTGTCAGTTGTTGTTTCTGAGCATTTAGGTGGAGGTGTTTGGTTTATTGCCAGAGTATATTAGAAGCATAGACCTTGAATATGAATATTTGGTTGTTGCTTGCAGTGATATTTGGGTATATATGTTTCTAAATTATTGATAACAGATGATAGGTAGTAGTGTGAAAGTGGGAATGTGTCTGCTGGGATCACTTGGATTAGACATTAAAGTGCTGAAAATATGTGAAGGTGGCTATTACAATGTTTTCAATCTTCTGTATTTGGAAACTATATATGCTGTATAATCCCAATCCATTATATATGGTTGAGCAGCTAAGGCATATCTTGTGGATATTGACACTGTCCTTCTATTCCATAGAAGCTTGTTACAATATGAATTGATTTTTGGATATGAACACCTTAGAGAATGGGATTATGGAATAATAATAAACAATCTTGGTGATCACTAGCTGTTTAAACAATTGTACTTTGGAATATATAAAAAGGTATGCTGTTAATAAAAAGATAGTGATCCACTCTAGTTTACATTTTAACTTGTTCTGGTTTGTGTTTCATTGCATTAGCCCCCATACAGAAGAGAAAGCCAAGAAAAGCAGATATTTTTTCTTGGAAAATTTGTGTGTAGAGCTTACTATTTAGAGTGACCAATCAGCAGTTTTACTTTGATTGAAATTTAAAGTGGTGCATTGACTCAAAAGCTTGAAGAATTTTCTATAGTATTGGCTGTTCTCTGGAGGGGAGAAAGAGTGTAATGTTATCTACATATACAATGCAGGATATATGATGTGATGTGACTGGTATCTTGATGACTGTGATATTTTGTTGAATTTTTAAGTAGGAGCATATTGATATAAAGTTAAATAATAATAAGCTGACTGAGAACCCTTGGAAATGGATTGTGTGAAGATGAATAATGAAGAGGTTTTGCTATAAGCATGATGGGGATTTCATGGCTTAATAGCAAGTTAGTGGTGAGTACATGGCATTGTGGTGTCAGCCAACGTGTTAATCAATGTATTGATATCAATTGAGTCAAAAACTACTTTTATGTCAAGATGTAATACAATTGATGCAAACCTTTTTTGGTTTTTTATTGAGCCCAAGATGGTTTTAAAGATTATCACAGCCTGTGCTATATATGATTGTTACATTTCAAATGGCTGGGTGAGATTAGTAAAAAAATATATATCTCTAGGATTTCCTTGATTATGTTTTTCTTGATTTTGATGGCATACAGACCCATTGATATAAGATGAAGACTGGAGAGAGTCAATATGGGAACTGGCTTTTGTTAAAGGATACTATTGTAATTGGCTGTAAATCCTGGATGTCATGTTACTTTTGTGATAGGAGATTGGCAAGGTCACACAAGTATTGAGCAGTGAATCAGCTGAAGGGTGCAAAGATTAATTTTGTACAAGCATTAAGTAAGTGTTGCTAGTTTAATGGAAAAGTCCTATCATGTTAAATGAGGGTTGTTTGTGTTTAGGTTTTTCAAAAAACATCATAAGGGGGTTTGAATGGGATGGTATGTTTGTAACTTTTGCTTGAAATGTTGATAAATCAGTTATAACATGTTGCAAGTATATGTGACCCCCTCATCTCTATATAGGTATCCCAAAGACAAGCAAATAGATCTTTTTTGTCAGAGTATGTTATTGGCTAAGACAGATTTTACTTTTTTTTATTGCTAGATAATTTTTGAGATTGTTACAAACATTGTTGTATACTTGAGTAAGCTTATATATATATATGTTGTTGAGAGCTACATGCAGCCTTTGACACTGTGAACTATCTATGAAGTTTATTAGCTAATGCTAATAGTCTGGAGGGTGGCAAAGATTTTTATATAATAAGATCTATGTTGAAGGACAATATATTTATAAATGAGTTGCATGACTTTAATTTTCGGAAGCACTATATATCTTATGAAAAAATAATTTGATATGGCAAGTAGGTAGCACCCAGAAATTCCTAATCACTTTTCTGAGAATGAAAAGTGTTAGTTTTCGTGTAATTTATGTTGGGTTAATCACTATGACTTCTGCATTGTGATCAGAGAAAGAGAGAAAGTTGAGGTTTAAGCTGGTCAGGTGGTATAACATAGATAAATAGAAACACAGGTCAATCCTTGATGTGTGGCAACCGTTGTGAAAAGTAATTGCATTGCTTGGTAAAATATTAAGACTTCATATTGAGGTGGCTCCAATGAATATCGATACCTTTCAAAATTCTAAATGATATCGATATTCATTGGAGCCACCTCAATATGAAGTCATTGGAGCCACCTCAATATGAAGTCTTAATATTTTGTGTAGTAATCACTGATTAGACTGGTTGGATGGATAGTATAACTGAACATTAAGTTAATTTTATGTATGATGTCTGAAACAATGAGAAGACCTGAGTGGGATCCACACACAATAGATGTTTGGAGTGATGATGCAATGATGAACTGTTCTATCAGTAGGTCTGAATCTTAGCAATGATTTTAAATGAAGGAAATGGACAGTCTGAAGTTATAAGCAGTCCAGTAACCCCTGGAATGGATGATGTGTCTCTAGAATAGGCACAGTAACCTTCTCTAGTTAGATATGTTGATGGACAATCTGAGCCCACTGTAAATTTTAGTTTCAAAAAATCTTAGGATGTACAGGTTGTTGTGATCCTTATCCGTTGTTTTGAATTGTGTTAGTTTTGTGATTGAGATAATTACTAATATTAGATGCTGTTATCTTCAACTTCTATTAAATGTAACCATTGAATATTGGTATCTGCTAGTGCTTGTGGCAGCTTATCTTCTGTGAAGCTTTTGAATATATTAAGGACTTGGTGAGCATCTATCAGTGGTGCTCACAGACAAAATTCATGAATAAACAATTCTTTGCCAACTGATCAGTCATTTTTATTAGAGTACTGTCCCCATCTATTTTGGCTCTTTTTGGATTGTTTATTTCTCTATCGGCCAGATCTTCTCCTTGGTTAACTCGGTGAAGATAGTTTTTGGGGGAAGATGGAATGATTGATACCATGATGGATTGTTGACATTTGTTTATAACTCACAGTTTGACTTGATATTTATCTGTGGGAAATTAAGAGGTGTCCAGATGTCAGTAATTGTTGCATTGACTGTGATAACTGGTGTTTATGATATATCAGATAATTGTTTATTTAATTTTGATGTATTTTATCAGAGCTTATACTTGTAACAGATGAATTATTTGAATTATTTATTATAAAATCTAGGATGTGTGTGCTTTCTTCTGTATGATTGTGTTCAAAAGCTTCAGTGGAGCTAGGACTGTCTTTGTCTTCATATTGATTATTAAAGCTGTTAGTGGTGATCTGAGAATTAATGATATTCTAATGTTGATATTGGTTGAATTGTCTATTGGGTTAGCTTGTGTGATTTGGCTGGTGATGTGATGTGTGCCCCAGTGTCCACCCTGTCCATATGTGTATCATTGTAGTTTTAGGTCTCTTATATAGAGGCATAGCATAACCTTCTGATCTGCAATTTATGAACTATAGTATAAATTCATTGGGTTAAATTATTTGTCCCATTGCTAAGGATATATTCTTTTAATGATGTGTGTTGTAACATACTAAAGGAAAAGTTTTGGTTTGTAAAATTACTTATTATTTTTTTTTGGCTTATTCATTACATGATCACAATTCTTAACTCTGGCTTGCACTGAGTGGTGCTACTATGTGGAGAGTTTTGCCTCTGTGTTTTCGGTTATTCCAAAATACATATTTTACTTGCCTATACACACTTGAATGAAAGTATGTATATGAAAACATTTAATTACATAAGCAGACAAAAAAAATTAGATCTAATAAAATATTAGTACGTGGGGATAACGTCATAATTGGCCATTGGGTTTAAATAATAATTATTTAGATATTAATTATTTATTCTAAATCAATAAAACGTGTTCTATGGCATCTAAAAATCTTTTAAAATGGCATTTAGAATGAAAAAGTATTTGCGAAATATTAATTTTAAATTTTGTTCTAAGGTTTCCATTATGGTGGCATAATCAAAGGTTATACATTTAGATTAATTTTCTTGAAAATATGCTTATTCATTCTGCCAATTTTTTCATCATCTTATGTTTCTGTAAATAAAATGATGCATAAAAAGATAAGACCTTCAGAATGGGGGCCACAATTGTCCCCTTCAACTATTTTCTTCAATCACCAAGAATACCCGAATAAAACATTACCTAAAGATTGTCGCGCCTTATTGAAATTAACAATTTATCAGAGAACATTTGTAAATTCAATTAAAGGAAATTAAGAATTCAATTTTGTTTACAACTCCAATTTAAATCAATCTTACTTATAGAGCTCTAAATATTAAGGACATTGTGTTGATTAAATTTAAGTTGTTTTCCATGCATGAAATAACTATTCTGATTATTAGTATTTTTATTAAGCCATTTAAACAAAAACAATTTCCAAAGAAATCTGCTACTACTTTAACTCAGTGAACAGGACCCCAAAAGAAAATCATCATCACCAGGAACAACTGCCAAAAAGAAAGAAAAGGATTATTTATCTTATATGATTAAAAAGAAGGAAAATTTTATTTAAATTTTGTTCTAGTTAAAAAGAGGGGCAAATTGTGAAATTTTTTTTTTAGCTCTCCAAGTTTAAACGTTAAACACTGATGACTGGTTGTCTCGCCTTAAACTTTTCAAACACATATTGAAGTTGTGTTTTAATAAAAGTAAAGATAAAAGATGCATTGACTGCAGAAAGGAGTTTTCTACTAACTGAAAGTAGTCCCTTTGATTTCTTTTCAAGGCTTAAAGGAACCAAGCAGGGCAAATTCCTGATGTCCACTACATGCATTCTTGTTATTGCAGCTGTTATTACTATGCGATTATTTATATAATGAATGAATATGGATGGGCTGCTCACTAATATGCTTTATCCAGCACAGTTTACCTCTTAATTTAAGATCAAGAAACACCGTGGCCTTTCTTCTCAATTGCCTAATAGCTTTTAGCCGAAATATCAGTTGAGTTTTTTGAAAGCAGAATCAATATATAAATGAAAAAAATTTTTCCTAATAGATGGTTATAATTATAACAGACAAAAATAAATCATGTCCCTTATTCCCAGAAGACTGTACAGTCACCAACCAAGGCAGTGGTTGATGGCCAAAAGTGGAGGATGCTAAGAATCTCTTGATGACTTATTATTTAGATACTTACAACTGCAGATCATTTTCACATGAAGAAAGATTGCAAGAATTGGGAAAAGAACTGTCTCATATTAAATGGGACATTATTGAACTTTTTGAACTTAAAAGAAAAGGTGAAAAGACAGTTTAAAAAGCAGACATGTACTACACTACAAAGGCACAAATATTAGAAATACAAGTGAAGTAGTATTCATTATAAATAAAAAGCGGAAGAGCAACATTGTGGAGTTGATAGTGTATTAGACAGAGGAGCATGATTAATTATTAAACTTAGTAGCATATATCAAATGCAGATAATTCAGATTTGTGCCAAAATAAGTTTACATTAAGATGAAGAATTAGAGGATATTTATATAGATGTACAAAAAGCTTTTGATATGACCAAACATTTTAACATTGTCATGGAAGACTATAATGATACAATTGGTAAACAATTGAAAGATGAAAGTTTTGTACATAAATTTGGTTCTGGTGAGAGAGATGAAAGAGGACATACACTTGTGGAGTTTTAAGAAAAAGATATTGATTTTTTAAAATAAAAAAAAATGTTAAACAGAAATGAACATGGAAGCATCCAAAGGAAGGTACAGCAGAATTGGATTATATTTTGACTAACAGAAAGTACATATTTCAAGATTGTAATGTTCATAATAAATTCAACACAGAATGGGATCATCAATTATTGAGATGTATAATAAATGTTAATGCAAAACTAGGGAGACAAAAATTATTAAGAAAGACATTATTCACAGTTGGTATTCTTAATCTTCAGAAAGGATTCTATTGAATTAAAATGGTAAACTTGATTCAGATTTGAATATCATCTACAGAAAAATAACTGATACACTTTTATAACAAAGATGGCTGATAGAAAAAGCAGCAATTGATTAGTAAAACTTCTATTGAGATTATAGAATGATGCATTAAGAAAAATTGAATATTTCAAATTTTGTGAATTAGCAAGGAAAGCTATAAAAGAGAATAAAAGAATATAAAACGTTTTGGTATTGATAGGAAACCTATTTCTGCAATAAAAAAAACAGATGGAACTATTACATAAAACAGAGATGACATCATGAAATGTATAGAAGAGTTCTACCAAGAATTATATAGTAATAAAGAACAAAAAGTATCTCCTATAACTATTTTATCTTCTGACTTACCCAGGATTTTAAATGAAAAAGTGAGACCTGCAATTAAATTTATGGAGAAGGGAAAAGCTCCAGATAATTATGGAATTATAACCAATACCTTAAAAGAAGCAAGTCAAAAAAAAAAATTGTCAAAGTTATATACCAAATGTCTAAATGAGAAAAATATATCAGGTGATTTAAAAAATATATTAATATTAATATTTAAAAAGGTGATAAAGAAAATACTAAAAATTACAGACGTATCAGTCTCTTATCAGTTCTATGCAAATTTTTTACAAAAGTAATTACAACTTATCTTTAATGAACTTTGGATTTCAACCAACCAAAAGACCAACCTGGACTTAAAAGTTGGTTTTAGTACAGTGGATCACATCCAAGTATTGAAAGAAGTTATAGAAAGAACCAATGAATATGAGTTGCCATTATGCTTTGGATTTGTAGATTATGAAAAGATATTTGATTTTATAAGCATTTCTTCATCAAGGTATAAACCCAGGATATTATCATATTCTAAAAAAATATTTATAAAAATGCAACAGCAGCAATTAGATTACATAATAATACTAGAAAGATTAACATTGAAAAAATTGCACAACAGAGTGACTCCATATCTCCAAAACTATTTATAGCAGTGCCCCAAGAAGTATTTTGTGGATTTAAATGGGACGGTAAAGGAATAAAAGTGATGTAGTTGTTTTTGCAAATAATATTTTAGAGGCTCGGGAAATGTAAGAGTTATGAGATACAAATAAGAGAATAGGACTAAAGGTAAATGTTAAAAAGACTAAAGTAATGTTCAATGGATTTTCTCAAAAAATAAAAATAAATATTGATAATGATGAGTTAGAAGAAGTTAACAACTATAAATACTTTGGATTAAGTTAACTACAGAATTAAAATTGGTTGGAATGTTTTTAGTAGAAATAAAGTAATATTAAAAAAAATGTCTATATATTTGAAAAAAAAAAAGGTTGTTTAATGTATTTCATTAGTTCTTATATATGGATCTGAGACTTGAATACTTAACAGAAAAGCAATACAGAGGCTTCAGTCCACTCAAAGAAGTATGGAGTGATGCATGTTATTAATAACAAAAAGAGAATGAAAACAAAATACATAGTTAAGAGAACAAACGAGTGTTACTGACATCTTAAAAAAATTAAGCGACTGAAATGGAGTTGTATTGAACATATTTTTAAAAGAAATGATAATAGATGGATAGTTGAATTCTTAAATTGGATAGTAAAAGATTTAAAAGATCTAGAAAGGGACCACATGTGAGATGGATGGATGAGATAAAAAATATGTGGGGATGATGTGGAGAATAGAGGCTAGATATCAGAGATAGATTAAAGTTGGAGAAGCCATCATTCTGCAGTGGATTGATAATAGGTGAAAATGATGATGATAAAGAGATGCATTTGGACAAATTTAGGCAACTTTAATAATAATAAGATAACTAGTTTCAATATATTTCTTTGCAACAAATACATGCAATTTTAATATGATAGCTCAATTTACCATACAAATAATTTTTTTTTGGACCTTACTATTTTTCAGGGAATTGGAAACAAAATGTATATGCAAGTAATATTCTTTCCTAATATTAATTTGGCCTGATCCATTTGCAGCTATTTGTATATCTGGAGCAAGTAGAAATAAACTATTGCAGGAGAGCTGTATTACTTTATCGTGAATCATAATATAATTTTTTTTATTTCTTTTGATCTTGTAGTAAATATATTTTGTTATATTTTATAAAATCTAACCTAGTATCTTTTCTTTGTTAAAATTATAAAACTTATTTGATGTGTAGACATTGGAAATTGTATTGTTTAGCCTCATATATATTAAAACCTTGAGATATTACGTTATCGTTGAGGTAAGTGGACAAGGAGAAAGTAGATTTCTATTATGGAGTATCTAGTTTAGTCCAGGCATCTAACTGATAGTTTTATCGTATTAAAAATCACATGCACAAAGCATACACAAATCCAATTAATCTTAGATTAAATATAGAAAATTAATTTGCTATTATGAAATCAATCTTCATGCATTTATATTATTTATCATTAAATTGTCTAGTCTGGAATTTAATCATTGTCAGTGTTAAATATAATTAAGTTAAAATATGTTTTGATGCAATAAAATATCCTCTTTATCTTCTTGTCACATTGATGTCTGAGTTTGTTACATACCCTCCATCCCCAGTCATCATCATCATTATAGCTCTGCTGAGCTGGCATCACATTTTTTAAGTATTACAATATATAACGGATGTTAAGATAGTAGTAGACAATGAAGGTTAACTGCCCAAAGGAATGAGAGAAAGCCAAATAGTCAGAACTAACGATCTATCAGTGAAGGGATTTGTTACAAAAATAAGAAAATCAAAATGGTGTTGACCATTTTACTTTCTTTGTTTTGGGCAATTTTACAAAAGCTTTCTAATCAAATAATTATACACAGGAAACTTCCCATGTTAAAATATTTCCATATATATTATAATGGATAGCTATCTTTTTTATCATTTTTAAATTTTACAATAATAATTTATAGACTTGAAACACTTTTAAACAAGCAGAAAAGTTAATATAGTCAATATCTTGCATATTAATCATACCAACAGTCGGACTAAGATAGTTTATAAATACACAAACGGTGGCCACTTTTCAGGACCATAGCACTTACTTCTAGAAACAAAATGTCTCTCCTATGGATACTTTTATTAATACTGGGGATAAACCCTTAAATGTCATTCAGGCAATTTTACTGGAATGCTCCAAGCACTTGATTTTATAAGTAGCTCAATTGAACAAGAAACTTTCCTAATTTAGGCTGTCAGACAATGCATATTTAAACACAAACAATATAACTGACAAATTTATCTTAATAAAATGTTATATGATGAGGTACAGGAGAGAGAGAATTTAGAACAAATTAACATATTAAAATAACATTTTTTTACAGAAAAAAAAAAAAAAACATAATAAGAAGAATAAAAAAATAAAACTACATTAAATTAGTTACAAACTTATTCAATATAGTTTTTTGTGTAAAGCACAATTTAAATTACTTACTACTCAAAGGTGAAGTAGAAAACCGATATTTTATTTAAACTAAGTAGTAAAAATTTAATCATTTCTAATTAATGGAAGTCCATTAAGAGAATGAAATCTTATACATGTATATCATTATGTCTAGGTTTTGAATTAATTTCTGACATTGGCCTAGGTTTTTCTATATTTTTGCTGGAATGATTGCCCATTTTCTTGATAGTTTTGAGAGCTTGTGGATGGCATTCTTGAACAAGTTTTCTGGTTTCTTTTAATGGCTTGTCATTTCTTCTTTCAAGGGCAGCATATATCTTTGTGGCCTTATTTAACAGTAGTCATTGATAATGATGGGTAATATCTCAGTAATTACAGTCAATGATTTTTGTCACATTTCAGGCTATTAAATGCACAGGAATAGGGTGATAAAACCAGAGTGAACACTCCGCTGTGAGTTTAGCACAGCATAGTGATGCCACATCATTTAGCACAGCATAGTGATGCCACATCATCCACGTAAATAGCTATACATCACTGAAAGATGAGTTACACGTTTTTGATGAATGAGTATACAAAATTTAGCAAGTGATAAGTCAGCAAAAATTAATATAACTAGCGGCAGTCAAATCAAATTAACAGGATCAGAATCAAAATAACAGCAGAATAACTCTAATGAAAATTTAATAGCTTTTATATCCTTGACAAAACCCACATCATTAATCAATTTCAATCGTCCTTTTATCTAATTAGTTAATATTTTTTTAATTACAAAATTAAACATTAATTACAGTATTTGTTATCTAATCAGTTGGATAGATTACTGTTTTCAGTAAAATATCCCTTCTTTATTAGACAATTTACAAAATTATTTTAATCTTTGATTAAATTGTATTTTTCTTTAATTATATAATTTTAGACAATAATTCTGTACATTTGTTTAATTACAATTCTCTTGTTCTTCTTTTTTCTTCTCTTTGTTTACAATTAATATTTAAGTTTAAATTATTTCACCAAATAACTTTATAATCTTTAAGTTACCTTTTCACAGTTAGTTTTATTTTATTTTCATTATACCTTGTAACATTTCGCAATTTGTACTTTTATTTAAAAGAAATAATAAGCCATTCCCTTTAAATAGTAAATTTAATTAAAATCCTTAAACTACATTATGCTTTAATTATATTTCTCCCTCTTCTCCTTTTTTTTCTTTTATTTTAACGAGATTCAGATTCATAATTTTATTTTTATTTTTGTTTACTTTCTAATCGACTTTTGATCTATTCTAAACTCTTTTTATTCTATTATTAATCTGGCGGACTTTTTCATTAATAATAAAAAAGATAATACATTATTATTTTCCCCCTTCTAAATATTCTTAGCATACTTTTAAATATCTCATGCAATATGTATTTTTGCATATCTGTTACAATATATATATATGGCATACACTGGCATTGATATAAGAAATTATGGGCATTATTTGCAAGTATATTTAAATAACTCTTTGTAACTATGGCTTGTGAATTATCTTAGTAATATTTTTAGGGTTTGAGTGTTCCATGATATATATATGACATATTTTGCGGGTTCATCCGTGTTGAAAATTTAAATATTGATATACCGACATTTTCGACTTGATCACACAAGTCATCCACTGGGTGATAAAAGGTAGAAAGACAGTTGTAGAGGCATACAATCACTGATTTGGCAAAAACGTTAAAGTTCCACCAATAGCAAAAATGTTAAATTAAGAATGTTTTTTTTAAAAAAATTTCCAAATAGGAGGAAATTTGCATGTATCATCTCATTTATTGATACAATCTGGCCTTTTAATTATCTCAATGGCTTCTCTAATTTTGCACTGGTAGAGATTATCACATCTGGATATGATCCTGGTACTAGAAAAATCAATTTTATGACCTGAACTATAGTATGGAATGAGAGTGCTGCTGCTGATGAGTGTTGTTTAACTGCATTAGCATGCTCATCTCTCCTAACACTGATGTGATGTAAGAAGCTTTACAATTTTTACATGAGATTTGATAAACACCATGAGATTCAAGAGGGATTGAATCCTTAGGCTTGGTTATTACATTGCGGATCTTTTGATGAGTATAAAATGCTGTATCTATATTATAGCATTTTAATATACATCCAATACTGTCTGTACTTCTTTTTACATATAGAACACAAATCCTAATAGCTGATTCATCATCTTTTTGTTTCCTATTTTGTCCATTTTGGGCTTGAAATAAGGCTTTATATATATATATATTGTAGCCTTCACTGAAAAGTAAGCTACATAAATGAAGTAAAGAGAGAGAGAGAGAGAGAGAGAGAGAGAGAGAGAGAGAGAGAGTGTGTACATGGAATAAACTAAGTTTGAATAATTTTTCTCTGTTTAAAAGTGATTTTTACAATAAAGGGTGAAAAGTTAGATAAAGTAAATATGACAAAAATTGCTTTTATTTTTTTTAGAGTTTTAAATAAAATAACTATTAAGATCTATTTCATTTTTAATTTTTTAGCAAAAGAGAAAGTGATTATTATAGAAAATGTGAACTGTGCAGTCTTTATGATTTTAACTTCAAGATTTAATGACTCTTCTATCCAGACTATGTGGTCCTTATCAAAAACAAAAAATCCATTTAAGATATTGCATCATAATTGTCTTTGATAACTACTACAAGGCATTCAGAAAAACATGACTAAATTCTAGAATATTGGTAATTTGTCTGAAACCCGAGGTTTAATGTTTTTCTAAATGATGCCACATAAGCATATCTGGAATAGTAAAAGAGTTCTAATTGTTCTAGATATTCATAAGAACCAAGTTTACTTAATAAGTGATTGTCTCTAACATGATTCATTATAATAATGGCATGTGAATAGAAAATATAATTAATGTTTTATTTGGAAGCAATGTAACATCTTATGATTTACCTATGACAGTTGTCTTGTGGGCACATTGTAGATTCTGCAGTACACTTATGATTTCGCTGTTATCACTACTACATATAATCAATTAAGTTTTTTATTAAATATGTATAAAAAATGGACTGGTTTATTTCCGAAGCAATGCGACATCTTATGTTTTACCTATGATAGTTGTCTTGAGGACATATTGTAAGATTCTGCAGTTTGCTTATACTTTCTTTGTTATCATGTGATTTATATATAATACTACACATGCGTTAATTTTTTTTACTAAATTTACATTAAAAAATGGACTGGTTTATTTCAGATGCAATGTAACATCTTATGTTTTACATTAAACAAGGCAAAACTCTCATATAGTAGCCCCACCCTGTGTCAACCAGAGTAATCAATGGATGCTAGAAGGCTTGTGCATAAAATCCCTATCTAGGGTTTACTTATCCAATATCCCCAGACTAGTACCTGGCTTGTGGCCTTCACAGGGTGGTATTACTGTATGGAGAGTTTTGCCTTGTTTAATAACAATTATGTGCTAGTATAAGAGATAGTGATCATGTGATGTTTTACATATGATTGTTGTCTTGATCGCAAATTGTAGATTCTGCTGTTTGTTTATGCTTTCCCTGTAAGGATATGATTTTATTTACATAATATTAATATCATCTATATTCCTTATTACTTTTAACAATGCTTTTTATAACCTACTATGATAGTTTCAATTGCCCCAGAAATCTTCTTCAGAACTTCCACTTATATTTCCAAATAGTATACATCGTATTATGTAAAGGAGAGGAATCTGTAAAAGAATGTCATATCTTAAGTATAATGGTTATAAAAACTAAAAACGAATTTTACATTGATGTAGACGATTTTATTTGATGTTTATTTGAAAAAAAAAAATCTTGATATAGGAATCTCTGTTGTTTTTTTTTATAGCAATACATATTTCTGCAGTTTTGGAATTGTTAAATGTCAGTAAGCGGTTGTATAAAGTAAACAGTTTAAATATAACACGAACTTACTTATAATTATTCAAAAAGTCTGATTTTTAATATCTATTCAGTATATGTAATTTTTATCTAATTCAATTATTTAAAGGTAAACCAAAAAGTTTCTAATATCAATTTTTTGAATAATTTTTCAAATTAAATATATATATATATTATTACTTCAAGCGAGTTAAACTAGAAGAAATCAAAGTTGTTTTGAATTAAATTTTAATTCATTGATCGCTGAGATTTCAGTTGAAAAGCTAATTTATTGACTTCTCTGCATTGTTAGACGAATTATATATATATCATGAATCCTTACATATTATATAAATAGAAAGTAATTTACCAAGATCAAGTCTATTAAATTGATTAAAACTAAGAAAATGTGTTGTAAACATTAAAATTGAATTTATTCTCACCTGACCGCAGGCAAGTTTCAGATCTTTTCCTGTCTAATACGTTCTGCAATTATTATTATTCTTTTATATATATATATAATATTTGATATTTAAACTTCAGATTAGGGATGAAAGATGTCTAATGAATTGAAAGCTAAGAATACTGTCAAGCAATTAATATAAAATAAATTTTTTATTTAAACTTACTTTAATTTTTAAATGATTAAGTGCAGTATTAAGAACCCAATATTAAAATTCATCGATTAATTTATTGAATATTAATATGATAATTAATACTAAAGAAATTTTATATTATAACATTTTCATTACTTTAAGGATTGGCCATGTATGTTGCAATATTAATATTGCACGATGTTAATGAATATTGATTTTTAGATAGCCATCACATTATAAGCTAGCTATAGCAATAATTTATTTGTATATTGATATAAAAATATTAAAACGGAGTTTAAATATAAAATATAGAAAGATTTATATATAATTCTAAGGCAATATGTAACT
Organism: Epiperipatus broadwayi; assembly: GCA_028023455.1. Lineage (NCBI taxonomy): Eukaryota > Metazoa > Onychophora > Udeonychophora > Euonychophora > Peripatidae > Epiperipatus > Epiperipatus broadwayi. The sequence goes on from JAQFVV010012495.1 coordinate 3,490,774, forward strand.
TGCCCATACTCAGTTTTTTATTTATCCAATTAGAGGGACCTGAAGTCAGGATTTTTCAATCCACTCATCTCCCATTCCATCTCAAGCAACCGATACACATAGTCACATGCATGCAAAAAAGTTACACGAGTCACCAAAAATCTAAGATTAAGCTCGAAGCTGCTAATTCGTCTGTCTTTCATAATCATGAGAGCACGGCCATAGATGTGATCGAATGTTGTTAAAATTATGTGCGAAAAAGAAACGATCGCAAATGTAAAATAAAGGAGGCGTGGTTCATTACACAAAACTTAATGTTCTCGGCAAACTATCCATGAATATGTTACTAAAGTATTGAAAGTATACTTGTTATAATAAATCTTTCTAAATTTTATATTTAAAATCTGTTTTACTATTTTTTACATTAATATTTAGAATAAGAGATGATCTTTATTAAATTACTTATCGATGTATTGCAATGTCAATGAATGTGGATTTATTTAAAAGTAAGTTTTAAGATGGGTGGCAATCTGTTCTTTTAAAACATTTATTGATGTGGAGTGATATATATAATTTTTAAATACAAGTATAGTATATATACTTTTAAACTGAATGTAATTATGAGGATTTGAACCCTGACTTTCAAGCTCCCTTTAGTTATCCATTCCATCTTATACAACCGATGTGCATGATCACATATATGCAAAAAAGATAAATAATCTCCAATGTATCTATTTTGTGCTACCATCACTCATCAGTTGGTCCAGATCATCATCTCCCAAACACATATGCAATCAGTGCTTGGTTTATAGTAAGATAGCAAATCTTCAAACTTTAATTGACAGGCTTCAATCTTCTTCACTCTCCAACACATCAGCCATCCATATGATTGAAAATCTAATGAAGGCATGTTCAAAGCTCTTTTTTGCCAATTTTGTCATTATACCCATGTTGACCATAAGTTATTCTGACCCCTTATATGTAGGAATCTTAAGCCTATTTAATACACAGAAGAGGGATAGGCAGAATGCAGACTGAATGTAAAATTTAGAAAGATTTATATATGTATGACTGCCTGACAGTTTAAGGTGATGTTATTTTGTTATGGTTATATATTGAACTATGTCTGTCATATAATAGAATTGTCAAATGTGAGAAAAGTTCACATTTTATTTATACCTTTTGAAATACACTCAACTTTTTTGTAATAATATCATATTAATATGTAATATAATTTTTTGAAAAGTGTTTTTCTCTTAGTTGCTGCTAATCTGATCAATGACAACTACCATGTAAATTTTTTCTGAGTACTGAATTAGATTAACACTTTAAAATATTAGATTATTCTGTCAAAGATGACATTCAATAAAAATTTTGTATACTTATTTATGAAAGTTCTTCTGATTTTGTTCTTTACTACTTTAAATGTAAGGTTAATAAATGGTTTTCAAACTCTATGCATTAAGTTGACTCATGGAGTTTTTGCCACTAGCATGAGAGCACACTTTTGTTTTTTTTTACTTTTTTCTCTCAGCAGAATTCTTATTAGCAATTGAGCATATATTAGTACTTTCATAGTTTGTTACTTTAGGCACAACTATCTTTTCCTCTTTACTCATTAGTTTACATTTTTTAAACATATTTTGATAGTATGGCTAATTTCATCAATATATATATATATATATTGTGCCCTTTTCTATAGGTCGGTAATAATTCATAACAGTTAATTACTAAAAAAATTTAAATTTAAAATATGTTCTTTTAATACATTAATTGTATTAAGTCAATTATATCTTTAAAGTACAATTTGAGGCTAAAGCAAGTACGTAGTATATAAAATTATAGTGAATCATTTAAAAATAGTTATATAAAGCTTTAAATATTGTTTCATATGGTTGTAAAAGCTGGCCATATTAAATAACGCAGCTATAAAAATTAAAAGTATATTTAATAAATTGGATTTTAATAGTTTAAAACTGATAAGTTAATAAATACAGTGTTTAAATTTATAATCATATTTAATAAACAAAAATTAATATAGTATATTTTAAAAATAAACTTTATGAGGGTGAGAATTGTATTTAATTCTATATTTTCTAAATTGTTCTTCCAAATTTTATAATTATATTATATAATATAATAAGTGTATCAATTATATAAATTTAGGCAGAGAAATAGATTGAAAATCGTCTGTCAAAGTTATTAATCACGTGATTTTTAATGTATACTATCACACACACGCTTGTTTGAAATAATAACAAAGTTTAAAATATTTTAAAAGTTATATTATAGAATTGGATAGAATTATTGCCTATCATAAAAGCAAATAATAATAAATATTAAGTTAACTGTGTTATTGCATATTTAAATGATGTAATGTTTTAAATAGTATCATAAAGACGAATACAGTTATATATAAAAATTAAATATTTTATTTAAATAAAAATAGATAAATTGAATATTAAGAAATGGAATAAGTTATTAAAAGTTATTTTAAAAGTTATTTTAAATGTTTAAATAGTTTTAATAAAATAATAATTGATTTAAAAGTAATATTTTAAATAATATTTTAAGTTCATTACGTCATAATTTCTAATTTTGAAATATAATTCTGCTATAAATTGAAAATATGTAAATTTGTTCTCAAGCTAAAGTAAGAATTAACCAATAGGAATAGGTATTCTTACAGACTATAAATATTGTTGTAACTAAGTTATCGGGGGAGATTAATAATGTATTGAAACCGAAGAAAGGTAAATTATAACTATCAAAAGATAGTATTTTTTTAAAATCTTTTATTTTAGTCAATTTTTTTAGTACTTTCTTATAACTTTATCTGCAAAAAACTAATTGATAATTTTAAAAAATATTTTTTGCAAAAGAGAGTATAAACTAAAAAATATTTTAATAATTTCGTTTAACATGCTTTGTTAAATTTTTTAAAGTTCCTTTATCAGTCGTATTTTATCTAAAAGTTTAACCTAAACTTCGCAATAAAAAATGGATATACGGTGGAATAAAATGGATAGAAATTGTAATACTGTAAAAATGTTTGAAATATTTATTGATACAGTTTTATTAATATTTCACTGAAGAACTGTTTTGGTACATAAAAAACCACAGCTCGGACATTATACGGAGTCTAAAAATGTATTGAAACGTATTATTTATAAGCTGATCCAAGATTTATTTTTAAATAGAATAAGACAATTATATTTCATGGATTATTTTATATAATATGATATTCAAAGGAGTAAAATGTTATATCCTTTCTGAAGGTAACATTTCTTTTATTTTAAAATGATATATAAAAAATACCAAATGAAAATTTAAATGTATCAAGAAGGAAACAGAGATAAAAAGTGAACACATAGATAAATAAAATAAAAATGGATCCATGGAAATACAAATAGTACTTAAAAGTTTATCGAATATTTTAAAAGTTAAATTAGATGGATTGATGCATCGGATACGCAGAGAATATTGGTAGAGAAGATTAAGAAGCTTCACGGGGTTAATTAATATTATCGTCCTAAAAATACTAAAACCAAGGATTATTTTCTATAAATTTTACTAAATGGATTAATAATTATTTTATTTTAAACTTTAACGCGCTTAGAGGAGAACATTTTTTAAAACTCTAGAGAAAAATGATAAACATTTTGGACTTATCAGGAACTATCTTCAAGAAAATATGTAACTATAGTTTTGATTCTTTTTATTTTGTTAACCTAGTTTAAATCTAAATTTTATATAAGATTAGGAAAAAACATAAAAACATTAATTTATTAATATTAAAATTTTATAATATAACAATCTAATAATTTAGCTAAAAATATTTTAATATAAAGTGTATGGGTGTGAATTTTTTTATATATCTGCAATGCTCAAGTGGACAAAGGAAGCCTACTGAACACGATGACTAGATAAAGGTTATTGGTAATAATAATAACTATTGATAATTTATAATGTATATTTTTTTGTTTTCTTTAGATCATCCATAAATTGGAAGAATGAAGTGTAAAAGTTTTTTAATTATATGTAACGCATTTTATACAACATTTTAAAAAAACATTATGAGATAGGATTGATTTGAAAATATGTATACGAGATTATTTTTTTTTTTTTATTAGTGATATAATCCAACATAACAAATAATTATGTGATTCTTTTAAAATTTTCATGTGATTGGATATTCAAATATTGTCTAAGTAGATTGTATATGATTAAACATACAGAGCAATGAAGTAAGCAACTTTTCTTATGGGATAGTAAGATTGTTTAACTATTAATGAATTTTATTTATTGTTTTGTAAATGCAGATAGTTATTTTATCGATGTAAGATGTAGAAAAATCTTGAGAAATAATGTTGAGATAATGACTTGGAAGTACTATAGTTAGCAGGAAACCAAGATGATGTATATTTAAAATAGGATATGATAAGAAATGGGAATAATATTTAGTCTTTATGTGGTTATCAGCATAGTTAACAAAGCCCTATGACTGATACACATTTTATTGGACAGTGTTTATATTACTTTAAATATTTGATGTTCTAATAAAGCTGAAGAAATAGCTTTAACATCGTCCCTGTACTAGAGGATATGAGGCAGATAAATGTCCTACCTCTTCGCACTGTACCATGATTTTGAGATATGTTAAGAATAATACTCTAGCTTTCTTCCTTAATCCTATGCATCTGTTTTCGCTATCTTTATTTCATGTAACTGCATCGTTTGGTAAGATATTTTAAAAGAAATGATAAATAATTTAGAACTTATGTTATGCTATCGTTTTTGGATAAGATTAGTTTATTTGCTTATAAGGAGCAGAATATTATAACTTAAAATTGAAGATCCAAAGTATCCTAAGGAAAGAAAAGAATCATAGAATATATTTTGAATTTTATTTCGGAAATGAAATATAAACTTTTTTAAAATAAAGTATCTAAACAAAGATATTTTCTTTAAAGTGATAATAATTTTAAATGCTTTAGTATTATTTTTTTTTAAAGAAAAAATAAGTATTGCATATTTTAAAATACAATAGTACAAAGTAAATTATGTAAACAATATGCATAGTATATTTTTTGTTTATTGATTAACAGACATGTATTGATGATTACACTTATATCATACTAAAGTAGGGCTTAAAGAAGAATATATTATGATTAGTAAACATTGTGTGATAAATACTAAAATCTAGTACTGAATTTTGGATAATATTTTGTGTAACATCTTCGACTTTGCAAGATGAAAATTTTTTTAATATTTTGAGAAATCCATACTCATTATAAAAATTTGTTTTCTATAGAATGTTTTCTAACTATGAATTTTTTTAAAAAATAAGATAGTTTAATAATATTAAGGATAAAATGCTGTTGCTAATAAAGTAGATAAATTTATTTGTAATAAGTTAGCCATAATGAGAAACCAAATAGTAACATTTTTTTTTAATTTTGTCCTAAATCTAAATAAAGATGTAATTGAAATATAAATTATTTTTTTTTATAACCCGGTAGATCAAACTGTAAAGTAAAAAAGGTTAAGGATATCCACTGTAAATAATGTAAATAAATTGTTATTTATTTGTTGTTAGTAATAAACTTTGTTAAATTTTATTTTAAAAATTTTGTGTCCGAGTTATTTATTTCTCCACATCGCTGCATGAAATCACGATATATGCATAATAATTGAAACAAATATATAATTTTGCACAAAAGATAAATAGAATTATTTTAAGAATTTTAAATATTTTATTGGTATTCATTATAATTAGATAATCATAATATTATATTATTTTATTGGTCATAAATCAGTTATCACAATATTATATTGAATTATATGCTATCAGTTGCCATACATATTTTGTTTGTCAGATTATTAAAATGCTACCACGTATTTATTATATCATTACATGAAGAATATTATTATTGTTATTTATTATTATTAGTTTAAGTGTAGTAGATTATGACATAAAATCCCTTCTCATATTTTACTACCGTGTTTTAAAATTAACTTAGAATAAATTTTATGAACCTGAGATTATTTTATTGAGCTAGATTATTAAATAGAAGATTAAAATTTAATTATTAGTTTAATCTTAGTGAGTAGAAGTTATTAAAGTCGTAAAAATACTATAAATTTGTTATTTGAAATAGTAATAAGGGGAGATAGTGTTCTTATGCCATTGAGGTAGTATCCTGTAGGATATTGGCTCAATGTAATCTATCTTGTCACCTGTATTTTCACTTCAAGTCTCATGAAAATATTAAATATTTATTTAATATATTTTTTATAAATTGAACCTTATTCGAATTTTAAATTTGAGCTAGTGGAATATTTTAATTTTAATGCTGAATATTTTAGTTATTAATTATTAACTGAGATAGAACCCGTTTTATTTTATATCATATACTATTCTGAAGTGAGGATGCACGAGAGCAAGGTTAGAATATATATATATATAATTCTACATTTCCTTAATACTTTGTAAATACAATTCTTGTTTTTCCATCATTTCAAAGATTAGAATCCTTTGCAGGATGTTATACTTTCTGAAAGATTGTCTGATATTATAGTAATTGCAGATTTTTTACTTTATCTTCCATTCTTGGTATTTATGAATATAGTACTATATCTATCAGTACATCAAAAGAAAAGATTGTGACAGATACTGCAACTTTCAAAGAACTTTATTCAACAAAATAAAATATATTATCTTATTTCTTTTGTCTACATATTACTATTGTGATTGTCAAGAATACAAATAACATCTTAATACAGAGGTTGGCATATGACTCACAATGTTTTGAAAGTAAGCAAAAGTTCACAATTGAATGAGTTAGTTTTCACGTGAAATATTGCAATGGTGGCAAGTGATACCTTTTAGTTTCTGCTTTTTAGTTCAGATTTATTAATATTGAGTGTTGACTTTTTTCTTATAGGCTTGAGAGTAACTAACTGCAAATGAGACCAGGTGTCAATGAACGTCTTTTGGTTTGCTATTTTTTTTGTCTTTTTAATGTATATTATCCAGTTGTGTAATAGAAACTGTAGTGCCTTCATATGTATTGGAAATATAAAACAAACTAAAGAAAATCTGCAATCAATATAATTTATTAAAAAAGTGTTTAAAAGCCATAACATACTGTGAAAAATCCTAATTTCTATAAACCTAATGTTGAATGGGTAAAATAGCAAGGACTTTATCTATGAAATACCATGTCAATGTGAAAGACTTATGTTGGTGAAACTATTTGCTCCACTAAAAATGATTTTAAATATGTAAAATAGTGACTAGAGTAGAAATAAAGATATCTAACATAGCAGATCATGTGTATCAGTATTAATAAACAGGCTTAATTGGAAAAGCATAAAAATATTGGAAAGAAAAAAATATTTAAAAAGCTGCTCATAAGACAATGATAACTAATCCCACAACTTAAATTCATGTGATAATCTATAGTAACATTATCCTTGAAAAAAGATATATAAAATGTTTACTGATAGTTGCTTTGCTTTAATTATTTAGAGTATTACCTTGAGATCAATATTCATGAATCTGAAGGTCACTGGTTTAATTCCCTCACTAGCTGTTACTGGACAGACTAGCAAGATCTAAAAAAGAGAGTAGATTAAGACCATCTGAAACACTGTGTTTTATAGTAACCTTTTATATATATATATATATTATATATATATATATATATATATATATATATATATATATATATATTATATATATATATATATATATATATATATATATATATATATATATAAAGTTTGATTTTTTTCCAAAACATGTAACAACTCAATTAGTGATGAAAATACTCTAATATATGTAACTACAATGCTTATATGAATGTTTATGATGATGGAATTTACTTGTAATTATATATTAAATGATTTCCATCTTTTAATTTAATTGTTAAATGTTTATTTTTAAAAAATGCAACCTTTTATTTTCCAAATACATTCAAATGTTAATAGTAACACACAAAATAGAATATCTCACAATGTCCTGAGTATTGTATATTCCACTCTTTTTTCAGATGTTGCTGACTTGACAATGATGGTATTAAACCACTAAACATCACATGATCACCATTTCTTATGCTTACACAAGCTGTTTATACAGAGGCTAAACTCTCCATACAGTAGCACTACTAGCGCAAGCCAGAGTAATCAATGGATGCAAGAACCTTGCAATCCAGAGTAATCAATGGACCCATTAATTACTCTGGCTTGCACTGGTGGCGCTACTGTATAGAGAGATTAGCATCTGTGTAATTATGGTATTATCATGGAAATGAACTTGTCATCTTTAGATTTGTAAATAGATAAATATATAAAATTTCGACTGATAAAATAGCTAAGTTGGAGTGTCACTTAAATTCATTATTCATAAATATAAAGAACACTGGTTTGATGATAGTATTGTCACTAATCAGTTTCCAGCAATACGTGAAGGAGAAGAATATATCACTTAAAATATTGAGAGTAAATGATTAAGTTTAATTTTTCTAAAATTATTTAACATTTAAACTTGATGATAAAAGTAGACTAACATATAATTACAAACAATAATATATATGTGTGTGTGTGTGAGTACCAATTTCGGTTTTGACAACTTAACTGAAGGCTATTAAATCATTTGTTAAACTGAGGATTACAAATAAAATGTTGGAAAACATTGTCTTTAATATTATATCTATTAAACAGTAACTCAACTTATATATATATATATACATACAAAACACATGACCGCACTTAATACCAATAGAAAATTAATAATCTGTTGTTGAGACAACACTCAGATAGCAAATAGAAATCACTTATTGTTTAGCTTATATAATAAAACAGAGCAACCATTTATTCTATAGACATTTATAGAATTATCATGTAGTAATTATTTATTATTCAAGACCTTATTATGAATCGCACGTGAGCTTTAACAAATAGGATGTAATAAATTTTCTATAATAAAAGGCACTGAAACGTTTAACAGAAGGGGTTCTATTTTATATTAAGACAACATTACTCAAAACATGATTGGACTTTCTAAACAAAATGTTTAAATAAAAATTTAAAATTATATTTGAAGTAGCAGTATTTTATTTTAAAACCTCCACAAAAATTGATATTTTATTGATACTGGTACAGTAATACTACTAAGCAACAACATTGAAAAACAAAAGTGAACATAGCTATTAATAATTTTTAATAGTCCTTCATTAGACTAAAGATTATCCAATAATAAATAATATATTGGTAGTGTAATTTTTATTACACTACTCTCATGCAAGAGTAGTTTTTTATCAAATGTTTATGATACCCCCATCCCCATAGTGTTAAAAGTGGATAGAAACCAGTTCCTACCTTGTATGAGAGTGGTGTAATAAAAATTACACTATAGAAATATTATTCATTAATGGACATAGCTATACTTAACTTTTTTTAATATTATTGATCTTTTCTTGTTACATTCAAAATACCAAGAATAAAAAATACCACTTAGATGTCATATATAATCCAATATCTACATTCCTTTTTTTTAATTAGTGCAAGGAAATTAACCTTCAAACCTTCACTTTAGTGTATAAATCTATGAGCACTCACCCATTAGTATGAGCTTTAAAAATACAAGTGAATTACTTCTGCTTAGAGCTTATTTTTGCATATAGATTTATGTACTAAAAACTTGAACAGCACATATTTGAAGATTATAGTGCCCATTGAGAAATTCTTTTCCCTATTAATTTTTATTTCTATTGTTAAACTGCCTTCTGGAAGAAATTTTACTGAGGCTGGTTACATAATTCTATATTCAATCTTGCCTGCGAGTGCAGAAAACTAAAATGAGCAAAGTTCATACATTTAATGCTTTTATGTTTAGGAAAAAATGTTAATATTTTATTGCTATTAAAACTTTCTGCTTTGCTCTTATTACTATTTAATTAAGACCATTATTCAGAGCTATATGGATGGTGAAATATATAATCATTTATTGAGTAAAAATTCAGTTTTCATTTAGTTTAACTGTGATTCATTAATAATTCAATGCCTCATGCTAATTTCATAAGAAATCACAGTCTGCAAAATATAAAAAAAAGTGAATGTAGAAATGTGGCTAGGTGTGTGCACAATCCATTTTTACAATAGATCAGAGAGGCTTATGATAACTGGGACTTTTATCCACCTAAATGACTGAAGACAATCATTCAAAAAAAAAGATGAGAAAATTGGCTTAGATTGAAGCAGAAAACATCTTCCTATTGGAAAATGTTGCTATCTTTTGGTGAAAGATAATAGAAAATGCTTATTTTCATACTAGTCCTTATAACTGAAATTCATTCTATCATTCAGTAACTTTGGATCCATCCATAAATAAAATGATTCTTGTTTTTTTCTAGTTATTTGCAGCAATTAAATCTATGTAGTAAATAGTAATATGTCATTCTGATAATAGATAATTAAAAAAAATTATTGTCATAAATTTTTATTGTCGATTCTGCCTCTTATAAGATTTGTATTTATATTATGGACTATTTCCATCATCTAATATAATTATTGAATGACTTTAGAAATAATTAACTTTATTTAAATATTCCAAATACATTCAACTGTCAGTTATAGCACACTGGTTAGTATATGCACAACTTTTTGACAGACATTGTTCTTTTCTCTTTTTCAGGTGTTGCTGGCCTAACCAATGACAGTATTAGCATGGGAATTGAACCTGGATTCTTATATCCTTGAATATTGACTTTTAAGGTAGCTCTAACCAACTGAATCATCCTGCCAATTAAAATAGCATCATCACAAACCTTCAGAAATGCTTCTTGGAATGTTTTCAATTAATAAACAGTATCATTAATATATTTTCCATCTAGTTTTTATTATTTAATTTTTGTTGAAGTTTATATTCATTATGGATTGTCATTTTAACTGATAAAATTATACAACATCTGCCTGTCTGCATACTATCAAATCTTAACAATAGTTCATTACACAGAGAAAACCAAAGGAGAATTTGAATTGCTAAAATTGAAATAATTAAGCTTTCATTAATCTAAATCTGTTTAAAACCAGAAAATATTTCCCAGTTTCAGCCAGGCTTAGGTTTTTTTTGCTGCGGTAGGTCAAAGCCAAGTCAATTAAATATCGCGTATTGGTCAGTAAAGAGATATCAATTGCTTTTAGCTAGAGTTAAAATAAGCATGGAAATCGTTAAACTTATCACATGGCAAAAATTGGAAAGACTTTTGCCTAGTGGTAGGCTAAAATGCTATTTTATACACACACGCACACTTATATTTATTTGTGTGTGTGTGTTCGTGCGAAAGTAAATATATGGACTGAAAATCAGTTTTCTGATTTTTAGCGTCTCTACAACATTTTATAAACGTCACTATCTCGATGATAGCAAATATTGTCGGGTTAGACATCAGTTACAACATTGATGTAAACAACAAGCAACTGTATTATCGATGAATCCGTTATATACATAAAATAGCTTTATTTTGCTTTTTTTTTTTTTTTTTATTAAGGAAGTATTTATTGGAATTGGAATACAGATTCTGCAGATTACATTAGATTACAGCTCTATTCATTTACATTTGCTTTAGTCATTATTTACATTGTTTACAATTTAACTTGATTTACATATCTCTTTTATCTTCTGCAGTTTTATGTGACATCTTGGTCTTTGATTACATCGCGTCAAATCAAGCAGCCATTTTCCATTTGGTAGTTGTCTTTATCTATATTGTATTCTCTTAGATTTATTTTGCTTTTCAAATAGAAATAATAAAGATATAGATTGCAACTTTATGACGTAATAATAATGAAGAAGCTTTTATAAGCGCGTTTAATTTTTTTTTTTTATTATGAATTTTTTTGATCAAAATCAATCTAATCCAAAACAAAGAGTTACCGTAAAAAGCTCTATCAATATTCCATCTGATCCTAGTCTTAGCAGCGGATACCAATCTGGAAACTCTTCAGATGTGAACGCGATGATTTGTGATAATAAAAGTCATGCGAAACAGGACAGTATTCAGAATTGTCGAATTAATGCTGTCTTAAAAGATGATCCTTGTAAAAAATGCAGTCGAACAGTCAACTGTGAAACTTGTGTTTGTGTAAAATTTCCTTTACCTTTGAATAACAAAGAACCAACCGATGAACAACTGATCACATCCTTGGAAAGATCGGTGATGCTGCTGAAACGCAAGTGTAAGCTGCTAGAAGAGCAGTGTCAAAAACTTAAAGAAGGAATCACTAGCGGCAATAAAAATGCTGAAAAGCTTCAACAAAGGCTTCAGGATAAACTTGAGACATGCAAAAAGCTAGAAGATATGTTGTGTAAAAAGGATGAGACGTTGATGAGTCTTAAAGTCGATAAAGAAAAAATACAAGATTGTTTTAAAGTACAACAAGAAGCACTTCAATGCTTAGAAAATAACATTGCATCAAAAACTAAAGAAATCGAGTGCTTCCAAGAAGCCCAAAAACAATTATCTAAAACACTCAAAGAAATGTGCGAGGAAAACAAAAAATTATCTGAAGAACTTCATCATTCTCAGGAAAAAGTGATTTCTGATCGAGAGCAGTCTGAAAAAGAACTTTTTAATCTAGAGGAAGAGAAAAGTCAATTGTCATCTAAAATTCAAGAATTAACTGCTGACAAAAGGGATTTAGCTTCAGATCTTGATAAAGCTCAAACGCAAGTCCTTCACTTAAATATAGAACAAGAAAAATCGCGTAATAAACTTGCGGAAGCTGAAAAGGTGCGATTAAGTCTTGAAAAGTCTCAGAGCGAATTATCAACGCAGTTTCAGGGCTTAAGCAATAATATTGTAGAAATAAAAGGAGAAAATAAAACATTAAAAGATCATTTGCATAAAACCGAACAAGAACGAGATCAAATAGGTGAAAAAAATTATGAATTAAGAAAAATAATTGACGAACAAGAAGAAAAGCTCGTAAAAACAAATGAAGAAAAGGGAAACATTTTAGAAACTCTTAAGTCAGCTAAAAAGCACAATGAATCGCTTGGATACCAGTTAGACACTCAAAATGAATTACTAAGGGAAAAAGATAACTTAATAGATAAAATGCTAGCTGAAAAAGATAAATTAATTCAAGAGTTGTCTGAAAGAGAGGCTTCTGCAAAACAGTTGGATGAAAGAGTCAATGGATTAAGACAGAATCTTTGGAAGCTGACGACAACTGCAATGTCATCAAATTACCACGCGTCTCCAGATGGAACAGAACAAACTATTTCATTTGATATGACATTGACAGAAGATCCTCTGGATGAAAACCAAGTAATCGCTAGAAAAAACAAACAATAAGTAAGTGTTTTGTTTATAAAAGACAAATAAATAAAGAGTTACTCTGCAAATAAACATTATTTTAGTCTTGGTTAAGTAAAATTTTATAATAAAAAAAAACCCCATCAAATAACTTCAATACAAGGTTATTGATAACACAAACTTAAAATCATTAAAATAATAATATATAATGTTGCATTTGGATTTAAATGAGGTAAAAGTCTGTTGTTGATTGTTATTTTTTTATAAGATGGATTTTAATCCACTAAACATCACATGATTCTTATACTTGCTCATAACTGTTATTAAAACAGGAAAAACTCTCCATACAGTAGTGCCATTCAGTGCAAGCCATAATAATCAATGGATCCCAGAAGTCTTGTGCATAAAATCCCTATCTTGTGCCTACTCACCCAATATCCTCTCCAGTCAATGGATGCCAGAAGGCTTGTGCATAAAATCCCTATCAAGTGCCTACTCATCCAATACTGGTGACCATTGAGTATTCTGGCTTGCACTGAGTTGCACAACTGTGTGGAGAGTTTTGCCTGTTTTAAAAGATGAGTTTTAAATAAAGATATGCAAAGTGTGGGAATTCGTTATGGTTGTATGAAAGCAAAAAAAAGATATAACTGAAGATATAGATTGTGGTGACTGATAATGTAATATGTTGTTTAAGGTATGAACAGCATCTTTAAAAACTAGAAAAGCAATGAATAAATAGAATGAGATAGAAAGTGCAAAAGGAAGTTGACTAGATAAAGTAAAAATTGAAAGAATATAACTATGAAATATGTGTTTAAAAAACGGTTGATATTGCCGACAATAGAGGTTGAAAGAGATATAGAATTATAGAATTATGCATTCAGTTTTGAGATGACAAAGATGCAGGGGAGAAAAAAGGAATAGAAACCAAAAAAAAAAAAAATAAAGTGAAAGAATGGAATACAAAAAGCAAAATAGTCTAATGTCTACAAATAATGATTCAATTTATTGAAAAACAAAGTTGACTCCAGAGAAACGAGGGGGGGGGGTCGTTTATGTAACAGGTATTTAAGTTTGTCTTTGTTTACATAATTAATTTCCATAGAGTTTTACAAACAATAAGATGAATTTTGCTCTATTCAATTTTAGATCAATTAAGTATTTTAATACATCAGTAACCTTCAAATAAGCTTTTTCTAGTAAAAGTAGAAAATGTTCAAAATATAAAATTTAAACAAAAAAGATTCCTCAAAAACATAAGAAGAAAATTTTTCATCACAAAAATCTACAAAAATAGGAATAAATAAAAATATTTAACAATTAAATCTCAAAATTTAAATCTATAAAATTAGACTAAATATTTGAATCTAATGATTGAAAAAGCACTTTTTGGCACACGCTTTCATAAGATGATTTGTCTAGGCGTATTGTTATACTTCGTATTAAGATAACTCAATTGATCTCTCAAGCAAATAATTATGCAAAATGTTCGGTTGATTTTTCATCAAAAGTTGCCATATATTTTAGTAAGTTTCTATAAATTATTTCAGAGAGCATAAATAAGTAATGTTATTTATGCTCTATTTAGTTAATTAATATTTACACGATGAGTGCTGTTTCAGCATGAAATAAAATATTGGAGATCATTTAACTTTTTCACATGTGTGTGGTCATGTGTATCGATTATATGAAATTGAAGCATATATGTGTAGAGATGGTAATCTGGACCAACTGATGATTGCTGGTTTAGCATGAAATACGTATATTGGTGATTATTTATCTTTTCGACATATATGTATTTAAGTGTATCAGTGTTATGAGATAGTGTGAAGAGTGGTGAGTCATGTGAAAGTCTGTGCTTATATACCCTATATATTATATGAGATAGAGTGGATGGCTGAAGACAGCTTGAAAGTCCGTGTTCAAATCCCTTATATTTTAAAAAAGTTATTGTAAGATTATAAGTTTCCATAAATTATTATAGAGGATTAAGTTAATTTTATGTGGTATTTAACTAATTAATATTTACATATTCAAAAGATGTTTATTTGAAGCCGTATTATTTTAAAATGAGTTGAATTATAGGTTCTGTCTTGTTAACTAATATTAAGCCAATACAAATGAGTCTTTATTTTAAGAGCACTAAAATTTATGTTCAAGCTTTAATATCAAATTGAACATTGTATATAAATTTAAATGGTAACTGTAGTTTCTGTGTTCAGTGTAATCTTAATTAGTCCACCCTACATATAATAGTAAGATAAAATTTTGCAGTGCAAATATGTAATACTTAAAGTGAATGATCTCTTCCTTACAAAAAATGGGAATTAATTTTTAATGGCTGTCCAAAATCTAATCTATGCTTTATATAAGATCATGAACAGTCGATGGGAAGTGGATTTATTTTACATTTATAGTATGGATGGTATTGATACTAGGGCATATTGCATTAATGTGGCCATTGCTTGCAGATTTATTATATCAGATGCTATATATATATATATATATTATTTGATTGAAAGCTGTATATATATATATATATATATTATTCTTTAAAATGAAATATTTTCAATTTATAGACAACAAAATGCTTAAAATATATAAATAATAAATTTATTAATATCTAATCGATTTTCATTCAAAAATGAACCTTATCAAGATATTATAACAATTGAAAAAATTCACATGATTTAGATATCATCTTAACACATCATCTACAAGTCAAACTTAACAATAAAGATGTTTTCATATTTTCCAATTTTTATTTAATGACCATTTTCCACCTAACTTTACCGGTCCTTGTACTAAATTCATACATTTTTCTTTATTTTCATGTATATACAATGTTTCATATACTTTTCTTTCTTTATAATTTTTACAATATTTGATGACTTCAATACTTTCTTCACAATTCATAATGTGTCCTGTTTCTAAAAAATGGCCAAATGGACCTGATTTAATATCTTTTCTATTTATAGCTCTGTCATGTTCTTTACCCCCTTTCTATCTTACTTTTTGCTGACTGACCTATGTAATCATCTTGCATCTTTTACAAATAATTTTATAAACTATTCCTATCCTATCGTTCTTATCATTCCTTATTTTAGAATTACTTACTAGTTTTTTTAAAGATTTACTATTTTTCCATCCAATACCTACATTAAGATTTATATTTTCTTTTCTATCATTTAGAATTTCATATACATCCTTAGAATATGGAATAGAAATCCATTTCTTATTTTTTCTTTCATTTTTATTGCTAACTTTTTTATATATCAGATGCTATATATATATATATATATTATTTGATTGAAAGCTGTATAAACTTGATAACAAAACCGAGAGGTCAGCGCAGCCGTCTTGCAAGCAAGTAGTTGGTTGCAGACGGTTGTTGTGGGTTCACCTCCCGCTGATGCTATGACATATGAAAAAAAATTATATCTTTAAGAATAACTTACTGATGACTTGCTGATAGTACATTGTATTGTCTAAAATAATTAGATTGTGAGTTAATCAAGAGTAAGCTATGAGCGAGAAAATGCCTGTCAATTAAAGCTTGTGTAGATTTCTATATTAAATCAAATATCCAAGCCTGGTTTACATTTTTAGCAGTACAAATATAATGCTTTTTTATATGAAAAATTCTAAAATTATAATAAGATTTTGAAAAAACATTGCATATTGTGAGGAACTTGATATTGCATAGTTTTTCAGAAGTGAATTAATGGGCTGGAGGCATATTGGTTAATATGAATTTTATAATTAATAATTTATAAAGTGCATACTCATTACATAAGTAATATATATTAAGGTTATAATATAAAGATCATGCACCTAAATGCGACAGTAGGGACCTCTACAAATCTTAACACAAGATTAAACTTTAAAAGACAAGAGCTGCTTATTAAACTTTAAAAGAGAAGAGCGGCTCTTCTAGCGGCTCTTGTCTTTTAAAATTTAATCTTGTGTTAAGATTTGTAGAGGTCCCTACTGTCGCATCTAGGCACATGACCTTAAGGTTATAGCCTTAATATATATTGCTTATGAATTTTATAGTATACTGTAATCTATTTTTTGTTATTAAGAGAATTTATGTGTCTGTGTGTGCATAGGGAAGAGTTAGGTAGGGAAAAGAAAACTCCTTAATATATTATCTCATTAATTTTTGATGTCTAATATTATAATTAGAATTAACCATTTATAATTTTTCCAATGAGTCATTCTATTTTTTTTATAATAGGTAATGCCCATTACTTTTGAAAAAAATTAAAAACGAAAATTTTAAAAAAATAGAACAAAAAATAAAAAATAAGATTCTCAGAAAATATAGTAAAATTATTATTTTAATCAATAATTTTTAAAAAAAAAATTGATTGATTTGGTAAAATTAATTATCCAGTGATTTAGAACTTCAAATTATAAAAGGTAAAAGTTGTATATATTTTATTAAAATATGACTGCACCCCATAAAATTCAGATACACCAACAAATTTTTTAAAAAAATTATTGTACTCTAAATATCAGATATTATTAGATCAATACAAATAGATTAAATTAGCATAATTACAATGAGTAACAGCAAAACCTCTGCAAAGTGGTAGAATTTAATGGTCACATTAAATGAAATAAAAATGTTTGGACATATTGATTTTGAAAAATTAATATCATAGATAATAACTGAAATCTAAAGTTATGCCCAAAAATATATTTTATTATTTTACTTCCTCAAAAAAGTTGAAATATGTCTTTTATATAACATTCAAAATTTTATGCTATTTTATATTCACTATAAAAAACAGAATATGACCACATTCTATTTAATTAAAACAGAAAATATTAGTATTTTAAATTTTTATGCAAAATTTTTATATGTTGTATTTAATGTCTATCAAATTAACTAATGTTTTATAAATATTTATATATTTTATATATAGGTAAATAATAAACTTTTTAAATAAAAATGAGTCATAAATGTGCTTTTAATACTATTGATCCTGAATCTGTATCAGAAAGTATAAAAGAAGAAGAAAACTAGATAAATCACAAAATTTAAAAACATTGTTCAACTAATAATTCCTTTAATATTAAATGTTTTTATAAGCGCCAAAATGATAAAAATACTCATGTGGCCTAATGACTGGCATCTTACTTTCATCTGAAATATCAGATATGAAAAAAAAATTAAAAGACAATTTTTTAAATTAATATACCATTAATATATATATATATATATATATATTTAACTCAATCACTTTTAGAAATTTTATAAATTGTCAGACAGCAATGTTTTAATTGTAAAAAATCAATTTTTGCTGATCATATATTTCTGTTAATAATCTGATGTCATCAGCAGCTTTGAAAATAATGGAGATCTTAACAAACACAGAAGCATAATTTTTATTTAATCTCAATTGGAACTTCAGTGTTGGTATTAATATTTGAACATTATTTTAGTGATAATTTAATTAAAGTCTTCTTTGTATTAGCTTAATGCTGATAAACATGTGTTCAGAAAAGATTGGTTATTTTTTCCCAACATGCATTGTCACTTAATAGTTTATAAAATTTCTTTAAATAGTGTAAAATTAATGGTAAAAGCCTGAAATCTGGGTAAAGCCGCTTGAAGCATTGATGCTAGACAAAATCAATGAAATATAATGTTACCGGGCCACCACAACTTTTTTCTTTTTTTATACGACAAGGTTTTTTTTTCTTTCTAATTTTGATTAAACAAATAATTTTTATTTCATTTAGAACATGATTTCTTTATTATTAAACAAATTTTGATATTCATTTTCATTACTTTTTGAGGGTTTTTTGTTGGAACCTGATATTTTTTCAACAAATTTTGCTAATTGTATTTTTTTCTTTTTATCATTTGAAAACTTCGAACCATTTCACGACGTCAAAAAAATTTGTTTGAATCCCACCGCCGAAAAAATAGAATACAATTATTTGTGACTTGTTTAGGACTTAATTCTACCTTTCTTTTATTTATTTTTTTTTGTCTTGACTAAATGGTTTTTCTTATTATTATTATTATTAATTTTACTTTTTTTTTTAAACACAACTTGTTATCACTTTGATTTAAATTATGTTTGAATTAGCCTTTTTTTTTCTTGGCTACTACAAGAAACAGTTTTTTGAGTGGGGGAGGGGGGGAATTCGTACTGTTTATTATTAACAAAAAGGCAACAAAAATAGTCAATTATTTTAACAGCGCTGAAAAAAGAAACAACTTTGAGACTTGCTTCGAATTTTGATTTCTTTTCGTTTGACGTAATTGTTTTTCTTAATATTAAATCCAAATTTACTTTTGTGTTTTTGCCGATTAAAAAATTGTTTTCAAACACCCACCCCCACCCACACTCGGAAAAAGAATTGTAACCAAAAAGTCAAGAATTTAACCTTTTTTTTCTTTTTTTGAAACAACTTTTTCTCACTTTTTACTTTGATTTCTATTTCATTTGAATTACCTTTTTTTTTTTTAGCCTTCTACAATAAACTGCTTTTGGGGGGTGGGGGTGGGGTGTATTTCGTAATTTGTTATTCTTAACAAAAAGTCAACCAAAGTCGTCATTTATTTTAACCCAGCTGCAAAAAATTGAATCCAAATACTTGTCAATTTCTAATGAAATAACAAAAAAAAAGGACACAAACTTTGGACTTTTTAAAATTATTTATTCGATTTTATTGCTGTAATAAAAAGTGGACATTATGTGTGCATGACAAAATAAAAATAAAAACACAATCTCACACACTCTCTGTACTCAGCAATTTATCTGAAGAAAAGTTTCAAAATTGCATGTTTGTCTCAGATCTTTTAGTGGTCTCAAATATTTTCCCCACCATGCTGAAATGTGACTTAGCACATGAGCTTTGGTGAAACCTGTTCGAACATACACTTGGCAATTTTTTTACATATTAACCTTTTTTTTCGGGAAGGTGGGGACCATATGACAATTCTTAATGATTAACAACATTTTTTAAATCGAAGTGACATTACTCTATTATGGAGATTTGAAAAAGTCATACCACCTTGAAATTTAAACACCCTCAAGCGATACGGTAATCAGCTATGAAAAGAATGAATACGCACAAATAGCTTCGAAGCACAAAACAGGTCATAATATTTTTGTGCTATGTCATGTAAAGTGGCCTAGTTCAATGGGTTAATATAATACGTAAATGTTGTATTAGCCTGTAAGGCCGCGGCCACCGAAATGGCATTTTTATGTGTTTTGACACGTAACAATGCCCCAAGCGGCCGTGCCCGGATTTCAGGCTTTTACCAAATTAATATTATATATATTCTTTTTAATTAATTATTTATATATTTGAATATTATTTGAAAACAAGATTATTTAAAATGAGTTTAATTAAAGGCTCTGCTTTGTTTATTACTATTAATCTAATACCCTTGCACATTTAAGAGCCTTTACTTTAGTAACTATTTTTTATGCTATTTGTTTTTAACAAATAAATATTTATTAAGTATTTCAATCATAAGCTTAAAAATAAAAAGTAATTTTAAAAAAAATAATATTTGTGAAGAAACAAAATTATAAACATAAATAAATAAATAAATAAATAAATAAATAAATAAAACTTCATATTTTACCTTTCTTCCAAAAAATTTCTTAATGAATTTTTATCAGTAAAATAAATTTTGGTAAAGTATACATTTAAACAGGAAAATTATTTACTAAAATATTAAAATTCCTCTTATAATAAAAAAAAATGATAAAAATAGGACTTCTTAATTAATAGAACCCATTTTTCATTTAACAAAAAACTCTACATGTTTGCCACAACTGATTATTTTTCTGCTAAAAATGAAATATTTTCAAATAAAAGTTGAGAAATAAATATTTAATTTCATTAAAATAAGAATAAATAAATAAATAAATTTCATATAAAATTGCATTTTCCATTTTCATAAAAGTCAAGGCCCTTTCTATACATTTGTAAATTTTCAATTGAATATTTAAAAAAAAAATATTCAAATAAAAGCTTAAAATAAACATTATATACTTTGTGAAAAACAAATATTTATTTTTTACAAAAATAACAATAAATAAATATTACTTATGTACGTTTAAATAAATTTATAATAAATAAATAAATAATATTTTGTTTAAATCACATGTTGTTATTAAATCAATAAATAAATAAGTAAATTGCTTGTAAATGAAAGTCAATTTCTGAAATGGCAAAATCACAGATGTGCACTGAATATGTTCTATCCCTTATGTAAAGCCATAACTGCTATTTCCCTGAATTAATATGTCATTGAAAGATGTTGGCATTTAAATATTTTAGTTAGAACTAATATCAATCAAATCATTTTCAGTTACTAGTTTTTGCCATCAAATACATGTAAAACTATAAAACAAAATTTGCAAAAAGCCAGAAATGAAGATCTCTTACCCCAATTGTAGAACCAATATTATTACCATGGTATCTGATCTTGGAAAGGTGAATAAATTTCAAATAGGCTTTAATTAAATTACCATTATAATTTATGTTGCTATGTGGGGTGGGATCTAAGTAGTTTTCAAGTTGTTAATGTCATTGATTATTGACACTAAGATTAGTTGATTTTTTTATCAACAATTTTTGCTTCTAAGTTCACAAAATGTCTATAGATAGCATAAATTAAATTAGCATTATTTTAAACTATTAAAGATTTATGTGACTTTTAGTTATTTATATAGATATGTATTAAATGAAACTAAATTAAATATTTCTATTCCATTCCTATTTACAAACATTTTGCAAATAATTTTATCTTAGTATCAAAGTTAAACATTACCCAAACATTGAATTTTTAAAACATTTCTTCAAAAAATCTGCAAATTAGATTTTTATAAAAAAAGAAATTTTAGTTCTTTTGCATTTTATTTTTTATTTTTGCTTCAAGGTACATGTACATGTATAGTATACACACACACACACACACATTCTTACATAGTAATATAGTTTGCAACTAATTTTAAAAACTGAATGTAATAGATATGGAAATTACGGCATAATAATCCAGCTACAATTTCAGTTGTACTTTTAGCAATAACTCGTACTACGCCTACTTTCATTTTCAATGCTTAATTAATAATAATCTACACATACCTTCAAATAACTTATAAACAAATATTTTTAATTTAACATCTTTATTCTCAATCTAAACGCTCAACTAAATATAGACCTATGTCAAAAAGTACAACTACTATACATATGTATTAAAAAATATATTTTCGGAATAGGGCGGAAAAATATTAACTGCTTCATGCTTTTATGTTAATTCTTTTTCTCTATTTATTTTCTTCACCTCTCATCTTTTAGTTAGAATAAATTGAAATAATTGAATTTATTGAAATTAATATTTATTTAAAAGGCAAATACTTTTATTTTTGCAAAAATTAAAATTTAGTAAATCATTAATGAACACATGCATAGTATATAACATCAACTTTCTGTATCCAAATTTAATATAAAGATCTGTACAAGCAATTCCGATTTATGATCATTGCATTAAAAGACTAATCCTCTACTTCGACAATCTTACTTGAACATTTATATCTATTCCAAAAACTACAAACGACTACATGCAAAAATTTTATTATCATTTATAATAAAAATAACTAGAATGAACACAGCAAATCTATAGTCATCTATGTTTTTATTACAGCCATGCGTGGTTTAGTGACTGGTAGAATAGTAGACTCCGGAACTATTTATGGTTTCCTTTCGTCACTTCCATGGTACAATCTCTTCTATACCTGAGCAATAAATAATGCGTGGTTTTTTAAAAAATTACTGCTGAATAGAAATAATGCTGCAATATTTTTTTTCTTTAGATGCTTTTTTTTTTTTAATGTGTCAAAGCGTCAGCCGGAAAGCTAACCCCGGGACAACTGCTTGCAAGGCGGCTGTGCTAACCACTCAGCCACCAACGATGCTGAAACAAAACATAAATTTTTAATCGCAAAAGTCAAATTTAATATTATCTTATCTAGCATTTTAGTACCAATTTTGTTTGCTTATTTATGGATCATGTACTACTGGACATTACTGGGGAACCCTTCAGTCGTTTGTGAAAAGAGTAAAATAATGATTCTAATCAAATACTGATTTCAGGTCTTGCACTCTTAACCATTTATTTTTTCTTCTCTTTTATGACTTATAATTTCAGCCCCATACATCAAAGAATAAAAATTGAATGGATTATTGTTTTGAAATTTATAAGAAGTTCTAGCACTAAGCCATAATTCATGCATCTTGAGCTCTGGAGCTACTATTCTGCCACAGTACAAAATCATGCAGGGCAAATAATGACTTTTATTAATACTTTCTGATCTTCCTCACATACATAATTCCTATTTTACTTTTACCAGTTTTTTTTTTCGATTTTCTTCTTATCCTACCAGCTTCATTTAATTCAATTGCTCTCTTATATCTTTTGCCATATCGCAAGTGGTTTTTATTTCCTCTCAACTGTCTGCTATTTCTCTAAAATTTCCTAACAATTGTATACGTGACATAATTATATGCATAAATATTTAATCCCTCCTCCTCTTTTTTCTTTACTACAATCAATCTATTGCCTTTTTCTATAAACACCTATCCAATCACTCTACGATTTGTTTATAGTAGTTTGTGTAAAACATTTCAGATCATTGATATATCAGAATTTCTTTAATCTCTCTCCAAGCTCTCGGAGATGAGAATATTTTAGCATACTTGTAAGCAAATGTAAATCTATAAGATTTACATTTAATAACTGAAACACAGGCTTATTATATACCTGTGTCCATATATGTAATATAGGGTATAGGAGCACAGACTTTCAGATGACCCATCACTCTCCACTCTATCTAATAACCCTGATACACTCAAGCACATATATGCTGAAAAGATAATCACCAATATACGTATTTCATGCTAAACCAGCAGTCATCAGTTGGTCCAGATTATCATCTCCTACACATATATACTATAAGTGCTCAGCTATATATTATGATAGACAATCTTCATACTTTAATGGACAGGCTCCAATCTACTATACACTCCAACACTTCCACCGTCCATCCAATTGAAAATCTGATGATGGAATGCTCGAAGGCCACCCTGAGGCCGAGGTTCTTGTCACACCCATGTTGACCTAAGGTACGTATATTGGTGATTATCTTTTCCGCATATATGTGCTTGAGTGTATCAGTGTTATTAGATAGAGTGAAAATTTACATTTATAATTTCTTATTATATACCTCTGCTGCGAAGCCAAAATCATGAAGAAATTTCTGATTACTGTAGTCGATTTCATGTTAGTAAATTATATAAAAATCAAAGATGTACTCAAAATATAATAAAATTAAATAAATATCCAAACTACAAATACAAGTAACGTTTTATAATATTTTATAAAGCAAACGTCAGAACTGCATATTCGAGATACTTCAGTCAAATTTAATACATCATATAACTATAAATTATCAGAACTCAATATGCTTTAATGTTAAACTAACATGTTTTCTTCCAATGCATTATCTTTAAAAAAACTATCTTAATAATGCTGATAAATATTAAGCACGTTATTTTATAAACTCTCAATGCAAGTTTTCAGAAAATAATCTCTGCAGATGGGCCTGACTTTTTACACCGATCCAATTCTAATGCTACTATTTCATTTATATCTAGATTCATTTTTTCAATCTTCCAATCTTTTAGATGTCACAGTAATTACCTTGTTCAATTATTTTACAGCAATAATGATTATTAATACCTATCCAAAATTAACACATCATTCCTATTGTGCTGTACATGGACTTTGTTTAAACATTGCCTAATTTAGTGTGCTAATGGTTTTAAACTATTGTCAGCTATGTAGAATCACAAATCCAGATTTCATGTATAAGTTTAAAAAAATTAAAAGAAATGCTTTCATCCACATAAATGTATTGTAAAATAATAATAATAATAAATTTTCTTCACCTGTTACAAATAAAAGTAAAAACTGATCATGATTAGAAATTCGCAAATCAAATTTCCTAAGACTAATTTAAATAAACTTCCAACTGATGCCTATTTTCTTGTATGAATGCCAATCTATTTGCCGAATAAAAAGTCAGCCACGTTTTATCTGATAAATAGATTAGCATTAAAACAAGAAATTGTTTGTTAGATGTTGATTTGTTTTAATATATGAGGGCATACCCAAAAATAAGTAAAATTGTTCTCTGGAATGTGAACACATTGTAGAGTATACTTCTGTCATTAGTTGACTCCTTCCAGGACCTCTTTGCATCAGTCTGCTGATTATTGGCATCAGGTAAAGCCATAGTGCATCATAGTAAATGTTTTTTTTAGGTGTGTCTCACTTATTTGTCAATGACTGAAAAGTTGGAGCAACATAAAATTCTGTTTTCTTTTAGGAAAAATGAGAAGGAAATCAGTTACGGTGCTTGAAACAGTTTACAAACAAGATGCTATGGAAAAAACACAAATTTTGAAGTTGTTTTGAAATTTATAAGAAGTTCTAGCACTAAGCCATAATTCATGCATCTTGAGCTCTGGAGCTACTATTCTGCCACAGTACAAAACCCTGTCCCTAAAAAGTATGATGTGTGACGCCCAACATTACAATGATGCTGGGTTTTTGAATGCAAACAGAATTAATTTGTAATGATCCAAAAATCTACCTAAAAGTTATGAAATATTTGTATGATGTGGTAAAACAAAAATGTCCCGATTTGTAGCAAAGTGGGGAGTACAACATACCAGTGCACAAAGACTTGAGTATAAAACAATTTTCAATTAAAAACAGTACAACCTAAATTATCCATCACCATATTTATCTGATCTTGATTCATGTAACTTCTATTCATCTGAATGAAAAAATAGCTCAAAAACAAGTTTTGCAGGCTTGGATGGAAGTAGTGACGGAAAATGATTAACGATGAAAGCGTTAAAAGGCATTATTTTGCAAGAAATTTCAGAACTGCTTCAAAAAGTGAACAACACCTTTAAACTAATATTTTGAATCAATGGAAAGTATTTTGATTGAAAGAAATTTAATTTGGAACACCTAAAAATAAATACACATTTTCAATTATTTTTAGATACACCCTTGTACATGACTTGTAAATTAAATTTGTAAATATGATTGCACACATTTTTATTTTTTAAAGATAAATATTTTTTTTTATTTTTTAATACATTTATGTGAATAAAAAACACTTCTTCAATTTTTTTTCTCTACTTTTTAATGTTTACATGTTTCCAGAAATTAGGAATGAAAAAGTTTAGATACAATTTAATACATTAGATGTTAGTATTATAAAAAATATTGAATCCCAAATAAAATTTAAAATGTACATTTTTCTCTAATTTTTTGCTAAAATTATTTGCAAACTCTAAAAAATGTGATATTATTAGGAATACATAAGTATGCAAACTTTCAACTAAACTGGAAATTGAAAAATGGGTAAAATTAATTACAAGAAAATTACTTAATAATATTTTTAATTGAATAGTTTGTTTTGAAAGTGTGAATGTTTTAATACACCACCACACAATTATAGTGTGCTAAAATGGTTTTAAAATTGATCTATTGTTTATTTATGTATAATACAGTTGCATTTACGCTTTATCACATCTTTAATAACATAGCAGTGGGTAATAACTATCAGTTCTTGTAAACTTGCAAATATTTGTACATTGGGTGTGTAATTTTACTGATTAAACCAAAATATATACCTGTGTATAATTAATTTCCCATTTTAAAAACAAATCCGTAAAGATAGTTAGTTATATGTGATGTTAAATTACTATTTTAACATGATTGGAAAGTATTTAAGCCTGTAGCATACTTGACAAGGATATGTTTAATCAAAATGCAGGTCTAGTCTAACAGATTGTGTCCATTGTTTAACATTGGATAGTGTGCATTTAAATTCACATATGTCTATTTACATGCTTTCTAATTGCTACTGCAGTTTATTACATGTAAACCCACTCAATACACATGTAAAATCCACTGGTAATATATACAAGACTGGTCTTCAGATATAAGAATTAAATGTAGAATAACTATTAAGTAATTCTTAACTAAGATAATCTTGCAGACTTATAAGTTAAATTGTCTAATCATTATATCCTTGATGATATTTCAACTGTTATTAGAATGATAAATAATATTGTTATTGCTAATAATGATCAAATATTGTCAGTATTTCCTGAACAAATTTGAGTATTCAAACATGTTTACGTTTTTAATATATATATATATGACAATAGATGGTGTTCTACCAAAAACACCGTCAAGCGTAAGTTTGTTTACATAAATGTCAGAGCAAGCATTCACTATCTCTAACTTTATTTCCACCTTCAGATCATGATTTCAAGCTATTTGCTATCGTCAGTGAAGGACAGGAATAAAAAAATAGATCTAAACACAAACTCTGAGCATTTATGAAACAGTTTCTATTCAGCTTGCAAGCGTGAATCCTTTAGACACATAATGTCTTCAAACTCAGCATAGCAAGCCAGATAGCTACATGGGTCTGATATCAGTTCAGCATCACCACATAGTAGAAGCCTCTGCAATATATATCATTGCAAGAAAGACCTCAAAGGTGCATTTATGAAAAACAAAAAAACACGTTAAAACTTGCTAACGCTTGTATTTATGACAATAGATGGCATTCTACCTAAAACACCCTCAAGCGTAAGTTTGTTTACATAAACGTCAGAGCAAGCATTCACTATCTTTAACTTTAGTTCCACCTTCAGATCATGATTTCAAGCTATTTGCTATCGTCAGTGAAGGACAGGAATAAGAAAATATATCTAAACACAAACTCTGAGCATTTATGAAACAGTTTCTATTCAGCTTGCAAGCATGAATCCTTTAGACACGTAATGTCTTCAAACTCAGCATGGCAAGCCAGATAGCTACATGGGTCTGATATCAGTTCAGCATCACCACATAGTAGAAGCCTCTGCAATATATATCATTGCAAGAAAGACCTCAAAGGTGCATTTATGAAAAACAAAAAAACACATTAAAACTTGCTAACGCTTGTATTTATGACAATAGATGGCATTCTACCCTCAAGCGTAAGTTTGTTTACATAAACGTCAGAGCAAGCATTCACTATCTTTAACTTTAGTTCCACCTTCAGATCATGATTTCAAGCTATTTGCTATCGTCAGTGAAGGACAGGAATAAGAAAATATATCTAAACACAAACTCTGAGCATTTATGAAACAGTTTCTATTCAGCTTGCAAGCATGAATCCTTTAGACACGTAATGTCTTCAAACTCAGCATGGCAAGCCAGATAGCTACATGGGTCTGATATCAGTTCAGCATCACCACATAGTAGAAACCTCTGCAATATATATCATTACAAAAAAGACCTCAAAGGTACATTTATGAAAAACAAAAAAACACAAGTTAAAACTTGATAATGCTTGTATTTATGACAATAGATGGCGTTCTACCAAAAACACCATCAAGCATAAGTTTGTTTACATAAATGTCAGAGCAAGAAAATAGCTTGAAATCATGATCTGAAGGTGGAACTAAAGTTAGAGATAGTGAATGATTGCTCTGATGTTTATGTAAACAAACTTACTTTCGGTGTTTTTGGTAGAACGCCATCTATTGTCATAAATACAAGTGTTAGCAAGTTTTAACTTGTTTTTTTGTTTTTCATAAATGTACCTTTGAGGTCTTTCTTGCAATGATATATATTGCAGAGGCTTCTACTATGTGGTGATGCTGAACTGATATCAGACCCATGTAGCTATCTGGCTTGCTATGCTGAGTTTGAAGACATTACATGTCTAAAGGATTCACGCTTGGAAGCTGAATAGAAACTGTTTCATAAACGCTCAGAGTTTGTTTAGATCAATTTTCTTATTCCTGTTCTTTACTGACGATAGCAAATAGCTTGAAATCATGATCTGAAGGTGGAACTAAAGTTAGAGATAGTGAATGCTTGCTCTGACATTTATGTAAACAAACTTATGCTTGATGGTGTTTTTGGTAGAATGCCATCTATTGTCATAAATACAAGCATTAGCATGTTTTAACTTGTGTTTTTTTGTTTTTATATATATATATATTGTAATGGGCACATACGATGTTACATTATTTATTTTTATTATTAAACATGATAAAAAATAAAAGTTCACAAATAAAACTTCTTTTTTAAGAATTAAAAATTGAAAATTAAAATTCTATACTAAAGTCATATATATTTAAAATCGCACAGATGAGAAATTAAAAAAAAGAAACTTTATTTTACTAAAGTGTCAGTAAAGATTTAAAGATAAAAATATATTTAAATTTGTACAAAACAAATTAATTAATGTTATTGAAAAAATGGAAATGATTAATTTAATTAGTCCAAGTGAACTACCCCTTGGGCATTTAAATGTATCAGCAATGGTCAGATAGGAAAACAATAGGAACTAATAGCCAATGAAAGAAATCCATTGGGAAATCGGACCTCAATGGAAGGATCATCATCATCGATGATGTAAGGTCTATTAGATCCTAAAGTTACATATAAAAGAAAAGTTTGGAAATAAAATAGTGAATAATTATTATTGAGAGATGTATGACAGCAGTGGTGATATGTATTAGTGCGGAGTTGTGGGAGAAGGGATTGAAAAGATGCACTCTTCAATCCCTTCAGTTTTGTTAAAAAAAAGGAAATGACATTGTTTTCTACATTAACGACCAGCTAAAGTAAAGACCTCTGGATAAGTAAAACACAATGGCTAACTGAATACCAATATCTTCAGGACGGTGTGGGAATTCCCATTCAAAATTACAAACAACTACAAATTATGGACCTTTTAAAACCGTAAGAACTTTAGATAATTCATGAACATTAAATTAAAAACTTTCCGTATTTAAAATAATTGCAATAGAATCCTATCTGACCAACTTTATTTATTAATAAGTAATTTTAATTTGATATATTTCTTTTGTAAAATCATTTCCATTTTTTTTTTTTTGTTCTTTTAAGTTCTTATTATGATTTTTGTTTTCGTTAAATTAAATTATATAAATGTTAAACTTAAGACGGGCGTGAATGGCTATATAGATTTGTAAAGTTATATTGGGGGAAGGTAATCTTAGGTTATTCGGTCCGTAGTTGAATTAGGTCAATGGATTGGATATATTGGTGTAATTAGTAGATGCAGTACGAGATTCGGTATGGGAAGAATTATTTTATATGCCGCACACTCTCGTTTTGCCTATGGAGGGAATTATAAGATGGAGACCGCAGTTCCTTCCTATGGAGTTTTTTTATATTGCTCTTATTGTCAGATAGATGTGGTATTCCTATCTGACAAGAGACAATTTCTTCTCTTAACCTATTGGTGCTGTTGTATTCGTATTACATTGAACACATCGATATATCAGGTGGATTGATGTTGGTTTAACTGCGAACTTTTGGCCTAAGGTTAAATAAGGGATAAAATATTTTCTTTTCAAATGCAATCTATGTAGTCTATTCATACTTGACACTCTAAATAAAAATGCATTAAATTTAAGTTGGGTATAGACACTTGCATGGATTCGTTATCGGTTAATTGTGTTTTTGTTTTTCATACTTGATCAAAATATATAGACATTCGGTAAATACTGATACCTTACGGTGAGTATCTAAGATGTATTTATTTCAGATGTCTTTTAAGTTATTATCTTATGATGAATGCCATTGGGTTTTTTATGAATTTCTCTCTGCAATTCCATCAATGACTTTGTATTTTGATCGTTTATGTTTATTATTCAAATGTTTTTGACCACATAATCTGTGTAACCGATCTATACTCAACATTATAAAACAAACTTTCATAAATCCATCTGTGCGAACTTATAAAAATTAAAATGTAAACTTATAATATTATAAAAATTAAAATGTAAATTTAAATTCTAAAATCAAGTTAAAATCCAAAGTAAAAGTTATTCTAAAATAATGCTAAATTTTATATATATGTGCATAAATAAATGTTTGTGTGTTAATTTCTGGCAGTGGCTTATTTTATTTCTTTTTTAATATTGAAATGTATCTTAGACAAGAATTTATTATAAAATATAAATCTCTGCTGTTCCACTGAGCTAGTGACAATAGGCTAATGACCGGAATCAAAATATATAAAATAAAGAAAAAAAAAAATTTTTTTTACTTACATATCTGCCTACTATATAAATTTTGGTTGTATTCTCATTCTTGGTGTTCGCCTAGAGATGACGTTGATGCTAATCAAAAATATATACATATAACGATTCCGGGGCCCGACCTAAATGATCGATTTGATCTAAAAAGATCTGATTTCTTAGATTTATAATAAAATATTCTACTAACTATTATATGATATTACTTTTTTCCTTTTTTTAGTAAATGTTTATTAATCTTATCTTGTTTTTGAGTTTGTGTGTGTCTTTTTAAAGTTACGGTGTTTTTCTAACTTTTTTTTTTTTTTTGGACTTTACGTGTGTCTTTTTAAAATTAACGTTTTTTGTTTTTTTTGCAAGTGTAAATCAATACTTTTATTCAAAAGCAAGACGTAATAAGTAAATGTTTATTAATCTTATCTTGTTTTTGAATTTGTGTATGTGTCTTTAAAGTTACGGGGCTTTTTCTAATATTTTTTTGGGGGACTTTATGTGTGTCTTTTTAAAGTTACGGTACCTTTTTTTTTGCAAGAGTAAATCAATCATTTGATTCAAAAGCAAGATGTAATAAGTCAATGTTTATTAATCTTAGATTGTTTTTGAGTTTGTGCATGTGTCTTTAAAGTTACAGGGATTTTTCTCATTTTTTTTTGGGACTTTACGTGTGTCTTTTTTTAAACTTACAGTATTTTTGGTCAAGAGTAAAAATCAATTTTTTTTATTAAAAAAGCAAGACATAATTCTAAATCGATCAAAAGTAATGTCATTTATATACTACAATTTAGAATTGATAACCGACTACTATTAGTAAGGACCGTCATTGAAAGATTCAATTGAAAAATGATACCCGACTAATTTCCGTTTTCTTTTTTTTGGGGGGAGGGGACAGTAATGAATCAGAAAGTGGGTTGTTTTTGTTAACTCTGCCTATATAAAAAGGATACCATTATTGAAATACTAAATTTAAAAATGATAGCCGACTAATTTGCATTTTTTTTTCAGTAATTAATCAGAAAGTGGGTTTCTTTTTTTTTTTTTTTGGTAAATCTTTTGTATGTATATATATAAAAAAAAATACCGTAATTCAAATACTCCATTGAAAAAAACCAAACCCCGTTGAATTTGCTTTCTTTTTCTTTTTTTAAGACAGTAATTAAATAGAAACTGGGTTGTTTTTGTTAATGTGTAGATATAAAAACTAATCTTATTTTGAAATAATAAATGTAACAAATAATAATAATAATAATAATAATACTTGACTAATTTTCTTTTTTGGACAAGTAATTCCTAATAATTAGACACTGGGTTGTTTTTGTTTGTGCGTATATATATACAGTATAGCAAAAATAACTGGTCATGGATGAATTCTCGCAAAAACGGTCCTTTTCGCGTGATCCTTAATTTTTTTTTCCCGTTTCGCACCCTTAAAAGCAATTTTTGAGGGTTACCCATTCGTAATGGAATCTTCAGGACATTATTACTAAACTTACAACAGTAAACAAAGTTATAACACATTAAAAAAAAATAGACGTCTTGTCAAATTTTAAAAAACTATGACTGCTTCTAATACACACACTCTCACACGAAACTACAGAGAAAATAGATATTCTACTATTACGAGAAAATGATGAACAAAATCGACTATTACAGTAGCCGATCAAGACATTTCTTTCTCTTTGCTTTTAGCATAGGAAAAAAAAAGCCATAACCGGCAGCCATCAAGAACTCTTTCTGTGTTTTATCATAGAAAGAAGTCTCATTTGTGTTGGTTTCTGTCGCTGACACCACCTCCGTCCAACATAATGTGAGGACTTTTCTGCATTTATAACGTGGAAAATTTCCTCTTTTGTTGGGTGAAGGCCGGTGAAATGGTATATTTCTAGGAATTTATCTAGAAAGAGCAACATCTTGAGGCAAACACCAAGGATGAGAAAACAACCTAAATTTTTCTAGGTTCAAATGCCTAGATGGCGCCATTGTAGTGCAGATTAAGTTAAGTCCTTTTATCCAGATCATTATAATATATATATTCACACACATTTGTACACATTAAATATGTGTATATATATTCACTATAATACTGTCTTTATAATGACAAAAGTTTAGTATAGCTTTAAATAAAGTTCACTGCAAGACAAATGTTTCTCAGCAGCTTTCTGATAGCCACTTAGCAAAAGACACTAACCTTTAGATGCAGTATGATGAGTAGTGCTTTTAATATTTTTCATTATATTTCCTAAGTAAGAATAGCTATTCTTATATATATATATATATATATATAAGAATAGCTATTATGCCCCATTCCCTTACTATATATATATATATATATATATATATATAGTAAGGGGATGAGGCATTGAAGTATTGAAGGAAAATGGGTTAAAACTGGGTGATGGCAAAACATCATCACTCCCAGCCAATTTAAAATGAAATATCAATAAATTTACAAAGTTAATAATCCTACAAAAATATATATAAGTAATATAGTATTTTATAAGAGCAAGAGATTAGAGAATCTCTGAGATCATTGAGAGATCAGCCAGCTAACTCAGAAGAGCAACTATAAATCCACCAGCATTACAATTTAAAAAATAAGTACAAGTAAATATTCGAAAGAAATAACCATCCATCATCATCATTGATGGAAATAATAAATCAGTACAATATATCATAATAAAATCAACAGTCCATCTTGTGACTGGATTTGAACAATAAAAAATATAAATTCACAGTCAACCTTCTGACTGGATTGGAAATGGGTCTTCTGTAGACCAGGCTAACTACTTACTGAGCCTTTGCCAGCTTGGGCAATTATTTAACCATTAATTTGGAGGCACAAACTAAGTGCTCATCCATCAGAATACATAAGAATCAGAAATCAAAACAATAATGCTGTGACATTTAAAACATGCTGATCATCATCAATGCTCTGGCCTCTTAAGTACCATTAATGTACTGGCCAACTATAAACTTAAATTTTTAACAAGACAGAAGTGAAATCAAATATAGTGCATGGGCTTTAAAGAATATAATCTTATGTGCCAACCAGGGTGATGATTGATCATCGCTGGATGCCCCAAAAGTACTAATAACACATCCCCCATTTATACATTCATTCCATGCACAAATCTAGCTCAGAGAACATAAGATGATGGAAACAATTTTAACAATTAAATATAAGTTTATTAATAATAAAAAAAAAATTAAAAAATTGAAATTAAGGTCTATGTGGCCACACATATAAATTAAGTCTTATACAATAAAAAAAAATATCACATTGATGATTTACATAATTACTATTCGAAATTTAAATTGTTACATGGATTTACATATATGTGTGCACAGATGCACAATTTCCATTATACAATTAATCTATTTCAATTGACATTCAATAACAACAAAAAATAATCAAAATTTACATATGTGTTATAATTGACAACATAAGCACATATACATGTGTGTGCATGAAATAACCTATTTGACTTGCTACAAAATAATTATCAAAATCTTAAATTATATAAAAATACAATAAATGATTAAAGTTTCAGTTAACTGAAATACATTTTACATAGTAGGTTTACTGAAACGCATGCATATATATATACAATTTGCATAGATGTGTGATATATTAATTTATCTACATAACATTAATATTTATCACAATAAAATTATTACAGATTATTCTTGCAATTTAATTCTCTTTGTTGAATAGTCTTTTTTTCTTGAAACAAGTACTATCAAATTTTTGACAGCTGATTGATTGTTGATTGATTTAAAATGTCTTTCTCTTTTCTTTTTTTTTCAATAAAGGAAAGATAAAATTGTTTTATAGAATGAAGAAAATATAAATTTCAAAATGCCTTTCTGCTGATGAAGTAGACAAGGTGAGAGAGGAAAAGTGAATATGTAAACTGCAGCTCTTCATGCCATGATAAGTAGATAGACTATCAAGTACCCAATGCTCCATGACATCATGAGAAAATACTTCATTTTAAGCATTGCCCCTTCTAAGTACCTAGACAGATCATCCTCAAAGAGTAGTATCCAGAAAAAAAAAAGGCATTGAGCCAACCCTGCTCATCTCTGTGAGACTTAGGGATATAAATGAGGTCTATTCATGTGACCAAGGCCTATTCATGAGGCCTATATATATTCACCGCTGGACTACTCTGGGAGCTCAACATTTAGGTATAGATAGATATTTCAGAGCACAATGAACACACCACATCCAGACATCCCTGCTCAACTATAACCCACCATAAACATAAAAAGTACAAATTCACACATCACTTTTAAAATATCATTTTACTAAAGAAATTATTTAAAATTTCATTATTATATACAACTCTACTCACCACAGCTTTATATATGTTTATCTGGGCTTCTCAGCCTTTAGATAGTTAGCATATATATAATTATTTATTTAGCAAGCTGGTTCTTTGGTCCAATATAAAAATATAATCCATGTTTGTTGTCATCATCAGGTAAAAGTAGGCAATCCATGTAAAATCTTGATTTGTAGTTGGTATCTTTCTATCTAGAATTATTCCAGACAAGCAGCTGTCTTGGTTTGATAGATTTCAGGCAAGCAACCATCCTCTCTAAGGCTATGAATTTCAGCACAAAGTGGGTCATTTTTCTCCATGTAAATTCAAACTCCTGCTAAGGAAAACAGTCTACTATCTTGCCTTCAGCTGCACCAGTTTATGGTAACTATTCCAACTCTCTACTACAGCCAACAACAAACTACAGCTATCCATTTTGGTCAGTTAATTTCTGCCACTTACTCAAAATATTTTAGTAGCCAAGCTGTTCTTTTCAGCTCTTACAAAAAACTACAATTTCAGACTGTTCTCTTCAAAAATCACTATCCATACTGGAGCTAATTTTGTTATCAGCCCTTTTATAGAATCATCTAAGGTGATAATAACACCTTGATTGAAAACAGAGTTTTTATTTTTACTCTAATCCCTTTGAAAACATATGAAAATTTCAAAAACAAGTATTGTGTTTTTATATTTTACAATCAGAATAATAATAATAATACTATATATTTATTCAGACCTTTTAAAAGTTTAATTTATAAAACCATATTTTAAATCAGTGTTACTATTTTTTTTTATTTCAATGAATGTAGAAAATATCTACTATAATTTTTGTCTGTGTTTATTTTTAGTTTTCCTTTCAACTTTATATATATATTTATGCACACACACTATATTAATGTGTGCTATGTAATCCAGCTGGTTCAATATATATATATATATATTAGATCACTATGGGCCTGTTACCCAAAGTAAAAATTCTAAGCCTAAAACCTGAAAAGGTTTTTAAAGTTTCTTTTGCCCTCAATCGAATAGAGGATTGAGCATGGCAAGCAAAAAAATTCACCATTATCAACATGAAGGCTTTCATACACACACACAACTCAGAGAGAGAAAGGGAGCACATAGAGGCAAAACTCTCAATACAGTAATGCCACTCAGTGCAAGCTATAGTAATCAATGGGTGCAGAAAAGTTATCAGCTTGGGTATGCATAAAAATGGTGATCATGTAATGTTAAGAGACAGAGATATAGGTATCAGAAATCTGAAAGACATAATGAAATTTAAATATTTTTAATTGGTCACAATGTATATTGCTTAGATACTACAACGCCAATATATAAAACTTAACATAAATACCTTCAACCTACAAAAACATAGATGTATATTATATTTTAATAGAAATACTTAATAATATTTTAAATTGAATTGTTTATTTTGAAGGTGTGAATGTTTTAATACACCACCACTCAATTATCGTGTGCTAAAATGGTTTTAAAATTGATCTATTGTTTATTTATGTATAATACAGTTGCATTTACACTTTATCACATCTTTAATAACATAGCAGTGGGTGATAACTATCAGTTCTTGTAAACTTGCAAATGAAAATATAATTTGTACATTGGGTGTTAGTTATATGTGATGTTAAATTACTATTTTAACATGATTGGAAAGTATTTAAGCCTATAGCATACTTGACAAGGATATGTTTAATCAAAATGCAGGTCTAGTCTAACAGATTGTGTCCATTGTTTAACATTGGATAAAGTGCATTTAAATCCACATATATCTATTTACATGTTTTCTAGTTGCTATTACAGTTTATTACATATAAACCCACCAAATACACATGTAAAATCCACTGGTAATATATACAAGACTGGTCTTCAGATATGAGGATTAAATGTAGAATAACTAATATGTAATTTTTAACTAAGATAATCTTGCAGACTTATAAGTTAAATTGTCTAATAATTATATCCTAGGTGATATTGCCAACTGTTATTAGAATAATATTGTTATTGCTAGTAATGATCAAATATTGTCAGTATTTCCTGAACAAATTTGAGTATTCAAATATGTTTGTTTTTAATATATATATAAATATATTCACACACATTTATATGTTTTAAATATATATATAAATATATTCACACACATTTATACACATTAAATGTGTGTATAATATATATTCACTATAATGATGTCTTTATAATGCCAAAAGTTTAGTATAGCTTTAAATAAAGTTCACTGCAAGACAAATGTTTCTCAGCAGCTTTCTGATAGCAGTCACTAACCTTTAGATACTGTATGATGAGTAGTGCCTTTAATATTTTTCATTATATTACATTTCCTAAGTAAGAATAGCTATTCTTATATATATATATATTAAATCACTATGGGCCTGCTACCCAAAATAAAAATTCTAAACCTAAAATCTGAAAATATTTTTTAAGTTTTTTTTGCCCTCAATCGAATAGACGGGTTGAGCATGGCAAGCAAAAACAACTCACCATTATTAACATGAAGGCTTTCATACATACACACGATTAAGAGAGAGAAAGGGAGCACACAGAGGCAAAACTCTCCATATAGTAGCGCCACTCAGCGCATGCCAGAGTAATCAATGGGTGCAGAAACGTTATCAACTTGTGTATGCATAAAAAAATGGTGATCATGTGATGTTAAGGGATAGAGATAAGTGTCAGACAACAGAAAAACATAACGAAGTTCAAATATTTTTAGTTGGCCACAATGCCTATTGCATAGACACCACAATACCCAATATAAAACTTAACATACTCACCTTCAACCTACAAAAACATAAATATATATTATATTTTAATAGAAATACTTTTATAGTGCTCACATACGTCACGTTAGATTTCACAGTAAATAGAACATTTTATTTTGCGCCTTATAGTAAACAAATATACTAAATTATTATAAAAATAAATTATAAACTGTATATCTACACTGGGGCGTATATATTACATAAGTAATTCATGCAATAATAATCTTATTTGTAAATTAAGTTATATATATGCGTGTATATACATATAAATGAAAAAATGAATATAAATGAAAAGATGGATGTTTATAATGTTTA
This sequence comes from Epiperipatus broadwayi, assembly GCA_028023455.1. Taxonomy (NCBI): domain Eukaryota; kingdom Metazoa; phylum Onychophora; class Udeonychophora; order Euonychophora; family Peripatidae; genus Epiperipatus; species Epiperipatus broadwayi. Next base: position 3,529,717 of record JAQFVV010012495.1, read on the forward strand.
GATAATAAAGGCATGAGAAATCAAGGCAGATAAAGAGATAAAAAATACGTTTATTTTACTGTAATAATTTTTTTAATTTATAGACTAAATTATATATATATTTCTAAATTTAGATTCTCCAGCAGTTGAAGATGCAAATAAAGTCTAGGAAGATTTGAAAGTAAGGAATTGAAATTTAATTGAGAGACGACGATCAATATTCTTCGTCATCATTTCTATCTCTAGAAGTGTCTAAAAAGTGCATATTATTGAAACTCTTGTCTGATGCTAAAAAGCTCTTACTTTCTCTGTAAAAATGCTTTAATAAGGAAAAGTTATAATAAAGTTTGGATTACTACTATGGCCTTGCGTTTTATTAGAAAAAATTAACACTTTGTAGATAATTTAAAAAAAAAAAAAAACTTGTTTTAGGTAACCTATATTAAAATCATATATAAAAAATAATATTCCTCAAGAGTAGAGATAATTAATAAATATAACGATAAACTTTAAAAAAATTGCTAATCCAGGCTTTCAATGTGGAGCATCTTTATCAAAGGTAAAGTACAATTTATTTCAGCAAAATCAATTTATAATTAATATATATACTTAAGTTTGCTAAAATGAATTATAGTTTAGCCTTGATAAAGAAGTCTGGATCGAAAGTGTAGCTTAACAATTTTTTGAAGTTTATCGTTAATAATTTATTGTTAGTAATTTATCCACTCTTGTGGAATATTATTTCAAATTTTATTACGGTTGAAATATTTGTATACAGTATTAAAAAATTAATATTAATGTAGTAAACATTATATGATTAACTCTACATAACCATAAACAGATGCCTATAAATGTTGTTAGAAATGTGTGTGTGTGTGTGCGCGCGTATGAGTAATGACAAAAAAACAAACAAACCAGTATTCACTGTTAGAAAGAGCAATAGATGTTTCCGATGATTATAATGAGTAAGTAAAATATTTAAAATTGCTTGTAGATGTTTTAATAATATCTCAGTTATTTTTTTAGGAAGGTTTATTTACTACTCCCTGGAGAAAACTTGAAAAAAAAAACTTTTAACATTTTTATACGTGAAAATTTTTGTGTCAAAGTCACAAATTAAGTACAGTATTTCAACCTTTCAGTCTGAATAACTTCGGAAAAATCAAAAGTGATACATCTTTGTTATGTTTTCATTTGGTTTTTATACTTGATCCTGTAATCTTTGATTGCTCGGCCTTAAAGAACATCATAATTAATTTAACTGACAGTAATAATAATAATAAAGAAGCAGGAAAATATCCAGGGCATCGATTTATTGCCGAAGAGAGAGGAGTTTCATGCTTCGCATTATGTTGATGCAATTTTATTTCAAACTTTATTCATTTATTTGAACATTTTTTATCCGTGAACTTGCAAAATAATCAATTTTTTGTGTTTGGGAACCAATCAGCTATTATCTGTTTGATATAATACATTATTGATTATAACTATTAAAACCCACTTTGTAAAGCATATGCAAAAGAATTTTCTATTTGAAGATGGAGAAAATAATTCCAAATGTTTGGGTTGCTTAGACTACCAAAGAACCTACAAGGGTTACATCATTTGACAAAAAATATCTAAACATAGTATGAACTGACAATCACTTACCTATAATAACTCTACATATATATCAAATACATTTCGCTTTGGTGGCTACTTTAGATATTTGATAAACAACAAAAATGATCCAGCAATCCCTTATGGAGAAACAGTGAAGGAGAGGACATTATTCACTAGATATACTGGGTGAGAGTTTGGGCATTTTCCATCTTTGTTTTATCTTTTAAGTAGACTACATAATACATTTTTGACAAATACTTGATAGTTAAGTCAAGTAGTTATGGCCAGCTACCTAAATAAAAAACTTAAGCCATATTAGAATGAAGGAATAGGACATTAAAATCCAAAAGATGGAAATGTTGAATGGATATACAAATTAATCTAGTAAACCAACAAATGCTTTCTAAATGCAACGGCAAACACAAATCTCAAACTAATTAAAATGTGTCCATCTAATTTCTAAAATCAAAGCCAATTTTTGAAACACAACCAAAAATTTTAAATACAATTTATCTTGTTACTTAAATACAGTAAGTCAAATTAATGGTTGCCAATTAAAATAATACTAAACACAATATTTTGGATTTAATAGTACAATAAAAGATTATCATCAAAAATCATGAGTTCAAATTCTTATATACATGATGGTACTGAATCCATGATTTCTGCTGATGTTGATTTATCAACTTTCGTCAGCTTAGTCCATCTTTTAAAGAAGGCTTAGCAAATGCAAATTATCTTCATACCATCATTAATGTTATTTAATATTCTTTGTGATTTTTTTCTTTTGTTGTATCTTTTGTGATGACAAAATTAAAATTTTAGTTTCTGATTATCAGTCTTTCTGCACATGTAATCGAACACTGAAATTTTTTCTTTATATTCTTCAGCAAACCTTTCTTTTGCCTTTACTATTTTTGTACAATTTTTCACTGAGCTGTTTGCAACTATCCAATTTTAAACAACTTTCCATACCGTTATTTCACGTGCCAAGATTCTTTGCACTGAATAATTGTTAACATCTATGGTTTTGAATCTATAATATACTAATAAATACACATACCTCCAGAACAACTATTTTTGTTTTGCAGCCTGATGTCTTTTCTTTTCCAAATCATGTCCTTGGATTTACATGTTCTTACACCAGCTACCCTTAATTTTATTTTCGTAGACAAGATTACTAGTGATAATACTTTCAAGATACACAAGACCTTCTACATTTCATTTCCAAGCATCATCTTTGTTTTTACCATATTTACAAAGATATCTTCTCATTTAAAATATTTGATGTTTATTTATCTTTTCTTACTGATTGCAATGCCATCTGTTTATCTTAAACTGTTTATTCTCATTACAGATTAGCAATCAGTAAATTTGATTGATTGGCGAAATGAATTTCATTTTCCAATTCCAAACTAGTTACTAATTCATTGCACATTCTTATGTGTGTTTGCCTTATCACAAATGTTATTTAAAAGATTAATTAGTTTATAATCTACTTTATACGAGTACAGTCAAAGTTGACTTTTGATTAAAGCTGTCAAAGATTATCTGAAAGTCAATAAAAATTATATAAATTCTTATGATTTTTTTCTGCAAGGAGGAATAATAATAATATATACTGTATTGTATTCCTATTTTTTAAATCGACCATTTGATCATTCATTTAAGAAATTCATTAATAAATCTGCTATAATTCTAATTAATACAATGTTTCTAAACTTTCCACATTCTATTTTGCTTTTTACTTTTAACACTCAAGACTTAAATCTAAAAGTAATGCAGTTATGCTATCTAGCAAACACCTCCAACTCCATTTTACTACTCAAGCTAAAAATCTGAAAACCAAATTCAGCCTCAGTTTTAGCATATTGCATGAGCTAGGGAATTGAGTAATTTGTTATTATTCTATCATTTGTAGGATGTTTTTTATTCAATTTATTCACTACTTTTTTAACTTCCAACAAAATATAATCTTTACTATTATAAGATAATCCTAAGCTTTTTTTTATTAATTTCTTTAATACTTTTTTTATCAAAGTTTGCTTTATATAATTTACAGCAATATTTCTGTAATAAATAGTTTATTCATATAGTTCTGACTATATATATAATAAAGGGCAGGGAAATAAAACTTTCAATCTTGTGCTCTTCACGAATTTTGCATATGCGCATCCATGAGCTCAGTCTAAAAACCATAAATGATTCTCTTATTTTTAGAGCTTGTTATATAAGCCAACCTTTTGCACATCATACTAAATCAGAGCTTTAACCTATTGTGTGCTTGAATTATAAATTAGCAACGTGGACCACTTATGTTTTTTAACACTGAGCTCATGGGTGAGTGTATGTAAATTCGGAATAAATAAGTTTATACAATTCATTTGCTAATTTATAATTCAGGCTCACAATAAAGCCCTGATTTAGCATGGTGAGTAAAAGGTTGGCTTATATAGCAATAATCTTTAAACATAAGTGGATGTGAATTCATGAAGATCATGGTACCAAAGGTTTTATTTCTCTTCTCTTTATTACAGCAATACTATGGTTTCATTAAAAACTATCCTATTTTAGCTGTTACTTTCTATTAAAAATTTTATCTTGAATACTTTTTTAAATTTATATTTCTATTTCTCTCTGCTAAATTTGGAGCTTTTAGTTTATGACTTTGATCTGCCATCTTTACTTCATTCTATTTTATGATATAGTGTTATTCTAAAATTTGTCTCCTGAGCATGGATTTTTAAACATAGGTAATTACATATTTAATAACTCTCAGGGAGAGATTTGTTACTAGCAGGATTTCAGAGAAGATGAAAATCTTCATAGTCCCCATACTTAAAAAAAATGTCAGTATATTTTCCATATAATATCTTGGGCACATAAGAAAAAAGTGGAATTCTTTTACTTTTTATTAATAAATTCAGACAAAAAAAACAATGTTGGTAACTAGAGCACGTAGTTCAGCTTGGGTCTTTCAATTTTAGTTGTTAGTTACCTAGTAACATTGTTGCTGGGCATTTTTCTCTAGTTTTTGCACACAAATTCCCCATTTATTTCTGTTTACATCTTAAATAATCCATGAAAATATTTCATATATAGCCATTTTATTTATTTTGTTATTATGATTTTTTTTATATTCATAAATCACTGATGCTCTGGAAAATTAAGAATATTGTATTTAAACTCTTAACTCAGGTGATATAGTAAACTTGAAGACATTTTTGCTAGTAGATTATTTAGAAATAGAGTCACATTAATTCCGAAGATATTTTAAAAATATAATCAAAAAAAATATTAGGCCTACTTTTGAAATTAAACAGTACTATTTTACCAGTAGCCATGGATGACTTACTGCATTGAAGATAGCTTGGACTGGAATATTAACACATTTATTATATTAAGGATAATTAAAGTGCTTCAGAGATTCAAAAAGTATCTTTCTATTTTAATATATCCTGCTAATATACAATCAGAAAAAAATGAACGAATTTTTTTTAAAAAAAAAAGATCAGAGATTCCACCCCCACCCCCCTCAAAAAAGTATTTGTCAACAAACAGACACTTTAATCCTTTAAGATTTTAGTTGTCATAAATGTCTATTTTCTCAATTTAAGTCATAAATTAAAATGCTATATAAAACCAAATAGACAGATATATATTTATCAACACAGGATTTTAGTATTTCTACTAAGATGTGGTTGTTCAAAAAAATATAGAAATGATGAAAATCTGAGACATATCTATTAATTAAAAAAAAAATGTTAAAAGAGTTGTCAGAATTTGATTTTGTGAATGGATGAAAATTACGGCAAAATTGATGTTAAAACAATAAAAATAATTTAAATGATTTTTGAAAAAATAAGTCGGACATTAATTAAAAAATTGTGATTTTGATGAGAAATAATTTGTAAACAGATAAGTATATTAGAATGTAGGTAGAGAAGCATACAAATAAATAAACATAAATAGATAGGTAGCTAATTAGATAGATAAACATTAAATAAAAGGGTAAGTAAGTAAGATAAAAAAACTTGATTAAATACAAATAACTAAATATATATAAATATAGATAGAAAGATAAGTAGATAGACAAGATGAATAGAAAACTGCTTAGGTGGATTATTAGATTTAAAAATTGATGAATGATGTGTGCATAATAAATATATAGATAAATACACGCAGTAACATGCAGAGGGATTTCAAAAATAGATAGAAAAAAAGCTAGACAAATATATAGAATAGATATTTAAATAGAAAGGCAAACGATAGATTAGAGAGAGAGCTGACTGTTAAAAAAAAACAGATAAGAACATATGTAAATAGATGTGTATAGAAATAGATAAATTGATTGTGTAAATAAAAAAAGATATGTTTAGAAAAGATATAAAGTTTGAAGTAATATTTTTGTCCTTTCATCTACATCAATTGAGCATGAAGCAAGTTATAAGTTGTATAAATAATGACTGCAATGTTTTCAAATGAAAAGGACTACATAGTGACATCTAAAATGAATCTTCGTTAAACCGCTTTAAAAAATCTACATTTAAACATAACATTCGTATGCATTGATAGTGTGAAAACACGCTTCCTTTTGAATTTTCAAAAATAATCGGACAGATATCATTGACAATTTAAATAATATTGTTTTCTGCTTTTCATTGTTGCATAATACATTTGCATTTCGTACCTTTGTGGATGTCTGGTACAAATTACTATCCTTAATGAGATTTCAAAATGATCTAGCATTAACCGGAACTGGAGTTTTAGAATTTATCTCATGAAAACGACATTAAAGTTAAGAGTTTAATGATAGAATTTTTATTATCACATTTCTCCTACGAATCATTTTATGCACTTGTATATATAATACATAAAACTAAATTAGCGAATATAATAAATTATATCTACTAATATTACAAACTCTACCAAATAAGACTATTAAAACCCCAAAACTAAATATCAGTCACATAACAATGTAAGTAGGAAAAAAGACAAATATTTGTCATAGTACAACATTTCTATTCAGAACAGAGGTTTCTACTCAGAACAGAGCAAACACCAGTTAGCCCTGGCTGTAGAAATATAACCTCAAAAATGACAAATATAAATCAGACATGTGATGATAAAATAACGTTTTTTGATTCACATTTTTGGGGATTTAATAGGTAATGTGTTCTTGCAGCTTAAATTTTAATGGCATTGGGATATAGCTTTATATATTTGTAAGTTTAGGCCTAGAACTTTCATAAAACATACTTTATCATAGATAACTCAATTACCCCAAATTCAAAATTAAACAAGACTAGCCAAAATTTAAAAACTAAAAAATTCTTTAACATGAGAACATGTTTACATTTTTAGAACTTTTCTTTTAAATTTTAAGTAGTGATTCTGATGTTGTGTCTATTTTGTTTTTTTAAATTTTGATTAGCTTTGTTTAAATTTGAATTTGGGGCAATTATTTTATTGCTTAGTTTAGCTTTATGCTATTCATATTTATCCTAAGTGTACAATTTTATTATTCCGACAGGATATTTGGGGTTAGATTTTTATTTCCAGGACCATCTGAAATATTCTTTTGTTCTGAACTAAAATATAGTGTGATAGTAAAATTCTTGTTTTATTCTTATTTTCATTGATATATGACAGATAGCTGGTTTCAATCATCCTGTTACTTGACTAGAATTAATAATGTTAGTAAGTTGAATAGAAATCACTTTGTAATGCAAACGTATGCAAATTTGAATATATACCATGTCAGCTGGTCCAATGACAACAACATAGACGATGAAGTTGATTATCTAATAATTACGTCATTACTAGACAATAAAAATAAATAAATAATTAAATAACTTTATTACAGAGAGTTTTTAAGAAGTTTAAACAATGGAAGTGCTAGAACTAGAATTGATCCAAGGACTGACTCCCCAGGGTTTGACTCTCTAATAGCTGTACTAAAGCCATGTGGGGTTAGAGAGTCATTATATGGCAAAAAAATAATTGCTAAAGAATTAATGCTAAAAATGTTCTCAACCAACATTTTGATTCATCCAGCACAATATTGACCATAACCTAGATCATTGTCAGAACTACCCATCATCAATTTACATAATTTGATGACTTAAAATATCATCTCAATAAAGTAATGTTAATGAAACTGATTATATTTCCTTGGCAATAATTGTTCAGTCTTTCGTATTTGCCAACCGATGACGTATTGCCCTGAAGCCATATCAGTCTGACCTTGCGATCTTTAAGATAACGTCTCCAAGTGATTTACAGAAAATGCAATAGCTAAAATTTGTCCGCAGATCACGTGGACCCGGCACGTTAAAGATTGTAACATCAGACTGATATGGCTTCAGGGCTATACGTCATCGGTTGGCAAATACTAAAAAAAAAAAAAAAAATTAAAAAAATGTACATGCATGCGTCAAAATAATTTAGAAAGTAAAAGTAATTAATATAATAATAATTGTATAATTATTATAGTAATTCTATAATTCCAGAAATATGTACATATTTTTTTTTTTAATTTAAAATAAATATACAAATAAAGAACACTTTTCCCGATTTAATGCGAATCTGGTATTATTAATGGTGAACTGGACAATTAATTAAAACGGTCTAACAAAAAAAAAATTTAAAAAAATGTACTTGTATGAAAAAATATTATCTTTACAAATTTTGCGATGTGATTTAATTCAGTTATTCATGTTAAAAATATATAAAACAGGTTCTAGTCTAAAACAAAACTATATTATAATTAATAAAACCACCCTATATTATGCTTAATTATAAAATACAGCGCGTAGCGCTGGAATTGGCGGGGCGGCCTCTGATGTCTTTGACGAACCCAGCGTACACCTATTTCAGACATTGTATTACTTTCATAGCTGTAATTTTTATAATTGCCGATGAATTTAAGAAAAAAAATTTTCTGTATGATATAATTCAGAAATTAAAAATAAAATTAATTAATTGTAATTTTTATAATTGCAGAATAATTTACAAAATAATATACATCAAAATGGCATTATTTATTAAAAACAAAAATGAAAATTACTTACAAATAGTGTCCATTGCGGTGGACTAGTAGCAAAAGACAGAGAAATGACAACATTTCCCAAAGCTCTCTCCGTCGTCGCAGGTCAAAAAAATCCAAAAATTGGATTAATCATGCCAGTATATTGATTGACATGACAACGTTGTCATCTTATCATCGATGATGTTTGCCGGAAGAAAAATCGGTAAGTATAAAACGTCATCAGTTGAGTAATCCTTAAGTACCAATTATTCTTATAGGATGTTGTCTAGCACAAGTCACTTTTATTTGTTTTAAGGATACAAATAATTTTATGACTTCTAGTATCATTTTCTTCTGGATTCAAAAAATGAATTTGTCTATCATTATTATTCCTTAAACAATCCTTGATTATTGTTATCCATGATCAAACCCAACATAGGTACATTTTGAACACTTGTTTATGTATTAGATGATACACAATCACCTATATATAAACTGTACGCTATGTAATCAAGTTTAAAATTTAATAAAGAAAGGATATTATTACTACTCTTTAATTTTAAAATGAGTCTTAACAAATTGTGTTAATAAAAACATCAAAATATGCACAGCACTTGTCATTACATGTTAAATACATTAAATTACACTTATATAGTGGGTACATCTATAATATATACATAACACTAACAATGTATCTATTTTCATATTCCGTATCTCTGGTTAGGTTTAATACTCTATTCAGTTCCCTCTCCATCTTTTCAAAGATATACTGCATATGGCACAAAAATTATTTGTTAATTACATAAGCACTTTATGAACTAAAAATATACATTATTTAACATCTCACAGTAGAACTATAAATGTTATATAAATGAAAAAATGTAAACTTTATAAAATCTTCAAACTAGAGAACAAGAAAAAAAAATCATGAAAAGTTTAGAAATTAATTAATCTATTATTAATTAAATGTTAGGGTCTTGAAATATTTGAATTAATTAATTATGCAATGAAAGTTAACCACTTATCGAATTTCAGTATAACTATATCTGTATTATCTCATAAATTTTCAACTTGGTTTAGTTTTATTTTACCATTCTTCTATCTTTGTTTATCGCGCTGGTTTAATTTTTTTAAAAAAAACACACACTTTTGGTAATGATTAAAATAATTATCATTTTAGCAGCGCTTTAACTTTCTGTTTAGAAAGTCTCTGCCAAATCATGGATTTTGTACAGCTATCCTTCTGTATCAATAGCTTGGATGAATTTTATTTCTTTGAAACTTAATTTTTTTCAGTGAATTATTTTATTTTAATAAATTTTCATTTTCTTATAGTTCTTCAGTTGGTAAACAACAAGATATTGACTCAAGGACATATTTTATTTTGAATATCAACGATAGGTACGTTATAGAACATTTTTACAACTATATGGACGTTCTTTTCGGTAAGTATATTTCCAGACAATGATAATGATTCAATTATGATTGGTAATTAGCAACCCATTATATAATTCAGTGATGAATTACTTTCTTATCGTTGTAACTAAAAAATAATTTAGTCTCTGAGTTTTGGTTTATTTTGTTTCTCCAATAAATTTGATGCTAAATTATTATTTTGAAGGGATTTCAGATAGTTCTTAGGGCAACTTATATTTCTGATAACTTCAAACATTGCAACTAGCAACTAAACTCACCTTCAACTGGCTCTCTTGCAAAGTTTCTGGAGAAAACTTAAAGAAAACTATACTAAGACATAACTTATTGATGTTGCTTTTCATTTCTTGTATATTTTTGTCTTCCACATCCCATGCTTTTTGATCAGTTTCTGATTAATGACTCTTTTAATTAATCACATTGATTATAAAAAGAATTGAATATTACAATAAATATGCTCAAAGAAAACGTAGTAAAAAAATCTTTGAACATTATCTATGTAATGAAGAAAATATTTATTTTAATGAAAGTTAAACGTATTTGATTTTGAATGGATAAAAATACAGAAAAATCGATATTTAAATAGCGAAGAGAATTAAAACTTGTGAAAGGAGATAGAGTTAATTAAAAACAAATGATATATAGATGGATATGAATTCAGATGGAGAAGTAATTTTTGATTGATAGTTTAATATATTTGATTGGCTGTTGTGCAAATAGAGAGCAGACTGATACATACATATATATAAAGGTCTTGATAAATACATATATATTTAAATAAAAAAGTAAATATATAAAAAAAGAGCTATTGGACAAATATAAATTGATTTGATAGATAGGCAAATAAATATGTAGAAGATAATTTGATAGATAATTATAACGTTAACAAACAGATATAGATAGTCCATGATATAGATAATAATTAGATGAGTAGAGAGTTATAAAAATAATCATTCAACTAGATAGATAGATAAAAATATGGTTAGATATGTATATATAAAAGATTAATAGAATAGGGGATATAAAAGTCTGTGCACAGAAAGCATGTCGTTAATATCTTTGAGACTATCATCTATACAGACTGAATATAACAGAATTTTATAAGATGTAAAAAAAAAAACAAAAAAACAGAATTCCCAAATAAAAAGGTACATTTAGTCACATTTCAATAACCAATATCTAAAATTCTTAAGTGTTAGATTTAAATATCACACAAGAAATTATTAACAGAATTGATATGTGGGCAATATTCAAAAGTGAATGATTAACTAGAAAAAATTCTTTTTTTTACCTCTAAATATCCACCGAAGCTTCTGATGAAACAGGAAAGAATTCACCTGTAACAGTTACAACTTAGATTCAAATCTGATATGAATGAAAAAAAAATTAACAGCCTTAAGATCTTTCTTTGAGAACAAAGACAAAACTCTCCATACAGTAGTGCCACCCTGTGCCAAACAGAGTAATCAATGGCATCCATTGATTACTCTGTTTGGCACAGGGTGGCACTACTGTATGGAGAGTTTTGCCTTTGTTTACAACAATTATGTGTTAGTATAGAGAAGGTGATCATGTGATGTTTAGTGGTTTAACACTAATCCTTCCTAATATGATAGTGGTGGCTATGGTTGTTTAAAAGCCAAAGACACCAAAATGTATGGGAGCTGAATTGAGTTCAGACCCATATGACTATATAAGCTATTAAGCTTAGATTGAAGATATTAACAATGTTTTCAATTTCATTCTCATAATTTTGTAGTAAAGTAGAGTTAAAAGGTGGCTGCTGGAGGTTGCATTAGATCCTAAGATCTAGGTGCAGTGCTCTCAGATCCAAGGCTCCTCACTGATGATGGCCACAAGCCAGAAACTAGTCTGGGGATATTGGATGAGTAGGCACTAGATAGGGATTTTATGCACAAACCTTCTGGCATCCATTGATTACTCTGTTTGGCATAGGATGACACTACTGTATGGAGAGTTTTGCCTTTGTTTACAACAATTATGTGCTAGTATAGAGAAGGTGATCTTTCTTTGAGATTGGTAACCCATTCAGTCCTCACAACCTAGCAATTAAGAAATCTGATGATTGCTATTTTTTTTCCTTTTAATAAAAATAATCGAATGTTATTTCAGAAACTCGCATGTAGTTTAGCACAAGAAGTGACAGAATGAGATTGTGATGCATGATTCTTATGTTTTAAAATTCACCAGACTATCGATTTTGAACCGATAGGACACAGTTGCTTAAACAGAGTCTGTTGGAAATATTACCAGCTTCATAGTATCATGAATAATTAATATTTGTTTTACATAATAAAAGATTTTAGTGTATAAAAATATCACCAGAGTGTTCCCAGTTTTTAAAAATATATTTTATTAGTCATATCAAAAATCATTTTTGAATAGGATTGTTTTTTTTTTTATTCAGAAAGGCTCAACAATATTTTAAAATCATTGTAAAAACATTGTATTGTGACGTAGCTGATAAACCAATAAGTCAGGATATTTTAACTAATAATATTGTAATTGTGATTGAGGCTACAGCCTTAATGAATATTATTGTAATCTTTCAGAAAATTGATCAATAAAACAAAGTTATATGATTAATGATGTACACAGAGGCACAACTCTCCATATGATAGTACCATTCAGTACAAGCCAGAGTAATCAATGGATGCAAAAAGGTGTGTGCATAAAATCTTTATCTAATGCATACTCAGACTAGTTTTTAGCTTGTGACTTTCATTAGTGAGAAGCCTTGGACCTGAGAGCACTGCAACTAGATCTTAGGCTCTAATGCCATCCTCCAGCAGCCACTTTTTACCTTATTAGTTAACTATAAAGCTTTGACCCAAAATGAAAACACAATAATGTTTTCAATTCAAGCTCATTATATTGTATAGGTGTATAGATCTGAACTCAGTTCAGCAACCATGTTTTTTTAATAATAACAGTCATCACCATCCTATAGTGAAGGATTGGTATTAAACCACTAAATATCACCTAATCCCCATTCTTTAAGCTTACACAAGCTGTTTACACAGAAGTAAAACTCTGGCTTGCATTGAGTGACATTATTATATGGAGAGTTTTGCCTCTGTGTAAACAACTTGCGTATGCATAAAAAATGGTGATCATATGATGTTTAATGGTTTAATATCAGTTCTTCCAATAGTATTATGGTATTAAAGAACCAAACACACATAAAAGTATGGATGCTGAACGGAATTCAGATCTATATGACTATACAAGCTAATGAACTTGAATCATAAACATTATCATTTTCATTTTGGACTCAAAGCTTTATAGTTAGCTAATAAAGTAAAGGTGGCTGTTGGAATGTTGCATTAGATCCTAAGATCTAGATGCAGTGCTCTCAGATCCATGGCTCCTCACTGATGAAAGCCCCAAACTAAAAATTAGACTGAGTAGGCACTAGATAGGGATACCTTCCAGCCTCCATTGATTTCTCTGACTTGCACTGTACAGAGAATTATCCCTCTGTGTACACAGCTTCTGTAGACATAAAGAATAGTGATCATGTAATGTTTAGTGGATTAATAATCTAACTAAAATAAAGCAGTTGTGCTATTGCTACAAACATTTAAATATATTTTTCAATGTTTAGAGAGGTTTAATGTTATAACTCAATATATATATATATTGTACAGGTTCGAATATGAAAGGTTCGAAACACCAGCCTCTTAGGCAGAGAAGAACATACTCGGAGAGTATGTATGTGTCCAAATGATAGCTATAAAATATATAACTAGCATTACATTTCCAGGACATAACTTCTTTCTGGCTGTTGAGTTCAACACCAAGTTCAAAGCACTTTTTTGTTTTGTATAAACATGGGCGCCAGTTATTTATTCAGAAGAATAAACAACACACTTTGAACAATGGCCACTAACTCAATGCCTAAGCTCCACCCAGACTAGCTCAGCTACTGGTAATCCATAAGAATTTATTCCTTAACTAGAGGCATAAAAGAATTGATGGAAAGATTAGTAAAAAGAATTGATGAAAAGGATTGTAAAAAGAATTGACTGACAAAATAAGACTTAAGTTTGAAGACAATTTATTTTAATTAACATTTGTACTCTAACTTTAAATATTTTTATAATTTTTTAACTAACCTAATACTGGTATTTTAAATACAATGATCACACACATATTAATTCACACACTGACATAGATAATAAAGCATTAAAGAATATAAAACACATGTATTTAGAACACAAATTAATTTTTCATTTTTATGTGCTATAGAGTTCTTATAATTCAACTCTGGAGGCTGCAATGGCTACTATATATAAATGAGAATAAGAAAATGTTTTACCTAGGATTCTAGAATGTGGACATCTTCTTGTTGTTTGCTGTTTCTAATAAAATATCTCTAACCGGTTAGATTTAAAGTTTTCCTGTGGAAATTTGATGATTCTTAATTGGTATTATTCCTGGAGACAATTAGATATTGACGGAGATTCTTCAAGCTGTTATGCAGACATTATTTTCATGGGCAGGTCTTGCTGTTTTACTGGACTTTAGGATATAGAGACAGCTGCATGTTTACCATGGTTTTAACACTGCATTCTTGATTGATTCATAATAAACTGCACAATCTAGATTATACTCTCTGAACTGAACTCAACTGTTATCTCTGATGCAATTAACTCGACTAAAATGTCCGATAAAAACTTGGCTATTTATATATATATATGATGTGTTGTTATTTTAATATCCTCCAGCAATATCTGTTGTTGAAATTCATTTGATGATCTTTTGATTACGTGTTTTTGAGATTGTTTAATTAGTAGCCATGCAAACGTGTTGTTTTTATATTTTTAATTAGTAGCCATCGTTGTGTTCTTTAATGATAACTTTCATTTTTTTTATTTAATACGGATACATTTATTGTATTTATAATCACATATATATACATTTTACTAACAAACTTATATTAATCATTTATGCACATATATAATTCAATACAATTTACTATTTAGTTTTTTCAGATGACCCTTTTTTATTTACTTAAATAAAAGAGATTTATATTTTTAAACTTAAAACTTTTAGTTTGATTTTCTAAAGAAAACCCCTCTCCCCTTCTCTTAATTAATTAATTGTAACTTTTATTTCAAAAACTAATAATAGAAAACTATTTGACTCTTATCTTTTTCAAAAACAAACAGTAATAAAACTCTTAAACCTTTAAATACTATTCTCTTTTATGAAACATTTTTATTTTAATAATTTTTAAACAAAATTATTATGTGCCAATTCAATCTTGGTACAATATATATATATATATATAAGATAAAATATAGGCCTGTATATACTGCACTATTAGTCGATATAAGAAAGTTAAGTACCTTTGCCTTATTGCTCTTGGTCACAACAGAACTTTTAACTTTTTTCTTAAAAAAATTGATTCCATTATTAGATGATACATTAATCCATATCTTTTCCCATTTAAAAACCTAACAATAATGTCAAATGCTTATATAACATTTATTCTTATTTCCTAATACAATATACCCTATGGTTGTCTATTAAATCTAAATTAAGATTTTATCAGTTGTATATTTTGAATTACATGATTAGTTCTGCTGCATCTAAAGCACTCTTCCCCAGAAAAGAATGGTTAAAACGAACAATACTCTTATGAAATTTATAAGCAATATTCATAGTGATCTATTTTTAATTTTAAAACTTGATAAATTTAATAATGATATAATAAATAATACTTTCATTTATAAAAGCCATATTTTTTAGTCGTCAAGTAAAATTGCTCACAAAATATGGCAGATGTATGATCAAATATTTATCATAGTTCTTTTTTTTTTTAAAGTTTAGTAATTTCTTGGAATTATTCAATTTTTTTGTACCTAACATGTGCTACTTAGATGTAATCATGACTAAATGACTCTTAGTAAATAAAAAAAAAGGCATTACACTTTGACAGTGAAGCGGTAAATCTGTGATCTACATTTACACTTCACTGTTCTAACTTAGCTAACCATCAAATGGGGTTCAAACACGTTCTTTCATACACATGGGTAATGTAGAGAGTCAGCACGCACATCCACACAACTTTTCCTGGCCCTCAAAAACAATTTGAATAAATATTATTAAGTATTAAATTTATAAAATTAATTATAGTTAAAATCCATAAATAACAAGAATCGTGTATGTACGTTCACATATATGCAGCGGATACGTGTATGTGATGTAAATTTCAATATTATTTTGTTTATATTTATTATTAGTTAATATAATGTGGCTGCAGAAAGTGATGCAATATTTGAGGTTCTTGAAGGCACTTAAAGTAATGTAAAGTAATCAAACAATAGAGCAAACCATTAGTTTAGTTGAACAAAATCGCTCTATTTAATTAATTTTAGTCTTAAATATTTTAATTGAAATTATAGACATGTGAATCTATTTCTAAACTAGAAATAGATTTGAATAATATCTTCAAGAAGCTATCAATACTTTGCATCTTCTATGGCACAAAAACAAATTGTATTTCCTGCTGATATTTCACGAGGTAAGTTGGTATCCGTAGTGTCTCGGGTGATTTCTTAAAAGCATTCCTAAAAAGATTGTGACCAAATATAAATAGGGTTCATTTTGGATAGGATGAAGAAGAGAAATTAATTTTAAACTTTATTGCCAACTGAATCCAGGTACTCAAAATTTTGATATTATGTCAGTTGAGCAGAGTGACTAAGTTCACCTTTTCCTGATCTTTCCAAGAACGTCTCTGTGCTATGATGCCAGACTTTAATTACAAATTGATAGACTGCCTATAATGCAATTCAAAGTGATTTAGGAACAAAATGATCCCTTCTATTTAGTGAAGTAAGGTCTACCCATGCTTCAATCTGAAATGCCTCATAAAAAAATGGATCTTTCGAGCAGCCATGTAACATCATTGGAAGGTAACTGTTCAATACTGCTCAAAAAATTCATTGCCTTTGTTTAATTTTTTATAAGTGCTATTTAACTTCATTTAATGTAATTCTATCTCTGTAACATGCTGGTGATGTAATACCAGTCATATTTTTTTAATATTTAATCTCATTTAGGATTCTCCATAACCCTATAAAATTTACATGTTCACATCTATTTCACGCTTGATTTTCATTCTATATTGTAGTGCTGTAAATTTCTTTAATGATTGTTATTTTAGGTTTAATATATTAATTTGAATCATACAAAATGTGCCAATCCAACCCAACCTTGAGAGCATGTTTATTAACATTAGAAATCCCATTATTCAGCGAATGTGTAATTAATTTAAATCATTTCTCATAAACATATTTTCTAGCTAGGTTGAGTAACGATTAAATAATGCTATATATCTAAGGGCAGATTATTATAATGTTGCTATATTTATTAGGATTATTTATTCACTGGCAGTTATGAATGCTATGAATTAATTTCTACTTACAATATTCAGAGTTCATGGAAAGATATATAATAATTATAAAAGGATTGTAGCAATTTACAAAAAGAAATTGCAATTTCTAATATGTCTTTTGTATGATAACATATTTATAATTGGTTACTATTTCTATCGATTTTGTTTAAAACTATATAAAAATATTGTGTAGTTTTAGAAATTTGTTTAAAGCCTTAGTAGAGTTTTTGTTTTATAAAAAGTTTGACATTTTTTATAATATTGTTTTGAGGCAATTTAGTAAACTTCTCATTAAAAATATTGTTTTATGAAAAAAGCTCATAAACAAACAAAAATAGCACTAGCCAGTTTTAGTGTCTCTATGTTTAAAAAAAATGACGAGTAAAAAAAATTATGTCATTTATCTGTCAAAGTTATTAGTAAAAACAGAGACAAATCTTTACTTCATGTTTTAATCAATAGCATATAGAATGAAAATGTTGTGACATGATCTTAACATTTACAAGATAAAAAAAAAATGGATTCAGAAGTTTTATAAGAATTCTGTTTTATGCATATTGTTGATGTAAAAAAATTTATTACTAAATTTTATTTTAAATTACTATATATACTAGATAAGTTACTAAATTTTATTTTAGCATTAAAAGTTTATTTATTTTTTCAAAAACCGTATACCACTAGGAGGCATTGAATAATATTTTTAATTGCTGTACGCTTACAAACCAAATACCACTAGGAGGCATTGAATAATATTTTTAATTGCTGTACGCTTACAAATATCTAGATTTTTTGATTTGCTTTAATTAACTAATATTTATGAGAGAAAAAAATGTTTTAAACTTAATTTTAAAATTATAAAAAACTAACAATGTGGAATTCTTAAAAATAATAAATTATAATACACCTGGGTCTCGTTTTATGCGATAGATAGGTTCCTTAGAAAACACGTGCAAACGAAATCGCACAAAAATAGACGTAACTTACATTGAAAAAGGGGTATGCGGTCTGTGATTTTTTAAAATTTGTGTAAAAGCAAAGCACCAACATAAAATTACTTTAAAATTCGTGCAAAAAAATTAATAAGGAAATAAAATATGACTAATAAAAAATTTCAAATTTGAAAAAAATTGATACAAGACAAACTTTTTTTAACTATAATATTTAATTTTATTCAAAATAATATATTTTTATGCATAATTTACAGTACAGTAATTTACATTTTTTTATACATGTTTTAATTATTATCGCTATTTGACAATGTAATTAGTAATTAATTTTTGAGATGATGATTTTATTAATTGTTTATGAACTTAGACTTATGATAATAAAAAGACATTTATTCACCACTGCTGGGAAAAATTTAATTAAAACTAACAACTAAAAATAAAATTCTTATTTTTGTCTTTAATTTTCAATTCCGTTTAAAAATCAAAATTCGTTTTACATCACATTAATTTCAAGTCGCTGTAAGTAATTTTTAAATTGTTAATTACAATTAAAAATCAGATTTTAATTTTTAATTGTCAAATTTAATTGTGCCCACTGCTATTACTCATCTTTTAAAAATAAACTTGCGGACACTAAATGATTAATAATTGATTACGTTCTTTTTTAAAAGGCAAAAACAGAATGTGATTTAAAATGCAAAATTAACACGCACAATGTTTGAACAAATTTACATTATAATCTTGTAAAATTTAATGTGTGTATACATAAAATGTGGAAATCATGATTTTAATTTCATTATTGCATAAAATCTTACTATTATAAAGCACTGAAAATATTGAAATTACTAAGATGAAAGTCGAATTCCAATAATGTGCTATTACTTTCAATATAACGTAAGTGCGTGAAATTTATTATTTAAAGTAATAGCACATTATCAGAGTTCGACTTCTGGTGAAACATGAATCACATAACTTCAAAATCGTGTTAAATAAGTCCGCGTAAAAAGAGACCCAGGTGTACATTACGTTGTCTGCAACAGTTTACTTATGATTAAATTTTCCTTGGGTCATGATATTTTTCACTTAAGTTTTAAAAATAAATTGAATTAGTAGTTCTGGAATTTCCTATGTAAACCTGCCCATGTGAAAAGCACATTTCTGTTGGGTAAATAATGTTCTGTGTAAAATAGCTGCTATTTCAATATATGCTACAATCAATATTTTTTTTTTACTAATCAAATTATATTTTTGGATTAATGCATAATATAAAAATATTTATCCACTTCAAATTATCTTGATGGTTTGGAGAAGTAATGCTACTTCATGAATTTATTTCATTTTAAATATTGTATTTATTTCAGGATGCATGCCTAGACTTGATATTTCAGAGTACATCCCTAGAACTGATAGAGAAAATTCTTGTAAAATATTTTTATTTTATTTGCCTAGATCTATATTTTATAATATTTGAATGACCTTACCCCAGAGTTAACATTTGTAAAATTTTGAGTGTAATAAAATTTCTTAAAACAATGAATCCTAACTTCTTTCAAATCCAAAGAATTCACACCAGTCTTTTTATACTTATATTAGTCTATGCTTTTTAACTGTTAAATAAAATATTCAATTAATTCTATTTATTATTATAAATTTGTTTTGAAAAATAATAATAGTTTAAATACAAGTTGTTGTTTTTTAAAACACTAAGTGATTAAAAATAAAATATTATGAACATTGAATTTACAAATATTTAATATTTAATTGACTTCACATGACAATTAAACTGCAGACCCTACTTTTATATAGTGACATATATATATATTAATTTAAGAAGTACTAAACCAGATTTTAAATATAAAATTTAGCAAAATTTATTGTACCAAGTATACTTTCAATGCTTTTGCATCATATTCATAGTTAATCTGCTGAGAACATTAATTTTGCATCATATTCATGGTTAGTCTGTTGAGAACATTAATTTTTGCATCCTATTCATAGTTAGTCCACTGAGAACATTAATTTTGCATCATATTTATGGTTAATCTGCTGAGAACATTAATTTTGCATCATATTCATGGTTAGTCTGCTGAGAACATTAATTTTTTGCTTATTTGAATGCTCTCTGATTTTTGGTTCATTACAAATTCATTTTGTGTAGTGATCCAAATCTCTTTTATTTTACATTTGTGATAGTTTCTTTCTTCGCACATAATTTTAACAACACTCAGATCATAATTATGGCTGTGCTCTCTTTCATGATTATAAAAGACAGAGGAATTATGAGCTTCAAACTTAATCTTAGATTTTTTATATATTAATGAATGTTGAATCATTCTAGTTCTAAGATTTGCCTTGTTCTCACCATAGAGCATGGTCATAATTATGACCCAAGGGTTGTTAAAATTACGTGCAAAGAAAAAAAAATGATCGCAAACATAAAAGTGACATGGTTCATTACATAAAATGAATATGTAATGATGCAAAAATCAAATTGCATTCAAATCACAAAAAAGTAATGTTCTCAGCAGACTAACCATGAATATGATACAAAAGTGTTGAAAGTATACTTGGTGCAATAAATTTTACTACATTTTATATTTAAACTCTGATTAGTAACAGCAGAGTATCAAAATGTAATTACATCCATATATAAATAAGCAATGTCTTTAATACTTATGAATCTTAATTAGGTATTAAAATTTTCATTGATATATTCTTTAAAAGATTTTAAGATGAATAATAGAGATGAAGAGGGGGGGTGAATCGTAGGCTGGCAAATTCAATGAGATGTGATTTTAATTTTCATAGATTTGCCCTCGTAATGTGTCCACTTATTGATAATCAAGTGATAGCAAAATGCTTTTAAAATAGCAATTTAAAATTACAATTATTTTATTGCTTTTGTTGATTTCTCTTTGAGAATAAAATAAATGAATAAAATTGAGATATTTTCTTTCACCTTTTAAGGGGAAAAAATTTTTTAAAAAATAACTAAAAAATAAATTTTTTTCAGCTGACGTAGTATTCTTGATATTAAACTACTAAAATAAAAGCATGCTCCATTCAGGTTTAGAAATATTCTTAGACTGCTTCTGAACATGAGCATTACTTGTTTTTATTTTGCTCATATAGAATCAAGAATATTATCAAAGCTTAAGGAAATCTATTTTTTAATGCATTTGTGAATGAAAGTGTTTTGTCAAATTTTTTATTTTCTACTTTTTAGTTTTATAATTTTTTTAGATACAATTCAATACTGTTAAGTGGCAGTACCATTAACAAATACATTGAGATACAAAATTTCTCAGACAACTGGAGTAAGCTAAATAAAAGCATATAAAAAAATTAGATCTGCACAGCGCAATATTCCAATATTAAAATCTTTAAATGTTTCTAGTGTCACTCTCTGAAGGAATAAAAAAAGAATATTTTAAATCAGTAGCTTTTCTTTTGCAAGCTCGTATAAAATGAACTTTTTAAGTATTATGACCAATTGTAATTTTTTTTTTTCCAAATCTGTGCATTTGTGAATTTGAAAAATAATTTTCATATAAGATCTTTATAGTATTTTTGATATTACCACAATGCAAAAGTGAAAACTAGTTATCTTATAATTCTCAAACTATTTTATGTGTACAGATGTTTATTTGTAAATATATTGTAACCCTGGACTTTGTACATTGTTTTCTTTTCATAGTTATGAAGTGGTTTGCTATGCTTATTAATGTTTAAAAAAATAGTAAACAATAAATAATTTAAAGTTATAGACCAGAGTTTTATTATATGAAGGTTATCTTGTCAGCCTGGATATAAAATACATCCCAATATTGTTTCTTATTTGTATAATCAGTTAATAATTTTAGTTGCCTAAAATATTGTATTGAAATAGTGTTTATTATATTAGGCCATGTACTTATATAAAGCTAAAAGATGGCTAAATTGTTTTAAAAGTTGTAGGAGTAAGTAATCTTGAATTATTTACTACTTTAAACTAAGTTTTCAGTTAATAAAGTTGTCTGCTAAAGTAAATATTTTTAGTTTAAAAAAATAAAGCTTGGTAAAATTAGATAAAATAATAATAGGTTGCTTTATAAAAAAAATAGTTAATATTTTAGGTCTAATTAGCTGTTAAAGATAGGTATTTTAATTGGTAAAATTATTAAAAGGCAATTCAATTTTATATAAAATTAGTTTTTGTAGCCAAATAATAAATTTAGTTAATTAAATCAGCTTTAAATTAGTTAATAAAGCAGCTTAAATTAAAGAAATAGTTAATTTTCCATCTACATGTGTGTGTAAATGTTTGTGCTTGTGTATTTAATTATTTGTTTTTAATTACCATGTTATTTAATTCTAAAAGTTAAATCTATAATAATAAAATATTTTATTAAACATGCAAAATAAAGGGTTAACATTTATGATTTTTAAAGGGTTTTTTTTTTATTAAAGAGTGGAAGATTATTTTTATTTAAGAATATAATAATTATTTAAATTATCTAGTTTATTCTTTAAGTTTGTTAATTAGCATTATAAGTAATTTCTTTTCCAACTCAAGACCACAACACCGTGGTTATTTTAAAATTATGTAGGTCAGAATGATGTATTTTTTAATTAACTATTGAAATTAACCTTTTGACCATAGATCTCTTTTTTTAAGGAAGTAGCTAAGTTTTAATTGACTAGGAAAATTGCTATAAAACAGATCATTTTTAGTGTCAATTGCTGCTTATCTGTGTACTCATCTTCGTGCTTTCTCTGGTGTGTGTGCATTTTAACATCAACTTTATTGCTCCTCTGAAATATGTGTTACACCAGAATAGTGTTAATTTTTTATAGTTATTTTCATTTAAAGTATAAATTTTATTTGATTTTAAAGTCAACAATGATTTGTTAACAAGCTTAAAGGTAACTCTTCTCATTCTATACTTAGTTCAATATTTGTATTTTCTCTTATAACGCAAAGTTAATTTAATTGTTAAAAGCAAATTTCTTCATTTTTGTTCAATTTTAAGTTCTAAAACAAACCAGGTGATGCGTTTCAAAATGTTCATCTATAAACTAATGCTAGACATTACACTAGGTCACTTTTCCATTATTCAGTATCTTTTAAAAAGGAAGAACTTTAAATTTAAAGAGAGCTTAGAATACTTAACTTTTAACAAAAATTTAAATGTCCTGCTATGCTGACTACCTCTGCTATATAAACTGTTTAAAGAATTATATCTTTTGTTAATTTATTATAAATATTGTGCTTTCCATTTAAAAATTTTAATTATGCAGTTATATGAAAATAACTTACTGTTTTTAGCACAGGAGGAAATGCTGATAAAATATATTTGCTCTTTCTTAGAATATTGCTATTAAATTAGATATCTGCAAGAATACCTGGAATTGACTCACCTTTTGTATTGCAAAGAAAATATAAATAATTGTTATATGCTTTCTTCTATGTGTTAAAAATGCAAATTACTCTATAAGGATGTGAGTGAAGAAAACTTAAAAAATATATTCGTTTATTTAGGATAGTTTGCTATAATAATCCAAAAGACGAATTTTGATAATGCATTGTTATTTGCAGGCTCTTATTTATTTTTTTAAAAGTGCTTTTAAAAAGAATGTTATTGAAACTCAAAAGTACCTGGAATTGATTTTTATTAGTATTCAGTTTAAACTTATGTGTGCTTTCTCTGAAATATAGAAAAAAGGTTACAAATATTTTACTATATGTTTCTAAGGAAAATAGTGCTAATTTCATTTATAGGAAATCAAAACCTGAAAATGACTTTTATTATTACTACGATAAATTAAATTTGCATCGTGTGCTTCTTTTAAAATATAAAAAAATTATAAATATTTTTGCTTATGTTACTGAAACAAATGCCTGGAAATGATTTTTATTATCATTCAGTGAAAATTGTGCGTGTGTGCTTCTTTGAAAAGTATATAAAGTTACAAATATTTATTTCCTTATTCCATTAAAACCACGGATCTGGAGAAAACTTTCTGTGAAATATATAATATGACTCTTCAACATCATTAAATGACTAATTTTTCTAATTAGATATCATATTGGCCAACTTCTCCAAATACTCATGAATATTATATTTAGATATAATTTAGCATTAAGTATTTTTTATACTTATTATTATCCTTATTCGGAATATTATTTACTATTTTTCAAAAATGCTTATTCTTCATTGGTATGTCATGTTTCCTTACATGGACAAGCCATCAGAGAAAGACTTTGCGCCCTAAGCAGACCGCTCTTAACAGAAATTTTCCATTAATGAACTAAGGTATTTTAAAAACAAAAAATATTTAATTTTTTTATTTTAATATCATTATGATATTCTATCATTATGTCAAGATAATTTTATTGCTTTTGTTATTATAATGGGTTCATGCTAGAAGGTGTTGGTATATCCACATATTCTCAGGTAAATTTTATTCATCTCATTATGTGCTGGTTTTATTAAACTTTGCAATATTTCATTTATTTGAGATATTCATCTCTAACATTTATTTTCTATTACAAGGTTTACTCATTGGTAAAACAGTTTTAAAAGTGTTTATCGGAGGTCTAGTATTTTATAACTATTATGATAATATAATAGCTTACTATTATATATCAATTTAATTGCTTATTTATCTTCTTCAAATATTTCAATGTATACTATAGAATTCATATGTGTGTATTTTTATTATCTATTGCCAGAATTTTATTGTGCTCTTATTTTAAAATAATTTAAGTCACTTGACTAACTGCTATTGTTGGTTTCAGAGATTGCTTATTGTTTTGAATAATTTTAAGCATATATAAAATCAGTCATCTTATTAATGTTGTTATCTTGCATCATTTATTTTGTATGAGGTGTTTGCTTTAGAAATTAGGCTTAAGTTATAATGATTTATTGTGCTTTGTGGGACGAGATGCTCTTCCCATGGCTTATATTTATTCCATGAGCTTGATAGTGCATTTGTATTTTTGTGACAGTTATCACTTTCCATTATTACTAAAGTACCTAGAGGATCATTTATATTTGGTGGGTCTTTCCATATTTTTCCTGATGTGCTGCAATAAAGCTCAGGCATCCTCTTTTGCCTCAAAGATAATGAAGCCACCATTTCATTGATATTTTCTTGCACTATGGAACCTATGTTTTTCCCTATCACTCATGATGAATCTTTATATTATCCACCATAGTAGGTGAAGTTATCTTTGTATTATAATTGACATGGCAATGATTAGTAAGTTTATGAAAAGTTAGTTCTTCAGGTAGCATTATGTATAATGCTTTGTGGCGTATAACAATGTCTGTATTGTGTTGCAGAGTCATTTGGCCAACCACAAGTAAACCAACAATATATTTATACCTTTTAAACATTTAATATTTAGCACTTGGTGTTTAGATAATACATGCATCTTATGTTAGGTGTATACCCATCTGGATCACCTCACTGATGGAGTTGCAAGTCATTTGATATTTAAAATGATAATAATAATATTATTATTATTATATTATTATGTGGATAGTAATTTGGTATGAGTTATGTGTATGACTTCTGGTAAATGACCCACTTTTAATTTGAAAATTTATGTAGAAGCTTAAAACAGTGTTAGACAATTTAGTCAAGTTGTCTAAATTTTATAATTATTGATATTCTACCAGCCTGTTTATTTAAACCCAGTTGGTATAAAATGCAATGTTAATTTAGTTATTTAGATTCCATAATTACTAGTACTGTGATAGTTTATGATTTATTTAAGCTCATTTAATTTTAATTCAGCCTAATAGTGTGCTAATTTGCATTTCAAGGCTGTAATCAAAATTTACTTGACAGAGAAGTGTTATAAATTAAGGGATAGGTCAGCTTAGTATCAGCTAAAGCTTTGGTGTTTCTAGTTTTAAATTTTAATTGTTTATGAGCTAATCTAGGATACCAGTTAATTTTGTAGTTTTTTTTTTTCATATATAGTAGCATCAGCTGGGGCGCAAACCCACACCCGTCTGCAACCAACTACTTGCTTGCAAGGCAGGTGCGATGGCCTCTCGGCTAGCAACACGCTTTTGTTGGCAAATAATTCCAAATATTTATTGTAAATATAATATAAAAAAACTTGTACATATTATTTTTTTTCTTTTTTTATATTTAATCATTAATAAATTTCAGTATTGTTATTTAAAAGTATTCAGTTTCTGTCTTTCTATACATCACTTGACTTGAGTTCACACAAAATCTTATGTGTTTATTAGAGTTATTAAATTTGCTATTTACAAAGAGTATAATATTCACAATTCTGATTTCTATCAGAAATCTGGGTAACAGATAATCAAATTTTGCCGTTCCAAAACTTGTCATTTTTCCAATGAAAATCTTTTACAAGAAACGTCTCGATTCCAAAGATTGGAATTTCATATAAGAGAAATTAAAATTGAATATTTTAAGTTAAATTCAGATCAATATAATTTTGATGAAGATTATTCTAGCTGTTTTCAGACTGCACTCATTATTAACCATTTCTTTTAATTTGAAGATTCAATCATTATACTTGATAATTTAGTGTGTTGTCTATGAGATAATGGAAAGACATAAAACGTACTCTTCTTTCTATTGTTTTTTGAGTGATATCCAGATAAATGGCTATGATTTATTCTGAATTTAGTATATTCTATTATGCAATTATTTAGCAAATTAAATATTTTCTTTGTTTAATTATTTCTGTTGTGATGACATGTTCGGAAGCATTTCCTTATAAGAAAAGTCTATGCCTCCTAGAGTCTCCCAGGATATCAGTCATACATTGGCAATCAGTGATTATAGAAAAATTCCTAAAAGGTATTCAGAGCCCTGAGATGACCATTATTGCTAATTTGTTCATATTCTTGAATAAGTCATTCATTTAACTTGTATATTATTCTAGCAAAAGACACTATCATTAATCTATATGCTATTTGATCAGTACACAGTATTGTATTATTACTCTGCAAAAGTAAGTATTTAAATTCACGCCTTTCTTTGACATTCTGATATAGCAAAGATTAAATATTATAAGATGAAGAATTGTATAAAATGTTTCTGTTGGTGCAAATAACTTATATACTCAGAGAATATATTTTGATAGAGGGGAAGTCATATCTTAAAAGTATTTTATGGATAAGAGTGAAATTTTTCCTCTTCTTAATTTCA
This sequence comes from Epiperipatus broadwayi, assembly GCA_028023455.1. Taxonomy (NCBI): domain Eukaryota; kingdom Metazoa; phylum Onychophora; class Udeonychophora; order Euonychophora; family Peripatidae; genus Epiperipatus; species Epiperipatus broadwayi. Next base: position 3,557,327 of record JAQFVV010012495.1, read on the forward strand.
TTTGTAATTCCTTAACTGTGTGAGAAATATTATTATTATTACTTTTAAATTTCCCTTTATCTTAATAGATGTCTCTGAAGTATCCTTTCTTTGATTGTAACTGCCACTAAGTTTAGTCCATGTTCCAGAATAAGAGTCTCACCCAGATTAGTATTAGCTACAGAATTAATTACACTCTCCCAATATTACTCAATTACTTTATAAAGGTTACGATATATAGTATATATTATTTTGTACAAACTTGTGTATATACATAAATAAAAACATTAAAGTTTAGAAGTATAAATATATGTTTTTATAAAAGGAGTTTAATGTTAATTTGTTCATCATTTTTGCAATTATACAGGAAGAAAAGTTTCCGATAAAGTAAAAATCTGGTCCCTTTGTTTTTATGTCGTAAAATCAATGCTAAGAGTGTACTTTAATAAATAAATTAATCCTTGAAACATATTTTTTTATTATTATTCATACTATAAGATCTATATCCAAAGTATATGAACCTGCCATATACTAAATTATTCAAACACAAATGTTCATTCTCTCTGGACAGTCACACACATGGTTAATATGAAAGAGCTTCAAATTTTTAATAATTTAGTTGGCCAGCTAAATATTTTCTTGTCATCACAGCTCAAAGTTGTAAAGCTTTAATACCTGAAATAAACAAAAAAAATTCATATAAATATAAGACACATAATCAATAATTATTTACATTAATTTGACTAAAACAGAAAACAAGAGTTCACTGTAAATGACTTAAATAATACAATGTAAGAGAAAGGGGTTATGGACGATACCTGGTGATGATTATATCAACAATAAATCATCATCATCATCATCAAACAAATATTAAATAAAACTTATCTAAATAAATATTCAACAAGTCAAAAAAAAATTCCATTCCTGTCTTACATCTCATTTGCAATTATTTTCTGATTCATATACAAATGTTTTGATAATTTCTTCTCCAAATTACCCAAAAATAATTCAATTTGCTTACTAAAAATCGGTACTGTTCTATTAGCTCATGTCAGCCATTTGATGGCATTGATGCTATGCAAAAACACAGAAATATAATGCTACCTGGTCACTGGCATAAAAATTAATTTTTAATATCTTTATATATTAATGTATGATTTAGTTGATGGTGTGGAATATATATATATATATATGAGAAGTTAGACGATAGAAATTAAAATAAGTTCAAAACAATTTCTTATTCAAATTTTACTCTCACTCTGCTATGTAAGTCAGAACTCCTTTGTAAATAAATTAGACAAGTTATATTTATTATATATGTATACATAATCAACCCAGATATGAATTAATTAAGCATTAGAAGGCCAATAGTTATATACATGTCTGCTAATTTAATCTTTGGAATAGAGAGGTACAGTGTGGTCTTTTTCATAGATTTAGATATTCAATAAGAATCAGATCTATGTGCATAAATAGTTCAACAATGATAGCTATTAATAATTACTCATGCTAAGAATAAAATGTTGATATAATATCCGCATCTAAATTATTTAAAGGTCTTTAAGGAAAAAGGGGGATTTTATTCATTTCATAATGGATTGTTTTTTTTTTTTTGTAGCATAGAAACATATGGAATGGTATACCTACATATTAATGTTAATAAGGTTGTTTGATTGTATCTGCAATACTGTGTAGTACTTGGTATAGTGTGTCTATGTTCTTTTATTGCTTTCCAAAATAAATGGGCAAACCAAAGAACGGACCTAAGCTACCGAAGCATGCTTCATTCCTGAACCTGGCTCATTCTGGAGCCATCAAAGCAGGTCTCCTTTCAAAGAGAACACTTTCACCGACAGGAATGGCACTTGCATCTGAACTGCAAGATGGTTTTGGACATCTCCAGTCTCATTGATTCAGCACACACACATCTTTTGGCATGTAGAAGTATGTTGCTGTCCTGTAAAAATGCCACCATGTCAGCTTCAGTGGATGGCAATTGGCATAATTTGAATGGCTCGGTTTTCCAGTCAGCCATTTTATTTGTTGTGGACGTGTTCTCACACAAACATGAGTTGGTCAAAATCTTGCTTGGATGTATCTTTTCTGAATTTTTTGAAGATTCCACATTGAGTAGGGAAGCATGGCAATGAGTTTACAATTGTTAGGAGGTAATAGTAGGTCAGATGACTTGTAAACTAATTACTTTCACATGCATATTTGAAGATTGTGGCAGGCTGAAGTCCAGATACCCTCACACGATACTGTAGCGAACTTTGAACTGTGAGAGCATTGGGATAAAATGCGTAACATGAAGCAGCAGACCGGCCATCAGAATGAGCTTTGCAAAATGGCTTTTCTGTGCTTTTGCATAGAAATAAAGCCAGCGGTGGCCATGTAAACGGTATGTTTATGTGTTTTGCATATAAATAATGCCATCGAATGGCTGACCTGAGCTAATAGAACAGTACCTAAAAATCTTTTTGATATCAGTAAATAAATATTAATATCACAATAATTGCTATTCCAGTTGCATATTTCCCCCTTTACTTTTTTCTATATCCAAATTGTTTTTCATATAAAAATGTATATAATCTATTAGAAATAAATCCAAGATTCTCATCAACCAAATAGCAAAATTTTTATACATTAAAGAATTGAGTCTTTTCTCTAATGGAATCATAATTGCTGAATGAGAATCTGGAAATTTCTCATGAATTAAAAATTACATTAATTAATCCTTTCAATTCATGTATCTTGTAATCTTTGGTAACTTAGTTGAAATTTGCCAAACCTTATTTAATTTTTTTTCTTCAATTTGTTTGATATTTCACAACTTATTTTATAATTATCAATCTACAAAACGTTTTTCTGTGGACAACATACATAAAAGGCTTAATCTCTATTACATAAACAATTTGCATATTCTTGCCACCTTTTCAGTTATTCCATTTTTTTACTATGTATCATAACTATTTTATTTTTAAAAATCAGTTTACTCCATCCAAAATGTTTTATTATATTATATATTAAATCAACATTACCACTTTTTGATAAGAATGTACTCTGGCTATATTCTCTTTTGTAGCCTAATTTTATCAGTTTATGTGACAATTCAAAAAAATACAAATATTATAATGAATAATTATTTAATAAATATTTATGTATGTAATTATGTTATATATAGAGCACTTGTAAAATAAACTCTTAACAAGCTTTGAGAATATCCCCAACCTCAGACCGGTTTCTGCTACTGGCATCATCAGTGAGGTACCAAGATATTCAAGCATTAAATTAAAAATACCAAGACAAAACCCAGCATTTTATCTAATGTATAACTATTAAGTAAAAAATCTGAAATTTTCAGACATCCATATGTCTTCCAATCCAGCTATCTAACTTAAATAACCATATGGGACTGAACTAAGTTCAGATACACCACATATTAATAGCATTAGCAATATAAAATCACCAAAGCCTTAATAGCAAAAAATAAAATTACAAAAAAATCAAGCCTAATTTAATAAATTGTATTTACAAATGTTATATAATTATAATTTTTTCCCCTATAATCTTAGTTATAATTAATTATAATTATATGTAATTATGTATAGAAAGAAGATGATTCCTATAATGCAATATCAATTTTAACATTAAAGAAAATTTATTGCAGATGGAATACAAACAAAATGAAACTAAAAGTAAAAAATACTGGACAAAGTGCAGAAAGTTAGCTGGTTTACTTCTCTAAAAATATTAATTCACTAACTAAATTATTAACACATATTAATTAAGCAACAAGGGATGTTTTACAAGTCATATTTTTAAAAAAAGTATAATGGAAAATTTATTATGTATATCAACATGTGCACATGATCCATAATTCATTAAAACTTCTTTAATAATTTTTTTTATCGAGCAACTCCTTATAACGTATGTGAAGTAATAAAGTTTACCAACATTGAATGCTTTTAGGACTGGTAATTCACTGTATTCCACTACAGAGTGATCTATTGTAAGACTGGGTAATTAATGGACACTAGTATTTTGACCAATTCCTAGCCGAGTTTCTGAATTATGGCTTTCTTCAATAAGGATCTTAGAATCTAATGCATCTTCACATCCAGTAATGAATCTTAATTCTTTTACACTATCAATATAATAAATTGTTTTCTCATCACTACTTTCCAACTCCTTTGTTAATTTCCACATATAACTCTATATTTCATGAGTAGTTTGCACTTAAGTATCCAATTCTCATATTTAAAGTAGGCATTGATAAAAACTTATATACTAAAAGCATTCCTTTTCAAGATTAGACTTATTTTCTTTTAATACCTAGTTATTTCTACCAAAAGCCAGATCTTCAAGTGTAAATCTAAGATTAATTTCGTCAATTGAGGTAAATTTGTAATTCATTATAGTAAACTTTATCTTCTCCTATTTTTAGAAGCCATTTGAATGTTAGTTGAGACATTTGAATATTTATTTCTAATTCTACTTCCTTGTTTTCATCGAAAAACTCCATTTCATACAAATCTGAAGACTTTGTGCAGTAATAATAAAAAATATATAATCTGTAATAATACAGATAAATTAAATTATTAGCATTCATATTTATTTTTTCATTGCAAAAAAAAATAAAAATTAAAAATGCTATAAAAATATTTTTTGAAAAGATATAATTATCCTGAAAAGAGAAAAAACAACTCTTTTTTTTTGTAATTAAATATTTATTTACAAAATCATTATTATCATTTTCAATCATTATCCAACCACTTCGAAATGAAGATTTCTCCAAAGTGAATCCAGTTTCTCAGACCTGTAGATTCTCTTCTCCACATCATATAAACAAACTTCCCCTATTTCATCTATCCATCTTCATGAAGGCTCTACTCTCAAGTCTTTTACAATCTCTTGGAACACAATTTAAAATTTCAATTGATCATCTATTATCATTTCCTCTAGCAATATGTCTAGCCCAGATCCACTTTAGTCTCTTAATTCTTTCAATGATATCAGCTATACGCATGTATTTCATTTTCACCCCTTTTTGTTTTATAAAACAAAAATAAGATTGATTTAATTTGTAAATAAATTAATTCATAATTTGTAATGCTATAAACTTTACTTCTTTTTTGATTATTTTGTAATTCAATACAGAGTAGCTCGCTACAAAGGAAAGATTAAAAGTATTACACATTAACCACAGCTTAGCGCTGCTTTAGACCAAGCAGGTCATATTCATGGCACTAGATTAAGTCAGATTTGTATAATTATTTTTTTTAATTTATAAAATAGTAGTTATTAAATTAGATTATTTACAATTAAGTCAATCTTCTTTCTAATTTTAAAAAATCTTCAATTTTTTTATTTTTTATGTTTCCTCATAATTGTTAAAGCAAATTGATCAATTTTGATAGATGATTTTGTCCAATAGTGTTTCAGGTGCGATTTTTAATTCTAATTAGCGCTGAAACAATACTTTTTACAGATTCACATGCAAAAACTGACATAACAATAGCCTATAAACAATACTTAACAAATGCACATTAGCGTAACTGCCTTTTTTACAAGAATGATAATTTTCATATTGATTTTGAAATGTTAATTTCTATGATGCATTACCAATTAAATGTTGCAATATGTTTGTTTTAACCTTTTTATTTTGAATTGTAATATTTTAAGCAGTTTGTGTATTTTGGGCCCAATCAATATAAACTGAACAAAATATTATAATGGAACTACTTTTAAACGATTTAACGATATTTCATGACTCTTTTGAAGTTTTTAACAAAATTATTTAACTCTTTGAGCACTGATTACTTTATTGGCCGAGTGAGGTAAAAGTCTAAACTTTTAATTGGTCAACTCACAAACTCAACATCAAAATATATTCATCTTTTAATATTATATTCACTTTAGTTTTGTTTGTAAAAAGTATATTAATAATTTTTCAGATTATGAAAGTAAACGAAAGTTTTTTCAAAAATAAATTTTTATTTATAATTATAAAAAAATATTCGATAGTGGCAAATCTAAAACGAATTAGTAACCAATTAAAAAGTGTTGCTGATGTCAGTGATTTCTTTTTCAGTTTTACGTTCCTGAAAAATAAATAATTTTTACTAAAATATTATATATTTTTCTATAATAATTTTATTTTTAGCATATTTTATCAAAATAATTTATAATATGTCAAAAAATATGTTTAAAATGGTCTAAAACATTCGTTTATCACTTTCAAAATGAAACAAAAAAAATCGTAATGGTGCAAGTTATTGACAAGTGAATTCTTTTGTCCTCAATAGCTGAGAGCCAATCAATGCTTAGAATGGACTGCCTCCTCCCTTTTTTAAACCTACAAAGACAGTTTTATTGATATTTTTCTTGTAAAATAATTCAAGAGAGGGCAGCATCTTAGGGAACTTTTTATAACCTTTCAAATGATGGTAAAATTTTTACCGTAACTTTAAAAATGACGGAATTCGAGCGACTTGAAGTGGCTTCGAGTCATCTCGTAAAAATCATGGAAAGAATTTTAAGCAACATTAATTAAAAGCAGGTGAATCCATATTATTTTAAACTTAGAAAAATAAAAAGGTATGGCCAAGAAGATAATTTGTTTCCTAATATATTTTGATATAAAAATTGAAATACTTTTATGCTATTTTAAAAAAGATACAAAAATTCTTTCATTCGAATTTATATATGGGATTAAGAAATACCTGTGCACCAAAGCTATAAAATATTATAGGAGGACTCTGTCTTGGAAATAACAATTATGTTTTATGAAAAGGACCACATAATATAAACAAGAGCTTAATTTTGAAATAATTTATAAAATATATTAAATATAAAAATATTATAACCCCCCTCCCCAAAATTGTAATTATATTACGGGGAAATAATACTTTCTTTACTTCTATACACAGTATGCCATTGTCTGAAATGGTGCACAATTTTAAACAAAGCAGAAATGCTTATGAAGTCTAATATCTTTTTATAATCTCTGAATCCAATGCAAAATTGCAATTCATACCCACTGGTCATTTCTATAACTTCCTATTAGACTTATTCTCTTAAGTTTTCTATAAACAATTTGTAATGGCCCTAATATATAATTTATATAAAACATAGATCTGTAATTGGTAGTATCTTTTGTCCCTCTTGAATTGGAATATAATTATTGCATTTTTCATATCTTTTATTATAACCTTTTCAGAAATTTGTTGTGTGGATTTGTCAACAATTTCTCTAATCCCCCCCCCCTGCTTTTTTTAAAACTGGTATTTTTTGCTTAAATAGATTTAAAACAGGCAAAACTCTCCATACAGTAGTGCCACTCAGTGCAAGCCACAGTAATCAATGGATGCTAGAAGGCTTGGTGCATAAAATCCCTATCTAGTGCCTACTTATCCAGTATCCTCAGACTAGTTTCTAACTTGTGGCTTTCATCAAATCATGTTATGTTAAATAGATTTAATTGAATTTCTCATTTCTTCATTTAAAATAAATGGCATAATCACATAAATTACTTTGCTTTCCTGATCTTTATTTTTACATAATTCTTGTTAAAATTAATGTCATTCCTATTTTTAATAATAGCACTAACTTTCCTTCTTATTACTGATGTAACTTCAATTCAAAAATCAATGTATCACTTTATAATTTCCGTGCTGAATCTACTAAGCACAGTACAATCTCAATATATATATATATATATATATATATATATATATATATATATTCTTAGTTAAAATATAGACAAATTCTGCTGTGTATTTACAGCTATGCTTCTATATCTCTAATGTATAGAATTCATGAATGCACTTTGTCTTTTTCTATAAATTCCACATGACTACTTTCATTTCTATCTTCATATCAAATTTATCAACAGCACTCCAATTTAAAATATTTTTTGAATTCAAGCATTAGAATTTCCCAAGATAATTTTAAAATGTAATTTCAAATAATCAAAAACATTATATTTATTTACAAATTTCTTTTTCATCATAATAATGAAAGCTTGTTGGGAATAGATTTGGTAACTTTTGTTAAGTTGAATAATTAATTCTTCAGTATTCATAAAGTTGGTTCTTCCACTTATTATTTATAAAAATTCCAATTCCCTTGTGGTTCCAATATTCAGACCGTTACAATAGAATGCCTGTCTTCCTTCATAATAAATGTCTTATTCATCTTTGCTTTCTATTCTTGCAATCTTTCTTCAATTGAAAGTAATCTATAATTGAAAGTGACCAAATGAAATATCAACTGGCAGATTAGATTTACAATATGGTAATTGTTAGCACTCCCTGCCTTTGGTCATTAATTAGTGTCTTGAGTAATAACTTTATAAATTATCAGAACAGAAAAATTATAATTTATTTTTAGCTGCCATATGTATAAATAATTTTTTTTTTAAAAATGGCAAATTTCTATTATCTCCTTTCAAATAAATACAATGTGTACCACTAATGAGATGACTAATTCTCTCTCCAAACTGTTTTCAGTACTATCTATAAATCAATGCACAGGATAAGTAGTAAGATAGTGAAAGGGTATTTCATACTTTCATATATCATCTTCACTTCTCTCCCTACCATCAGGAAATGTTTCAAAATCATTTCAAAGCATTCTGGTGATTCATGACTTCACTACCATACACACTGTGAATCATTTCAGACATTTCAATGGTGGTTTCGCCAATTTAAAACAAAATTTAATTTTAGCATGTTTCTTCATCATGAATTAAGATATGAGACTCACTATCACATATTCCATGTCATAACTTGAGATCCAGACACATTAGTGCATTTACATTTTTGTGGTGAATAGCTAAACTATGTTATTACATAATACATGCATTAATTTAGACATGCTGATGCAGCAGCTTGGAGAGAAAAATCAGTCACTAGTCATCTTTTCACTGGGACATACTGGGTATGTATATATGTCTAACTTATATTAAACTAAAAATGAGTTCACTTTCGTGTACATTCAACAGATAATATTATTATTAGATAATGTGATTTCAGCTTACAATGCCAGTTTTTTATTGTTTGTTGTCATGGTTACATAATAGCTTAACTATTTTTAAATACACAAAAATTCTCATTATGATTTCAATATTTAGATCAATAGAGTCCATAACAATGTTATTTAATGCATGCGTGTATGAATTTATATTAAATCAAAGACTTTCACAGGTTTTTAAATATTATCTGTATATATCCAGTATAATTTATTAAAAGTGCATATATATAAACCAAAGTTTTGACCAGGTGTCATACTGGTTATTTTATAATATTTGTTGCCCAGTTGATGAATAGTGTGACCTGACTGAAATGTTAGTTTATATATATATATATTTTCAATAAATTATACCGAAATGTACCTCAATAATATTTCATTTATATATATAAATGTAGTACAAATTATTTAATTACCCCATGGATAATATGAATGTTGCTTAATTTGAAGTTTAGATTTGATGATTTTGAATAATTTAAGAGCTTCGAATCAATAAATTTTTTATGCTAACAAAATAAAAAATGCATTACAATTGTTCTTTTTCATGATTTTCATCATGGGAGTTTATTTAACCTGTTTGGTTTTTTTTTTTTTTTTAACACTTTATATACAATAGTATAATTTTATTTTCTTAAACTGAGATCATAATTTGTTTAAAAACCAACATAAAAACAATTTGAAAAATGTTCATTTTATCTGCTTAATTTTGATTTATTAATTTCCTTTGATAAAAATATTTCTGCTTACAATATAATTAACTCTATAAAATGGGTTTTGTTTGTTTTTAAACACAGTAATTAAATGCAAATTTTCTCTTTAATCTGCAATTCTCACCTTTCATTTTAACCAATAAATTTTATCTTCTTTATAGTCCAACGATTGTAAAATTGTTAATCAAAACCTTTAAAAAATCAGTGTGAAGAATCTTGAAGTATAACAAACAAAAAATTCTCTAAGCAGGTGCTATACAAACGTATAAACATATTATGTATCACCTTTAATTATGTGATGAAACATTTCATAAATATTAGATTTTTAACAATGACATATAAAATACATTTGTTTTGTTTGTTTTATACAAAAGAAGCAAAATATAAATAATTTAAAACCCCAGATTAATCAGAAATAGTCTAAATAAATTTTAATGTCCTGACTATCAAGACTACCAGCACTAAGTCTTTTTTTTTAAAACAACAAAAAGAGAACTGTTATAATACCACATGAAAGTTTCTACTGTGTTAAGAAAAGAATTTCTGAGTGTCAGATATAAAAATGTCACTTACAGACAATTATTAATAAAAAAAATTGTGATTTTCAAAAACAAAAAATAATAGTATAATCAAATTTATGATTCAATTTTAAATAAATGTGAGTGTTGTATAATATTGTGAATCTTGATGATGTAGTAAATTCACCTGCTATGGTCTTGATTTGGGGTTTAAATTTATGTAGACTTTGGGAACTTTTTAAATAATTGAGATTTTTTTCAGATCATCATCCATAACCAATTCTCTAGCCACCTGCCATTTGATTTATCAATCAATGGACACCTAACAATTCTTAAATGAAAAATCAAGAACATCCCGCACCATGTTAGCCAGTCAACCAATCGAATGAGTTATACATGTGCTACTTATAAAGAAAAACCATGATTGTAATGTTGTAATTATATGATGAACAATTCCCATCATCAAACATTAATTGTTAAATATCTTTAAAAAAATCAAACTCTATTTGAACTTTTCAAATACATTTAGCTGTGAATAATAAAATGCAGATTCGTAAATAATACATTTCGAGGGGTAGTATCTTCCTTCTTTTTCAGGTGACAAATATCTATGTTAATCTGTCAAAGGCACCTTAAATTCAGTATTCATAAATCTAAAGGTCCCAGGTGTGATTCCCTTACTAAGGCTGTTACTGGTCAAGCCAGCAATAACTGAAGAGAATACAACAATACCACTAAAAATGTTGCATTATATACTAATTAGCTAAATATATTTGAAAACTTTAAATAAAATATAAATTTATCTAAAATCTAACAATTAATATTAGATGATGAAAATAATCAACATATACCTAATTACAATTAAAATGATATCATTATAAACAATGATGGTACTCTTGATATGACCTTCAGATTTTGCCCACAATTCATTTTTACCTATATTCAGTGATGCTAATGAATTATAAAATGAATTTATAAGTGGCTTAAATATAAAAAGATTTTTTTTTGTTTTGTTTTTTCTTATGAAAAAAAAAAAGCAAGTTGCTGAATAACATTAAAATAAGTATCATTTTTATAAAATAATAAAGAAAAAAAATTAATTATTCTAAATAATTGGGTATTTACAAATATTCAACTATTTAAATAAATTTAGGATACACACCTTATTTATCATAATGCCTCTAGGTACGTTGAAGGATATAAACCAATATCAAAATCATCTGTTTCAACTTCCCACCAGCCATCAGAAATGTTTTTATTTCTTACAATTACATATTGCCTTGTCATTAGTGTTAATTCATCAGAATTCTGAAATTGAAATTTTATAGATTTAACGTTATATATAGATGTATGGATCTGTATAAACATTGAAATATATGTGAATAAAATTTGATTTTTGAAAGTATAGTTAATTTTATAAAAAAAAAAAAAAGATAGATGTCACTATGTATACATGTAAATGGGAAAATATGGGTGATTTATTTTGTAAATTATGTAAGGAAGGAATAGAAAATATTAGGCATTTGTTAATTGAATGTAAATGCTTGAAAACAGAAGGGGTACATATAATGAATTTATGGAAGAATATATATGAAAAGTGATTATATAGAAAGTGAATTATTGGTTTTTATGCTGGGTTTGGGAAAAGATAAAGGGGATTTAGATATAAAGATTATAGAATTGACAAAGATTATGTTGTGGAAATGGGATAGAGCAGATTATGGAAAAATTTACAGTGAAGAATGGAAAATAAAGTGGCTAACAGCTTTATCTGGGCATAATTGCTGATAAAAAGGGGACATTAGATATTAAGGCTATAGAGTTGACAAAGATTATGTTGTGGAAATAGGATGGAGCAGAATATGGGAAAACTTAGAGTGGGGAATGAAAAATTAAGTGGTTAACAGGTTTATCTGGGCTAATTGCTTAGATATTCTTGACTTCATTTAAGGAGAAGCCACAATACATCACATCACATTGTAATTATAAATTACTTAAAGCACATTGAAAAGAGCAAAAATTAATATTTGCCGAAAAGAGCTTTTTGTGTATGATTATTATATATATATGTTATTGCTGTTCATTGATTTATTTATATATGAATACAATTCTCTTCAAAATGAATCAGACAACGAACAATTTAAAATTACTAACATATTTATTAAACATAAGCAAAACAATAAAAGAATAGTTTGCTTCTCACATTGGTAGCGCTGAAGTTATAAGACATTAAATGTAACTGGAAAGATTTGAACTAAGGATTTTTCAGTTTATTTATCCTCCACTCTATCTCAAGCAACGGAAAAACATGACCCCAGACATGTGAAAAATATATATGATCGCTAATATATGTATTTTGTGCGGAACCAGCATTCATCGATTGGGCCAGATCATAATCATACAATCAATGCTCAGTTTATATTAAGATAGCAATTCCTCAAACTTTTATGGACAGGTTTCCATCTTTTCACCTTCCTGAGCTCAAATCCCTTTATTTACATATATAACAAACATCCAGTATAAGCAAAATTATGTATTCCTTAGAATAAATTAAATGATAAGTGAAAGGAATGCTCACGATGACTTAACATCTAGCTTAAATGAATTTTATTACATGTAATCCTATTTCTATACTGATAATACTGATAATTATACATCAACGTATCACATAAACATGACTGCATGTGATATCACTTAATAGATAAAGAATGAGATCTCTAGACAAGATTTAAAAACTAATAATCTAATATGCATGAAGTTGTGGACTATGAATACAAAGTATCTTGTCATATCATACATGTTGTTCTGCAGTAATAACAATTTTATTATCAACAGTAATACTTAAATATAAATTGGGATAGTTTAAGTATAGATGATAGATCGATCCACTCTTATAATTTTTAGTTTACTGATAAAGTTGTATTTGTTTACATATAGCTGGCTGGGGCTTTTCAACTACAACTGCATAAATTTCAACAGTGATATTATAATTTTTGAATACATCCATACATTCAGTTCTCTATAAAGAGTGCAAAGATAAGAAAAGAGTGTAAAATACATTCATACAAGTCATAACATCTAAAATATAATCAATGTAATTAGAATTCTTATGATCAGTAGTTCATAATAATGATGTCTGTGTACATATAAATATATACATTCATAAAGCACCATTGTGTCAATACACACTAATAATTAATGAACTAATCATCGTACACCAGGCCTTACACTGCAACATAGGAAATATCAAAATATAAATAAACCATGGACATGTGTATAATTATTTTCAATGTAAAGGCAAAGATACACATTTCTAGACATGCATATAATTATATTAATAATAAGTAAGCAGGAATTCCATTATTTTATTTATATACTTGAGCTAGAACAATATACACACAATACAACACTTATCACAGATTAATAATTTTAATAACTTCATGCCTATTACAAATATTGATCATACATAAAATATATTAGATATATGCACATCTTACACTCAACATCTCCATAAATAAACATCAAAAAATCAATGCATTTAAAATGCATTATAATTTTGTAACAAGATTCTATAAAGTCACAGCAAACATTTAACACTTACTTATTCAACGTGTATAAAATAAAATTCAAAATTTATATAAATTTCGGTCACTTACACTGCCAAACAATCTAAAATATTTATTCAATTTTACCCTACATTTATTTATTTTAATACAAATTTATAATATTCAAAGCAAAATTGTTTGTATATACTAATAATTCATTTTATTTAAAAAAATTATTTTTTTAATTATCAACAATAAATAAACTTACATGAAACTTTTCATTATTATCAAAACAAAATTAAAATAGATTTAAATCCTAAATATTTAAATCATTAAATTATTATTATAAATATGCATTACTTATGAAATACTTTAAAATACATAAAATGACAATAAATAATATATCAACAATGTTTCTATATCAAAATTTCTTGTGTAAATTTCAAATAGTTTATATTAAAGTTTATATACACAAATACAGATGTAGACATAACATCTAATTTTAATTTAAATAAGTTTGTTGTCATAAACTCTTTAATCAAAGATCTGATATTTGTAGTCAAGTTGTTGGCTGCAAATCCTTTATTCGTGTATTGAATTATTTTTATAACACTTCCTACTAATGATTCCTTTTGTATATAATTCTTTAGATTATTTATTAAGTTGTTATTAAAGACCATAATTCACAATATTTCATTCTTGTTGCATTATGATTACTCTCCTATGCAAATGGTTTACATATATAGGAGAATTTTGTACATTTTAGCTTGCAGTAAAATCCATCTCAAACATTTTACTTATAGCCATTTCCCTAAAACTTGCAAATAATCTCCTTTCTTATCAATTTTTAGAATGTATAGATAATACATTTCCAAGATGTGCTTTTTTTAAATTATTTTTTAAAAAATAATATCAATTATAATATTTGGCCAATGTGCATGTATAAATTATTATACTTTTATAAGTTTAAAAAATTAATTATATACTATTATTATCTTTTTAATAACTAAATTTAAGATTACTTTATACAATGCCAAAAATTATCGTATACAATCAGGGCTGTCAAATTTAGCTATCACTTATCGTAAACATTTTCAAATCAAAAATCACATGATAAATGAATTCCATATTTTAGTAGGAGTTGAATAGTATGCAGTAATTTAATACTTGTTACACTGTTCCAATAGTTCAGATTCACTTCAAAATATCTTGGCTGAAACAAGATAGCAGTATTAATGAATCAAAATACTTCAAATTCTTCTGAAGAAAAAAACAGTTGTGTCTTTCATCGATTAGTCAGAGAATGCTACAATGCAAATAAAATTATATTTAAAAAGAAATGCTTAATATTACTATCCCCTCCCTCCTCACAAACAAAAAAAATCATATCCTTCTTTAGAAAATGATATTAAACATGGTAATTTTCATTTGTCAATAGATAACAACTTTTAACATTTTTAATCTGATACAGAAGTTTAAAAATACTTGCTTGTAATTATGAATTAATATAAAATCTTGCATAAGGAGTCTGATTTCAAAGCTAATTTAAATTTAATTTTTTTAAAATGAAAATAAAAGCATACATGATAAGTTTATTAATTGAAATACTATTAAGTGCAAACCAGCTAAAATGATAATGCACAATAAAACATCAAAAACCAATGCTTTGTATAATCTTGTCATGTTAAATAAAATTTTAATCATATAATTTTTCTTTAAATATACTGAAGTAATTGTTCTTTAATAATCTCTGCATTTACTTATATTTACCATTGCTAACAAAATGATATGTGTCTGTATAATCACATATACTCAACGAACTCTTTGAACTGACAAATACTTTTAAAAGTCATATAATTTAATCCATATCTATATTACTATATAAATGTGAACATTTGTTGGTGACTTTATAACTCAATAAATATTGCACCAATCTTCAAGAATCTTGCATAAAATTTTCTTTCTGTTTTTGAATGGAATTTTATTAGCATACAAATTTTTGCTTTGATTGTTTTAAAAATATTTGTTATTTGCATTATACAATTGCATTTATACCATGTATTTAATTCCTCATTTGAATAATGACAATTTATATCAGTTATAATAATGAATTTGATAAACTTTTAGGATTTTAATTTAAATATATATTTGATATGTGTTGAAGTAAAATTTAAAATAGCTCGATGAGAAATACTATCGAATTTGATAATTTTTTATTATGAAATTGATAAACTTCTAAGGATTCAGTTTAAATATATTCAACATGTGAAAAAGTACATTTTAAAATACTGTGAATATCGCAAGAGAATTATTACCAGAATTGACAAACTCTTACCATTTCCCCTTAAATATATTCTTACACGATACAATAAGTTTTAAATATATTTAATTGACACTTGAGAAAGAAAATTTTAAAATGATGTGATATTAACCTCCATTAATTAATTATAATATAATAAAAAGATAGGCTAAATATAATAATAATAAAAAATAAATGTGAGATAAACTCCCATTTTTATCTTGTAAAAAATATACATTTACAATAAATAAATAAAAATCTCATCTATAGTACTGAAACAAAACTTTTTTACTTTATCCATTTTTAGGTATGGATTTTTGCTTTGTAGTACTTGTTTCAATTTAAGCAATAAATCAATAATTTAAAAAAAAAAACTGATACAATGGATGCTAACATCTTTCAATTTTTGTGGAATTTAACAAACTTTCCCCATTTTCCTTTAAGTATATTCTCATGTCATAAAGTAAGTTTAAAATGTATTCAATTAACACTTGAGCAAGCAAGTTTTAAAATGGCATATTAACCTCCATCAATTAATTAAATACTAATATAAATATAGGCTTAAATATAATAAATTAAAAAAATAAACATGAGAGATAGGCCCCCATTATTTAGAATGTCCATTTACAAAAAATACAATAAGATGACTTTTCTATAATATTGAAAAAAATTTATTTTTTCAATCCATTATTTATCTATCATCAACCTATACTTTATATATATATATTATAGACTTTTGCTTTATGGTATTTAGTTCAATTTAAGCAATAAATTAATAAAAATAAACATTATTTATATTTTAAAAAATGTTGACTTATAATAATTTAAAAAAAATTGATTTCTGTAGTGTTTTATAAATTACTTGAAACAATATTAAAAATTATCAAATAGAATAAATTATTTACTCTTAAAAATTATAGTAATATGCTTAATTGACTAATCATTTATTAAATGCTTTACAAATTATATACTTTAAATAATATTAAAAATTATGCAATACAATATTTTAAAGAATGCTTAAAATATATTTTCATTATCCTTTATATATATACAATACATGCCAATGTCTTGTGGTGAATAGCTAAAGCATATTATTATGCAATATATGCATTGACTCAGAGATGGCACTTCAGGTAGCTCGGAGAGAGTACCAGTCACTTTTTTATTTGCACACACATATTACAATTACTGCCTTTGTCAATAATAATATTTGTTAATGAAGTTTATTAATCAAACCATACACAAACATGAAAATGAATAAATAATTAGTTTCTTATGCCAATGCATAAAGTAAATCAACTCTTTCATAAATTTATAATATTTTAGCGAGAAATCGAACATTGTACAGGTAATTCTGAAAATTAAATCAGTCTTATCTCCCCTTCCCATATATCAACATGACACCATTTATTAGTTAAATTGGAAATGCATGATTTTACTCAAGGGAGAGATAAATGAATATATATATATATTGAAAAGCATATAAATACATATAGATTACAAATATTTAGAACTGTATCTCTTAAAACTTGATTACCATATATAAATGAATATTAAATACTTTAAATCAGGCATGTCAAACTGGCGGCCCTCGAAAGGATTTTTCATGGCCCTCGTCTAAGATGCTATGTAATAAAATGAAAACAGAACGATATGTTGCAAACAATAAATTAATTTTTTTAAAAAGCTCTTATATTTAATTACATGAACTAAAATATATACAGTAATTGTTGTCTACATACATAGCTAATTTATAATTCTCGGTTACACGCATAGCTTATGCCTTTATGATGATGAAGCATTTGAGATATGTGAATACCAAAGCTGGCAACGTTAATAATGTGCTGCTGTGCTTCCGAGAACATAAATACATTAGTCAGCTATTCGCGCCACCAACGTAGCAATCCTATCTGCAGATATTGTTTTTTTCTTTGAATTGTAACAAAAGGCAGTTGCGCTAGTTTCTTTATCCGGATTGGTGTGTTAAAAATTTGCGGGTTGTTTCCTTTTATAACTCATTCAAAAAATATAAGTAAACTGCGGTAAAACTGACTTTTAGCTACCCGAACCATTCGCCCTCTATTTTTAAAAAACTGAACTACTTTTTCCCCTCTAATAACTGTATCCAAATTTAATAAGTGTATGTAACTATATCTAAGTGTAAATGTTAATAAAATAAAAAAGAAAAAAAACTTACATTTACGTGCGTATTTTTCACTTCTTCGCTGTATATATAACTGTAAATAAATTAACTATAAATAGAGTGGAGATAGACACAATTAGAAAGATCCAACTTTAAATCAGTTTATCTAACAAGAAATAAACTCTGGCATTTTACTGGTCGTATAATACGTCTATTAAAATGATTGTTCGCGACAAGGGGGAGCGCACGAGATGTTCATAGTTTGGTTTTTTTTTTTTGGGGGGGGAGGTTCCACATATTTGTGGTGTTTTGTGGTGTGTTTCTCTCCTCTCTGTTTGGGGCTCCCCCACCACAACTTTGTTGACCCGGATGACGAGGTTATACACACCAATAATGTTGAAAATCTGTGGATGAGAGCAAAGCGTAAGCTAAAATACCAATTTGGGACAAGCAGACCTTTGTTCTCATCCTACCTGCAGGAATTTTCTTTTAGAAATCTGCACGCACACGACGACCTCTTCGTGCATTTCCTCGTTTGTGTGGCTTCCAACTACTCCTAAAAATGTAAGTTCGTATTTTTGTTATTTATTCTTCTTTATGTAAAAAGATTTAGAATTAATACGCATGTAAATGTAAGTATTTTTTTTAAGTTTTTTTTTATTAGCATTTACTCTTGGATATAGTTACATACAGTTATTAAATTTGGATACAGTTATTAGGTGGGAAAAAGTAGTTAATTATATATACAGCAAAGAGCGCTATAAGTGAAAAATACGCACGTAAATGTAATTTTTTTTTTTTTTTATTAACATTTACACTTAGATATAGTTACATACACTTATTAAATTTGGATGCAGTTATTAGAGGGGAAAAAGTAGTTCAGTTTTTTAAAAATAGAGGGCGAATGGTTCGGGTAACTAAAAGTCAGTTTTACCTAAACTGCTATATCCAAGAGTTTATATCTTTCTGAAACTAGTCAGACAGCATAAGAAATAACGAGCATGCATTTTGTTATATAATATTTTAATTATAATCAAACATGAGAAACAATAATATTTTACATATAAGTTAGTAACGATTACATTTCAGTTTGGAAAACACTAAAAGTTCTACAATTTTACCAGTGTATGTTCGGCCTTGGGAAACTTTAGTGGCTTCGACCATTTCTAACCTACGGCCTTATGCACAGCTTTCTTCTTTGTCACATCTCTATCTTAATTGCTCCGTACTGGGAAGTCAGGACTGAGAGAGAGAGAAAAAACGTAATCCGTACCTTTTATAGCTACCTCCATTTATCGAGCATAATTCCAGGAGCGAGAATTGATAGCAGCGCTCTCTTTACATTTAAATACTAGAGTAGCGTTAAATTTTCACGAAGCGTATTTTGCATAAACGTAGTTGCAATTTTTTAAATTTTAAAAATTTAAATCTAAAGCTCTATTTTTATTACAGAAAATGCCACTTCCAACGCTAAATAAAAAACGAAAGATTGATGACGAGGGAAGAAAATTTCAAGAAAGGTGGGAACTGAATTATTTTTGTGTGGAAGTGAACAATAAGATTACGTGCTTAATTTGCAAAGAAACTATTAGTGTTGCTAAAGAATACAATATTAAGCGACATTATAGCACTAATCACGAAAAACAATTTTCGTGTTTTGAAGCTAAAATAAGAGAAGAAAAATTAAAAACAATGAAGAATTCATTAAGTAGCCAGCAAGGAGTGCTTACAAAATTTATAAAAAGTAATGAATCAGTAACAAGAGCTAGTTATGAAATAAGCTATTTATTAGCAAAACATTCAAAAGCATTCACCGATGGTTCTTTAATCAAGGAATGTATAATAAAAGCTGCCGAATTTGTCTGTCCAGAAAAAGTACAAGCGTTTCGAGACATCTCATTATCAAGAAATACGGTGGCAGATAGAATTACTGAAATGGCAGATGACATCACTTCGCAATTACAGAAAATATCTACCAAAATCCAGTTCTTTTCAATTGCTATTGATGAAAGTACGGATATAAGAGATGTTGCACAAGTTGCTGTTTTTTTTCGTGGTTGCGATAATAACATGAGGATCACCGAAGAATTGTTGGAATTCATCCCTCTTCACGGAACAACAACTGGTGAAGATATTTTTGATGCCGTATGGAGCATTTTAGAAAAACTTAACTTGCCTGTTGACAAGCTTGTTTCTGTTACAACTGATGGTGCTAAATCGATGACAGGTGAAACTAAAGGTTTTGCGTCACGACTAGCAAGGAAATTACAAGACGAATATCCAGATAAACCGAAAATCAAAGCTTTTCATTGCCTCATTCACCAACAAGTTCTCTGTTTAAAATTATTAAAAATGGATCAAGTACTTAAAACAGTTACAAAGATAGTCAACTTTATTCGATCAAGAGCACTTAACCATCGCCAATTTACTTCGTTCCTTAAAGATTTAGAATCCGAATTCGAAGATCTTCCTTATTACACAGAAGTTCGTTGGTTGTCCTGCCACAATGTCTTAAAGAGCTTCTATCTGATTTTGGAGGAAATAATATTATTTTTTGAAATGAAAGATGAAAACAACGAAAATATATCAATTATAAAAGATCCATTGTGGGTACAAGACCTAGCATTTTTAATAGATATTACAGGCCATCTGAATAATCTTAATATTACATTGCAAGGCAAAGATCAATTGATAACGAATATGTATGATGCAGTTGCAAGCTTTGTACAAAAACTGAATTTGTTTAAAAATCATTTGCAAAAGAACGTTTTGACGTATTTTCCTACATGTGAGCAGTTAAAAGCACAAAATCAAAGTTGCTCGTTTTCACATCACTCTGCAAAAATTGAAAAAATAAAAGACGAATTCGATAAACGTTTTGATGATTTCAAGGAGTTCGAAGAAATTTTTCTCTTTTCACGGGACCATTTGCCTTTGAAGTCGAAAAAGCTCCGACTTCGATACAACTGGAATTAATTGATTTCCAGAATGATTCGATTTTAAAAACCAAATATCGAGAAGTAGGAACTCCGAAAATTTATTCCTATTTAGGTGAAAGATACCCGGAAATTAAAAAATTTGCTGCACAAATTTTAAGCTTTTTTGGAAGTACATACTTATGTGAGAAATTATTTTCATGCATGAAATTAAATAAAACAGCTTACAGATCAAGATTAACTGATAAACATCTATCTGCCATAATGAAAATTGCTTGTTCTCAGTCTTTGAATCCAGATATTGAAAAACTAGTAAGAGGAAAACGCTGGCAAGTTTCCAGTAAAAACAATAAATTGTAGTTTTATAAATATGTAATCAGATAAAATAAATGTTTAAATAAAAGCAATACTATATCAATTGTATATTATTGAAGTGAATTCACTAAACTACATAATATGCTTTAATTACCCTATCTATATTCCTGCATTTTCACTTTCAAAATACAATTTTAAGAAAATTTGTGTGATGTGGCCCGCGAGAATCTTACCAGTAGCATAAAGTGGCCCATTGTTTGAATGAGTTTGACATGCCTGCTTTAAATGATCAAATTTTAATGTTAAAATTTGTCCATAATGTTGCCTTTTATATTTTGTTTTAATTTGGTTATTGTTAATTTTATAAATGAATATTATATGCAATTATTTAAATTAGAAATGCATGATATAGATCAATAGAATAAAATTTAATAATAAAACTAAAAAAAAAATGCATATTTAAATATATTATAATTGTTAAATAGCATGCTAAAAACAAATTCCATAAACTAATTAATATTTACAAATGATTATTGTTTGGAATAAACAACTTTGCTACATGGTTTTGTATTTTGAGATGTCTTGCATATATATATATATATATATGAGTGTATGCTTAATAATTAATAATACTAATTAGTTTATGATATGAGAAATATATTTAAAATAAAATACTAAAAGTTGACTATTCATTAGTATAACTAATTATAAAAAATATTTTTTTTGCAATATTGCTGTTAATAACTTATATTATTATTATTTCACTTAAATAATACGTAAATGTAAAAGCTGGGATATGTCTACATATTCCCTTATTATTAGTTTATTTCACTCATGTGAATGAAGCGGCAGGTACAGCTTGTTTATTATAAATAACAGAGTGGATTAATTGGTTATTAATATTTAATTTCCCTAAAATCATTAATAATAAATTAATAAAATAATTATTCATATCATTTCCAGTTTCAAACTTTAGGTTCCAAAAAAAAAATTGTTTGTCATCTGATCCTTCATGTCAGCCGCGGGATGGCACTATTTCTAGCTAAATTTCTAGAAATATGCCATTTCCGCAGCCGCACCCAAGCCTTTAAGCATTCTTTCTAAAATAAAACCTAGAAAGATTGTTAACTTGGAGTTAAGTCTTCTTTCTATGCTAAAAGGTAGAGTATTAACTCGGAGTTAAGTCTTCTTCCTATGATAAAACCTAGAAAGAGTGTTAACTCGGCTTAGCAGCTAACGGTGTGGCTTTTTCCGATGCTAAAAGCAGAGGAAAATGCCATGCCCTACATCGTAATGCTGTGTTACGTATTTTATGTAACAATATCGTACGAGGGTGTGTTAAATTGATCATGTCAAAAATATTTAAATTTTCATTTGGGCCTTTTTTTAAGACGCATTGATGTACTGTTACCTTTTAACAATTTTAACAGTGTCATGATTGTTCCTCATAAAGCTGTAAGCCTCCTAAAATCTCTATCAGGGTGGGGTAGCGTAAATTATTTGATGATCATGCTTTGAGTTATGTTTTAGCGAGAAATTTTCCGAGACCAAGAAGATGGCTAATTCCAACACAACAAACTTGAACAGATGGGAATTGCTAGACACAGAAGCCAGCACTGGAACATTTGTACAGCAGAAAAATATCCACTGCTGAAAGAAAAAATTATATTGTGTGGCAAATATATGCAGATTTGAGGTCCAAAAACATCTTTTGATTTTCATTTGTAAGTCTCATTGTTGCCGACAGAAAAGTTCACTTCATAAAGGACAGCTTGTTTGAGGGATTCCAAATGGCCTTCGTCAAATGTAAAAAATAAAAGTAACTTAAATTTTTATTTAAACATACATCCTTTCTCCCAATAATTGTTGTTGTCAGCAATCAAATGTAAAATAAAAGTAACTAAATTTTTTATTTAAACATACCCCTAAAAACCCCACTTCTCCCAATAATTGTTGTCAATGGCAATCAAATGGTCAAATAAAAGTAACGTCAATTATACTTTAATCATATAGAAAAAAAAAACCCTCCTACTAATTGTTGTCGGCAATCAAATGTAAACCAATAAAAGTAAGACTGTAAATTATTATTTAAACATAACCCAAATTATTATTTGAACATACACCAAAAAAGATCCGCTCTTGTCAATAAAAATTAAAGAAACAACTATTATTGCCCCATTGTCAAACCAAATATTATTTGGAACCCAAATAATTTATAAACGAAAAAAAGAAAGTCAAATCAGTTGTCAATCAAATGGTAACCAATAAAAGTAACTTAAATTTTGATTTAAACATACACACAAACAAGAAAAACAAACCCTTTCTCCCAATAATTGTTGTCGGCAATCAAATGTAAAAAATAAAAGTAACATAAATTATTATTTAATCATACACAAAAACACCTCTCCCACTAATTGTTGTCGGCAATCAAATGTAAAGCACTAAAAGTAAGGTAAATTATTTTTTAAACGTAACCCAAATTACTATTTGAACATACACCAAAAAAGACTCTCTTGTTAATAAAGATGAAAAAAACAACAACTATTATTGTCCCATTGTCAAAAATATTATTTGGGAAACCAAAACAATAATTTATAAATGAAAAAAAAGAAAGTCAAATCGGTTGTCAATCAAATGTAACCAATAAAAGTAACTTCAATTTTTATTTAAACATACACAAAAAACAACCCCTTTCTCCCAATAATTGTTGTCGGCAATCAAATATAAAATAAAAGTAATGTAAATCAGTATTTAATCATCACCCAAAGACATCCACCCCTCTCACTAATTATTGACAATCAAATGTACACCACTAAAAGTAATGTAAACTATTCTTTAAATGGTTACTCTCCCAATAATTGTTGCTGGAAATCATACACACAAAAAAATACCCCTCCCAATAATTAATGTCAATCAAATATAAACCAATAAAAGTAAGACCGTAACTTATTATTTAAACATAACCCAAATTACTATTTGAACATACACCAAAAACACCCTCTTGTCAATAAAAATTAAAGAAACAACAACTATTATTGTCCCATTGTCAAAAATATTTATTTGTAGAACCAAAACCATAATTTATAAACAAACGGAAGTCAAATTGGTTGTCAATCAAATGTAAATCAATAAAAGTAACTTAAATTTTTATTTAAACATACACCCACACATGGAAAAAAAAGCACTTCTCCCAATAATTGTTGACGGCAATCAAATGTAAAATAAAAGTAACATAAATTATTATTATTTAATCATACACAAAAACACCCCTCCCACTAACTGTTGTCGGGAATCAAATGTAAACCTATAAAAGTAACGTAAAATATTATTTAAAGATCCATCAAAAAAACCCGTTCTCTCTTGAATTTTGTCAATCCAATTTTAAAAAACAGTAATACTATTTAAAAAACCACAAATTACTATTTGAACACACACCAGAAAAGGCACCCTCTTGTCAATAAAAATTAAAAAAACAACTATTATTATCCTATTGTCAAAAATATTATTTGGAAAAAATAATTCAGAAACGAAAGAAAGTAAACTTTGTAAACAAAAAAAAAAGTCAATATTAATAGAGAATCGCTAGCCCGGGAACATAATATTAATGTGTTTTTGGTTAGAAATAGCGCCATCCTGTGGCTGACACGAAGGATCAGATGAGAACCAAAAAATTATATATTGACTTTGTAATATTTCTAAACAGAGTTATTTTTCTCATGTGACATAGCATCAGCCGGAAAGTGAATCCGCTAACCTGGGACAACCGCTTGTAAAGCAGCTGTCACTGACCTCTCAACCACCAATGCTTGACATAAACAGACAGTTTTACATTTCTGAAAGCAACTTTTTACAATAAATTTATTATAAATTCTACTTTGTTCAGCATTTAATTCTTTTAAAAATATATATGCACAAATTACAATTTTACTTTTAAATTTAAATGTCACACATAGAGATAAAATGGCCTTTAATTAATTAGTGCATCACAAGGCAAAGGCCTTTCCAATAATCACAATAGTAGAGTTATGGTGAATGCATCATTCAGGGGGCTGCCATTTGTGTAGATTTCCATTATTATTTTACTCTCTAGCTAAAAATATTCATTTACTAACCAATAATGGTCAATTATCTAAGTTGATTTTGATCTGGCTGCATAAAGAAAATTCTAAGCCTAATTAGAGCTTTAAAAAAATCTCTCCTTTAATTTAGTGTAGACATGACTCCAGATCCTAAACATGACAAGAAGATAAGCTATCGCTACATCATAAGATTCTTCTAATTAAATAAACTTTAATTCAGTTTAATCCAACTATATTATGTTTAAGAACTGTCTGTCTATTGTTAGCCTTATTGTAAAATCTACATGGGCATTTATTTTTTTAATTTGACTGTACTTATTAAAATTCACTTTAAATTTTATAGCATTAACTATTTACTTTGCATTGATAATAAATATTTTACATACCAAGCAGCCATCAATGAACATTTCTAAAAAAACAACTGACCAAAAAAAATCCACATTATGGAATACTAACCAAGAAGTGTGATGATTAGGAATTATTTTTGTATCTCTGTAATTACAAAAAAAAAAAATAGACAACACACCAACTGGGGACAAATGTTTTAATTTTAATGGTTACAAAAATAGTAAAAAAATCCATTATCTATTTTACAGACATTAATGTTAAAAAAACTAAATAAATGCTTACTGACTGTTTAAATGCCATATCAAAAGCTTGACTATTAGTATCTGCATTACTTATTTATACAATTGTTTAATATTTTAACCACAAGTTTGGTTTTCATCAAAAAATACTGCTTCAAGATATTATTTGAAAATTAAAAGTTATTTCCATATCTGATAAAGCAAATAGTTCTTATAGATTAATAATCTTTTTTTATGGAATTCTTCTGTAAAAAAAATCTTTATTTTCTTCTTTAAAAAAAAAACTTTATTTTCATATTAAAACTTTACAAAAACTTCAAAGTAAAACTTTTGAATGGCTAATTAATTATTTTAAAAAATAATATATTTGTATACATATACACACATATATAAACCTATTCACGTAACAAACAAATCTGAATATGTTGCTAAGACAATTTACAAGCATGATATTTACAAGTGTATTTAAATAATTCTTTGTGTATCTTGTTTGTAAATTGTCTTAATAATATTAACAGATTTATTTATTCCATAAAAGATAAATTTAGATTCTTAGCATAACATATATATATATTGTAATGGGTTGGGTATGGTAGTGAATGTGGGGTGATGTCAAATCATCATCACCCCCAGGTCAATAAATATAAGTATAAAATTTAAATATAAAATTTAAATAAATTATAAAAGTATCATATTTAAGTACTGATATTAAAGTAAGTAATATGAAGGTAAGTAAGTAATGTTTAAAATCAAAATATATATAAGAAATTTTATAATATTCAAGAGAACATGAGATCTCTGATATCACACTGTGAGATATCAGCCCAGTTAACTCCTTAGATCAACTATAAGCTTAATTAACTAAATAAATTCACCAACATTATCAATAGGTGTAAGTAATACTCATCATCACAAATGATCAACAATAAAAATACATCAATACAGCAGTCAATCTGGTTACTGGATTTGAAATGGGTCTACCATAGAACAGGCTAACTATTGAGCCTTTCTTTGCCAGTGGGATATTTATATAACCATTAATTTGGATGCACAAACTTAAGTGCTAATCCATCAGAATACATAATCATAAAAACAATAATGCTGGGATATTAAGACAGGTTGATAATCATCAATACTCTGGCCACTTAATACCATGAATGTACTGGCCATTATAAACTTAATATATAATAGACTAAACTAAATAAAATGTAGTGCCTAGGCTTTAAAGAATATAATCTCAGCACCAACCAGGATATATCAATCATACTGGATGTTCCTAAAGCACTAAATAGATTCCCATTCATATAATCGGACCATTATGCATAAATCTAGCTCAGAGAACATAAGCTCTATTACTGTATTATGACTAAGAGATGATGCAACCTATAATTTTCTAAAACTTTACAAGTAAGTTCATTGGAATAATTTTATCAAAGAAATACAAGTTTATTAATAACAATAAAAAGATGAAATTAAGGACTATAGAATATGGCTATACACATTTAAACCTTCTGATTTTGATTAACATAGAATAAAAACTGTCACATTTTGATTTACATGATTACTATACAAAATTCAATTTATTACATGGGTTTTACATATATGTTCTAATAGGTTTACTTAAAATGCATATATATATATATATTCACATAGACACACATTTTAATTTCAAAATGATTACATTTCAATTGATATTTAATAAAATTAAACCAATGATTAAATTTTACATATGTTCTATTTGACACTCATTGATATATATATATGTGCGTGTGTGTGTGATATAATATATTCTGAGTTTCTTTGACTTGTTATAAAATAAACATTTTTAGTTATGACTTTTAAATATAAAATACTGCAATGGGTTTTCATAAAATATATTTATATAATTGACTAACATATATATAAAATTCATTTTTTATCTTATTGAATTTATCAAAATAATGAAATTATTAAAAAATATCTTTCAAAATTAATTCCATTTGGAAAATATACATAAAATTCGCACATACGTGTGTGTAGCAAAAAAAAAAGTAATATGAATTAAAATTATTAGTTTCTCTTTTGATAGTCAATCAAAGTATTATATTTTTCCTTCTTTGTTGAAAGTACATAAATTTCACTATTTTAATAATAAAGACTTTCCTTTCTTTTAAAGAATAAAACCAGTCTTGACAGGTTACTAACTTTTTGATTTCTACTTTTTAAAAAAAAAAAATAGGGGGTCAATTAATTAATTCTTTACTCTTAGATTTTTTATTCCAAGCAAAATTATACTGGTTTGATTATTAACTTGCCTTTTTTTTTTTTCATTTTAAATATATATTTTAAATGATTTAAAATTATTCTCTCTATATATGAATTACTATCAGGGGTTGCTTTTAATCACAACACTTTTAAATTAATCTAAAAAGATTTTTAAAATGTCTTTTAAATGAATTATTTTAAAACAACTCATTTTTGCATATGCATTTATTGATGCTTCTCTGCATATAAACACAGCAGCGTATGTATAACAATTTCTTCATAAAGCTGATAGACTTTGGGAAAACTGGTAGACTGGCTTGCCATCATCACAATAGGTATAATCCAGATAATTGTTAGCATCAGGAAAGACATAATAAGTTAAACATTGGCATTGAATCAGTGTCCATCTATCTATGATTTGAATTTACTTCAGGAAAGCCCATTGTCTTGTCCACATTTGTGCAGTCTAATTAATACAGTAAACTGGATCAGACTTCATGAATCAAAACTCCAGCATAGTAAACCAGCAGCCCTTGGACTTCCCCTCCTTGCAGTCTTATATTTTTATTGTAGTTTTATTTATGATCTGCCAACCATCACTGCCAGTAATTCTACTGCTGCCACTCTGCTACAGTTACCAATAAACCACTAGCCCATTCTTTAAAAAACACTAAAGACCAAACTAAAGTAATCTTTTATCACCTCCTTTTATAATAGAGGTGACAAATATATATTAAAAACTATTATTAGCTCTCTAATCCCTTTTGACAATAAGTTTTTACTTTAAAAAAAAAAAGATTTCTAATAGATAGAAATTTTGTTCAAGTAAGTAAGATTTCAAAATAGATAATATAAATTTTTACACTTATCAGATTAATATGCTTGTTTTTTTTTAAATTTCAAAATCAGAATAATAACAACACAATATTAATATTTAAACTTTTTTTTAAATGTTTTATTTATAATAAAATATTTTAAATTCATAATTATTTAATCTTTTACTTATTCCATGAAAAAGTAGAAAAATATCTACAAAAATTTATGTCTGGGTTTATTTCTACTTTTCCTTTCAACTTTATATATATTTGTGCACACACACTATGTTATTGTAAGCCATATAACAGAACTGTTATAATATATAAAATAGAAATTCATATAATAGTACAATACTAGCCAAAAAACAAAATTTTACTAAAATTCTTCCACGACCATGGTTTCATCTATTAACAAATAAGACCTTTTCAAGTGAAATTCAATTAAACATACAATATATACATACAAAACAAAATAGACTTCCCATCATTCACTTCAAAAACCAACTTTCTTTGATGTTAAAGGAAGTTGATTTTTGAAGTGAATGATGGGAAGGCTATTTTGTTTTCTATATATATGTTTAGTTGCATTTTACTTGAAAAGATCTATTTATTAATAGATGAAACCATGGTTGTGGAAGAATTTTAGTAAAATTTTGTTTTTTGCTAGTATTGTAATGTTATATGAATTTGTATTTTATTTATAATTACTAGTATAGCATTAGGCAGAATTTAATATGTATATATGAGTATGTGTATTATGTAATAAACAAAATAAACTCTAGGAATAGTATACTTTACAAGGTTAAATTTTATTTTGTAAGCTTAGCATTGTATTCAAGACAAATTAAATGCAAACTGTACTGTAGCATTCTTAAAAATCATTTTATAGATTTCTCTAAGTGTTGTGGCCCAGTTTGCACTTGATTTTAAATCATAAATATAGATACTTAATAGGGAAAGCTTGTTCTAGATTTGCTAAATAAAATTTAATCTTATCTATAGTATTTTGCCGCAGTTTTATATATATATATATAGATGTGATCAAACCTCAGAACATTCTCGTTCAAATATGTTATCTGGAATTATTTGTAAGCAGACTCATAATGGGTCATTTTTAATAATCTTGTAATACAATTTTATTTTTCATTTATTAATACCCATTCATTAATTCTGATATTTCTCCTTTTATTAGACAGAATGAATCCACATTGACAAATGAAAAGTAAAATTGCATTTGCAAGTTTATTAAAAATGAATAATTCTTGGTAATGTATTTGAATGAGAATGTTCTGAGATTGATTATATTCCTACAGGTTATTATTTAACTGTGTAAAAAGTTGTTTATATGCTGTTGAAATTAGTAATATATAAATGTGCTATTTATTAACATAATTAGTAACAAAATACAGATTTACAACATATGTAAAAATCTGAATTTCTGATTGGTATATATATATATAGTGCCCTTTTCTATAGGTCAGAAATAGCTTATCACAGTAAATTACTAAAAATTTTAAATTTCAGAATGTGTTCTCTTGATGTGTTGATTATATTTTATTAATATTATCTTAAAGTATGATTTGAAGCTAATGAAATTATGTAGCGCATAATATTATAATGAATCACTTAAGAAGAGTTAAATAAAGTTAAAAGTATTATTTCATATGGTTGCCAAAAGCTGGCCATAATAAATAACTCAGCTATAAATATTTAAAAGTATGTTTAAAAGTTCAATTTTAATAGTTTTAAACTTATATTTAAGTAAATGCTATATTTAAATTTATAATCATATTTAATAATCATAATTAATAACGTATATTTTTAAAAAAAGTAAGTTTTATGATAGTGAAGGTTATATTCAATTCTATATTTTCCAAATTATTATTCCAAATTATATAATGGTATTATTTTATTTAATACAAGTATAGCAATTTATTTATTCCCAGATAGAGAAAAATCGGAGAGTCTGTCTTGATTATTAATCATGTGACTTATGTAATATAGAGTTAACACACACTTGCTTACTAGAATTTATTAGTAAAGTTTAAAATATTGTAGAATTGCATTATAGAGTTAAATGTAATTATTATCTATCATAAAGCAAATAATAAATATTAAGTTAACTATCGTTATAAAATGTTTTAAATAGTGTAATAAAGACGAATACAGTTAATAAAAAAGTTAAATATTTTGTTAAAATAAAAAATAGATAAATTAAATATTAAAAGTGGGATAACTCATTAAATATTGTTTTAAAAGTTATTTTAAAGGTATTTGATTAATTTAGTAAAGTAATAATTGATTTAAAGGTAGTATTTAAATAATATTTTTTAAAGTTTTAATACGTCATAATTTTTATTTTTGAAATTTAATTGTGTAAGACTGAAACATATGCAAATTTGGTATCGAACTAAAAGTAAGAATCAACCAATAGGATAAGGTATTCTTACAGGGTATAAATACCATTGCAGTTGATTTATCAGGTGTGATTCACAATGTATTAAAGGTATCTGAATCATATCAGAAGCTATCAAGGTGATTGTAATTTTAATATTATTACTTTAGTCAATTTTAGTGCTCTTTTATAATTTTTTACTTGCAAAAGCTAATAAGTATTATTTTAAAAGTATTTTGCAAAAAGAGAGTGTAAACTAAAATATTTTAATGACTTCATTTAATATCTTTTGCTAGTTTTTAAAAATTTTCTTACCAGAAGTATTTTATCAAAATCTAAGTTAGAACTTCACGATAATAAAATGGATATACCAAGAAATAAAATATATTCAATTTATAATATTTTAAAAATGTATATAATATTTGTTGCTACAGTTTCATTAGTGCTGAACAAGAGAACTGTTCCAATGAATGAAATAGCAGTGTGGACATTATACAAGAAACTTAAATGGAAAAAAAACTGTTTGCCATCTAAAAGTAAAGACACATTATTTTATATAGTAAGACAAGCTTGTCCAGAGTTAAGAAACAATATGACAAGTATACTTTATGATAATTTTATAGAAATATCATATTAAAAGAGCAAATGTTATATCGTTTTGAAGGAAACATTTTTTAAAAAAAATATTTTACAAGAAATTATTTAGGAAAGACTCATGGAGAATATTTACTAAAGCGGATATATTATAAAAAAAACCTAAAGACTAAAAGGGTTAATACGCATTTATAAAAGTTTGTTTGGAAAACCTGAAAATTAAGATAATAATGAAACGCTAAAATAAGTACTAAATGGAAATAAATTTACTAAGGAAGAAACCTATAAAGAAAGTAAATATATGATTAAATAAAAGGATGGAACCATGGAAAAATATTTATATTATGAAAAGTTTATCAGATAGATTAAGTTAAGCCAAACGAAATGGGATGCATCATTACACCTATATGGGAAATTTAAGAAGCTTCATGGGATTATTTTAGTATTATGATTTCAATAATTATCTTTCTGGACTATGGAATCCATAAACTATTAATCTATAAACTCTTGTAGGATGGATTGATAATTATTTTGTTTAATTTTCAAGATTTAAAAAGACGTCTTTTTTTTTTTTTTTACTATATATTTTTTTTTAAAATTGCTCACTGCCACCCGCCCGACAAATTGTCTTGTTCGTCGTCATAGTAACGGGGGAAGGTGAATGCTCTTGAAGAAATAAAGCACTTTTGAAGAGAACATTTTAAAAGAAAAAAAACTCTCGAGAAAATAATAAACATTTTTTTTTTACTTTATCAAGAACCTTCGTCAATTGAAGAGTTAATTGAAGATATACATAATTATAGTCTTGATTTTTTTTATTTATTAACTTAGTTAAAGTATAAATTTTTGATTAATAAGTATAGGAACATGAATATTAATTATTTATGGTATTAGAATCCTATAGTATAATATTTACTAGTTTAAATTAGAACATTTAAATAGAAGCATGGATGTTTTTTGTGTTTTTTATGTATGCGATATTATATCTAGTTGGAGAAAAGAAGACTGCAAAAAGTGATAAAGATGAGCTAATGTTACTTGGTAACAACTAATGAATTATTGACATTTATTATGATGTATTTTCTTGTTTTTCTTTTTTTACAGATTGCCTATGTAATAATGTATGATGTATGAATGTTAAAATATATGCATTATACAACTTTTTTTTTAAAACATTGTGAGATCAGAATTTATTTGGAATATACATACTATGATTTTATACTAGTAATATAACCCAACATGATAATAAATATTTGTGTGATTCTTTGTAAAAAACTTTCATATTATTGGATGTTCAAGTATTATCTGATTAGTTTGTATGTGGTTAAGAATATAGAATAATAAAGTAAGCCAGCTTTTCTTATGGATTAGTAAGATTGCTCTAATTATAGTTGAATTTTATTTATTATTTGAATATGTAAGCTAGTAATTTGTCGATGTAAGACCTGATAAATCTTTAAGAAAGAAGAATAGGATAGTGACCTGGTATTAGTAATATGGTGGGCATGAATCCAGGAGATTATTAAGTTAGGATATTTAGGGAATATGAAGAATATTTTATAATATTTGTAGATGTGCAATGCAGTTAACAAAGCCCTGCAATTATATATTTATTTTGGACAGTGTTTATTTTCTTGGAGTATTGATGTTCAATAAAGCTGAAGGAATAGCTTGACATCATTTATAGTATTTGAGGACATTAGACAGAATAGGTCATGCCTCTAGTTTTATAAATACACTGAGCCATGATATTTCGATATGAGTTATGAGTTATACTCTAGTTTTTCTTCCCTATCCTTCAAATCTATTTGCTATCTAGATTTCCAAAAAGTAACTACATCATACAGTATGGTATATTTAAAAGAAAATAATAGATGATTTATAGTTAAAGATATGCAATTGTTTGGAATGAGATGAGTTCATTTACTTGTATGAAGAAATAGAATTTGTATGAATTGGAATTGAAAATCCAATGGACTTCAAATGAAAGAATCATAAAATATGTTATAGATTTATTTTATTTTGGAAATAAATATAAGATCTTAAGAATAAAATATGTAAAGCAAAGTTGCTTTTGAAATATTAAATAATATTAAAATATTTATTTCAATCTTTTTAAAAATGAGTACTGCATATTTTTAATATAATGCTATAAAGTAAAAACGATCTACACAATAAGTTTAGGTACAATTTATATTTATTCAATAATAGAGAATGTATCAGTAATTATAATTATATAGTACTATAATATTGTTATAATGGAATGTATTATAGTTAATAAATACTGAACAATAGTATCCATGATTTAGAAATAAATTATCAATAGATATTTTACATGATATCGTTAATATTGCTAAAGTGAAATTGTCTAGTAAAAAAAAAAATATCCATGTTCTTGATTAGTATTATTTTATGTTTATCCATACTATGTTTCTATGGATGTTTTAATAAAAAAAAGAAGCATACTTGAATAATAGCTAAAGGATGTAAAATATATTTTGAGTAAGGATTAAATAAACGTAATTTTTTTTTATATAAGATTGATTAAACAGGGATTAATAATATTGTATTATTTTATCTTTTTTTTTTGGTTTAAGTCAGAGCAAAGACTTAACGAGGTTCGAATATAAAGAATATATAATGGTGCAAATCTTTAAGATATTTTAAATGCACATATTGTAAATAAATTGTTATGTTGTTAATATTATAATAAACTTTGTTAAAATTTTTTTTCTCAAAATTTGTGTTTGGTTTATTATTTTTCCATCTTCGTGGATTTGAACACAGAGTTAATAAAATTAAACACAATATTTTTTTTGCACAGAAATAAATAAAGAATTATTTTAAGAATTGGACTATTTATTAAGTAATCACATTTACATTATCTTATGGTCATAAATTAATTATTATAATAGTACATTGAAATAAGATGCTATCCGTTGCCACACATCTTTGTATGTCAGATTATCTAATACTACCACATATTTATTACGTTCTTATATGAAAATAAAAGATTATATTATGATATTTTAATATTTTTATTTATCGTAATAGATTATGGTAAAGTAAAGATATACAGAATTAGATCATATAATGAAGAATATTATTATTATTTGTTATTATTAGGTTAAGGGTAGTAGATTATGTCATAAAATCCCTTCTCATATTTTACTACCGTAATTTTTAATTAATTTAGCATAAATTTTATGAACCTGAGATTATATTGAGCTAAATTATTATGAATAAAAGATTAAGATTTAATTATTAGCTTAATCTTAGTGAGTAGGATTTATTAAAGTCGTAAGAATATACTATAAGTTATTATTTGAAGTAGTAATAAGGGGGATAGTGTTCTTATGCCATTGAGGTAATAACTTGTAGGATATTGGCTCAATGTAATCTATCTTCTCACCTGTATTTTCACTTCCAAGTCTCATGAAAATATTAAATATTTATTTAATTTATTTTTTATAAACTGAACCTTATTCGCATTTTAAATTAGAGCTAGTGAAACATTTAATTTTAATGCTGAATATTATTTTATTTATTAATTATTAACTGAGCTAGAACCTATTTTATTTTATATAATATACTGCCTGGAAGTGAGAATGCAAACGGAACAGGTTAGAATATATATATACACACCTGGGTCTCTTTTTACGCAGACTTATTTAACACGGTTTTGAAGTTACGTGATTCGTGTTTCACCGTAAGTCGAAATCCGATAATGCACTATTACTTCAAATAATAAATTTCGAGCACTTATGTTATATTGAAAGCAATAGCACATTATTGGAATTCGACTTTCATCTTAGTAATTTCAATATTTTCAGTGCTTTATAATAGTAAGATTGTATGCAATAATGAAATTAAAATCATGCTTTCCACATTTTATGTATACACACATTAAATTTTACAAGATTATAATGTAAATTTGTTCAAACATTGTGCATGTTAATTTTGCATTTTAAATCACATTCTGTTTTTGCTTTTTAAAAGAGAACGTAATCAATTATTAATCATTTAGTGTCTGCAAGTTTATTTTTAAAAGGTGAGTAATAGCAGTGGCACAATTAAAATTGAAAATTAAAGACAAAATAAGAATTTAATTTTTAGTTGTTAGATTAATTACTAATTACGTTGTCACCAGAAAACCATTAACAAACATGAGAGTGGAGTTGGCGCTAGTTGTATTTTCTCTTGTGAAGAATCTGTTTTTTTACAAGTTTGCAAACGAACCTGTTTAACGGCAAATAGCGATAATAATTAAAACGTGTATAAAAAAATGTAAATTACTGTAAATTATGCATAAAAATATATTGTTCTGAATAAAATTAAATATTATAGTTAAAAAAAGTTTGTCTTGTATCAATTTTTTTTAAATTTGAAATTTTTTATTAGTCATATTTTATTTCCTTATTTTTTTTTTTGCGCGAATTTTAAAGTAATTTTACATTGATGCTTTGCTTTTACGCGAATTTTGAAAAATCACAGACCGCATCCCCCCTTTTTCAATATAAGTTATGTCTATTTTTGCGCGATTTCGTTTGCGCGTGTTTTCTGAGGAACCTATCTATCGCGTAAAATGAGACCCAGGTGTATATATATATTCTTCTAAATAAATAAATATATTTGTATATACTCACAGTATACATTTTCAAATAAGAATGTTATTTTCTCAACATGTGCAATAAGAGTGGTCAACCTTAATCCAAAAAATTAAAAAAAAATCTATATTCAAAATATTCTATAGGGGAGTATGATAATGAATTGGCAAAAAAAGCTCTAAAAGAAATCTAAAAACTATGAAACATTTTATTCCAAATAAAGGGATGGCATACATCATGAAATGCGTGAAAGAGTTTTACAAATAAACAAGAAAACAAAGGAATCTCCAAAAATACAGATATATCAATTGTTTACATCAAACTTTAAATTCAAACCAACCAAAAAAACAAATTGGA
The DNA here is from genome assembly GCA_028023455.1 of Epiperipatus broadwayi. NCBI lineage: Eukaryota > Metazoa > Onychophora > Udeonychophora > Euonychophora > Peripatidae > Epiperipatus > Epiperipatus broadwayi. The sequence goes on from JAQFVV010012495.1 coordinate 3,594,483, forward strand.
TGTAAAAGTGGACTTAGGACAGTAGATCATACTTAAGTATTCAAAAAAAGTTATAGAAATGACCAATGAGTATAAATTGCAATTATGCTTTGGATTTGTAGATTCTGAAAAGACATTTATTTCCATAAGCATTTTCACCGGGATTAAAGCTTTGGATCATCAAGATATAGATTTATAATAGAGTCATATTCTGAAAATATTTATCAAAATGCACTAGCAATGACTACATTATAGGATGACACAAGAAAATTATCATTGAGAAAGATATGTAAAGAGTGATTACATAACTTCAAACCTTATGTATTAAAGTAGGATGTTAAGAAAATAAAATCACATGGATCTTATTTAAGCCATCTATATTTTGCAGATGTTGTGATTATTTTTGCAAAAAATGCTTTAGAGTTTCAGAAAAGATTGCAAGAGTTATTATCAGATGAAAGTTAAGAAATGAAGACTAAAGATAAATGTTAAAAAGTAATGTTCAATGGAGTTTTTCAAAAGAAGAAAATAAAAATTAATAATCATATGAGTTAGAACAAGATAACAATTCCAAATACCTTGGTCAGAAATTACTAATTCAGATAAATCCTAATGGATGAAATTAATCATAGAATTAAACTTGAATAAAAGTATTTAAACGATAAGATTTTTAATAAATGTGTTTTACCAGTGCTTACATGTGGATCTAAGACTTAAACACTTAGCATGAGCATTACAGACTTCAGGCCATTCAACTAAATATAGAAAGGGAGCAAGGTGAGAAACAAATGGGTATCGATATTATTGAAAAAATGGAGCAGAGTTGAATATTTTGATAGAAAAGATGATAATAGATGGATAATTAAAGTTTTAAACTGGATCATCATATCTAAAAGAGATTACATATGGGATGAATGGATTTAAATAAATACCTTTGTTGATGTAATGTGGAGAGGATGGATTGCTGGTCAAAAAAACTGGATTGCACTTGGAAAGTGTGTAGTGGTGAAACGGAAGAATTACAGATGATGAAGAAATTCGCTCACAAGAGGAAAAATTTGAAGACTCAGAACAGGAAAGCAATGTAAATTCAGAAATGGTTTAAAGTATGAATTCCATAGATGTGGTTTATACAAAGATATGACAACAGGGATGAAGTTTGAAGGATCTGTGAATTAAAGGACTTGGAAATTCAAAGACTCTTATGAATCAATGAAGAAGACTAGGGTTATTGATTATGGTATGATCTCACGATCTCTTTAAACAAATGTATTTACCTCATTTCGAGGATGATCAGTCACCTGCATTTTTTCCTTAATAATAAAAAAAAAGACTTTCATTCTGCAGAATATCAACAAATGGTTATATACATATTTAGTAGAATACTAAATTTTATTTTATTTTATATTTATTCCAAATTCATGCATTTTAAAACTTTTTGTTTGTTTATATACATCCATTGTATAAATATAAACAAGAGAAATTCTCTATTCTAATGCCACCTACCATCCGTTTGAGTAATCAATGAAGATAAAGATTTAAATGTATCTTATAATAACTGATTACTCAATAGTGTTGTGTGTGACCTGGAAAATGATTTTTTTCACTTCATAAAATTTCCATTTCAATATTATATATATAGAACTTACTTCTATTTCTGCCTTTATATAATTTAAACATTTATTTTTAAACTTGTAATTTAATATAAGAAAAAAAAATGAGTATGAAAATAATATTCTTAGTTTTGCATGAAATCATGTGACATTCCATAATCCATAAGGCATATTAAAAAAGGCAAAACTCTTTTTCAATTGATAAAATGAGATTACTTTTTTTTTTTTTTTACCTCATGAGAATTGATTTAGAATCTTTAGATTCAAGTTCATCACTGTTACACATCTATACAAAAAAAGTAGATATACTAGCTTTAAATGGCTTTTTATAGTAACATTAGGCTTTTACCGCATTTCTTTATCACAAATCATATGACAAATGTTACATCAACACTCAGTGGAAATGTGAGGCTTCCATTATAGCTAATAGCAGATGACACTTTATTAATTATTCTTATCATAATTCAAAGAACTATTTGTTGTTTAATTATTTAATATCATTAATTAAAAATAAAGTATAGTTGTATTTTTAATCTATTCAATAAAAGTACTTAAAGACAGTTAATAAACAGAAAAAGATTATTTACCTGTGCATCATAAGGATATATAACTCTATGCGTCGCTGGAAAATCGGGAGGTAAGGAATAATCTCTATCGTTATTATTACTATTCATGACTATAGAACTATAAAGTGGATCATCATCTAAAAAAAACAAAAACAAATATATACATTGGGGCAATTTGAAAATTATAATTGCAGTTTGAATGTTATAATTGACCATTTATTGCTCTGTATTGAAGCAGGCAATCTTAGCTTAAGATTGTGCTTCATGTTTCCACCTACTAACCTATATTTAAATCCCTATTTCTCATCCCACTCCTTTTGTCGGGTATATAAATTTCATGTATATATTTGAGATGAGCGCCTAAATTATAAAATTTAATGTTTCAATAACATGTTTTAAAATTATTAATTCTTTTTATTAATTATTAGTTTTTTTTTATTAAAGTATTATAGATGCGGCTCAAATATATATATATAGGAGCAAAAGTTACTAACAAAATATTGATGTTTTTAAATATTTATTATATGTCATTTTTAACTTTTTCTTTTTAAATTGCTTGTTTTTCTATTAAACTGTATATTTTTTATAAAATCCAATATGGAAGATGTGACTGTTGTTAATTGTCCAAAAATAATTAAAGGGAGGTATTTTTTAATTAAAGTTTTACTTAAAATAAATGGAATTAAGTAGATTAAAGATTTTCTTTTGTATAAAACATGTTGTCAAATTTATTTCTAATCTGGAAATAGATTTGAATTTATTTTTGGATGTTATCCTACAATTGCATCTTTCAAAAACAACTAACTAATTAATGATAAGCATTCCAGAAATACCTGTGTAAGGGTATAAATAATGGCTGGATTTTTAAAGCAAGGAAGATTAGCTACTATTGAGAGAAGTGATTGCTACTAGACACTATGCTGTTTTGAAATCTAAAAATGATCTAGTAAAAGCTTTTCCGGACCATTGTGGGTCGTCTTCCGCTGCCATAATATTCTGCTACCCTAAAGTGAAGTAAAGGCCCGATGGAGAACTTTAAAAATGGTAATAGAAACTTACTGCCACCGAAGAACTTGCATTTCAATTGCCGTGCACGTGCCGTACTAAATTGGACTCTTACAATTGCAAGGTAACTTTTCAAGCCATCACCTCAAACTAATCTATCAATTTGTATTCTAATGTATTTAACTTTGTTTTTGTTTTAATATGTAATTTGCTCTTAAGTAATTTATTTTATTTAATTCTCTCTCATATGCTCTTAACTTTCCTTAACTTTGGTGCGGTCATTTATTTACATGTATTTATTATTTGATTTATATATCTGCTTGCTTATTATTATGTCAATCTCACAAACTGGCGAGCTTAATTTCTAAAAATCTTTTGTAATTTTTTTCTTCTTCTAAACTTTCATACAAAGGTTATTAATGTCCCCTTTAAAATATATATGTAATGCATTATAAATTAATATGTTCGCCAGTTTGTTTTTACAAATCAGCATTTTATGTTGGTTTATTATAAAAATATATTTGTTTAACTCTGGATTTTCTACCTGGTGTAAATCCAGAACTCAAGCTAATTAACGCTTTGAAATCTTATAAAAATATTCTTTATTCATTTCTGAAAAGGTGACCGATTATTTGTTTTCTATATAACTGCTAGTTTTTTTTTTTTTGCTATACTCTTAAAATAGTCTATGCTTAAAAGATCATATAAAGTATTTAATATATTCCAGTTATTGTAAAATCAGCGAAGGAGGGATTGATTTATTTTAAATAGCAGAAAAAGGGATGGGGGGAAATCTTAATGTTTTTTTAACTAAATCAAATCTTAACGTATATTTTATTAATTTGAAATCTAAATCTTAATGTTTTTTTTGCTATATAAAATCTTCATGTATATTTTATTAAATGAAATAAAAAAAATATATTAAAAAAAATATATAAAAATATATATATATATATTATAGCGGCATAGCATATTATTTATATAAATTAAAGCAGTAAATCTTATTCAATGTCATTAGTGATATTCATTCGTACTGCGTTTGTCAGCCTATCTTCCTATATATATATTACGTGCTTCTAATCTGGGGGTTGCGACCAGTTCGAACCCATAGATTTCTTCTCAAGTCTTGTCCTGGGGATAGTTGAAACTACCTAGGACCATTTATGTCATATAAAAGGGCCTCTGGCAGTGATCCCTAAGTCTGGCACACGCTATGCCCATCCACATTTATTTAGTATAAAATGCCTCTGGCGGTGATCCCGTAAGTTTGGCACACGCTATGCATATTCACTTCATATAGATAAAAGGCCTTGCGCGTCGGTTATACCAGCAAAAGTCTGGGCCATGCCATGCCTATCCACTTTTCTCTAAGCACTACCCAAGAAGGGGGGTGTGAGATTTCGTTTTTCATCCAGAAGCACGACCTTTTCCTCTTAGTTATTTTTAGGCTATTATGTCAGCACTGCAAACTTCTTCATTTTTATATTCCTTTTTGCTTCATGACCCAGTTTTAATGCTCTAATTAAAATTATGCTTTGCTTAAAAGATATATATAAATGCCAATTACTTCTATTTTATTAATTAAGTTTATTTCAATCATATACAATCTCACCGTCATGATTTATATATCTATATTTAAGAGTATCTATGTGCCTTGGGTAAAATAAAACATTCGTCTTACTATTGTTAAATGATTTTCATGAAATATTTTGTCATAGTTTCAAATATAATCTTTTAACTGTCTTTTGTTTATTTTCACAATCTTAATGGTGTGAAAATAGTTTATATCATATTTATAATGAATTTCAGAATGCTCCCCTAAATCATATGCTAATCGCCACATTTCAGAACCATAACCCAAAGCGTTAATAGCAATTTTATGTAACTTCTTTCTAATACTGATTGGCATCTTAATATTGGACCCACCAAAAATGTGTGTTTATTTGTAATATATCATTTAGCTAATAAAGAGCATATGAGAAATAATAGCGTGAATAACACTATGTAATCAACTACCGTTTGCTCATTCATGCACACACTAATGTATATACTTAATTTATAAATGTATAATAATTTGTCAGTATATTAAACTATATTTTATTGTCTAACTTATTTGAGTAGTTCGAATTCCTTTTTCTCCACTTCCACATATTACAGCCATGCTTATGTATATTTTAATATAGTCATAGTTAATAGATGTCTCATAGTTTTGCTCAGCTTTGCTAGAAGCTGAATTAAGATTAATTCTCATGTGCCATTACTATTATGTTATTCATTAGGTGTTTGATCTGGGGCGTATAGAGTGGGTTCGAATCCAGACTGGTCCTTGACCTAAATCTCAGGCTGGACTGGGTTTGAAGTGCATTTTGGGAGTTCCAGCTCATGTTAGATGGATAAACATGTTTTGACCGGCACAGTATTCAGAACAGATATTTTTCTGTTTAAGGAGATTTATTTAAACTTCTTTGTTTCTATAATTGCAGTCTCTGTGATCAAATTGCAATCTTTAATATCTATATAAATATATTGAACCGTAAATAAAGGTGGGATTCCATCTGTATTGTTAAAAGGTTGCGTTGACAACCGATTGGGATTGTTGATTGTTAGTGATATTTGAGGTTGTCTAAGTGTTGACTTGTTTTAATGATAAACAAATACCAACCAATGCTTAAAATTAACATCGAAATTAAAATATCAGCAATCTGTAACCAAGACATAATCAAATAATAGGATTTTTATTTATTTCTAAGTATTGATTTGACTAAAAATTGTTGTTATTGTAAGGAGTTAATTTTAAACATTGGCTGGGATTGGATTTACATATGATAACTAATTAGCTAAGTGCACTTGCAGTTTAACATATATATAAGTAATGTATGGGGGAAATATTTGTAATCTCAAAATCCGAGAAATAATTTTATATCAAGAAGAAGCAGCGACTAAAATTGGAATTGAAACTAAAATTATTTTTAAAAAATGAAATAAAATAAAAATAGAATAAAAAATGTATCTAATTACAAGTCACTATGAAGTCTTCTTAAAATCATGCCTTCATAATAGAATCAATTCTTCATTAGCTAGATATTTTACTGAAAGATTAAATCAATGCAAATGGATATGTTATTCAATATGCACTCAATGCATAAAAGATCGTAATTAATATTCGGAAACTAGTAAAAACATTAACTGGATTTTAAAGAAACCTATCCTAATAATAAATTCAACAGTAATATTTGATGGATGTAATATTTATAATCAGAAAGCTTTGGGATGGCTTCAGTCAAGTGTCAGTGTGAATATAACATCTAAAATTTGAATTTTCACAACAATTTACTTTTTTTAAAAACTTAAATAATACATATCAAATAGCAAAAAGGAATGCAACAACTTTCAAGAATAATGTTTGATTACAATTTGAGTTATTGCTTACATGCTTGATGAATAATATCCTCTTGCCATAATATAAATCCATAAAGACCTAACTAAATAAGTGACATAACACTATGACATTATACCTAGCTAACAAAGAATGATTCCATTTATAGATTTCTAACTGATTTTAGCGAAACAATTATCCTATCATCTCATGCTTAAAACTGATTTTTAATAAAGAACTACAGAAAATTAAAACATTTGAATAGGTCTTTAAAATTACTATTATTTTGATGTTTTTAAGTAGAATTTTAGTATAATATAAATTCTTCCAAATGAAGACATTGGCTTTATTTGCAGATGCATTGCTATTTGTATGACAACTTGTAGAAAGGCTATCAAAATGAAATATTGCATTAATGATTTATATATGTTCAAAAACTATAAGCTAATTTTCAAAAAATTATTTGCAACAAATCAAGATTGTACTAAAATTACCTCCACCTCCCCCTCCCTCCCCCCCTCTCTCTCTCTTCCCCTTTCCCTCTCTGTTGCTCCCCCTTTCCCTCTCTCTCGCTCCCCCTCTCCCTATCTCCCTCTCTCTCTCTCTCTCTCTCTCCCTCTCCCAAAATCATTTATTAGATGCTTGAGTAATCAATGAATGCTAAGTAATAATAATAATAATAATGCTATATATAAACTCCTCAATATGTGTGCCAGGAGACTTCTTTATTTCCTTTTATATTTACCAAACTAATAATCTGACATTGAAATCATCTTAAGGTTTTAAAATCAAGCCCTATTTATTGTGTAAATGAGAATTCTTTCATGATTTTTCTTCACAAAAGGTTTCATGCTATAATCATAAACTGGAGTTTGAATATAGGAGGTTTTTTTCTTTCCATAACTGTTTAGCAATTGAGTGTCAAACTATTGTTACTTAGAGAATGAAGTTCCCACATTTAATCTGAATTGGTCAAATGAGAGATTATATACTCCCTTGACAATAAAAATATAATTATAATATACTAAAGTATTTGCCATTGATGAGAGATGTGTCAAACTTCTATACAAACTGGCTAAGCTTTATTTTTAATATTGTTTTGGCTATTGTCCTACCTCTGAAACTAGTTAGTTATAAATAAAATCTTTAAAAAAAAAATCACTTCTTTATTCATTCATTTATTTTTATAAAAGTAAAACAAACAACAAACAAATAGATGTTAACAATGTATATAACAAATAATATTAAAAAGCCATAAAAATGTATTGTGTTTTAATTAGTAAAACTAATAAACTCATCAAAATTATGCAGCCAAATTAATTAGCTAACATTTTTGCAGTAAATATGTAAATCACATAAGCATTAGCAGATTTTAATATTTTAAATAACATAAAGGGAGAAAGTATACATTTTTTTAGAACTGAAATACCATTTATCAATAGCAATTATAATAATAATGAATTGTAAAAATATAAACAAGATATATGAAGATAAAATTCTAATTTAAAATATATTTTTATCCTTTATACACAAATATTTTTGATAAGAATTTGCCATAGTAATAATCAATTTATAACGATTACCTTAAAAAGCAAGCAATTATTACACTTTGAGTTACATATGTCAAACTTACTCTATCCATAATATTAACATAAACCACTCCAGATAAAAACATCAATAATTATCCCTAATCACTTATTAATCAAAAGATTATCACTAATTCAGATATGATGTAGTGAAAATTACACAGTAGAAATATTATTCATTATGTGGATAATCTTTCGTCTAATGAATGACCAATATAAATTATTAAAGATTAATAATAATTAGTTTTTTAAATTAAATGTCCACACATGGAATAATTCAAATTCATTTCTTATTTGGAATAGTAATTTTGCAAAAGAAGTCTACTTTTTAAATAATACAATAAAATGCTGACATCATAAAAAAATGGCTTCCATTTAAGATATACTATTCATGACAAAGAGTGAAAGATTTATTTATTATATAATTTTTAAAAAATGTTGATCATATACAAAAATAAATTGCACTAAAAATAAACTGAATCTTACCAAAAAGAATTAAAAATGTTATTAATTACATAACAAAAATAATAGATATATATATAAAAATGTACAATAAGTACTTATTTATTTTAGACTAAATACACACAAAATGATTGTTTTTTTTTTCAAGCATAATTGAACATTTTATATTTAACTTAAAATAAAAGTTTGAGAGGGTGAAAGCATCCAGAAATTAATCAAATAAATACCTTATTATAAAAAAAATAAAGATTCCTTAATTAATTTCTGAATCCTCCATGTTAAATGTAAAAAGTCTAATTGTCACTGAATAAACAATTATTGGGGGGGGGGGGATTAGATCAAACAAATTAAGTATTTATGATAAAATATTTTTTTATATCGATTATTTTTAACTTTTTAGTTTAAAATAAAATCATACATATTAAATAAAACTCATTTATAATATAATTTGATAATAAAGATGTTTTTATTTCACTTTTAAAAGATCAGGTTTATATACTTTTTAATGGAAAGATTTTTTAAAAACCATCCCCTCAAATGCATTACTGAAAACTTATTGAAATGATATTACCATATCCACCAATCACAGTGAATTTAGGAAATTAGGAAATTTATCTAAAATATTTTAGTGTCATATTGCATTGCCAGTGATTTATAACAATGTACAAAGTATGAACAAATTGCATTGAATATAAATATATTAAACCTCAATTCTAAAATTTTATCCACTTAAATCTTAAAACAGATTCTAACTTGTTTAATTGAAACAAACAAACAAACACACAGATTCTGATTTAAATAAAAGCATTTAAAATAAACTTTGACGATGCACAATAATAAACTGCAAAAAAATAAATTAAAAATTAGTCTACATCACATTAGTTAAAATATAATGTACTTATCCAATTTTTACTTAATAACTTTGACATAATAATATTGCAAAGCATGTCTATTGATATTAGATATAAATATTCTCAATAAAAATGATTATGTAATTCATTACAGACTTTAAAAAATATTTGCCTACATACAATCATAAAATGCATAAAAAATAAATTTAAAAATGTGCAAATAAATATGACTGGTTTTCAAATATTTAAAATCTTTGTAAAAATAGAGTTGGGTTTGAATATCCCCATTATAAAAAAAATAGTTTTATCATTACATAATTTTAAAAAATCATACAATGTGGGCTGAAATTAAATTAACTACAGTACCATTTTGTTACTTAATGAACATGTTTGTTATAATAATAGAAAATATTTACATTTTTCAATAAAATTTTAGTTTTATAGTCAAATAGAAAAAGAAAATATATAATACATAAGGTGCATAAAAGTTAAATAAATGTACATTGTGTTAAGATAAATTCATTTTTTTTATTGGATTTAATGTTAACAAGTCAGATTTGAACAGGAAATTAACATCAATGTCATTTCCATGCATATACTACAGTATTCATAAAATATTTAAAATTAATATTAAAAGAAATACATCTATTCTGTGAATATTTATAAATAGTTAATATACTACAGATATACTCTTGTCAGTATAATTTATTAATAATATGCTTGGTAAAATTTTATTCATTATTACTGATTCTCAATTTTAAATTATTTTGTAATATATTTAAAGTTTATGGCATATTTTGAATCTGCAATATGAATTGATTTTTTTTCTATATGGATCCATTATAAGTATTTATATTTTATACAAGAATTTTGACTTACTCATTATTCAGGGGAAAAAGTGTAAATTTACAATCTATAAATATTTTTTTTTAAAACAAGACAATAATTATATGTTAATGAAAATACTGATTCTAAAGATTATTATAAAATTTCCTTCATTTATAGTTTGTCATTCTATGCTTTTATGGATGTTTTATTTATAACTAAAGTAAATCACTAAAGTCTATATTAAATATAAGTTCCAAGAGTTAGATTCAATTTTTTAAGTGATAAATATTAATTTTGAATTGTTATTATGAAATCATTAATTAAGTTCATATATTTTCTATTAAAATCAAAGATTAATGATTGTACTATAATTATAAAATAACAAAAATAATGTAAAATTACATTATCATTTATATACACCATGAACTCTTAAACCAACATATAAATTTCTATAATATTTTTACATCCATTATTTGTTTTCTTTGATTACAAGAACATCATTAAAATGTATATTATTACATTACATATTATTTTTCAAATTGTCAATTGCATTTTTTAAAAATTTAAAATGACATTTTTATTATTTTATTTTAAAAAAATTTCTCTCTTTAAATTCATACAATTCAAAAATTGTTTTAGTTTTTTTTAAAAAAGTTAAATATTAACTTCATCCTCAATCTTTTCTTGTTTTGTTATTCTTATTTTTAAAAAGTGGCTTTCAATTGTCTGCAATTTTTGCTTTCTTTTCAAAGAAAGACTTTTCTTATAAACATCTTCAAAGCAATACATATCAATTTATTTATTTATTGTTTAAATAATTTATACATATATAAGGCTAAAACATTAGTACATATTCTTTGAGTGCTTAATTTTAACAAGAGACCTCTACAAATAATAACGCAAGATTTGACTTTATAAAGAGAGACCCTCTTATCTCTGAACCTATTTTCTTAATTATATAGGCAAATCTAAAGCATATTGATTTGGGAGCATGAAGCTAATAAATTCTGCACTGATTAAGTCCACTATTTCTCCCTTGTTAAAATTAAAGCACTCAAGGCACATGTACTAAGGTTTTAGCCTTATATAAGTATTACATGCTGAGATCGCACTTAATAAGAATTAATATTTATAACTTTAAATAATTTATAAAATGGCTGATAAAATTATTTATTTTAAAAAATAATCTTATCACTATAATTAATATTAATTCCAATTTTTTTTAAAGATATATAATTATTTCCAATAAACAATACAACATATCTATCATTTTCTTTTCAAATCTTATTTATTCTTAATCTATGTCAATATATAAGTTTTTTTTATTTACTATATTTCAACTATACCAAATTTATTTATTCTCAATTTTTTAAGTTTTTAAATTTATATTTCAATCATATTTTATGATCATTATGGCCAAGTAATATGACTGAAACATAAAAGTAAAAAAAGAATGATGTGTGTGTTCATGTACGTAAGGCATTAGCTTTATTGATGAATGCAATGATTGATATAATAAACTAAAGAAACCGTATCAAGTTTAACAGATTCTATTTATTTGGCATTAAAGAAATTGATAAGAATAAAATTTAAATAAATCCATAATGTTTACACGGTATTTACAAATATAAATGATAACAAAAATATATATACATGCAGTTTATATGTCAATAATGAATATCTATCAAGTTAATAATTTAATAATCTGAAGTTACCAAGCCCAACATCCCAATGAAAAAAGTGCATATTAATGACATTAGCATGTACAAAGTAATAATAATAAAAAAGAAAAAATGATAAGATTATTTTAGCGAACTTGAATCTGAATAACTAAATTAAGTTTATATTTGATATATATATATTCAGATCGCAGTCTGGTTCCAGCTGTTGCCTATTCATTTCTCTAAAGCCCCCCCCCTTTTTTCTAAGTCATATGTAATCCCTAATGAGACAGAAAAAATTTATTCAGGGTTAATCATTCATGCCAAATAAGATCTAAAATAGCAAGTGTTAATTAACAAATATAATGAATAAGATAACTTTGTCCTGTCATAGTGCATGTGAAATTAATGTGTGATAAGTAAAAATCTTACCTTTTGGCCTAGATAATGGTAATGAGTGAAAGTACTGTTACTAAAAAAGGTGAATAAACCTAAATTTTATTTTAAAAAAAATATTCAGCTAAATTTAACCTTCCATTTCTTCTCTTCTTGTGCTCTCCTACAATGAACTCTCCCAAACTGTTGAATTGTAAGTTCTATATTCCCAAGCGTGATAAGAATAAAATAATATGTACATAGATATTTTTTTTAAAATATCATAACATGTAATAAAACATAATTTCATTGAATCGATAAGAGATTAAATCTTGTGAATTGACAAAGTACTCCATAAATTACAATTCATACCCTTTGAGCAGTTTTCCTCCATACAAATATAGATTGCTCGTCGCCATTCCTGAATGGTGCATCCTGAACAATTCTGTATTGGTTGTCTGTTGTTTTCTCCTCCGATCCATACACAAACATACCACCCTGGTCCAAAAAATAGTCTATTAGGCATTTTAAACTAGACAATACAGATGTTAAACTATCATAGTTAGAAGATTAATGATTCCACCGACGACAATCAACTCTTTAGTCAGACTATATTGTATGTTGATTCGATATATATAAATTTTCAATTAATTGCAGTTCACAGTTGAGAAAAAACTTTATATGCAATAAAATAGAATCATTCCATCATTGCTACACTGGCTATATGGGTTCGCATATCATTAGAAGTTTTGTTTTAATTTCTCCCTCTTTTTTTTATAAGTTTAAAATAAATTTCTAGAAATTTATTTTTTGCATGAACTAACTTGGTTACTCTATGTTAAAAGTCTTTTAGCTTCTTCTAGTCTCATGCTAAAATTATATTTAGAAAGTCAATATATTCGAATAAAGATGTGCATCTTGTATGGTGTTCAAATCCTCTTGTCAAAACGATGTTGACTTCTTATAGCAAACATACAATTTTAAAGAAGAAAGGATTAGAATCACATTTCTTTTTATACTCAGTGTGGTTACTGTTGCATAGTAGATGAAATTCTTCATTTCCTCTTTCATTGCTGTACATCTCTATTGTTCTATTATAGTATCACGATAATCGATTCAAAGAAGTTATGTAAGGCAGTATTATTTCAATCTTACACTGGGTTACTTAGAAAAATACTTGACCTTAGATTGTTACCATAGTTAACATATTATAGTCTACATTATTGTTTTGTTCATATTCATGACATACAAAACATTAAACACAAATTAAGTGTTTATTTTCACTTATTTTAACAATAGGGACTTTCTCTATTTCTATATATAGTGAACGGTATTCGAATATGTCCAATTGAAACACCGGTCTCTTAGGCAGAGAAGAACATACTCGGAGAGTATGTATGCCCAAACGATAGCTATAAAGTATATAACTAGCGTTACATTTCCAGGACATAGCTTCTTCTCGGCTATTGAGTTCAACACCAAGTTCAAAGCACTTTTTTTTGTTTGTGTATAAACATGGGCACCAGCTATCTATTCAAGGATGAATAAATAACGCACTTTGAGCAATGGCCACTAACTCAACGCCTAAATCCACAACTAGCTCAGCTGTTTGTAATCACTAATAGATTATACATAATTAGTGGTTAAAAGACTTGATAAAGAATTGTAAAAGGAATTTATAAAAAGAATTATAAAAGAATTGATAAAAAGAATTTATAAAAGGAGATTGATAAAAAGAATTGACTGACAAATAAAGTTTAATTTTAAAGATAATTTATTAACTAACACTTATTTACTAAATTTAAACATTTTATAATTCTAATAAAACACATGCATATTTTAAATTAACATTTCTAAATGGTTTAAATATTCCTATAGATTTAATAACAGAACACTCTAATTTAACTAATAAATATTGATATAATGATCACGCACATATTAACTCATGTACACACATAATAATAATAATAATAAATGATTACATAGCATTTGAAATTTAATCACACATATCAATAGTTCATTTATGTATGATATAGAGTTCATATAATTAGACTCTTGAAAGATTCGTATGAATTAATGCAATGCAATGGCTATTACAGTATAAACGAAATAAGCAAATGTTTTACCTAGGCTTTTGAATGTAGACGTAGAATTTTGTTTTCTTTGGTGGCTGCTTTCGTTGAGGATGTTTCCATTATGAATGCTTACCAGCCGGCTGGGACGTTTCCTTGCAGAGTTTCCTGATTTTCATGATTATTACTATCGGAGACAATTAGATATTGACGGAGATTTTCTAAGTTGTTACATTGACATTATTTCACGGGCAGATCTGCTGTTTTCTAGGACATCTGGGCTGGAGATAAACATGCGTTCCTAAGATCTTCTCAACACTGCATTTTGTTTGTTAACTGATCAATTAATTTCTGAACTGCACTCACTCAATAAATTTGTGAACTGATTTGTCCGATAAAAAAAAGGGTCTATTTATACCTGCACCTTGTTGTCTTTCTAATATCTCCGGCAAAGATCTGTTGTCAAATTCCAGTAATAATCATTTGATAAACGTGTTTTGGAAGATTGCTTAATTAGTAATAGCCATGCAATAAAACGTGTTGTTTTATTTTATTAATAGCCATTGCTGTGTTTTTAATGATAATCTTATTTTATTTCACATACATTTTATTTATTTACAAATCGCACATATATATGCACATATATTTTTAATACAATTTACTATTTAGTTTTAACATTATTTTTTCTTTAATTAAACTTGAATGAAAAGAGATTTGTATGTTTTAACTTTTTAAATTATATTTTTACGAATACTAATAAAAACTCTTTACTTCCTTTTATAACCCTTAGTTTAATTTCTCTAACGAAACACCCCTCTCCCCTTCTGATTAATTAATTGTAGCTTCTTTATTTCAAAACTAACGCTAGAAAACTATTTGATTTTTATCTTTTTCAAAAACAAACTGAAATAAACTCAACATTTAATTTTATGTTTCTCTTTAACGAAAGATTATTTTAATAATATAATTTTAGATAAAATTATATGTGCCTATATCAATATAAGTACAATATATATATAAAATCTAGTTACATGTGACTTTATTATTTTGTTATGTAATAAAGCATTGATACATTACGTTTATATATTTATTTATTCACATTTCACAAGTAATAAATTAAAGCATGTATTTTATATGTTAGCAAAACTTATTAATCTAGTCAAACAAATCCTGTCTGAACATAATCTAATATCACAAGTAGTTGTCGGTTGGTGTGGGTACGGTTATAAGTTACCCTCACAACTTATAAATATAATCTTTCATTAACATTCATATTTATATAAATTTATATATATGTTGAATTAAATATTTTCATGAATTGTTATTATAATAAAGAATAGATATAAGGAGAATATATTCATATAAACAGAGATAAATTTAGCTTTTTTTCCCTTCACAGTTTCATACCTATAAAAAATAGTTTTCTGAGTTAAAATCCATTTAACAATTTGGGTTTGAAGTAAAAGATGACATCCTTTTTCTTAAATAAACCTCAATAAAAGAACTATTATAGGTTAATGATCAAAAGTTGTTTAACCTCAGGAGAACTGTCAATTAGTAGTAATTGATAGTTTCCCGCCAACATCAAAAAAGCTAAACTTATTTCTGTTTACATGGACATAATTTCCTTATGACTAATTTTTATTATATATATATTATAGTGAAGAGGGTAACAAAATATTGCAGAAAATTTTTTGGATTAAATAATATATTTGTTGTTAAATGGTATATTAGCTGATATTAAATTATATAATGAATTATCTATTAATTCTCCAACTTGTTTCTGATCTTACTGAAACAATTGTCAGCATTCAGCATAAA
Organism: Epiperipatus broadwayi; assembly: GCA_028023455.1. Lineage (NCBI taxonomy): Eukaryota > Metazoa > Onychophora > Udeonychophora > Euonychophora > Peripatidae > Epiperipatus > Epiperipatus broadwayi. The sequence continues at coordinate 3,610,678 of JAQFVV010012495.1, forward strand.
ATTTTCAAGACATGTACAGTCAAAACATTTGAGTTAATATTCCATTTTCAAAAGAAAAGTAAATGTATTTCTTGATAATGAAATTAAAAACTGAAAGAATATAAAGATAAGAGAATCCTCAATAATTTCCTAGATAGATTTGAAGACTTGCAAAAACTGAAACTCGGCTTTGGATTTCTTGCGAATCTATTCATGGGTGTGTGCACAACAAATAATGGTTATTCAATTCTCTAAACTTTGGTTATCATATCATCTGCAGCAGTAATGAAACCAATAGAAGTAAACTCAAAGTAAAAATGATTTGAATATTTCAAATTTTCAATATCTGAAAGTGATTTTCAGTACAGCATACGGCCATGATTCACAATATACTATAATGAAGTTTTACATGATATTAATTTACATATATTGCTATTCATTATCACATTCTTTCAATCTCTTTATGTAAGCTTTAGCAATCAACAGATGCTAGTGCTTATTAAATCTTATCCTATCCAAATATCCCAGACTAGTTTCCAGCTTATGACTTACATAAGTTAGGAGCTTTTTGGATTTTTTTTTTGGAACAAAACATTTAGATCTTTTGAATCTAATGCACTTTTCCTCTAGCAATTTTTATTTTTGTTACTTTATCAAGCTATCAGTTTAAATTGAAATTTTTTCAATCCAAGCCTATTTGCTTACATAATTATCAGGATTTGAAACCAGTTCAGTTTCTATATAATATGATGACCTTAGTTTTTTTTATGAACTTTATCACTTTTATTCTTGGGCCAGAATTGGTACAAAATCAGTAATACATCATATGACAATAAAACATCACATGGTAAAATATTAGATAGAATAAAGAAATATATAGGAAAGCATGTACAATTGAAGAATTGTGAAACTCTTATAAATCAATATTTGATAATATATATAACTGTGACAACTTGGTGGTACAATAGAATACTATTCTATTTCAAGATTGCATCTCATATATTCAATGCTAACTAGTAATATATGTGTGAGTAGTAAATCTTTAGAAACAATAGTATTAAAAGAGACAATATTAATACATCCAATGAATTTAAGTTAGAACTTAGCAAAAACGTTTTAAAATATTAATAAACTTCATTGACAGTTCAGACATGAATCCATCAGTAAAAAAAAATAGTTGTTTTTTTTTTTAATCCACTGAACAGATAGTTGGTGCAAAAAATCTGAAATTCATCAGTAAATCTTCAAATAAACCATGGCAATGTATGAAGAAAAAAAGAGATATGAAAATATTTTTAAATGCTTCCATAAAAAGAATCAAATATTTGGAATTTTGTGAAATGATTTTTAAAAATGTTTATTGGCAAAGAATGCTGTAGAATAGAAAAGATATTGAATGAGAAGTTGTTTCAGATGAAAAGAAAAAAATATTACTATTATTAAAAAGAATTATATCATGAAGTATGCAGAATAGTTCCTCAAAAAACTATATAGTAATAAAGAACAAAAACACTACGTAATTCTTACAATTATAACAATATCTTTCAAAATTTCAAATAACTTAAATGAAGCATTAAGACATGCCACTAAATCTATGAAGAATAACAAAGTCTTGGGAAATTAATCAAATTATTGTCGATATTTTAAAATAAATAGCAAAGAAATAGAGAAATTATCGACAAAGCTGAATACAGAGCATCTAAATAACAAAGATGTATGTAGCAGATGGTTGAAAGAATGCAGTAGAGATTTGGAATGGTGAGAAAAAAATATATTAAAAAATGACAAATTTATCAGTTTTCAATTAGTTCTATATAGAATCTTTATTGTAAATGTTACAAAAAAATCTATCAAGAACTTTGGAACAAAACCAAACAACAATACAGATTAAACAGCAATTATAGTATAAATCACTTTCATATATTAAAATAAAACATAGAAAAGTCAATAAATATGGAACTGCCATATTTGTAGATTACAAAAAGGCTTTTGATTCTATAAATAGGTAAAGAAATTGTATGATGTGTTGTCTATATAATTATCCATACTTCCATCTATCCAGTCATCATTCCATTCATCCACCTATTTGTCTATCTACTTATATATTTATTTGAATGAAGAAAATAAAAAAAAGTGTCAAGTCAATTGACACATCAAAATCAATGAGCAAATATAACATAAGTAAATAAAAACTTAAATTAACATGTTAAAAATCAACAATAGACTTATGTTTTAACACAATACTTTACTTATTTTTTAATTATAGTGTTATTCAAATAATAAATTATAATAAAAATAGCCATGCTAGTTAGTGCTAACCCCAAGGTAAACCAAACATGAAATTTTACCTTCATAATCATCATCATCATCATCATATTCTTCTGCAATAGAATATTCTACTAAACTACCATTAGGATTTATCAGCAATGGCCCTGGTTGCAAATCCACATCTGAAATAATTGCATCAAATTTTAAATCAGAACTTACGTATAACTTTTCCAAAAATCTTATTAGTAACCCAATGAAAATTACTCTAAGAGATTATGACAATGAAGGAAGTTTGGTGCAAAAAGTCAAGACATAACAGTAGGAAAGTCAAATGCTATTACATAGCTTGCTTTTTTTTTAATTATTGAAATAATATTTTTGCATGTAAATTTTAAATATTTAAAATAGTTATGGTGCTTGATATAAATATCTGTCCTCTCATAAAAAAAAAAAAAATGATGTAATAGCGCACAAAATAGCAAGCAAGGTAAGCAAAAGATCACCATTACCAGCTAGTTACACATTGACTACAAAAAATATAACTGCAAAAAGAAGTTAATTCATTAAGCCATTATGTATGCTAAACTTCATGTTAAACAGCACTGACATAGAGACTTCAATATGTCTCACTATATTATCTATCTATAAACTTATTGCCAATTCTATTCATGGGAGGATATGTTTAAGAGATTTATCATTACGAGTGATCATCGATACTTCCTGGGAATATCTACAAAAAATTACTCAGTGTTGGAATTTTTCATCCATTGTGTAATTAAAAGATCTTATTGGCTGATACCTGAAAACATCCCTGGAATTAAGAAGTCATATGTAATCCAAAATACTATATATGTTAGAAATCAGACTGGATCATACATCACAATAATCTCAGGCAAGCCACAGATTGCTATGATATGATTTTGCACCATCGAATTTCATACAACTGACTACTTTTAAAATTGAAAGATAATTTTTTGTCATATTGTTCTTTGAGTCTAGGTGAGATTTATTTCATTTGTATTACTCTTCATGGATAAAACACTTTCTACATCAAGCAGCGCATCCTGTTTTTTTTAAAGTAAATATAAAATACTTTCTTTTACTTGGCTATAAAATAACAGTGTATCAATACTTCAAATAAAATGAGGATAATTTTAATAATGGTATAAGTAAGATTGTAATAACAACAACACATACATTATTAAATGTAATCAAACGTCTTAATTTATTAACTAGTTAACCCATTCAATGGCTACTATATTTAGTAAGTAAATTTTAATAATTTGCACAATATATCCAAATATGTTGCTCTTTTATTTAAAAAATATATCAAATCAATTAATTATTCAAAACATAAATAAGACCATTTTACTTCTGAAATCATTCCCATTTTTTAAATCTAAAAACATTAATCATTTAGAAATGTAAAAAATTGTTAGTAATGTTCCAAAGGCAGTTTGACGCTAAATAGGCAACTAAATAATATATATATAAAATTTGTTTTTTTAATTTATTCATTATATAATGTTCAGCATGATATGGTGTAGTGGATAGAGTGGCAGAGATTACTGGATTGTGATTCATCTCTATTATTCCCTGTGTTTAAATTTCTTATGAATTTCAGAGCACTAAATTATTCGATTATATATATATGATATCAAATTTGGGGTGGCAAAACTTGGCATTAGGCTTTTCAAAAATTTTCATATTGACCGAGATTTTCTAATTTCACATTAAAAACATTTATGTTATTTCAAAAAAGTATTCATACCATTTTCAAACATCTTTAAATTAAAGCTACAATAATCCATAAATTTAATTCCTCTGCATATTAATATATTATTTCAAATTTCTTTGAATTATTTTTTTCGCATCTTATATATATATAAAACTAAGAACCCGAATTTATAATTAAATTAAATTAGCCAAAATTAAATTAGATTGGTTTTTCTGCCAAGGCAAACTTCTCAAGAGCAAACCAATGTAACACTAAACAAATATATACTATCCCATCTTCCTGTTACTCCAATTCATATTCCAATTATCTTTAATATCAAAAATACTTTTAGGTAAGTTAATAGATTCAGAATTATAAATCTTTATTAAAAGTGACCTCTTTAATTTTTCTTTTCAAAGAAAACAATCTTAACTTGCTCAAAGATAATCTTATGGCTTGTAATTCTTTCATGACTATATAAAGCAGATCCAAGATATTTTCTCTTTATTCTTGTATTTTTCCTTTACGCTCAAATTATTATAAAAACAATGACATTCCTAAAAAAAAATTAACTTTTGTATTATTCAATAGATAATTTAGAGTAATACACTTTCTCAGCTCTATTTTCTTATTACTAAACATAATTTTTTCTTAAAATCCTATAAAAAGACAATTTTTTTAAAATTATCACTACTATAATTTCTATTAAATTAAATATCCTTAATTACTTTTTCAGAATAGTCTATACTAGTGGAAGTAGAGTTTAGTTTTTAGTAATTATTTTCACACTTAATATTTATAAATATATTGCACTTGAAAGCATCTTAAATCTATATCAAACTTTTTCAATGAACAATCAATTTAACTAAACTAACAAAACAAAAAAATATTTTAATTAATTAATTATCAAATAGGTAATCATTTCTACTAAATAAAATAATAACTTTGAAATTGTTATATTTTCATTTACCATTGTCAAACTCCATCCACTCAGAACTTTGACGCCATCTATTTCAGATAAATACCCTAATGATTATTACTAATCATTTGCGAAACTAGGGATTATCTCTAGCATAGATATAAACTTTAAATCTCAGTTAAAGAATTGTATCTTATTTAATTAATACCTTTAAACTGTCAATACATGAAAAATCATTACAGCTTTCAGAATGCATTAAATGACTCAGGCATAGTCTAAGAGCAACTACGTTCAGAAGAGAGCAAAACGTGAAAGTTAAAATATATATACACCTATATTTGTAAATAGAGATGAAAACTCCATCTAGCAGTAAAATAATTAAACAAATCCACTATACTTATATTTAGAAAACTAAAGAATAGAGCAGATTGTCTAACGTTTATGCTTTTTGATGTAAGTAATTTTAAATTTGTCAAACATGTTGAAGCTTTGAATAGAATTAATATTGATGCCCAAATGTTGGTCATCTCTGCTCTATTAAATTCATTCACTGAAGTTATTATTTAATATTCCTCATTTGGTTTATATTTGATTATTACATATGCAGTGGTTGTTAAAAATAAGACACTGTCTTTAACCTCAGCCTAATTACACGATTGCATAATTGACTGAGTCATAGTTTCAAATATCGTCAATATTAATTCCGCTTCAAAATTTCAACATATGGCAAACCTAGCTTCATTTAAATCAAAAACATAAAGAATAGTTGGTCCATTGCATCCTTTGGTTTGCTAAATGTAGTGTGGTGGGTTCAATTATTTTATGGCGGATGGAATTTGGTCACCTCTGCTCTATTTTCATATACATTTAATTGCTATGTGAAGTTATTGTTTAATAGTATTTATGTGTGTATTTCTTTTTTTAAGAAAAATAATAATTGAAAAGTACAGCCATATTCATAACAACAAACTTGACAATATGAAGACTCAACTGTATCTTCTTTTGTATCGACTACTTTATGGTTAGAAATGATTTTTTAAAAAAGGGTGATGAGTTCGTTATTCTTGCATATAGTTGAATTAATAATGTTTCCTTATATTTATTGTGTTTTGTTAAAAGAACAATTTATACAATGATCAAAATATTCCCTGTAATCCATGTACATATTGTACATCTTATAATTATAAGTACATATGATGAACCTTGACCTAAGATGTTACATGAAAATAACAAATGATGCATTGCCATTTAAAATAGATTGTAAATTTGTAGATGATTGTCACAGCACTGGGGAGAAAGTATAAAATAGTGTGATTATGCTTATTCACACAGATATATAAATCATCATGTGAAAAAAGAAGTATATTTATATCACTGTTTTCTGTATTTAAACACTTTGTAATTATATGTTTATGTTTACGATAATTATATTGAAGTAAAATATTTTTTAAAAAACCTCTTCCTTTCCATATTTTAAAACAAAAGTAATTTAATTTTGATAGGTGCAGAGAGGAGTTGCAACAGCATATCTAATATCCTTGTATAGAAGAATAGATGCATTAATAAAAAGGAATTGGTGAACTAGTATGAAAAATAAAAAAAAGTTTAAATATATATAGAAATAAACAGAATATTGGATGTGAGTTAATTTAGAATAACAGTAAGAAAAGTAGTTTGCTATTTAAGGCTCTAACAAGATCATTAGCAATGAGGGAATATACACAAATGGAGGAATGTGGGTGATTTGGTCTGCAAGTTATGTAAGGAAGGCATGGAAAATATTAAGCCCCTGTTAATTGAATGTAAATACTTTCAAGCAAAAAGGGTACAAGTAATGAAGTTGTGGGAGAATAAATATAAACAAAGTGATTATATAAACAATGAGTTCTTGGTTTTTATGTTAGGTTTGGAAAAAGATGGGGAATCTAGATATAAAGACTATAGAGTGGCTAAAGATGACGTTTTGAAAATGGTATGGAATACAATAGAGAAGAATATGGGAAAAACTTAAGAGTGGGTGGAAAGGAAAAGTAAGGTGGCTAACAGGTTTCTCTGAGCATGGTGACTGAGAGATTCCTGACTCTGATAAAGGAGAAGCCATAGCACATAGCATCTTATAACAGTTACCCTTAAAAATTATTCGAATATGGCCACTCATGATAACAAATTTATTAATATAAAAAATAAATGAAATATGATAGTGCATATTTTTTCAAAAATCTAAAAATCCGACTCATGCAATTAATTTTCTCATATTATAAATGAGCATTCCGCCCTCTGTTAATTCATTATTTAACTAAGATAAAATGTTTAATAATATTATAGGATATGTTTAATAATATAATTCTGTAAAATGTTAATTACATATGTTATTAGCTATTAATTTTTACAAGTATGTTTGCATGTATTTTATTTATTTGGAGATTGAATTATGAGACTGAATTTATTTGGAGATTGAATATTAATGGTAATAATGTTCTAGAACAGACGTAGACAATCTTGCAGCATGCATGGGTCCATTATGATTTTGTGTAGGTGCACTTAATTCATTATTATACCATCATAATTATGTTTTATTAAAACCATGTATGTTTTGTTTTCACTGTAAAATTTGCAAATGATTTTATTTCAATCGTTTTTATTGTATGAAACTTAAATAAATTGTCTTTAAAAATAATTTGTTTGTAATATATTCAGAAGTAAACCAATCTTCACACATGTTTTGTTTAATTTAAATTGCCACGCACTCATCCATAAGCAAAAATTTATTTTGCTAAGGGATGAGTGAGTGTCAATTTACATTAAACAGTTCATGTGTAAAGATTGGTTTACTACCGAATATATTACAATAAATACTGCATTATACAAAAATATTTATAAATATTATGTTTGCAAAATTTTTCTTTTAGTAGTACTGCCGATTTGCGATGAACAATGTTTATCTTATAAAGTCCATTGATCAAAAAAAGAAGTTGTCTAGATTTCAGACCATTCTGAAATATGAAGAGATCCATACTTGTAGTAACAAGACACCACTGAAAAAATTAAGAGACTGAAGTGGAGTTGGGCTTGAGCATATTTCTAGAAGCAATTATAATAGATGGACAGTTGAAATCATAAACTAGATTTCAAGAGATTGTAAAAGATCACACCATGTAATATGGATGAATGAAATAAGGAAGTGTGCTAGGGTAATGTGGAGAGGGTAGAGATTGGAAAAGATGGATTGAACTTGAAGAGACCTTCATCCTGAAGTGGAATAGTTGAAAATGATGATGATGATGCCTGCTTTAGAACATACTAAGTATTAAATTTTACTTGCTGTAATTTATATATATTTTAAAGTTTAAAAAAATATAACTTAATTTTGTACTTGATTTGTATATTCTCTTATTCTTCGCTTTCACTTTCTTTGCATATCTTCATATATTCATATAAATATATATTGCTTATAATACTTCTTTCATAAGAACTTCAATGCAAACAAATTTTCTTAAAAAACTTTCTTTTTCTTCATCAGAGCTTTATCAGACCTCCTCTGCTTTGCATTGAAGTGTAAATGAAAGAAGTATTATAAGCAAGATATATATAAATATATGTGAATACATGATTTGTTCCTACAAACCACATGAGGAACAAAGTAAATACTTAAATATACAAAAAAATTACTAGTAAATGTCTTGAATTATAACTTACCATCAATGTTTTGTATACTAGATGAACTGGCGGCACGGTGGGAAGGAGGTTTAAGGGGTTTAGGCCCTACAGTTAAAGGAAGTGGTTCAGGTGGCCTCTCGCTACTTCTTTGTTTTGCTTCACATCCAAAATTATAATAATTTTCATATAAAATTGGAGCTGAAATAAATGAAATATTTTAGTTTTAAGTTTTCTGTTTGAAGAAAATTGAAGTATCTAAGCAATGCACTACTATAATTAAATGATAATATTATATAGTTTCTTATTTTTTTAACATAAGTTATAACTAATGGATATTTATAGTTACATTAGAAATTCTAAAGAAGTCAAAGCTCAGTGTAAAACAATGAAACAACTTCCATCGTAAAAGAGCTTCATTTGCTTTATATATAAAAACAATTTTATATAAATTATTTAATCAATGGTATACTTAACTTCTAATACTTTTGCAATAAAACATTTTCAATTTGATTTACAATTACCTGTTGGACTATTTTCAACATTGAGATTTAATTGTTAGCTGCAGTAAGGAATTGCTGTCAGCTAAAAAAAAGGTCATTTGAACAAGACAAATTCCCAATGTCCACTCCATATTGTCATTGAAGATGTCATTACTATGTAATTATTCAATGTAGATGGGCTATTTTCCAATGCACCAGTCAGCATGCTGAGTTTTTTAGCTTAATAACTCTTGAGTTTAAGATGAAGAAACATCACAGACATTTTTCTCACTAGCCTGGATAGTTCTTATCTAAAATATTAGTTTAGTTTCTTTGAAAGTAGAATGAATGTGTGTGTTAATGATCTCTCTCTCTCTTTTTCAATAGATATTTACAATCATAAAAGATAAAATATGATCTTTATTCCCAGAGGTTGTAAAGTTGCTGGTTACTGCGACAGTTGATGGGATGCGGAGGGTCCTAAGCATCTCTTGACTGCAGATCCAGACCGCTATTCAATGAAGATTTTTATTTAGGTATCTATAAATATAAATGACGTCCAACTAATGAAAGACTGCATAATAACTACTCTTTCTTATTGCATTGCCAAATGTATACCATATAATTCTAAATCATCCATGCACTTTACTACTGTTACACAATGCTTTATTTACCACCCTCTTTTACAGTTTACAGTTTCAACTGCCCTGGCAATCTTCTTCAGAACTTTTAATCTCCTAACTTCAATGCTAAATATGAACTTTTACACAATGCTTTATTTAACACCCTCCTTTACAATTTACAGTTTCGATTGCCCCAACAATCTTCTTCAGAACCTTTAATCTCCTAACTTCAATGCTAAATTCTTATTTAGCATTGAGGTTAGGAGATTAAAGTTTCTGAAGAAGATTGCTGGGGCAATCGAAACTGTAAACTGTAGTAAAGTGCATGGATGATTTAGTATTATATGAAAGACTGCATAAATTGAAAGAAAAACAAACTAATATTATGGGATACTGTTGTCCTTTATGAAATTAGAAAAAAAGATGAAGAGACAATTGAGTTAAAAAGTGAATATGTATTTTACTACAAAAGCTTAAATATTGGAAGCACAAATGAAGTGTCATTCATTATAGATAAAAAGTGGAAGAACAATGTGGAGATTAATAGTGACATGGACAGGTAACAAAAATGGTTATTGAAGTTAATGAAAAACACCAAATACAGATAATTTAAGGTTTACACTCTAACAAATTCTCATTGTGATGAAGAAGTTGTGAATGTTTATATGGATGTACAATATGTTTTTGTTCGGACCAAGCAATATTTTAAAACTGTCATGGGTGATTTTAATGCAAGAATTGGTAAATGATTGAAAGATAAAAATGTATGGATAAATTTGATTATGGTGTTAGAAATGAGAGAAGGCACACACTTTTGGAATTCTTTTTGAATTCTTTCTTTGAGAAAAATATTAAATGAAAATGGACATGGAATCATACAAATGAAAGTACAGTAGAATTGAATTATATTTTGATTTTAAAAAAATTATATATTTCAAGACTGCATAATTCTTAATAGATTTAGCACAAGCAGTGGCCATCGATTAGTGAGATATAAGATACATGTAAATGCAAAACTAGAAAGATGAAAACCATTAAGAAAGACAGTACTAACAGCTGATATCCCTAATCTTCAGAAACACTCTAATGAATATAAATTAAAGCTTGCAAATTGTTTTAAACTATTAACAGACTTTTTCAGATTTGACTGAATACTCTATTAAGAACTGCAAGAAAGATAGCTGGTACAAAAAAAAAAAACAATTTATCAATGATAGTGAGGCAATTGAATGTATAAAGAAAAGAAGGCATATGAAAATTTGTTTAAATCATCAAATAATAAAAACTGAATATATAGTTTTGTAAAATAAGATAGAAAAGAATGAATAAGGATATAGGAACTATATAATGAATTGGCAAGAGAAGCTATAGTCAAAAATAATGAAGTCACAAAAGCAGAAAACAACATCTTGATGTTCAAAAAAATATTACTTCTGCGATAAGAAGATGAAACTAAATGGAAAAATGATATACAGTAATAAAATAAATATCTTATTTAGTAATAAAAAATAAGAAAACAAAATACCCCTATAATTATTAAATATTCTGAATTCCCCAGCTTGAAAACATGAGATATGCAATTTAATCTCCGAAAAAGAGAAAAGGACCGGAAATAGTGAAATTAGCAATATTTTAAAAGAAGTAGAAAAAATTACTGGCAAACATATAAATCAAAGGTTTGAATGATAAAATGTGCCAAATGATTAGAAGGATGCAGTAGCCTGTAGCGATACTGATACTTAAGAAAGGTGATAAAGAAGATATTAGAAATTATAGACCTATTAGACTTCTGCTAATTCTATATAAAATCTTTACCAAAATAATTTACAACTTGTTAACAGTAAACATTGGTTTTAAACCAATCAAAACAGAAGCTGTATTTAGCACAGTGGATGATATTCAAATACTCACAGAAATTATAGAAAGGACCAGTGAATATAAGTTGCCATTATGCTTTGGATTTATAGATTACAAAAAGGCATTTCATTCTATAAGCATTTCTAATGATTTTATATCATCGGGATGTAGACCCAGGTATTGTATAATCTAACCAAACACAACAGCAGTGATTATATATGGTGATACTATGAAGATTAATAATGAGAAGGGTGTTTTACAAAATGACTCCATATCTCAATTTTTTTATCGTAGCTTTACAAAAACTGTTTTGTGGATTAAAATGGAAAGCTGAAAGAGTAAAATAAATCAGGACTATTTAAGTCATTTAGATTTTGCTGACAATGTGATTGCTTTTGCAAATGATGCTTCATAGCTTCAAGAAATCTTGCAAGAATTATAAGAACTAAATATAATTATGATAAAAAATTAAAGTAATGTTCAATGTATATTCTTAGAAGGAAATAAAAGAATGATAATCATGAAGTAGAAAAAATTAACAATTATAAATATCTTGACCAGATTATTAATACATATGGAAACATAACAGATGAAATAAACAATAGAATTGAACTTGGATGGATTGATTTTAATAGAAATAATGTACTATTAAAAGGAACCATGCCTGTATATTTGAAAATGAAAGTGTTTAGTAGATGTGTTTTACCATTTTTTATTTATGTATCTGAGACTGGAACACTTAGCAGAAGAGCAATATAGGGATTTCAGATCACCTGCCAATGTATGGAGAGAATACACAAAAAAAAACATTTAACAGAAGGACAATACATACAGAGAGTTCAAATCACCCGACAAAGTATGTACAGAATATGTGAATAAGAAAACAACAGATATTACTATCATCACTGAAAGATTTAAGAACTTGAAATAGGCTGTCATAAATGGATAGTCGAAGTTTTTAATTGGATCCCAAAAGATCATAAATGATCTAGGAAGATTCCACATATGAGATGGGAGAATGAAATAAAGAAATTCGCTTTGCATTATAGAAAAGAGGTTGAGGATCAGATAAACTAGATTAAATTTGGAGAGACCTTCATCTTGCAGTGGATCGACAATGATGTTTTAAAATGTTTTTTAAAAAAATTCTAATTTTACTTATATACATTTACAAATCCTGTATATTTAATTATTAATAATAATCCACAGATTAATATATATATAATATAAAGAGCATGCTAAAGCTCTAAACAAGCTTGTGTAAAGCTATTAGCATGCTCTTTATATTACATTTATAAATACAAGCTAAATAAGTCACATACTGTATGACTTGATTTCACCAATATATATATATATATCAAGTGATATCATTTCCCCCCCTTCTTTAGATGCTGCTAGTCTGATTAACATACAAACACAAAAATGAAATCAATAATCTTTAGATTCGTGGCTTTTAATTTTAAGGTGATGCTCTAACCAATGAAGCTATTCTAACAAAGGTATGACAGTAAAAATTTTATATAGTTATCAATAAGACTCATCCTGAATTCTTCATTTTTTTAAAGGGAATGTGAATGAGTGATTTCCAAACATTATGGATTAACACTTTCCTCTTGACAGTATGAGCAGCTTCTTCATATTTTCTTTTTACTTTTTTCTTGTCACCAAACAATCTTGACATGTCATAATAAAACATATCTTTGCAGGTTCATGCATTATCTGATATTTTAGACATGACAGTTTTTTTCTTTCCTAATCATCACTCTGCATTCTTTTAATCAATTTTTGATGGAGCAATTGGTTTCACTGATTATATGTCATTCCACATTCACAAGAGATTTCATGAATAAAGTTCTTGTTTCAAAAACATTTCAAATTTAAATATTATAGAGCTTAGGATTCCTCAATACTTTCCTAAGCTGTTCTAATATTATATTAATTGCAGAATATCTTTAGTTTGTATGCTATTTCTGGTTTGTGCATATACACTACATTATTTGTAATTGGACTTTCTTTTGATATTTTGCCTATATAAAATTTCTTAATAATAGCTGATGGAAAATCATTCTTCACAAGAATCAATTGTATGACTAACTTTTTTTTCTAAGTCACTGGTTTTTAAACAAATTTCTTTTGTTTTGTTCCATGATGATAGTATAACTCCAATTTTTGTGTTTCTGTCGTGAACAGTATATAAATGCCAAGTATTTTTCTGTATATGTGGATTTACTATAAATTGTAGTTTTGATTTTGCTATGAGAAACATCTACTAAGAATGGTAATTTTTATTCTTGTCAATTGGAGAGATGTTTTTGATGTGTACCCAAAATATTTGTCACAATGCTTGACCATGTTGCTATACAGTAAATGTATCATTAGAATAGTAAAGCCAGAATTTTGGTGAAGATGGACTTACTACTTATGGCTATGGTTTCCAGTTTTTCCAAGTAAATGTTGCTACTCAAGGATGATAGTGGTGAGTTCACGGACATTCGTGCTTTTGTTGGAAGAATTATGTGTTATATTCAATGTATGTTAACGATATGCAGAATTCTAAAAGTTCCATTATACTACAAATAGAAAGAGTTCTGATTTGTAAACTATTATCCTTGTTAACCTGTTTCATATAATAAACTATATTTATAAATAAATTTTTGAATTATCATTATGCCCATTCTTTTTATTTTTATGTTGTTTTAATTAATTCCACAATATTTTTAGAGTCCCTAACAAATAACTGTATCCTGTACATCAAAAAACCAAGAACTTTAAGAAGTAATCTTAAGATGAATTTCTACATGTAACAGTAAGTCTTCATGGAATCTAATCCTTATGAATTTTTGGTAGACAATAAAGATATAGAATTTTGTTGAAATACAATGTTAATTTACTTCATTTTGAATCAATGATATATGCTGAGGTTTTTGGATTAATGCTTGTATCTTTGTTTCTATAGCTCATTTAGAACTTTTCCCCATCTTTTTGCATATATATTAGTCTGCTGTGATAAGTTATCTTCTTTTGTTGTCGTATTCTATTGTAATCATCACAATTGTAGTACTGTCTTTGTCAGTAAAGAGAACTATTATAGATTTTGTTTAGTTTGCGAGATTCAAAAGCTTCCTTCTCAATATGTCAACTTGAAAGTAGGGTTTTTAAAGATTTCCAATTAAACCTCCAATTTAGACACAAAAACTGAGATTGCTCAAACAGTAAATGTTGTTCTTTTAAAAGAAAGAATAAATGCACAAATATTTTTCAATTATCAAATCTTTAATTTCATTTATAATAAAGAATATTTGCTAAAAAATACAGTAAAAATATCATATTCCAAATTGAATAAAAAATTAGAGAATGTCAAAAAAAGAGAAACTTATAAAACTATATGAGCATACCAAACATCATAATTCACCATATAACCTAGTTAAAAATCTTACTTCTAAATGTCAAAAGATGCTGCAATTTCAGTTCGTGAAAAAGAATTAAACTTTGCAATTACACTAATGAATTTCTCTTTGTTAGATTTAATGACAACATCTAAAGAAGACCCTCAAAGTTTCCCTGATATAGTCATAAGAAAATTATGCTGGAGAATAAAAACATTATTTGAGAGACACCAAAAACTCATATCAAATATTACTAATACTGAAATGAATACTATTACATTTCTCACAAACTAAATAAATCTATAATCATTCTCCCCCCCCCCCTTAAAATGGCAAGATTATGGTTATAACAGATGCTAATGATTAGAACAATAAAACAACAAAACTCCTATCAGCAGACCAATGCAAAGGAATGGCAAAAAAATCTTATATCAACTACAAAAACAAAGCTATAAGCATTGATTAGAATATATTGCAGATACTTTACTGATATAAAAAAAAAAAAAAACCAAAAGCATACTTCAGAAAAATTTCCTATTTCTCTGGTCTACTTAAAATTGGTAAAGACTTTGTTCTATTAAGATCTATTGCTAGACCTAAAAAAAAAAATCACTATGTCAATGTTTCTTCTCAATGTTCTTAATTCTTTGGCAGGAATTCTAAACACTTTAAGGTATTAATTAAGATCATAAAAATATAAATAACTGACATACTGATGAGCTTTGATATGGAAAGGTTATTCACAAGTTTACCCTGTGGGAAAACATTGTCTATTATAAGAAAAGGATTAAATGAAGATAACAGTTTACAAACCAGAACATCCCACCAATATCACTTCTACTCAGCAACATTTACAGGGGAAATCATGAAACCACAATCATAAATACTATTTCCTAAATACCTAAACCCTCAAAATTCAGCCTCATGTTGATGACACATTGTAAGACCACATAGTAAAATACCATAATAAACATTTTGGACAACATCTTAATAATATATCTCCTTCAATTAAATTCACAACAGAATAAGAACAAAATTGCTATTGTTATATTGTTTTGAGATAAGATTTCCATACAGCAAAATCAAAACTACAGTTTTTAGCAAACCCACACATTTACAAATGCATGCAAACATGACACATTCAAAAAGGTAGTTATTCTAAAACTATGGAACAAAACAAAACAAGTTTGTTCACAAGCTAGTGATTTGAAAAAAGACAACATAAAATAGGCAACAAAAAGAATATACATATTAGAGGCAGCTGAGAAACTATAGAAAACCAACAATCAATATAATATCTGAATATCTTTCTAAAACCATAGAACATTATAAGGAATCCTAATCTCTAGAAAATCTAAACATGAAATGTTGAATAACAAGAACTGTATCTACTTATGAATGTGAAAGGACATATATTGGTGAAACCAGCCTTTATATTGAAAAAATAATTTAAAAAACAGAAATTAATGATTAGAGAGAAGAAAATAGATATAGCTAAAATAGAATTACATATGTAGCAATGAACATATGTTTGATTTAGAAAAGACGAGCAAAAAATAAAAGGAAAAGTGCTTGCAAGATTATAACAAATAGTCCCATAAGTCAATTTAATGAAATACTACAATATTTGAAAATCATTCATAAATTTTGCTTTTAGGAAAAAAAGGAAGGAATTTAGGAAAATCCTCATTGATTAGTATATAAAATTTCTATTAATCATTGTTTTTGACAGAATAGGTTAATTGGTTAGAGCATCTCAACAACAGGTTTTTAGAATTTCACTAAGTTTCATTCCCACGCTGATTCTGGAACATATTCAGGTTGGCAATACTTGAAGAAGAGAAAAACTAACTTGAAACATGGAATGATGTACTAACTAGTGTTATTGCTAACAGTCAAATGTATTTAGAAGGCTGTAAATAATGTTTGAATTTTTCTAATAGCACTTAACAATTACAACGTAGATGGTTGAAATAGTCCAATTAGGAGTGACAAGCAAAATAACTATCATCATAAGCTTTCAGACAAACATTTTAAATTTCATTTCAACTATCTCTAATAATTAGTGCACTTAGCAGTTCATAGCAGTAGTAGGGTCAGGGATTTAAGAATTAAAGATTCCTGAATCGATTGTTAGCTGAACAAAGTGAAAAAATAATTTCAAGTGTAGCTGTCCTTATTCCAAACAAAAAATAAAAAAAGACCAAGAAGAATAAAAAAATAAAGATGAGTATGTGAAAATTATTCAACCAATCCATAAATGTCCATATACATGTATGCATCAGATAGTGGTTCTTTAGTCTATTTATTATAATTTGTGATGCTGTATTTTAATCTCTTGTGGAATAATTTTTCTTTCTGAGAGACTTCAATTATTTGCCAAATGGTAACTCTCCAATATATTTTATATTGATATAAGCAATCAATACTGGATCATTTTAATCTCTTCTGAAATATTTTTATAATATTAACAGAATCTGCCTTCCCTATGGATAGGCATACTCAAGTATATCCCTTTTTTTAAAAAAAAATTATGTTACTATTTATTTTTATCACATGTCCAATTCAATAAAGATATACATTTTTATCATATGTTCAATCCAATAAATATATATATTGACGATTATCATCATCATACTGAAGAAGTGGAATACCCTACTAACATATTTTCAGAATCTAAAGAAGTAACCTTAAAAGAAATATTTTTCTTGCTGTTATATTATGCCGATAGAGGGAGAAAAAGTCTCTATTTCATACAATAAATATGACAGAATATAGAATTATGTACAATTCATTTAACTGTAATAGCCATATTATTATGATGATATGCACTATCTGTTAAATGTTGTAACTGCATAATAGTGGCTACAACTTTATCTCAACATCTATCTTTCAATCTAGATATCTATCAAGATATAGATATTATTTACGCACAGGAAAAT
Organism: Epiperipatus broadwayi; assembly: GCA_028023455.1. Classification (NCBI taxonomy): domain Eukaryota; kingdom Metazoa; phylum Onychophora; class Udeonychophora; order Euonychophora; family Peripatidae; genus Epiperipatus; species Epiperipatus broadwayi. The sequence goes on from JAQFVV010012495.1 coordinate 3,628,505, forward strand.
TAAAAAGGTTTGAAATTTTTCACAGATAGCGATTCGTTGATATTAAAAAAAAAAAGTAAAATAAATTCCAGTTTTAACTGGGGTAATGAGTTTTTAAAAATATATTTGATAGTACGATTAAATATCTACATCACTGAAATCCATTATAACAATAGATAGTTTAAATAATGAAAACAGTTTTAATTTAAATATTACTATCATTAATACATTAAGAAGATTAATGTAACAAGACAATTTCATAACAATTTTAACAACAATTGTCTTTATTTCCCTCTCTTGAAAACTTAAGTCATCAATGAAATAGGAAAGAATATTCTTTGAGAAATAATCGTATTTCAATGAAAGCTTATATATTTAAATTTCTTGACTTACTTTAATCTAGATACATGGATAATATATGCTCTCCCCTCCAATACATTTTTTTAATTCTCAAGTGGCTGGGCCATAATGATGCACTGACTATACTCCACATGATTGTAATATTAGCCATCATACTACATATAAAATGTACTTAAGGAATGTCGGCACTAATCCCTTCAATGACACTATACTTTCAAAACAGCTTCCTCCCCAGGGTTAAGATTTTATTGATAATTATGTTATTTTATGGTCTAATATCCAGATTACTTTTTTTCCAATTAAAAGTTTTCTTATAATAATTACCATACATATGTATCATGCCTATGGTCTGGGGTTTGAATCAAATCAGATGAACTTAGGAATATTTTAAGATCATAAACAAGCTTAGGAATTTTCTTTCAGGCCCATAATTAATCAATCTAACTATATAGAAGAGATTGATAAATGTGTGCCTTATTATTATTAAGTAAATAGAAAGGCCCTAATTAGTCTAAATAAAAAATCAAATATAACAATGCAGTCTAGTGGGAGATGAATCGTACTCTTAAAGATATCTTTTTTTTTTTTACTTTTCAGTTTGCTTGAAATCTTGTGTTATAAGAAATGTTTCCCATTTATGAGTCAACTTTGTTTAATATGTTTTATTACATATTAGATAAACTCTTAAAATCTCCATTTCACCTAACACTTTCATGAAATGTATGAATAAAGACATCTGAAAATTTTAAGATTACGTAACTAGAATATGGACTTAGAATAAGATTGCTACATGACTTTAAGATAAATTAATCTTTAATTAAGTTTAAAGCATATATCTGGCTAAAAGTGACGGGATAATATATAACCCCCTAAATAATTAGTAATAAACATCAATGTAGTTATGATAAAGTAGATGGTATCAGAGTGTGAGTGTAGAAAGTTTGGCTCTCATAAATCAAACATGATGCCGGAATATTGTCATGTTAAAAATTTAATGTCAAGAATGTTTGCAGCATGGCTATGGTTTAAAAACTTCAAGGTATTATAATAAATGTAAGAAATATTATCTGAATTATTTAATTACATCTTAAATTGGTTTTGATATTATTTGAAAATAAGCTGAAATTAAACTCACCTGGCCTATCCCAACTAGTGTGACTATTTTTAATAAATAATTGAATATCTGCATCAACATCACATTTTTCCAGAGACTTCCGTACTGCTTCATTCATCTAATATGTATATAAATAAATTTTACTAATATCAAAATTGGAAAGGAATAAAAATCCTTATGCTGCTCTTCCATAAAATAATACTCAGAAAATAACAATAATTCTTTACAACAGCTATATAATCAAATAACAATTTTATACATAAAAAGCTTTTTTCAGCATCTGCTTTGGTGCCCTTTTCAAATGTTACTAATCTATTTAACGTTAACGAATCACCTGGCATAAAACCATCCAGTGTCCAATAATGGAATTAAAACAAACAATAATAATGCATGTAATATTGTTTGACATATTATTACTTGATATACAATTGAATATTTGCAGATTATTCGATTATATCATAAGGGTTTGATTTGTCAAATTATATTATATGCATTATTTTTGTTTGTTTTAATTCCATTATTGGACACTGGATGGTTTTATGTCAGTTGATTCGTTAACGTTAAATAGATTAGTAACATTTGAAAAGGGCACCAAAGCAGGTGCTGAAAAAAGCTTTTTATGTATAAAATTATTATTTGATTATATAACTGTTGTAAAGAATTATTATTATTTTCTGATTATTATAAATAAATTTATACACATAGTATATACATCTCCTCCCCTCTGCTTGTTTGACTTATTGAAATAAGACAAATGGAGAGTGGCACTACTGTACAGAGAATAAATGAAAACTTTTTATGTGTAAAACATATATAGTAAATCAAACAAAGATATATAACAAATATAGAACAAATCATTATGTAAATATTACAAAGCTACTAGAATTTAGTTATGAACTTAAATTCTGTTTGAATTCACAACAAAAATGTGTATGAAGATAAATGTTTATTGTTAAAAATAAACAAATACATATTTCATTTATTAATAAATTGTTATGAATATATTAAATAATCTCAATATTCTTTTAAATTTATATAAATAAAGATACAATAAAAGACAAATGATTCCCAAGATGCATTTCATGCTGAATGGCATTCATCAATTTGTCCAGGTCACTAACTTTCATATATATCTTTATTATATGAAAAATATTTATCTATATTAAATAATTACATTTTGTCTTTTATATCTTTATTTATATGAATTTAAAAAAAAGTGGTAATATTGAGGCTATTTAATTATATATAAGAGATAGTAACCTGGACCAACTGATGAGTGCTGGTTCATTATGAAATGCATCTTGGGGGTCATTTGCCTTTTATTGTATCTTTATTTATATGACTTTATTTATATGAATTTAAAAGAATATGTGGTAATATTGGGTTATTTAATATATTCATAAAGATATTACACGTGGGAAAAAGAAATGTGAATAATTGTGTTTCATTTTAAAAAATCAGATATATTAATCTTTAATTGAGTTATGAAATTTATATCTGTGCTAGAGATAATTTCTAGTTTAGAAAATGATTAATAATAATCATTACTATATTTATCTAAAGTGAATGGTGTCAAAAATGTGGGTTGAGTTAATTTGATACTTGTATAATTCAAAATGTGATTATTTAATATATAAATTGCTCTTTATTGAGCTTACTGTGACATAATATAAAATCATAGTTTTAAATTCATAAGTTGTTATGATTTTAATTACTGCCCTGTACAATTTAATAGAGTGATGAATTTTGAAATTCGAAGTCCAAAAGATCACAATTTCAGTTTGAATTTCATATGAATTTATGAGCAAGAAACCATTTGATTTTTTCCAGAGATGGCACTTTAATGCTTTGAAGAATAATAAGAAAAAATAAAAAAAAACTAAAGAATGAATAAAAGATAGAAAAAAAGATGTAGAGATTATAAACAGAAGGAAAGGTTATGAGTAATAGCTTCTTAAACAAAAAAACAAAAATAGTTAAAATAGAAATGGAATGAACTTAATAAAAAATTAATGGAGAAATAAGAAAAAAGTGAATATTATACCAGTAAATACAAATAGAAGAAAATAGGCAGATAGAGAAGAACTTGGTAAAAATTACTTAATGAATTTTAAATGAAAACTTTGCATGAAAAAGAATTGATATGATTCATTAGAAATCTTAATTTATGAGGAAAATGTACAGAATGATGAATGCAAATATTGAATAGTATAAGTAGACAGAACAAAGGAAAAGCAAAAGAATTAGATGTTATAATTTCTGAAATGATAATAGAAATGAGAAAATATGCAAAGTTAACTTTAAGAGAAAATTTTAATAAAATTATATATTAAGATTCCAGATGAATGGAAAAGAGGGAAAAGTAGATTATCTGAAATAAAAAAATTTACATTTTTAAATAGCTACAGATTATGAATAATAATTTCCATAGTTTATAAACTATTACATAATCTTAAAATTATAGGTTAGAACTAAAATGCTTAAAAAATTAAAATTTTGTGAAGAAATTCAGAATGGATTTTGCCCAGGGAGAAGGATAATGGATGATTTGTCTATAAGTCTCAGTTAATTGAAATGTCTTATAAAATAAAAATAAAAGGTTAGCATTTTTTAGATAAAGAAAAGACTTATGATAGAATGGATAGAAACAGATTGTAGGAAGTCTTGAAAATTTGAGAAAATATTTCAGGTTGCTAATAATAATTTTGAATTTTTATAAGGAAATGAAAAAGTTCCACTTTTATCTAAGTCACTAGTTATAAAGATAATAAATATATTAAGCCAATAAACATCACATGATTACCATTTCTTATGCTTGCTTATAACTGTTATTAAAACAGGCAAAACTCACTATATGTATTGCCACACACAGCAAGCTAGAGTAATCAATGGATGCAAGAAGGCTTGTGCATAAAATCCCCATCTAGTGCCTACTCATTCAATATCCCCAGACTAGTTTCTGGTTTGTGGCCTTTGTCAGTGAGGAGCTTTGTATCTGAGAGCACTGCACCTAGATCTTAGGATTTAATGCAACTCTCTAGCAGTCATCTTTTATCTCCACTTAACTACAAAACTATGAGTCTTAAATTGAAAACACCACAATATTTTCAATCCAAGCTCTTTAGCTCATATAGTCATATAGGTCTGAACTCAGTTCAGCACTTATACATTTTGGTGTCTTTGGTTCTTTAATAACCAAAATGTGTAGGTATTGAAATGAGTTCAGATCTATATGACTATATGATTCTAATGAGCTTGGATTGAAAATATTAAGGTCTTTTCAATTTAAGACTCATGGTTTTGTATTTAAGTGGAGATAAAATGTGGCTGCTAGAGGGTTGCATTCTAGGTGTAGTTCTCTCAGATCCAAGGCTCCTCACTAATGAAGGCCACAAGCCAGAAACTAGTCTGGGGATATTGGATGAGTAGACACTAGATGGGGATTTTATGCACATGCCTTCTGGCATCCATTAATTACTCCAGCTTGCTGTGTGTGGCAATACGTATAGTGAGTTTTGCCTGTTTTAATAAATATATTACTAATATTCTAAGGAAAAAAATATGATATTAGCAAAGTCTTGATCAAACCAACTTGTCAATAAACAACAACTACTAAATATACAGCTTGGACTATGTGAAATAATATTTATAAAGAAATAATTTCCCAATGTGCATATTGTAAGAATTATTTACAAGACGTACTTTCTAGAAGCAATAGTTTCAGTAATTTATTTGTAGGATTACTAAAATTATTACAATTTACATCTTAAACTTGATTTGATTTGATCAATACTTTATAGTAATGGCTGCTAATATAATATTTCATAACTTTTGACTATCAATGATTGATTTACTATCCATATAAAAATATGAAGTTAAGATAAAAGTGGTCCATTTTTTGTCTGCTTAATAAATTATAATTTGCATTGGTTAAAGAGAAAGTGTTATTCATAAATTTATTAAGATGATTTTAGAAAGTCTGACGTGTAAATTATTATGGTATATATATTGAAAGATTATTTCTTTATAAATATTGTATATGTGTGTGTGAATGTGTGGTAGATAAATAAAACAGGTTTTAAAAAAACCTTCACAAGCTAAAGACTTCTTCTGCGTCTATCTAAGAAAAAGACAATATTTACTATGTTAGTTCAATATTGCTTATGAAGATTTAATTTCCTTTCTTATTTTATCCTCTAGTTAATATATATAAAATCAGAAGAAATAATATAAACATCACATGATCACCATTTCTTATGTTTGCTCTTAACTGTTATTAAAACAGGCAAAATTCTCTATACGTATTGCCACTCAATGCAAGCCAGAGTAATTAATGGATGCCAGAAGGCTTGTGCATAAAATCCCCATCTAGTGCCTACTCATCCAATATCCTCAGACTAGTTTCTGGCTTGTGGCCTTCATCAGTGAGGAGCCTTGGATCTGAGAGCACTGCATGTAGATCTACATAAGCCTTCTGCACAAGCCTTCTGGCATTCATTGATTACTCTGGCTTGCACTGAGTGGCAATATGTATAAAGAGTTTTGTTTGTTTTAAGAAATAATATACAATGGAGTCATGAATTATACTATGTTATCCAATGAAAGATATTTGGCAGCTATTTTTTCTTTCTCTGAGCAGCATACGCGATTACATATGTATTAATAAAATTTTGTCAGTTTATGTGGAATGCACATATATTTTATTTTTCTTTTATTAGCCTTTCCAAATTTGACATGGTGCATTTTGCATTATAAAATATTATCTGAGCATAGTGCTAAAAGATTTTACAAAATTTTAGAATAGACTAAAAGTTTGTTTTAAAAATGTTAAAATTATTAGGGAGATGTAATTTCTTGATAACAAGTTTGCTATTATGTTCTTATAAAAGAAAAAAAATTATTAAAAAATAATAATACTGCCTAGAGAGTATTTATTTTATTTTACAAATAAAAATGCAACAGTTAATTTTCTTTCTTTTTCTTATTGCTTCAGTGAATGCATGAGTGGACACATATTTAATAAAATGTCTTAATCTCTCCTTAATTTATTATTAAAAACAATGTATGTAGTGTCAAAAACCAATGAAAAGATTGGTTTTTGATGCTATATAACTCAGTGGGAAATAGTTATTTCCGCTTTGCAATTACAGAATATTTAGAAGTTACAATTATTTATTTATTATTAGTTTTACAATTTTGTTTACATTGCAATCTTTATTTATATTATTACTATACCCATAAAGAAGGGCCATGTTGTATTTAGGTGCATGTTGAAAAGTACTGCACACTTGTAATTTAATAAACAAAAGAAATGTTATTCCAATCATGGTTTATCAACAAAATGTTAGCTATTATATGTTATATACATTTAATGTGAGGCGAGCGTTGAACAAAATATACCATAGTTGTATTTTTATACTGGACTATTTCCATCATCTAATATGTGTATTGAATGTCTTTAGAAAAATTAACTTTATTTAAATATTCCAAATACATTCAATTATTAGTAATAACACATCAAACAGGTTAGTATATGCACAATGTTTCGAGAGGTATTATTCTCCCCTCTTCTTCATGTGTTGCTGGCCTGACTAGTGATAGTACTAGCATGGGATTTGAACCTGGACCCTTAGATTCTTGAGTATGGTTAGAGTGTTACCTTAAAATTCAATACTCAGGTTTGAATCCCATGCTAACTTGTTTGATGTACTATTACTAACAATTGAATGTATTTGGAATATTTAAATAATGTTAAATTTTTCTAAAGACAATCAATACACATATTAGATGGTGGAAATAGTCCAATATAAAAATACAACTAGAACACCATCATCACAAACTTTTAGAAAAACACAAAATATACCGGAGTTCCACAGCTTCACTGTATAATATGCTCAAAACTTTGAAATAAATTCTATGATATATAAAATACCAATATACAAAAATAAATAAAATCTAAAGCCAGTTTTCAGCATGACTGTCATTCTGAATAGCATTTCATATTTAAACATTTAAAAAACAAACCTCATTGTCATACAATATTAACATTCCCACATGAATGACCAACATTCCATAAATTTATGTTCATTAACACAATATTTATAATGTTTATTTAATAACTTATTCATCATATTTATAAAATATGCTTTTTTGATTTTTCTTTTTTTCAAATCGTTTTCCATTAGCAAAATAAAAACATCCATTACAAATAACATAATGTTCTGCAAATAGATTTAAATCTATCCACAGATTATTTATATAATTAGTTATGTTATTCTATGGATAGATTTAAATCTCTATTCGCAGTATATTCTGTTATTTGTAATGGAAGGTTTGCTTTGACAATGTTTTTTTTTTTTTTTGCATGTGGAAAATGATTTGAGAAAGAGAAAAATCAAAAAAGCATATTTTATACATAAATAGACATTTTTTTGATGTATAATTATTTCTTTTAGGTTTTACATTACCTCATCTTCACTAACACAATTTCCTGAGCTAATATTGGCAGTCATCCATAAACAATTTCGTAGAAACTTAATTCGTTCTTCTTCCATTTGTTGAAATATCTACAATTAGAAAAAAGTTTTAAATAATTTATTTAGACAAATATACAAGATAATATATATAATCCTAATGTACACACTCAGGTAATGATTAGAACTACTTATTTTCATGCACCACAAATGAATTTATAATAATCTAAATCTTTATTATAATAGACTCATGAATTTATAAGGTGACAATGAGCCTATGCATTGATATGTATTTTATTTGGTAAATAAAAAATTCAATAAATAAATTATCTATTATTTAGTGAATGTGTAGTTTGGAATATGCAAATCAATACTTTCGACAGAAAGTAATTTGTATAATAGATAAATCAAATGATGCATAAATTAATAATAAGATATGTTTATTAAGATAATAACACAAAATTAATTCAACAATTGTGAAAATAATCCATTGTATTATTATAAATTATAAATAATAACATAGCTTAAACCATGGCATATGCACTGTACAGATGGAACACTTTTAAATTGAATACTCTTCTTTCCAAACACAAGATAAAGTATTTTTAAAAGATAAAATGAATCCACTCTATCTTTTTCACCCAAGCTATATGTATGGTGCAATATAAGTATTATATTTACATTGTATTCTTATAATCTGTTCATAATAGATCACAATTACTAAAATGCAATCTACATCTTAAAAATTTTTAAACATGCATGTTCAGAAGAGGGTTAATATATATAATCTTTCACACAGTATGAAATTTTTTTTAATATCTTTTATATCTCTAGATCAAGTAATGCTTTCATCACAATAATTATTTTTATATATTTAAAATAAACCTTAAATGTTAACTACATTTTTAATTTTTTATTTGTTTTCTAAACATTACATCAATAATCAATTTAGTCTACTAATTAAGTACTTATCAAATAATACAAACTGCATTAATAATTTAAATTTTAAAAGAAAGAAATTTGATAGATATCTATCAGCGTATTATTATTCTTTTGAATATTGAAGAGAAACTGAAAGTTAGTTTAGCAAAGAATTTTAGAAATTATTTGTTTATATTAGCATTTGTTACCAAGGTCAACATTTTAACATTCAGATTGCAGATTCATTTTTCCACAATGTTTTCTTTTTTTTAGCATTCCCACAATGATAATCAATAATGTAGGATTCCATGGGCATCATTAATAGATGGTATCCAACTATTCCTTTTTATTAAATGCTACGATTCATATCAAATCCAATGGTTTAATGGCTTCAAATGATTCAGCATAGTATTTGTTAATATTGTTCATTTAATTTATCCTTGCAGACATTAAATGAGAACTCACACTTTCTCCTTTGTAGTCTCTACTCAAAGTACATTATAGTTTTTATCAAAATCACCGTAATATTGAAGAAAAGGAGATAAAATAAACAAAATCTTTCCAAAGAAAAAGAAAGTGTTCTATTTTTGCTGAGTTTTTCCATTACCTGACAACGTATTCTTTAAGCTAGCTTGTGAACCATGAATTTTCTTTCTGTTAATCCCAACAAAGTCTATTATTATTATTTGATATGACAAAGCAAATATTTTATTTTTATTTTCACTTAAATAAATCATTCATTCATTCTGCATTCATTCTAAATTGAATTTATATTAAACACAAATGATTTCTAATTGTTTTCTTTATTTATCTCTAGACTATAGACAGATAATACTGATAGATGTGCATGTCACTATATATATATATGCATTTAATTTGATCCCATTATTCCTTTACTAAAATATAGTTAAAATACTTTTATTTTAAATAATAATAAAAAAAAACTAAATATTTGTGATGAGATTTTTTATATTCTATAATATTAGTCAAATTGAGTCTGAATCTGATGCAACATTTCTCACATAAAATAATGCTTAAAGCAAACTGAGGTGATAATTTAGTATTTTGTATATTATCATACAAATAATAATTAAAATAATAATAAAAATATGAATATATCGGCTATAGAAAAGCATTTACTGCAACTAAAAGGAGATCCTTTGAAGCCTTAAATGAACTTAGCAGAGCAAAATTCATATTTACTCTACATGTTTTTGTCATTGCAGTTTTATTACTATATGATTATTCACATATAAACAAACATGGATGGGCTGCTCATCAACATGCATCAGCCATAATGATGAATTCACTTCTGAGTATAAGATCAAAAAACATTGTGATCTTTCTTGTTAACTGAAAGTTGTTAACTGAAATAAATATCAGTTGAATTTTCTGGAAAGCAGATTAAATATGTATGTCAATGATATTTTTTTCTTGTAGAAATTTAATGCCAGATAGGACTAAATTATAGCGTTTGCTAAAGCAGATGGTGCTAAAAATCTTTGCCTGTACACCAGGTTGTCATTCAATGCCAATCTTGATTCAGGTATCTGAAAATACAGTTGACTTCCAAGCCAAAAAAGAATGCACAAAGGGAAAGAAGAATACTTCAATATTGTAAATGAGCATTGATGGAGTTTATGAAGTTAGAAGAAAAAAGAGAAAAGACAACATTGTGGAGATTGGTGGTATATTATTCGAATTAGTGAAAGACGCCAAATGCTGGTAATTCAGATTTCTGCCCAGTAAGTCTTATTACAGATATAGAAAATGTTTTTGATCAGCAGATCAAATAAGACTTTAAAACTGTCATGGATGATTTTAATGCCAGAATTAATAAACAAAAGATAAAAACATTGAGGGTAAATTTGGCTATGGTAATATAAAAGAGTGGAAATCAGTTGTGGAGTTGTTGAAAAAGAAAAATTGTATATTATGAATTCTTTCTTTGAGACAAATTTTAAAAAGAAATGGACATGGAAGCATTCAAATGAAGGTACAGCAGAACTGTTTCATATTTTGACTAACAGAATTATGTTTTTCAGAATTATAATGTTCTTAATAGATTCAATACAGAAAGTGATTATCATTTAGTGAGATTTAAGATATGCAGTAATGCAAAACTAGAGAGATAAAAGCTATTCAGAAAACAGTACTGACTGTTAATATTCCTAAACTTCAGAAACATTCCAATGAATTTAAATAAGAATTTACAATTGCTTATAAATATTAACAGTTTGGAAAAAGTTCAGACCTGACAGAAATCAATAAGAAGAAAATTGATACACTATTAAGAACTACACGAAAAATAGTTGGTATTAAAAAACAGCAATTTATCAATAAATTTTCTAATGATCAAGACAAAGTATGAAAAAAAAAGAATGTGAAAAAAAAACTGTTAAATGATCCGATCAACAAGAAAAAAATTAATAATGATGAATTAGCAAGAAAAAATATAGAAGAGAATAAAACTGTCAAAAGTATAAAACTATTACTAAAAGGAGAGATGATGATATCATGAAATATGCTGAAGATTCTATAAAGAAATTATATAGTAATAAATAAAAAAAACTAAGTATTCTTTATCATTATTACATCATCTGAATTAACCAAGTATTTTAAATGAAGAAGTAAAATCTGAAAATAAAGCTATGAAGAAGGGAAATGCTCCAGAAAATGATGGAATTATTTGATATCTTAAAACAAGCAGATGAAGAAATACAAGAAATATTGGCAAAGCTATATACTAAATGTCTAAATGAGAAAAGTATATCATATAATTGGAATAATAACAGATATATCAACATTCTATCAGTTTGATGTAAAATCTTTACCAAGATAATGGCAATTTATCTATATCAAAATTTAGATTTTAGCCAACCAAAATAATAAGTTGGGTTCCCAAATGGCTTTAGCTCAGAAGAACATATCCAAGTATTGAGAGAAGTTAATAGAAAGAATCAATGGAATATAAGCTGTTACTACACTTTTCATTTGTAGATTATTTAAAAGGCATTTGATTTTATAAGCATTTCCATAGTGATTAAACCTTTGCATCACCAAGATATAAACATAAGATATTGTCATTCTGAAGAATATCTTATCAAAATGCATCAGCATTGTTTACAAGAAAAGTTTTATGGATTATAATGGGAATAAATTAAAAATAAATGATGATTATTTAAATCAACTAGATTTAGAAGGTGATGTAATTGGTTTTAAAAATAATACTTCAGAAACCAGGAAATGTTGTAAGAGTTATCAGATGAAAGTGATTAGCCTATTCTTTCAGTGTTCTGAATGTTTCTTATATAAGTAAGTAAATGAATTTGAACTTAGGACTTTTTACTCTATATGTGTCCTCCATTCCATCTCAAACAACTGATACACATGACCACAATATCAAATCCACCAAGGGCTTTCAGCATCCCATTATTGGTTTTTCAATGAAATGGATGGTTGAATAGTTGAAAGAATGAGAAGAATGAAGCCTGTCCATTAAAATTTAAGAAATTGCTATCTTCATATAAGCTAAGCATTGAATGTATATGTGGAAGATTACGACCTGGCCTAACTAATGTGTGCTCTTCTGAAGGAATTATATATATTGAGGATCATCTATCTTTTTAGCATGTATGTTGTCATGTATATCAGTTATTTGAGATGGAGTAGAGGATGAATATATTCTGAAAAATCTTAAGTTCAAATCCCTTTCCTTACAAAGGAAAGTAAAAAAAATAGGATTGAAGATAAATATTAAAAAGACTAAAGTAATATTCGAAAAAAAATTTCAGAATGAAAAATAATAATTGATAAGTATGAATTAAAAGAAATTAACAACAATAAATACCTTGGTCTAATTATTAATGTAAATGAAAACATAGCAGATAAAATTAATCATAGAATTAAATTTGAATAAGGTGCTTTTGGTAGAAATAACTTAATATTAAAAGAAAATATGCCTATTCATTTAAAAAAAGTTTTTAAGATTTATAGTTTAGTACTTATTATTTACGGATTTGAGACTTAGCAGAAGAGCAATACAAAGACTTCAGACCACTTAATGAAGTATGGAGATATGTAGGTTGAGGAGTAACAAGAAGAGAACAAAAAGGAAATATATGAGTGAGAGAACAAATATATGTATCACTGACATCTTTGAAAGGATAAAAAGTTGAAATGGAATTGGGCTAGACATACTGCTAGGAAAGATGATAAATAGATGAATCGTTAAAATCCTAAACTGGATCCCAATAGATTGTAAAAAAGTTAAAAAGAAATCACATATGAAACGACAAATGGATGAAATAAGAAAGTTTGCTGATGTTTTGTGGAGAAGAATGGCTAAAGATTGGAGAAATTGGATTAACGTTGGATATACCTTCATCTTGAAATGGATTAATAATGGTTGTTAATGATAATAATGACATATGAGATTTGAAAAGACAGAAATGAAAAATGAAGACTAACAGCATTCTGGAAGTAAAGCATACTTTCAAAGAACAGTAACATTATGAGATAGTTTAAAATAAATAATGTATTGCAAATTATTTCATGGATTATTTACATTAGGACTTTTTTTAAAAGTATGTCTTTAAATAATGCAGACTTGAACAATTAGAAAAAAAAAAGATGTGAAAAGTGGCGAGTCTAGGACCAGATTTGATGTAAGGCAGCTGTACATTCATTATATTTTTTTTGAAAATAATACACAGAGAAAGTTTTAGACTTAATTAGTTTATTAACTTAATGAGTTTATTAGGCAGAATACATAATATTAGTAGCTTATTAGTATTTTTCAATTAGCGATTTTCTGGTTGAATTCCATAAATTGAATCAGTCTCAAACATGCACCACATTTCTTTATAGCATTGAATTATAATGCTGCATTTTCTTATTACAGCTATTTATTTCACTCTATTAACTCTTCTTTGTTAACTTTTCATCACAATGTTCTTTTCAGCATATTTAACGGATCATGGATTGCTGGTTTCATAAGCACCTTACTGCTCATGTTACACTTAGCACTGAACTGCAATCTGGTTATGTTCTTTACATTCTGCTGAAATTTTAGATAATCTATTTTGTTTTTAGATATAATTTGCATAAATAGTTTTATTATCTTCTTACAAATTTCCATATGTAGATTAATTCAGTAATTTGCATAACTTGATTTATTAAGCATTTTCATTAGTTCTAGAATGATTATTGACATCTTTTATATTAACTAGTTATGCACACATGTAACTTTATTTATTATTTACACAATTTAATCAATGCACAGCAAAAAGATTACAGACATTTAAGTTGATTTGTGAAAAAAAAAGTATGAATAAAATTATGAAGTGAATAAAAAAATTGGATTAGATTTATACTTAAAGGTTAACTATTATTAAAAGATGTCTTTGAGTAGTCTATAAAAGATGGAAAAATAGAAAAAATAAGTTGAGTTATGGTCTAAAAACTTATTTGAAAATGAAAATTTATCAAGAAGTGATGCTAAAACCACTTCAATTATTTCTAATGAAGAGTTTGGATTATTAAAATTCTATTTTTAGTTTTATTAATATAAATCATATTTTAATATATGACTTTTTTTCTACAGTACAGGCTTTTTCATACCTGCACTCCAATATGTAATATATAGGGGGTTTGAACTCAGACTTTCATGTGGCCCTCAACTCTCCACGCTATCTCATACTGCTGATACCCTTGATCACACACATGAATCATATTATTTTAAAAATTTCATCTTGATGGTATTTTTGTAAGTGAAAGTTTGACTGGTTTTAGAACTATTCCACACAATAGTAATTATCCAATTATGGCTTTGAGATGATATGATAATTTCTGGCCTAAGGAATGATCAGAAATAATCATTATGGTATTAAAGTATACATGATGCAGTTAAAGTTTTAAATATATTCAAGCTATTACACATGAAAAAATGAGCCATAAAATTGAATTATTTATTGCATGTGAGTCGTGTTTAGTAATAATAGGCATGTTAAACTTTAATAAAAGTTTTAAAATGTACTCTCACCTAATAAATGATTAGAATTTATATTAAAGATTATATGGTGGAATGAAAGTTATATAATTAAGATTATGTTATGACTATTTGTACTTTATTAACTGTAGTTGTCATCACTGTGGACCCTATTTGAATGAAAACTGTTAAATCTAGAGACCTACGATAAATTCTTAATATAGTATCCCAGAAAATAACTTGAGTAATAAATAAAACATTTTAAAGACTAATAAATATTTCCTTTTGTTTTAAAGACCTCTACACTCCATACATCACATAATTCATAAAAATCAATCTTCCCCTTTAATTGCGGTGACAGAAATTTGATAATTAATAATTTTACTTCTAAATAGAAAGATGATATTAACCAATGCCAAATAGACCATTCTGAACTAAAGAATCCTCAACTTATTTGGCTAGTCAATTGTTAGGTGGTGAGTGTTTGGGGGAGTTTCTATTTTTTTTTTTTTTTTCATATTATTCTCTACTTTGCAATAAATAGATAGTTAATGGCTGATAAATAATTGGACCTGCTAACCCAAGGCAAAATCTCAAATTTAATTGTAATTTCTCAGCTACTTGAAACTAAATTACATTAAAATTTGAACTCTGAGTTATGAATATAACAGGTAGATACATTAATTATTAAGAAATGAGGAATTTTGACTATATATATTAAATAATGCCTAATAGCTGGATTAGCAATCATAAATAAAACAGAAAATCATATAACATTAAATACCAGCAAAATAATAAACTTTTACTAAAATTCTTTCACAACTATGGTTTCTTCCATAAACACGTAGACCTTCTCAGGTGAAAATCAACTAAAAATAAAACACACATATTTGCAAAACAGAAATAAACTTGTTATAATTCATTTCAGAAACCATCCACTTTTAATATTCGAGGACGTTTTCGTAAGATTGATGGCCTCGGCTCAGATGGTAAATTTTGTTGAAATGTGAGGCCATCAATCTTATGAAGACTTCCTTTGATATTTAAAGTAAGTGTTTTCTGACATGAATTATGGAAAGGTTATATTCGTTTTTTGTTAATATATATGTGTTTTTCTTTTGTGGCTTTTAACTTGAGAAGGTCTATTTGTTATTAAACAAAACCATAATCACGAGAGAATTTTACTAAAAATTTATTTTGCTATGATTTTCTATTTTATACACAATAAGTATGTGTGTGTAGAATCATATGAGCTCCCTGCAGCTACTCACTCTAACTTATACAACCGATACATATGACCACATACATGTAAAAAAGATAAATGATCTCCAATATATGTATTTTGTGCTGAACCAGCACTCATCAGTTGGTCGAGATCATTATCTCCCCCACATATATATAATCAGTGTTCAGTTTATATTAAGATAACAAATCTTCAAACTTTAATAGACAGGCTTCAATATTCTCCACTCTCCAACTCTTTAACCATCCTTATCATTGAAAATCTGACGATCAAATGTTCAAAGCCTTTGCTGATGCCAATCTTATTGTTATATCCATGTTGACTTTACTCTGACCTTCACATACAGGACTTTAATATGTCCACTTTAAATACATAGAAGAGGAATGGACAAAATACAGGATGAACATATAATATTTAAATACAGGTATATTGTCTATACTGAACGTAATGTAATTAGAAGGGATTTCAATTCAGACTTTCAAACTCCCTACAGTTATCTACTCCATCTTATATAACTGATACGCATGATCACATACATGTGAAAATAATAAATGATCTCCATATGTACTTCATGCTGAATCAGCATTCAATTCAGTTGGTCCAGACCATCATCTCCCACCCATATATATATATATATAATCACTGTTCAATTTATATAAAGATAACAAATCTTCAAACTTTAATGAACAGGCTTCAATATTCTCCATTCTCCAACTCTTCAGCCATCCATATCATTGAAAATCTGATGTGTATCAGTTGTATAAGATGGAGTAGATAGCTGTAAAGAACTTACAAGTCTGAGTTCAAATCCCTTCTAATTACATTAAGTTCACTATAAACAATACATTTGTATTTAAATATTGCATATTCAGCCTGTATTCTGTTTATGTTAAAGTCCCATACATGAGGGGTCAGAGTGAATTAAAGTCATCATGGGTATCACAATAACACTTGCATCAACAAGGACTTTGAGCATTCAATCATCAGATTTTCAATGATATGGACATCTAAAGCCCTTGTTGGAGAATGAAAAATAAAATATTGAAGCCTATCAATAAAGTTTGAAGATTTGCTATTTTAATATAAATTGAGCACTGATTGTATATATGTGTGGAAAATGATGATCTGGACCAACTGATGAGTGCAGATTCAGCCAAAAAAATGGATATCAGAGATCAATTATCTTTTTCATATGTATGTGGTCATAAGTATTGGTTGTATAAGATGGATTGGATACATGTAGGGAGCTTGAAAGTCTGAGTTCAAATCCCTTCTAATCATAAAATGTACATATTTAAAAGTAGCAAATCATATACCATGAAAATACTAATAAAATAAAAAACTTACATATTTAGCTGTTCTTATCTAATGTTATAAAATAAGGAACCCTCACCACCCAGTATTTGACTAACCTATCTGTGTTACTCCCTTTACTAATATTTATAGAACAATGATATAAAAATCTTTGCTTTTGTATTGCTAGTGTCTGTATTTTTTCCCCATTCACAACAGTAAATGGATTCAAAATATTAGTCACAGTTGCCAACAGTATTAAAAAGAAGCTTCATTCATTCACAGCATTACCTCTTACCTCACAACCAACTGCCATTTCATGTTCCCATCGGAGACGATATTGATCGAGTTGATCAATGGCAGATTTATAGGCAGTATCAGCTTGTTCGGCAGTTTGGGTAGTCTTAATATTCTTTTGCTTCAGCTGCAATAAATAGAAACTTTATATTCTTATTAGTCAAAACATAAACTGCTATTATAATGAAAACTGTTAAACTTCTAAAATATTTCCAATGCAACCCTTACAATAATTGGTTCATTAAGCACAATTACTACTCCATCAAAATAAAAGGAAATTAAAAAATACATGAGTATTACAGAATTCAATATAGGATCTTACCATAATATACAATAATTATGCATAATTTTTGTTGAATATTCTGATAAGAATATAATTTTATAATAGGATAGTAAAAACTAATGCTTAAATTAAAGATAGTGGAATGATAATAAATTTTAATTATTGTCATATATTGCCCGGAAATATATTCCTTACATCCTGTATAAAACAAGTGGAATTATAAACGATTAACTTAAAACCAAAGATGCATTGGGAAATCAAAATCATGTTTTTATGTGTTAAACTATATTTTACAACTCAACTTTAAGGGAAAATGTATTATTCTACACTTAGATTGGGAGTTATGTATACCCAATCACAATTCTTCTCTGTATTCTGAGTTAACATCAAAATAGGATCACCAATTTTTTTATCATTATCCCAACTATATTTTTAAACAATTTAAGAATATTTAGCAATTATTTATTTTGATAATTATTTTCAGAGAAGTTTTTCTTTATATCATTGGTTTTTATTATTATCTCTCACTATTTTTACTAAGTACTTTTACGCACTTGGACACGATGTAATGAAAATATGATGTAATATAGCTTCTCTTTAGATAAAATCATGTTTTTGTGCATAGATTATATAAGAAACACTATTGGTTATGGTAAATAATCTCTCTTTCTAAAATTTTAATAAATCACAATACATCTTTATACATCCTTCTCCCTATATATCTTTTTCCAAACACCACTTTTTCTGCTTATTGCCTTATCTTTTTTTGTCCCACTTTAATTAAA
The DNA here is from genome assembly GCA_028023455.1 of Epiperipatus broadwayi. Lineage (NCBI taxonomy): Eukaryota > Metazoa > Onychophora > Udeonychophora > Euonychophora > Peripatidae > Epiperipatus > Epiperipatus broadwayi. Next base: position 3,647,242 of record JAQFVV010012495.1, read on the forward strand.
ACTGACACATTAATTTCAACATCCCAGACATGTATTCCCCATTTTCATCATAAAAATCTATACAAAATAAAGAAAAAATTTCTGCCTTTTTCACAACTAACAACTGTATGCTTCTTTCATTTCCTGATATGATTTCTTCTGATTGCTTTTCAATACTCTATACTTCAAAAAACCATTGAATACTCTCTGATTTCAAATTAAACTATTTTCATTTTTTCTCATTGCTATTACAAGCTTTTGTCTTTGCTCCAGATGACAATAATGTTTTTCTTGTGTTGTCTTGCATTGTTTCATATTGTTTTATACTTACATATTTATTCATATTCATTTACCGTTTCTTTACTTCTCATCAATTTATCTATCTTACTTTTCCAATAGACTCAATATAGTCTCTACATATCTAATCCGTTTTTACAATAATAGACAAATTTTCTATTAAGTTTTCATAATTTAAAACTTTTTTAATCAAACATGTTTGTTGACTTCTCAACATATATCCAAATTTGCTTTAAATCCATTCTATTTTCCTTTAAATAGCCTCTTTTGCAATCCACAACTCACACTCAATATCTGTCTACTGACTTCTTTTGGAATTTTAGCAAAAAAAAATCTGATTCCCTGTCCAATATAAGGTTTTTGTTATCAAACGTTAAAGCAAATACCATCACCCTTTTCCAAATCATTCTACATAACTCATATTTATTGTAAAAAAAAACATACCATATTTTTAATGAATCCAATTCAATTCTCTATTTTTTGTCTTACATCAAATTCCAATATGCCCATTATAATTCCTTTTATATTTACCAAATTATCTAACTGATTATATTCTCTACATTTTCAAGACAATTTTAAGCTACTCTCAATTTTTCACACTTATCCTTTGTATTAATGGTTACTATTGCTGTGTAATCAGGGGTGTTCTTAACAACATCAGTCAAGTGAGCATCAATTTAAAGTAACTATCACAAAACAAACTTTTCGAGCTCAGCAAGTTTATTTATCTGTGCTGATGAATGTAAACAATAATAACAATGAAATAATAATAGAAATAATAATTTATATCCCTTTACTTTGGGACAGAAATTAATGACAAAGTTTATGTGTGATAATAATTCATTCTCACACCCTGCAAATAAATAATATGGTCCATTGTCTAGAGTTTCCTTAACTCATTTATATTTAAGTCCATAACTGGAGTATCTGTTAACTTACAGTTATTTTACTTTAAAAACAATTACCAGATGATATTTTATTTCACTTTAAGTCTGTCACTTTGCTAAACTGACAATATTCACTTTCAAAGTATTTAGAACCTAGCAGTTAGCATAGCTGCCTTCCAAGCAGCTGGCTCGGGTTCGCTTCCTGGTCAATGCTTTGACATATAAAAAAAAAAGTATTTAGAAATGCAAATATGGCTTTAACTTAACTCTGCCTTTTTTCTCCTTTCGAGAAAATTTCAATATTCATCTCACATGCTTGTTTGCAACGAACTCAGTTCATTTTTTTTGATAATGGCACTAGTTAACATAACTTAATATGTATTTATGTGTAATATGCAAATTTTCTAGTGCTCAGTTGGTGGATAAATAATATCCAGATATTGTATGCATGCAAATTACAAATTGCAATAATAATCTATTTACAATATATCAATGTGCATGCACAGCGTCCATATCTACCCTTCACTCCAGAAAATAATCTTTAAATTTTTCATAATTGCAGTTTCCCTGGCATCATGATCTGTAGTTTGTTCTGCTTGATGTGATGATCCTCATGATAAATTATCATCACAAATCTGCAGTGTTGTTGCCTGATCTGTTATTTGCTTCAACATTCTAATCAGTAGGCAGTTCTTCATTTTGCACAATCGAGGGGGATCATTGCTGTCATCACCCTAGATTCAGATTTAGGATTAGCTAATGCAAGTTTACTGTCAATTTCATGTGATGTGTTACACAAATGATCACATTTAAACTAGCCGATTTACATGTCTCCTGATATGCAATCCATTTTCAAGCTTAATAACTCTGATAGCTTCAGATATAATTTCCATGAAGATATCAGAAAATCCATATCTTTTTTTAGCAGATCTTTGGCCCAATACAGTCTCACAGGTTTGAAAATTTTCAAAGTCAAGGTAAATTTCACACTATCTAAATTATTTTTTCCTATTCATTTTTTAATTGGTAATAGTTGGATAAATGCATACAACACTTTTGCTGCAATAATAATCTCTGCCGGCATTTTCATAGTGGACTCATTCTCAGTAAAATGTTGGTAAAACATGTTTACCAACATTTCCTAAATATTTGTGATTGTTAATGCATATAACACTTTTGCTGTAATAATAATCTCTGCTGACATTTTCATAGTGGACTCATTTGGAGTGAAATATTAGTAAAACATATTTTACCAACATCTTAATATTTGTGATTGTCATTTTTTTCAAAGCAGATGTTAAACATTGTACCACCTTTTCAATTATTCCATTGGACACTAGATGATAGGGTGGAGTTAAAATGTGCATATTCCCTTGTCTATCAAATATCTTCAAAATCTGCAGAGATAAATCTTGTTCCATTGACTGATACCATAAGAAGTGAAAACGTATTAAAATGGGCAAAATTCTTCATAAAGTAGCGCCACTCAGTGCAAGCCAGAGTAATTAATGGATGCCAGATAAGATGTTTAGTGAAAACTTTTTGGAGAACTTCGATAGTACAATCTGTACTGGTAGTTTTTATGTGCTTGTACTTGACGCAATGAGAATATGTATCCACTATGACTAAAAGTAAGTATCCATTCATCAGACTAGCAAAATCTATATGAATTTTTTACCATTGGTTTTAGACTCCATGAATGATTTATAGATTTTCTTGGATAAATCTGCTGTAAACTAACATTCCTTACAATTTTTTACATGTTTAGTGGACCAAAATCTCTCCCTTTGATTTTCAATACTCTTGTAACTCATCTTTTTTCATTTTCTCCATGAGAATTCCAAGATGTCTTAACCGGCTTCTGCCTAATAATGGACATATATACTGGAACTAACACTTTTCCACATATGTTTATTTTATTATCATTGACATCTATGGCTAATACATTTTCTTTTCTAACTTCACTTTATTTTTGATTTTAGCATTAAATTTTTATTCCACTCTTTTAAGGATAGTATAGATAGTCCTTCACCACTGTCAACTTCCATATTAATTTGATTGTCACAGATTTTAACTTCTCCATTTTTTCTAGTTCTACTTTCCTCTGATTTAATGTCCATGCATGGTTTGGCTTTCAAATAATTTCCTATTTTTCTGTAGACATGAGCTAAATATCTTTTGATGTCACATATGTGGCATTTTTCCATTTTAAATCAGCACAAGTTTTTTTGTGTGTCCTTTTGCATCACCACAATAACATTCTAGGTCATCTTTTGGAATTTTTATAGGTGCATTAACTATTTGAGCTTTATTGATCCTTGTCAGGTTTTTCAATTCACTCATTATAGCTTGAAATTCTAATACCCTTTCTACTACTATAATTATATGCTGTACACTTTGTAATCAATCACTGCTTTATGTCACATGCACTTCACCTAATAATTTTTTTAAGGTTGTGGTCTGACATCTCATATAGCAATTGGTCCAACAACATATCATCTATGTCAACTGTAAATCTAGATTGTTTAGCCAGTATTTGCAATGTCACTTATATTCGAGATAGCATTTGTGAGATAACTACTATGTCATTCTAAAGTGTAAGTGGGCCACCCATTTCGGAAAATATACATTTAGAATTTTACTTCGCTCTATATAAGTTAAATTCTGTGGGGTCTTTATATTCCTCAAATATTTTGCTCTCTGCAGAACATCATTTCTGGCACAAAACAGAAGGGCAGAAACTTTTACTTTATCATCTTCAACTTTATTAATATACATATAACGCTTGATGTGCTCGACATATATGTTCCATGGTGTTGGTTTATTTATATTAAACTCCGAATATTGTGAGTTGGTAGTACCATTATTAGGCATACCACATTTCTTTTTTGTTCACACACAGGTCAACTGTATCATTCTACTGTCACTAATACCACAAACAGGTTCTACTGTCAATTGCACTATTTTGCTATATACTTTAAACAGGCTTTAAGCTGTGTTCAATGAACTTTAAAGTTTGTAATAATCAAGCACATTTTGCAGACAGAGAGACCTTCCAAAGCATGACACAAGATAGTGACTTTTATAAAGATAAGAGCTATCTTGTGCCGTGGTTTAAAAGGTCCTTCTGTCAGCAATATGTGCTTGATTATTACAAATTTTAAAGTGCATTGAACACAGGTTAAAGCCTGTTTAAAGTATTTACATATGCTTTCAGTGTGCTCAATAAATTAATTACTACTATTTTGCTATGTACAGGTATCCCTATCAACTGCCCCAGACTGCAAAGTACTCAGACATGTTCTTAATAAAAACAGCCAAGCAAGCATCACTTTAAAATAACCAATACAAAACTAACTTTTGAAACTCAGCAGGTTTACTTATCTATAGAGACAAATGTAAATAATAATAACATAAATGCTAACAATGAAAGAATAATAGAAATAATAATTTATATTTCTTTACTTTGGAACAGAAATTAATAACAAAGTTTATGTGTGGGAATAATTCATTCTCACATACTGCAAATAAATAACATGGTTCATTGACTAAAGTTTCCTTAACTCATATATATGCACCCTAATATATGAATTTTTTCTAAAGTACAGGCTTTTTCATATCTGCACTCCAATATATAATATATAGGGGCTTGAACTCAGACTTTCACATGACCCTCAATTATCCATGCTTTCTCATACTGAGGACACACTAAATCACACACATGTTGAAAAAATAAATAATCACCAATATATGTATTTTGTGTTCAATCAGCACTCATCAGCTGTTCCAGATTATCATCTCTACACATATATACAATCAATGCTCAGCTTATATTAAGATAGCCAATCTTCATACTTTAATGGACAGGCTTCAATCCACTCCACCCCACAACTCTTCAGCCGTCCATTTCATTGAAAATCTGATGATGGAATGTTCAAAGCCCACATTGGTGCCAACCTTCTCATCCTACCCATGTTTACCATAAGTCACTCTGACCCCCTATGTACAGGACGTAATCCATTTACGTACATATACGAGGGATGGGCAAACCTTACAGCACTATATTTTCATATATGAATTTTTTCTACAGTACAGGCTTTTTCATACCTGCACTCCAATAGGTAATATATAGAGGGTTTGAACTCAGATTTTCGCACGACCCTCAACTATAGTCATTTTACAGTAAAGACAATTAACAGATGACGCCTTATTTTACTTCGTTTTATTTAAATGACAATCTTCACTTTCAAAGTATTTAGAAAATAAAATATGACTTTAACTTAGCCCTGCTTTTTTCCTTTCAGAAAAACGTCACGATTCTCAGTTTGACAGTTCTTTTCAACTCACACGCTTGCAACTAACGCAGTTCTTCTTTTTGATAGTTGCACTAATTAACATATTTCAATGTTCATTTACATGTAGTATGAAAATTTTCTAGAATACTTAGTTCGGGATAAATAATAACAAGATAGTGTTTTGCATACAAATTACAAAATAAATTTTATTTATAATGTACCTATGTGAGCGTGCAGCCAGTCCAACTATCTTAAGATTCTTTCTCAGTTAAAATTTTCCATTTCTTCCTATCTCTGCATATTTTTCTTTAATAACGGCTACATATATTTTACACTATTTTCAAAAAATATCTTACCATTCACAAACTATCATCCCATCTATTCTACTGACATTCATTACCCAAAGTCTTTTTGTCTTAACTTATCTTTTAGAAACAAGATAAACAATAATAATACAATAAATATTATTATTTCAATTTAATTTTAGATTAAACTTCCACTGACTCTTATGCTTTAGTTAGCATTAATAACAATTATCCTTCAGAAAATCTCAATAATTTTTACAACCTCCTAATTTATTCCCACAATTTTCTTCATAATTTATTCCTTTTTTCCTACAATATGCTTTCCCTATATATAAAAATATTATAAGTAGTCAAGCGTTGGTTGCCTAGTGGTTAGCATAGCTGCCTTCCAAGCAGCTGGCCCGGGTTCGCTTCCCAGTCAACGCATTTGACATATGAAATATATATATATTATAAGTAATCACTTATTTTTCCTATAAGCTATTTTAATCAACAGAGTTATAATAGATAAATTATTCCTTAACCTAAAAAACTCATACTGAATTTCCTTTCAGGTTTTATGCTCTTGCTTTATTTTTTTCCTTTATATAATTCACAGATTATTTCACTGACTATAATTTTATTAAAAGATTCTCTGAAAACAACACTTTTGTATCTTTCCACATATACTAACATATGATTTTAAATGGCTTTTTAAACAAAGCCAGAGCTTAAAAATCTTATTAGCCAATTTAAACTCATTTATTTCTTATTCGTTATTATTCAATTGTTTCTCCAGCCTAGATTTATATCTTTTTTCACTTACTATCCTAACTTTAACAAAAGCTATATTACTTGAGTTCCACTGTCCTATTCTCATATTCCCCAAAATTTTGTTTAAAAAAACCTTAACAACAACAGCAAAAAAAAAAATCATAAAATTTCTATATACTTCACTTCTTTTACCTCTACCCCCCCCCCCACTCTCCATACAATTTATCTATAGATCAAATATTTCATTTTAAAAATAAATAAAAAATAAAAATATTTCATTTTTTAACCCCCCCCCCCCGATATCTATAGTTTCTACCATTGAACCAAAAATAATAAGCTCCCTCAAATATTATCAAACATGTTTGATATTTTATTCTTAAAGTACTCCAAATTAATTTTTCCATTCTTGTTCATTTTTAAGAAGTCTATTTTTCATTCTAACCTCTTTTTTCACTCATCCTATTTGAGAAATAACAAAGCTCCATCTAGTGAAGAAATTGTATACTTTTTTTCTTCATAATAAATGTGAACACTAATTCTTAAATTTAACTTATCGTTTTTATTAATTTACAATTATATAAACTATATAAATAGTATTTATTTTTTACAACCAACTGATATTTTCCATATTAAGTGTCATTATGATAGAAAGTACAGCAGAGTAGCTATATAAATAAATGCACCCATTACATAAGTGGGTAAAAAGATTGTCCAAAAATGTCTTAAAACTGAGATAAATTAAATTATTTTTTTTTGCTGTTGTTATTAAAACATGCAATTAAAAGATATGAAAAAAATACAGATTAAAAAAAAAACGAAAGTAAAAATATGGCAAATTTTTTTTTTTTTCAGTGATGAAAGTTTATTCATCAAAAAAAGGTACAAATATAGTTAAATAAAAGGTTTACAAAGAATGGTAAAAATGAAATTCTGGAGCAACATAAGTGAAGGGGGAAGGATACATATGAAAAGGGAAAGGGATGTGGAAAAGGTTTGTATTCACCATTAAAGACAAATGAATATTAGAATTAGGAATTATTTGTAAAGTCTAGAAATCAAATATGAATAGTCTTTTAGGGGTACAATATTGGGAAAGTTGAGAAATAGGAAAACACTTGGAGATAACATAAAATATGGACTAAATTAATCTACTGTTCAGTTCTTCCAAATGGCCTTGAATATCTTCACAAGAGAGCAATCCTGAATACTTTGGAAAAATTATGGAAAACCTATGGAGAACAAGGGGAAAAAAATCCAAGCTTCAAAATGTCTCTGCTGAAAACCATTCTAATCCATCATGAAAATCACATGAACAGCAAAAGGCCAGCCCTATCAATAGCAACATTGGAAGTAATAAAATTAAATAAGGTGGATCACTTGCAATTAGAATTATGAGGCCAATCTGTGACCTATTTTGCAATAATACATGGATAAAATCACTCATAATGATGACGTTAAAGAATCATCATAAATAATGTTATTTTTTCTATCTTGTGAATGAGAAAAACCAATGTTGGTAATGATCACCACAGCACCCTCATCCCAGACCCCTCCCTCTAAAGAACTAGGATTTAGACCCCTGGGAGTCCTTCCAACAACTGGACCCTCTCATTCATTCAACAAAATTAAGTGAAATGAAAATTTTCATTAAAAGGTAAAATTTCTGTAGAAATCGTTTGTAATTTCACTGGCTGCCATATATTTACATAGTGTTTTTATAAAAGTTGAAATTATGCTTACTTGTGATTACTTTGTTGATATAGCTTGTATATGAAAAGAGAGCTAAAAAATTCCTCTTTTTAATAGGGATAGTTTTAGAGAAATTTAATTCCCTGAACTAGAAAAAAGGGAACGAAACAGGGAGCCAGAAACAGTGTTAACTGGAGTCCTTGGCTCCCTCTAGTGGACATATAGCAAATTTTTTTTTTAGAAAAACATGATAATAGAAGTAAAAAAAATATGATACTATACATTTTGTTTCTGTTTGAATAAACAAGATAACTAAGTTTGATTTAACTTCTTGTGCCGCTCTATATTTAGATCAACATTACCATTTGTTTCTGTTTGAATAAACAAGATAACTAAGTTTGATTTAACTTCTTGTGTATACTTAGATCAACATTTAGTTTTTCCGTTACTTGTTTTTCAAATAGAAAGCAGAATTATGATCAGCGAGATATGCTTCAAAATCATTTTGAACTTGTTAGTAAAACTAAGATGCTTTTGATTACGCAATAGGTATTTTCAAGATCTTATTTCCTGATAATAATAAAAAATAACTGAAAAGAGACCTGCTGTTGTAGCTGAACTCAGGAAGTTTGACACTGAAACAGAATTTTTGGTAAAACTTGTTGAAGTGCCTGAAATTTTAAGACAAATCAATACATGCAGAAATGACCAACTGTTGTTGGAATATCTTGCGAAAAAATTTAATTTTAATTTGCAACTCTTTGATACATTTTATAACGTTGCAAAGTTTCATTATGACTGTGATAATTATCTCATATCCAATAAAATTCCTATTCTTACTACTGACAAAAGTGGTCTAAGTGTTCTTTGGGATAAATTAGCTGCTGATATTTTATTCCAGATATGGGAGGCTACTTTGAATGATTCACATCACCTCAAGGATTACGTAGATGTTAATAACTTTTCTTCAGTTTTACAATGTCTGCAACAGAGAACTTGGTTAGTTCATTGGAATTTGTTTAAACTTTTTAATCATCCTAAAGAAAGAGACCTGACTATAGATATTATACTAGTATATTATGGTACACTGATTTGAACCCCATACATTTTAACTCATTAATATAATTGGGCATTTTCTTTAATTAAAAATAATAAATTTTAGGCAAAATGTTCACAAATGTTTAAATCATGCCATTAAAGTATATATGAAGTCCTGTGTGACTATATTATTATTGTAAAAAAAAAATGTTTATTAAACCTCAAAAAAAGTAAAAACTTTTTGAAGTGAAAATATATATATATTTAGTTTATATTAAATCTCTCTTTTGTTAATTTAGGAATAAACAGGCAAATCCAATTAGTTTCAAATGTGTAAGAAGATTAATTTATTTATATACATGAACAAAAGATAATATTATGAAAAGTGAATTAGATAAGAAAAAAAATTCAAGGTAATTTTTTTTTGTTATGTTATCTGTTTGGATCTGCTCATGAAAGTGGTTATAAATAGGATAACTTTATTTCATTTCACTATCTTTTCTCCAGTTGTTGATTCAGGATGGATGAATAAATTGTATACCAGATTATGATAAAATAAGCAAAATCATTTCAGCAGCAAGTGACAGTTCAACTTTCTCTACAATAAGAAGCTAGAGTTCAAATATAAAAAGATATTCATTTTTGCTAAAGTAAATGTATACATGGAAAAGTAGCTTTCCCTTTAAGTCCCCATTGTGACAATGCTGACCTGAAAATGTGAGCCTGCTTTGTAAAACCACTTGGATGTCTGCCTAAAAGAGAAAAATTTAAATAACCTGCTAAAAGAGAGTAGGAGACAGAATGAAAAATGTTTATTATGATCCTCATAACTAGGCCATCCATGATAACCAAATCTACAGACAAATGCTGTATTATCTATATGTGAATGAAAGTTTAATTAGAAAGAGTATAAACTGATACAACAATCCACAAAATTGTAAAGCCATTTATAATCATATCTACCAGTGACAGAAAACTACAGAATCCAATCTGTGACCATTATACAAGAAAAGTCTATTAAATACCATGATTGTGACTTATTTAATCACATGTGAGTATGTAAAAGATGAACTGGTAGAGATATACGAGTATAAATAGGTGAGATTTTTTTTTCATACCTTCATATTAATTAATTTTCAATGTATATTTTTAATTCTCAAACACAGACATGAGAGTAACATTTTTTTGTTTGAACATACATTTTTCTTTTAGGGTAATATTTTATATTTTATATGTCAGACAATGGATAAACAAACAAAATTAAAGTTATTAAAAATTAAAAGAATGAAATATTTTGGTAAAACTTATAGATTATCAAATTAAGAAATTGCTTAATTTATTTGTTAAGTAATTGAAATTTTAACTACATTTGTATTTAGAAAATTTTTTTTTGCTTCCAATAAAATTATTAGTTTTTATTGAGATTTGATATAAGGTATGTTTTATGAAGCATTCCCAAAATAGATATAAATGTATTATAATCTATGAGAGAAATGTAATGTATGTATGTTTTCTATTTATACAAACATAAATTAAAGAGATAAGAGCTAACATTATGGGTGATAACAGATCTTTAAAAAATGGAGGTTTGATTTGTTGCATGATTATGGAGAGGCCATAATGTCTATTATGACTGGTGCTCATTAAAATATAAATCCTTCATCACTATGCTACCCATAGGCTAAACACCAGAGAAACCATATATGTAATGGCAATGTCAAGTGGTAAAACATATATATGTATTACCTTCCCTTATATTTATTTGACTTATCATGATCATCATTATCATTGTATAAATACATCTTTAATCAAATGGACAACTAATACATAATTGGCTTGAATAAGTGACCACACTTCTCATGTTTCTGTCTGTGGTCTGTTACAAGTTTCTTTAAATGATAGTCAGACAATAAATGACCAGTTTTCAAAAATCTAATAAAGATCATTCAACAAAAGACATATATATATATTATGATTCCATAACAAAATTTCCAGAATGCTTGTAATGTCAATTTTGATGGTGTACTTTTACAAAAAATAACAGAGTGCAGAATTGTATTAAATAATGATTTCTTTTTAATTGCATGTGTGGAAGATTTTTTTGAAAATGCTCAACTGTTTATTTTTGACATTTTATTTTGTACCCATCAATGCATTAGCTTAAACATGGTGACTGATAAATTGGATATGGCTGTAGAAGATGTTTGAGCATTGAATTGGGAATTTCATTCATGAAGCATGACTAGACCAAAAAAAAAAAAGATTATAATGAGAATAAAAGCCACCTCCTTATACCAGCAATTCATCAAAAAAACTAAATCCTTAAGATTTCTTTCCCAGTTATTAGTCTTTTAAATGTGGAAAAAAGACTTCATTTAAAAAAATTCAAGGTCTAGTTTCACATTAGGGAGGATACACGTTTTAAAGAGACCTAATTAGTGAAAGTTAAAACTTTTGTCACATTTTTATTTTACAGATGTTATATTGTGATATCTGGAAGATTCACAAATAAATTACTGTACATATAATGTATGGCTTATTAAAGCATTTGCCATTTCAAAGCATCAATAAGTTATATTTTAATGGATAACTATTTTTAATGATAACACAGATATTTTGAATTTGTTTAAATATGCATGCATGCAAGTGTGTATATATATATAAACCAGTTGATTCATATATATAAACTTTGATGAAGCATTTTAAGCCCACCTTATCTTGGAAGCTGACAGCAATTATGAAACATTTGTTTTAATGTATGTACTGACAATTGACTTATATCTTTCTTTCATTATGAAATTTATTTTTAATCTATTTTTATAAGATATTAGTTTATAGCTCTTAAAAAATAAAATGTTACAATCAAAATTTTTTTATTTTGCCCCATTCTATTTAAATTTTTTTAAACTGATAATTTGTTAAAAGAGTTTAATTAAACTGCAAGAGTAAATAACATATGAAAATATGGTAAAATTTAATGAAAATCAATTGTTTTAATGTTATACACAGAAACTATCATCATATTTAAATACATATATAAGATTTAAAAAAATAAGATAGAAATATAAAACAAAATGCAAATAATAATAAAAAAATAGTAAAAAAATAAAACAAAACGAAAATAATAATAAAAAATTGGTAAAATAAATAAATAATAAAATGTAAAAAACCTAAGTACAAATTTGTAAACAAATTAGATATAAATGCATGAAATGAAATAAATTTAAAATAATAATAAAAAATATGCTAAAAGTAAGGGGAATGGGGGGGGGGGAGGACATACAATAACAAATAAAAACAGAAAATAAATGCAGGAAAAAAATTTATATCAAAAGATAAAAAAAAGATCAAAATAAAATAAAATGATTTATATATGTCAATGATAAAAGAAAAGTGAATAAACATAGAAAAAGCAATAGAAATAGAATTAAAAATAAATTTTAAAATATATATATTAGTAAATAATGTCAAAGCATATGCAGTACTAAACAAAGAGACTAAAATAGCATGAAAACAACATTGTTGAAAACAACAGAACAATTATTTAGTTCTTAAGTAGGCATTGTTACGATCTTAGTGCAAAGCAAATGGAGCAGATGAACTAAACCAATGCATCTAATATGATATCATTAAAACAGCATTACAATATAGGTGTTGTTTATTATTATACTATTTAATATTATAATATTTAAATGCTTTTTAGTTCTCATTTCCCTTCTTTATACATATATGCATATATAAATAAGTAAATATTCTTTGAATATGAGTATGTTTTAATTCTGGAAGCAATTTTATCCATTAATCAATATTTTAAGCATTTAAAATATACTACAAGGCAATATTATGCTCCATCATGCATATATGCAACCTAAGAATAATCCCTTTTTTTAAAAAAAACAAATCCACAAACAATATGAACACTTTCCAAATATTTCAAATGACAAATTTGCACATCATGTATAATATTACAATCATGCGCATCTAACCTTTTTTAAACTAGTCCTTTTTCTAGTTCGCTTTCTTAAAAATATATCTACCATAAAGGGACTAAAGATTTCGTAGATTAAATCACCCTAAAAGAAGAAAATAACCAAAAATGTTCAGCAAAACCATAACTCATTGTATCATATCCTACAAAGTATGTAAATCTAATTAGATATTTCATAAAATATAATAAAAGATAATAGTAAAAAAACGAAAAAATCCAAGTAAGTAAAAAAAAAAAAAGAATATATAATTGATGATAACTATAATTAATAATAATAATATAAAACTTACCAAGAATTATTATATTTTAAGATAATGAATAAAGTAAAAATAACTTCCTTGACTACTTTTTAATGTTTAACATGAAAAAAAAAAATGTTTACAAAGTAAACCAATAGAGGGCAAAAAAGTAAAAAAAAAAAAAAGTTCTGATGATAAATTAGACCAACATGATGGTGAATTATCAAAGTTAAACACACATAATAAGCTATAGACAACACAGATTAGTAATTACACGTTTCGAGTAATATTATTCTCCACTCTTCAGGTGTTGCTGGCCTATATGCACAGTGATAATATTCGCTTAGAGGTTGAACTCTCACCTTTAGATTCTTGAATAACGAATTTAAGGCAAACGCTCTACCAACTGAGGCTCAGTTCAACTTCTAAGCGAATATTGTCACTGTGCATATAGACCAGCAACCCCTGAAGAGTGGAGAATAATACTACTTGAAATGTTTTGTGTAATTACTAACCTGTGTAGACATAATAAGCTATGTTCTAAGGCAGGGGTTCTCGATCTTTTTGGTCCCCATACAGTAGCCCCTATTCATTACAATAAGAAATAAACAGATGGAGAATTAGCATGCAATACGTCATGCGCACGTGCAGGAGGTGCAGAGGCCACAGAGGTGAGCCTTGAGTGGCATTGATTGGCAATTTCAATACTTATTTTGAATCTTAACAGGCATTTTGAATTATTAGACTCTGCAGTAAGAAAAAAAATTATATGACTTCACTGTATCCATGTCTAAAAAAAAAGAGACCTAAAAGGTTGCTTGTGTAGCTAACAGATGGTACCAACATGGAATAACCTGGAAATGTTGATAACATAACTAATATTTTTGGTATTAATAGCATAATATACTTATCTTCCTGCTATTCACTGTACCCCAGATGAGCTTCTTGTACTCCCTGGCAGTATGAGTACCCCAGATTGTGAACCCCTGCTCTATAAAATAATGATAAAAATATAGGGCTAAGTAACCATATCTTGCAATTTTTACAAATATGAACCAAGTAATCATACGCACAAGGTATAATGGTGATGCACAGAATAAAAATTATACTGGAAAAATAAAATTTAAGAAGTTGATAATTATTTATTGGAGAAAATAAAAATTCAAAATAAATTTTAAAAATATTTAATTTAGTAGTGTTTAAATAATGCTCTCATATATTCTAGAAAGAATCTTAGGTAAAATGAATTTAATCATGTCACACTTAGGATGCTATTTACGTAACAGGAAATATCTTCCTAGACAATGGGATTTGCCTATATATTCTTTGTTAATATGCCATATATGTCAAAAATATTACCAAGATTGATCAAAAACTCTCACTTATTATTGGTACATTTAAAATTACGAGGCCCCTCTTATATCTTTACTATAAACACAAGATATATTTTCTAATTATCATCATTTTCTGAAAACCACTTTTGTGGCAGTTGACCTCAAGATCACTCAACACTGATAGTTTAATTTTAGAGATCATGATAAAGACCAGTGCCTCAGAGCACCATATTCCATCTCAGAAAAGTTATTGATATGCACAGACAGACCTCTGCTGTTCAATTTTAACAACATCCCAGTTGACATTTCAGCACTATCAGTTTAGAGAATGGATTCATCCAAGGTCCAGATAATGCTGACAATATATTTGAATGCCAAACCAATTTATGGAATACGACACAGAATCAGAATAGCAAACAACTAAAAGGTTTTATTATTTTAGTAATAAAAATGAAGAAAAAGAAAACTATAGACAAATATTAATGACAAAAAAAAAAGATATCAACTAACAATTGACAATTGTATAATACAGCTGAGATAAATTCTATACTTAAAAAATTTATACTAAAATAAACGATTGTAAGACCAAATATTAGTTACAACTGAGATACATTTTTATACTGATATAAAATAAAGAATTACAAAAACAAATATGAGTTATAATTGTATGATTCAGCCAAAATATACTTTATATAAATGTAAAATAAATAATTATAGGAACTAATATTAATTACAACTGTATAATTCATTTATTTAATACTTTACCACAGATTCTGGTTTCTTTGAAAACTTACAGATACTTATTGGGCCTAAGCAATGTCTTAGACTTCAGAATCTTCTATGAAAAACAAGCAGATTTCTTGGTTGTTTTATAGTTTTCATTTAAAATGTGTACATTTAGATATATTCGTCACTATATTTCCCTATAAAATATGCAAAATCACTTCCCTGGCAATATCTTATAGCAAAACATGTGGTTTTCATAGAGCAAATGCCTTCACCGTTGTTTTCTTTTAGAGACACATGGAGATAATAGCTGGCAGCCATTTAAGATATTTTAGCACATTAGGAGAAGCAAATGCCACCAAGGAAGAATTTATGTTGAGTATAGTCAAATTTACTGTGGCTCACACAAAATAAATAATTTTATAAAGCCACACTGTGCTCCAATTTTCAAGCAATCACTTTTCTCCTTATCTTTTTTTATTTCCTTCTTAGCTATCTAACTTCACAATTTATTCTGCCACCAAGACTCTTTCTCTCTAAAACAAGGTATTCATCACGTGACATTAGACTTTCTAGTGCCTTGATTTAATTCCTATTGCCAACCAAACTTAATATTATTATATTTTATAAATCAAAAATATATAAGCTTTTATAATCGTTCTGGATTATCTTGCATAATATTTTAATTAAATCTTCTTTTAATTAAATAACATTTCTTAATTAAAGATTTTTTTTTTAATCATTGCACAAAAGAAATTTACAAATGCACCTGTTTGAGTTAGCACAAATATATATAAATTTAAAATGACTTAACTTTTTTTTTCCTCATGTGTCATAGCATCAGCCGGAAGCAAACCCGCTAACCCTTTGAAATAATATATCTCCCCAATGTCCAATATATCATCAATAAGATAGATACCATTAGATACATCTTTTAATTCCCTTTACAAAGCATAAGATTGGTCTTGGTAACACTTATGATTCATCTGAAATTTAAGCCCAGCCTTATTCTGGCAATGAGTCCAAAAAACTGATATTAATAATAAATATGCAATTCACTTTTGTACCCATTACTAAATATATTAATAAATTTAAATGATACATTAAACTAATCTGGAATAATTTGCAATGAATCTTAAATAATGACACAAGCATTCTAAGCCTTTAATTACAAGCTAAATAAACATATAAGAACATCAGCAAACTCATATATATTCCTTTATGATTTTATTTCTAGTTTGTGCTTGATCAAGATTATAATATGGTAAAATAGAGAAGTGACTGCAAATCAATGCATAAAGTTTATCATTTTAAATCCCTGGCTCGAGTTCACTATCATTCCAAAAAACACTCCACATCTAAGTGATAGTGATTGCCATCATTTCATCACAATATAAAAACAGTTTTTAAAAAACTGCTTGCAAGAAAAAAAACCCTGACAAGCAGCAAAATATATTTTAAAAAAATAATAATAACAACAAAAATGGAGATAAATAAACAAAAAATACAATATAAGATAAATAAAATTTTAATATAGAATATAAAAAGAGATAACAACAAATTTTGAAAATAAATAAATTACATAAGTAGATAAAGAGATGAAAGAAAACAAAAGTAAGAGGGGAAAAAAGTTTTAAATGTTCACACTCCCAAATCAAGATGCTTCAGATTGGCTACATAAATGTGAATTTAGGTTAATGATAAGACGGCTGTTCTTATCTTTATAAATCCCTATCTTGTGTCGAGATTTGAGAGTTCCCTCTACAGTCAAAAACTCCATTGTTTGGCTATTATAAACATTTAAAGTGCCCGTGGAAAAGGTTAAAGACTTTCTCTTTATAATAAAAAAAATAATAATAATAAAAACTATTAAATCAGTAATTTAAAAAAGGCAATATATACAATATTTCTGATACTAAAATATTTTCAAAAATAATGTATGGTAAAAACAACCAAATTAGATAAAGTATGTCAGAAATGGAAGTAAATATTTGGCCATTATTGAAATATTTCTTACAAGTAGTCTTAAAGGTAATTTTTAAAGCATAAGGTGAAGATAATACAAATCGATTAATTATAAATTAGTAGAAATAACAGTTATTTCTATTAAAATATGACCAAACATGAACAAATATTAAAAATATCAAAGAGATTCAGGAGTGATCAGGAATTGTATTGACTAAGTAGGGGGAAAAAAGCATAAGACAAGTTTATTTTAAAATATTTATGGTTTAATTAAGACAAAATGAGTTTTAAAAAAAATTATGTAATAAATAGTAAAATCATTATGGAAATTATTAATCATATAAGGATATCAATTAGGTCCCAGGAACCCAGGAAGAATGGTTACTTGTGGAAGACTATATTTTTATACTATATTTAAAAATATCTAAAAAAAAAAAAAAATTACAAGAATCATAAATTAGAAGGGGTTTGAACCAAGACTTTAAAGCTCTCTTCAGTCATCCACTCCCATCTTATACAACAAATACCCATGATCACATACATATGAAAAAGATAAATGATCTCCAATATATGTATTTCGTACTAAACCAGCACTCATCAGTTGGTCTGGATCATCATCTCCCACACACATATATAATCAGTGCTCGGTTTATATTAAGATAACAAATCTTCAAACTTTAATGGACAGGCTTCAATCTTCTACAGTTTGAAGATTTGATATCTTAAAATAAACTGATCACTAATTATATATGTGTGTGTGTGGAAGATGATCTGGACCAAACGATGAGTGTTGCTTCAGCATAACATATGTATATTGGATATCATTTATTTTTTTCACATGTATGTGATCATGGGTATTGGTTGTATAAGAGAGAGTTGATGACTGAAGGGACCTTAAAAGTCTAGGTTCAATAGATTCTTGTAAAATGAATAGCTACGCCAAATCTCATCATTGAAAATGATATAACATACATTAACAAAAACTACTATATGAATTTGAATAAGATTCAGAGACAAAACAAGTTTATATTTCAAAATATTTGTATATTCTCCTTTAATATAAATACATTTTGTCCACCTTACTTCAAACACTTTTTAGCAAACAGATTTTTATTGTATATATACACAATCTGGTATTTTAACTGTCCTGCAGTAAAGTGGACAACACTTATATAAAATATTACAAAAAAATGTTAGATTGAGTTACATGTGATATTCTCCTTTTGTTAGTTACATCTTGGGGTGGAATAACATTCCAATCAAATATAAAGCTTTTTGAAAAAATTATATTTATTCTGATTAGAATTAGTAATTAGTTCACTTTAGATTGGAAAATTTTATTTTTTAAAATATGAGTAGACATTTTTGGAAATATGTTATTTTAGAATATAACTATTAGTTTAAGATTTATTACACAATTTTTTTTTTTAATAAATACTTCGAAAACACATCATTGTATATATTTTTATTCATTCTAAAGAATAATCTATTTAATAAACATATGCATAATTTCTTTTAATTTTCGAGCAAAATAATTGTCATCGGTCTTATATAAGATTCGACTAGATTTCAGAATTATAATTGATGACGTTAGGAAGCATGACAATTGAAGAAAAGGTTTCACATCACTAATGTTTAGGATTCAAATGGAATCTTTAGCAACAAGAGAATATACATGTAAATGGAAAAATATGGGTGATTTAGTCTGCAAATTATGTAAGGAAGGCATAGAAAATATTAGGTATCTGTTAATTCAATGTAAATGCTTGAAAGGAGAAAGGGTACAAATAATGAAGTTATGGAAGAATAAATATGAATAAAGTGATTATACAGAAAATAGGTTGTTGGTTTTTATGCTAGGTTTGGGAAAAGATAGGGGGGGGGTTAGATATAAAGGCCATAGAGTTGACAACGATTATGCTGTGGAAATGGAATGGAGCAGATTATGGGAAAACATAAGGTGGGGAATTCTCCAGGCATAGTTGGTGAGAGATTCCTGACTCCGTTTAAGGAGAAGTCACAGTGCATCACATCAGATCACATATATAAAACTACTGACTATAGTGCTCCCATTTCTTCTTGTTGGCTTCTTATTTTTCCTGTGACTGATATTCAGCTAAATGAAGGTCATCTCACTGTCTATATTATATATTTGTAAAAGAACTAATGGTTTAAAATATGTCAGACTATTACGCATATAGTTTTGAGTATTTTTGTAAATACTGTTATTGTTTTTATAAATTATCTTTCTTTTTTTTTTTTTAAAAAAAAAAAGAACTCAAAATCATTATTATATATATTTTTTGTTTATGGCAAATTCTATTTATAAATCTATTAATGAATTTCGTAAGGAAAATGTAAATCAACACTTATACTATTTATCATTAAGAATATGTTTAAAGAGTTTACTAAAAAAAATATTTATTGTAATAAAATCTAGGATTTATTTATAACTTATAAATAAAACAAAAAACTTTAAAACATAATGTCTGAGAATTGCTCTAAAATAAGGCATTATCAATGCTAACTAATATTAAAAAATAATATTTTTAAATAAGACAAGAAATGAGATAATTATTAATTTTAATCAGAATAAATATAACTTTTTGAAAAGTTTCGTATTTCTTTGAAATATTACTCCATTCCAAGACATAATAAACAAAACGAAAATACAGAACCTTTTGAAAGGTATTTATGGATTTTTGGATATTTGAATGATCTGATTATAGTTATCTGCTTGATATCACATCTTTTTCTAAACACGATAGTTTCTTCCCTATGAGTTATTTCTTTTCTTCTTCTCTTTATGACTTTCCAATACAAATATTTACTATTTATTGGATTCTCTTATTTTACCAATTTATATCTATCATTATAAATTTCATGTATTATATAATGCATTTGCCTTTTATTTTTTCATTTTTATTTTTTCATACTCTCTCTCCCTCTCCCTCACTCTCCCTCCCCTCTATCGCTCCCTCTCTCTCTCCCTCCCTCCCTCTCTCCCTCCCTGTCTCTCTCCTTCTCCCTCTCTTTCTCTCTCTCCCTCTCTCTCTCTCTTGATTACATAACTTTATTAACTTATAATAATCAAACATCATTATACGTACATTTTAAATGATATACCTTTTAATTCTTTGAAAGTGCCTAACAAACTTCTTTCCAATTTTACACTTCTGTTTTATTATTGTTTTCATTTTGACAGAATCTAATTAATAGATACAAATGCCAATTTAAATCACTCTCTTTCTTTTATTGCATTTTTAACACAATGTGTTCATCATCCCATATTTGCTTACTATCATTAATTAGATATTGTTCTTTTTTTGTTTTGTTTTGTAATTTATAAATGAAGATTCTTGTCAATTAATTCTGATTTATTTTTATATAGTTATAATATTTCACTCACAACTTCGATGATATTTTCAAAAGCAAATAAAAAGAAATTTTCTCAGGACTATTGAATGCAGAGTTCAAACTCAGTAAGACTAAAATTTTATATTTAAAAATACAAATAAAACAGCTGTCAGAAGAACAAGTTGATAGAAAATTATCATCGCACTTTTTGAGTGATGTAATGAAATCTAGTATATAAAATAAGCTATTTTCTACGTAGAAGAAATTATTAAAACTACCAACTGCTTGATTGTCACCCCTCCCTTTCTTTTCGGAGTAAAAGGTTTATTTAATTTCATTACAAAAGATATAATTTTTGATAACCTTAAATTCTTCCCTTTTTTGTATGATAAAATTATGTTTGAATAT
Source organism: Epiperipatus broadwayi (assembly GCA_028023455.1). Lineage (NCBI taxonomy): Eukaryota > Metazoa > Onychophora > Udeonychophora > Euonychophora > Peripatidae > Epiperipatus > Epiperipatus broadwayi. The sequence goes on from JAQFVV010012495.1 coordinate 3,668,502, forward strand.
TTCTGAACAAATACATATGAAATAGACATATACTTAATTAGTTAGAGTATCACTTTTAAATTCAGTATTTCACAAATCTAAAAGTCCCGGATTCGATTCCCATGCTAGTACTGTCACTTGAAGAAGATAGGGGAATAATACCATTCAAAAAGATGTGTTAAATCCTTAACTTGTATGCTATCACTAATAGCTAAATGAATTGGAAAAGTTTAAATAATGTTCGAATTTTTCTAAAAACATTTAACATTTAAATCTAGGTGACAAGTACAATTCAACATATAATTACAAATATCAAAACCTGGATGTTTTTTTTAGTGGAATAATTGATCAGAATATAAAGATGGATAAATACGGTAAAATAGCTTTTAAATTGCTCAATATGAAAAAAAGATCTTTCCAATAGTTCCTATAGAAAATAATGAAGAAGAAAAGACATTACTCACTAGAGAGGCTAATTAATGAGTGATGAGAGTTTGAGCAATTTCCCATCCTTGTTTAATCCCCCAGATAAAAATATTTAGATACCCCTTACTAACAAATATTGAAAAATTAATGACTTTTTTAATTATGGGCAGTAGCAATCTAAAAAAAAATCCCAAGTCCGACTGAAACCTGACAAAATTTTCTAAATTTTATTAGCCTGAATTCAAATCCAAGTCATATAATTAGCAGATAGATATTTTAACCATTATACTATGTGATTCTTTATATAGCAGTTTATATTCAATGTTAAAAATGCTTTTTAGACTCTCTCAAACACATGTAAATGGTACCTTTAAGATTGCCAACATAAATTGACTATAATTGCAAAATATATGATGCACATTTACCTTTAGATGAATTTCCTTAATGGTCCATAAATGATTTTGATGTTGTATATATTAGTAAGCCTTCTAATAAGATAAATAATCTTCTCGCTAGGAGACATAATCATAATACTTCTAGAAGACATAATCATAATACTAAAACAATGTGCTTTTTGCTGCAGAAACTTATCTATTTTTCCATACAGTTTATTTTAATCCTCAAAAAAAAAAAAAATACTCATAAGTTTGGAAAGCAGAGATAATACAATTCAATGCTAGTTATCCGCATCACATTTAGTATAAGTGCAAAAAAAAAAAATCTATTAACAATTCTTTATTGGTATGAGTAATGATTAGATTTTCTTTGGACATAATTGTCAATATCTGAATGTTTGTAATTGAACTATATGACCTAGAGAAAAAAAATTCTCCTGACATATAAAGAATACCTAGGGACATATGAAAAAAAAAAACAACGACAAAGACAGGCTTCTAAATACCAAAGAGAAAATTCAAGAAGTTTATTACATAGCAGAAAATAATAAAAAAAAAATATTTATTCTTCAAGGTGGCATGCAGATATCATAATACTATGCAGAAACCAGCACTTCTGAGAATATTATTTCCTACTATTTGAAAGAGGAAGCTATTCACATAATTCTATTCAAAGATGCTAAAGTTTTGGTGGGCAAATTATATTACATATACTTGAAATGGATAAACCATACAAGAAAATATAATTGTGAATTGGATGAGAAAGCTTCAGAATAGAATAATCTCTCAAATACACAAAACATTTTAGTATTGGGAAAAAGTTGTTTAGCAATAAAAAGAAAAGATGGAACTATTACTAAAAAAAAAAAGAAAGCATCATGAAATGTAGACCAACTGTAGCGCTGTTTTCTTTGAAGAATCCTAAGCCAGCCTAGCAACAAGTCTTTTCCAACACCAATACCTGTACAAAAGGCCAAAGGCAATTCAGACCACAAATCCATAGTTCTAGAGAGTGAAAAAAAACTTGGCCATACATTCGAACCTAGATCAACAAGTATTGTATGTCTAAAAAAATAATGCTAAACATAAGGTAAAGGATGCCTGGCATATTGCCAATAATCATAATGCTATAAACAAAAAAAAATCCTGCTCCCCCCCCCCTCTAAAAAATGGGTCATGTAAGCACATTTGCATGCAATTTGAGTACAATTTATATTATATCACAACTTTCACCCACAATTTCACTCATTCATCATCATGACTAAGATATCAATACAAAGATATTGAAAGCATTTTAACGTGTTAAATTAAAAGTTTCACTCTTAAGCTTTTCTTACTTTGCACTGCCAAGTGCTTAATAGATGTAAAAAATTATATAGTAATAAAAACAAAAACCAGAGAACTCCTACGATTACCTCTTCTGAAATGCCAAGAATTTTAAATGAAGAAGTGAGATGTGCAATTATATCTATAAAGAAATTACAAATAAATCAAGTCAGATGTCACATGACCTAATTTAAACAAGCTTGTATTACAAATGTTTTATAAAGAGCTCGCAAATAAGTTCTTAAAAAACTTCACGGATATCCTCAACTTCAGACTGGTTATGAATATCCTGGCACCTCACTGACAAAGCCAGTAACAGAAACCGGTCTGGGGTTGAAGATATTCTGCAAAGCTTGTTAAGAGCTTATTTGCGAGCTCTTTATAGACAAAAAAAAAACTTCAGCAAATGATAAAATTATTATTGATGTCTTAAAAGAAGTAGATAAATAAATAAAACAATTGTTAGCAAACTGTATATAAAATGTCTAAATGATATAGAGGTAGCTGTTGATTGCAAAAATGCAGGAGAGATATTTAAGAAATGAGAAAAAGGTATTAGAAAATACAGACTTATAAGACTTCTGTCCATTCTGTACAAGATTTTTACCGAGATAATTACAACTTATTTATAGTAGTTTTGGATTCAAACTCAAAAAAATAAGATATACTCAAGCCCATTATAGCACATTATATCATATCAAAATACTAAAGGAAGTTATGGAAAGAGCTAATATATATAAATTGCCATTATGCTTTGGACTTACAGATTACAAAAAAAAAAGCATTTGATTCTATAAATATTCCTATGAAATTAGAGCTTTAACCATCAAGATACAGACCTGGGATGTTTTTATATTTTGAAGAATATATGTCAACACTCATCAGCAGTAAATAGATTACACATAACTCTGAAAAAATTAATGATAAGGCTATACAATAGGATAGTACAGTGATTCCATTTCTTCAAACTTTTTACAGTAGTTTCACCTGAAGTATGCTGTGGATTGAAATGAGAAACTGAGGAAATAAATATTATTGCACATTATTTAAGGCATCTAAATTTTTCATATGATGTGATTGTTATAGCATATAATGCTTCTGAAGTTCAGAAAATGTTATAAGAGTTATTAGATGAAAATACGAATGAAAGATTAAAAATAAATGCTAAAAAGACTAAAGTAATGTTCAATGTTTTTTCATATTAAAAAAAATATAATAGAGAATGATAATCAAAAATTAGATTGCTACTATAGATGGAAACATATTGGATAAAATTAATCATAAATTTAAACTTGGTTGGAGTCCTTTCAGTGGAAATAATTTATTAAAAGGAAATCTACCTATGGGTTTGGAAAAGTTTCCAAGAGATGTATTTTTACCAGTTCTTATATTTGATTTTAGACTTGGATGTTCAAACAAAAAAGCAATACAACAATGTATGAAAAGATGTATGTTGAAAATAACCAAAAAGAACCAAATGTATACTTGGGTAAATGAACAAACAGGTATCACTACGTTATTAAATGAATTAAAAGACTGAAATGGAGCAAGGTTGAACTTATAACTAATACATGGATAGTCAAAATATTAAACAGAATCCCAAAAGATTTTCAAGACCTAGAAAGAAGTTAGATATGAGATGGATGTATAAAAAAGTTTACTGGAACGATGTGGAGAAATGAAATTATCCTGCATTGAATTTGTAATGATTAAAGATGATGGTGATATATATATATTAGAGACTGCATAATACAAAACAAAGTAAGGAAAATTATTGTTGAGGTTCTCAAAGAAATCAAAAATGAATGCATGTATAAAAAACATACAGGCACAAAGAATTAAGAGACTGAAATGGAGCAGAAACAGACATCCCTCTCAAAAAAAAGTACAATAGAGGATAGTAAAAAAATTTAAGATAAAATACAAGATGTATCAGATGAATGGATGAGATGTTTGTTCAAGTGATAAGGAGAAGAGAAACTATGGATGGAAATAATTGGATTATATTTGAAAAAAATTTCAATGGAATCACAGTGTTTGAAAACATTGAAGATATTATATATATATATATCTTTAAAAACCAGTCAACACTTAGGCAATCTCAATTAACAATTTCAAACTGTTGTCAAGGCAACCTACTTTTAATAATATATATCGGAATAATCAATATAAAGTAGAAAATATTAGTAAATACAAATGCTAAGTCATAATTTTAATTACCCATGTGAGTTTGCTGCATGAACAGGAGTGTGGCTCAAGAATAGTTAGTACACAAATTGACATCGTCAGTGCTTAAAAAAAAAAAATCTCATTAAGAAAAAAATTACAGTTTTTACATAGGATGCAGTAATAATCGCAAGTTGTATTCCTTACAAAAAAGGAAAGAATTGAAAATGTAATTTAAGACTTATCAGAAGAACTATTACGTGACTAAAAATATCATTGTTCTATCCGCAAGTGTGACTGTGCAGCCAGCAATTAAATATCTACTATGAAAGACTCACAATATTTCACGTAATCAGAATAGCGAATAGTCGCAACAACTCTATCTCTACAGTTCGCTAATGTTCAATTCCCACACTGTTCTCTTGCAATGGATGCTCTGCTCAAATGCTCTGCAATGAATGCTCTGCAACGAATTCTCTGCAATGAATGCTCTGCTAGGAATGTTCTGCAACGAATGCTCTGCAACGAATGCTCTGCTACGAATGCTCTACAATTAATGCTCTCAATATCTCCACTGTGGTCTCCCCATCTCTGTGGGCTCTTTCAGCTACACCCATGGACTACATTCCCACTGGGCGCTGGTCATTAACTGCAAGCATTGACGCGAGATATCTCTACTGGAGTTGTACTCAAATAACTGCTGCTAATACTCTCTATACTGCGCTGCGTAGTTGTTATACAGTCTTTCTATAGCTTTCTGATAACTGTAGCAATTAATACACTGTCCAATAAGGTAACGTATCTTATCTAGAAATATTTGCAATCAGCAAATATTTCTTGGAATTGTCGATCGCCATTACGTCAATACCTTAATTAAATTCCTCAGTTATCAGAGCGCGATCTAAAAACAACAACTCGAATAAATCCTAGTTTTTCTGGAGTGCACAAACTTGTCTGCCATTTTTACAAAATACTACAATCATCTATTTACCAAATTATATTTATTATTCTTAATCTTTCAAATATTGTTAAACCCTCATAAAATGATGCTATGTCATCCATTTCCTATGCATCAGGAATTTCTCTGCTACTTGTACAAAATAAATTCTTCAGTGTGTGGTAATGATATTGGAAATCTTCAAACAGCTCAAAACTAAATTTCTATGCAATTAGCAAGCAACTTCCACTCAGCTGAACTTTTCCAACAATGTTATGTATTACAAAACAGCTTATGAATTTGTCATTTAAAACATGATATCACACAGTACACCTATAACATTATCAAGATTTTCAACTACATGGATTATCATACTTTACATATTTACTTGCTTAGACCATTCTACCACAAACCTTATCTTGGAGCTTGCAAAATCTTTATTAATTTACTTTTCAGTCAATGGATTGTGACCAATCACAATGAAAAATATTGATACGAAAATTTCTGTATATGCTACCATTCAATAATATACCTTTCAGAAGATGATTATGAGCAATCACAATATGGTAAAAAAGCTTCCACCCATATCATCCTTACTTAATGACAAAATCCTACCAAAGTGGTCCAACTAACATCATGCTGCAGCAAAAAGTTCTAATATTTCCCAGGCCATTTTATTAGTGCAAATGGCAATTATTTTTACAAAAATAAGCAAGAGCACAGATTCTGTCACTTGCCAAATAGATGGAATCATTTGTTCTCCATATTTCCTCTATGCCAAAGTAGATGAAGTATTTTAAACCAGTGGTTTTCTGCAGGAACTATCACTTGCATCAATACTAATTGCAATCCATTTGGATCCATTAATTAAATAAGAGGGACAAATTCTGAATGGTCTTTTTCTATTCCTCTTGATGTCATTGATCTCTGCATTTTCTTACTGATCTTTAAAAATCTCACTAACACAGTAATTACGTTCAATGTATTAGCCAACTTTCAATTCAGTCTAAATTTCTTTTACAGCATTATAAGTCCAAGCTATGCCAGTAATCTAAGGAAAAGTGCATCTGTCCAACTTTATTGCTGCATTTCAGAACATTTTTCTTATCTCTCAGAAGTTAAATTAAACCATCACATGAATAAAATATTAGAGACAAAATTCTCACTACAGTAGCACCACTCAGTGCAAACCAGAATAATCAGTGAATGCAGAAAGATTTGTGCATAAAATCTCTATCTAGGGCCTACTCATCCAATATCCTCAGACTAGTTTCTAGCTTGTGGCTTTCATCAGTGAGGAACCTTGGATCTGAGAGCACTGCATCAAGATATTAGAACCTACTGCAACCTCCAGCAGCCACTTTTCAGTGGTGTTACCTATGGAGAGTTTTGCCTCTGTGAAAAACAGCTTGAGTAAGCATAAAGAATTGTGATCATATGATGTTTGATGTATAAAATATTAATTAACAAATTTAATGAGAAAAGTTTAAACCATTTTTTAGAGGCTGGTATAACTTTTAAAACCTCAAATTATTAATGCTATCCAGGTGGTCTACTTATTTATTATAACAATGGAATGAATCTTATGAAGCTTAGAATTGATAAGTTAAACTAAAACTGATTAAATCACACCCGTGGGGTTCTTCATAGTGTGTGATATTTATTAATATACCTCACTTTCCTATCGATGATTAAATTTACTTTGTCGAAAACAGTTTTCATCATTTGTATGAGCTAAAATACATATCGCTATGTTAATAAATTGTTCCTTTAAAATCATACTGTCACCAGTTACTAAGTGCATTATTCTCTATATGTATTACCACTCAGTGCAAGATGCGTAATCAATGGATGCCAGAAGGCTTGTGCATAAAATCTCCATCTAGTAGGCTGAGTAGATGGGGATTTTATGCATAAGTCTTCTGGCATCCATTGATTACTCTGGCTTGCACTGAGTGGCAATACATAGAGAGTTTTGCCTGTTTTAATAACAGTTAAGAGAAAGCATAAGAAATAGTGATCATGTAATGTTAAAATGCATTATCATATGCTAGAAGAAATTTTTTCTAGTCTAGAGTAATATGATTGACCTGTTAAATATTTGACTACTTGCAAGCAACTTAAGAAAAGCCATCTACCTTGAGCGCAATTTCTTAGAAATCATTTTCTATAGCTAAGATTGTATTCAGATTCCAAAAATTTTTAGGGTGTACATCCCTGGCTAAAACTCTTATTCACCTTCAAAGTGATACATCAACTAACTATATAATACACCTGGGTCTCATTTTACACGATAGATAGGTTCCTCAAAAAACACACGCAAATGAAATCGCGCAAAAATAGACGTAACTTACCTTGAAAAAGGGGGGATACAGACTGTGATTTTTCAAAAATTGCGTAAAAGCAAAGCACCAACGTAAAATTACTTTAAAATTTGCGCAAAAAAAATAAGGAAATAAAATATGACTAATAACAAATTTCAAATTTGAAAAAAATTGATACAAGACAAACTTTTTTAAACTATAATATTTATTTTTATTCAAACTAATATATTTTTGTGCATAATTTACAGTACAGTAATTGATATTTTTTTATACACGTTTTAATTATTATCGCTACTTGCCGATAAACAGGTTTGTTTGCAAACTGGTAAAAAATCAGATTCTTCACAAGAGGAAATACAACTAGCACCAACTTCACTCTCATGTTGTGTTAATGATTTTCTGGTGACAACATAATTAGTAATTAATCTTTGAGACGATGATTTTATTAATTGTTTATGAAGCTCGCGATATCCAGACATACAACCATTTAGCTCTCGTTGGAATTTAAGAACACGTTCGTGATTAGTGTCATTAATAAGAAAATAATTAAAAATAAACTTGCAGACACTAAATGATTAATAATTGATTATGTTCTTTTTTAAAAAGCAAAAACAGAATGTGATTTAAAATGCAAAACTAACACGCACAATGTTTGAACAAATTTACATTATAATCTTGTAAAATTTAATGCGTGTATATATAAAATGTGGAAATCATGATTTTAATTTCATTATTGCATAAAATCTTACTATTATAAAGTACTGAAAATATTGAAATTACTAAGATGAAAGTCAAATTCCAATAATGTGCTATTACTTTCAATATGACGTAAGTGCGCGAAATTTATTATTTAAAGTAATAGCACATTATCGGAGTTCAACTTCGAAGAAACATGAATCGCGTAACTTCAAAATCGCGTTAAATAAATCTGCGTAAAAAGAGACCCAGGTGTACTTTCTCTTCAAATTTAAATTTAGATTTCAGTTCATATGTACTTTTTTTTCAATAATCTTCTAGAAGATAAATGTATTTATTTCAAACAAGTCTCTCATACAACAGAATAATGCAAACAATACATAGTGCCCTTTATTTAATAATAAAAAAATATAATGTGTTGACAGTACTAAAAAATCAAAATTAGTTACAATACACTTACATGTATTTAATTTTCTCCCTAGATGGCACTCAAAAATTTTTTACTAGTTGAGCAATTATTTGAGTAAAGTAGTTTCTGTAGTCTGATTTCTGATTACCAATATTGCAGTTTTAGGCTCTCATATATTTATTGAATGATTTACAAAATTAACAAAGCGTATGACACACTTACAGCTTCTCGTTCAAGTGTGTCATACACTTTGTTAATTTTGCATATTAAATTATCAAGTGAGAAGTTTTAAAATCCTTAATATTTTACAAATATGAATGATTTACAGAAAGTTAGAAATCTTGCCACTAGGTTTTGTTACTCCAACTACCAGTTAATAGGTAGAGTTCTTAAACTTTAGTTTTCAGAATTATTATATATCTACTATTCCTCATTTGTTATAAGTGATTATTTATTTGTCCTCAACAAAACTTTTATAATGATAGTTTTGTTCATATTGCACTTTGATTCTTAAGAATTTAATCACTTCATTGATTAATTACCAATTATACAATTTTATGTATGTCTAATAAAACAATAATAAAAAAAAAAAATCCTTTTATCCACATAAATGCACTAAAAATAAATTTCTTTCAGTTCTTACAAATAAAAGTGTGGATTGATCAAATTTAGATATTCACAAGTCCGATTTCCAATGAATCACCTTAAATAAACTTCTAAACACTTTTATTTCTGAAAGCTGAATTTTTTCCCATTTTTATAATATATAGTGCAATTATTTGAATTAAAAGCATTTCTTTAAAAAAAAAACTTTTTTTTAATATTTTTTATTTTCTATTTTTTAATTTGATATGGTTCTGGAAATTAGGAAACAAAGAAGCTTGAGATTCAACTTAATACTACTAGTTGGCAGCACCATAAAGAATTCTGAAACACAGTTTTTAAGCTTGACTGACTTGCTGTGCAGATGTGGTTATTTTGCTCTGCAAAATAAGTTATATATTTTTTTGCATTTAGTTTCAAGGAATTGATTACTATGAAAATTGTGTGCTTGCTGTGTGAAAGTGAAGAGAAAATTGGGGTCAAGAGAGATAGTTTTAATTGGATTTGGAAAGATCATAAAGAATTTTGATAACATATTTCCTTACGTAATTTTAAATATAAAAGTGAATTTTTTTTTTGTTGTGGTGGTGTTACTGTAAGGAGGCTTTACATCTAAGATGTATGTAAGATTAGTTGATTTTTAGTAATTTTGTTACTAAAAATTTTTTTTAATTTAAGAAAGGGAATAATTTAAGTGAGAGAGAAGATAACATTTTGAGGTCTTAGGTTGGAGAAGATGTGTTTATTTATCGCCATTGAAAAAAATAAAGTTTTTCTCCTTTGTATAAAGGGGTTTTAAGAGTAGGAGAGGAAGCTTAGAGTTAAATATAGAGTAAGTGATTTGAAAAATAAGGAATATGGATTGTATAGTCAGAAAGAAATTAGGTATGCTGTGGTAGAGTGTATCATATATGAAGAGGTTTATCATGAGGTTTATCATTTGAAATGCTGAAATAAGACTAGAAAGAATGTAACAGGTTTATGGCTATGTAGACAGTGTGTAAATGTGATAAAAGACGTGAAAAAATGGTTTCTAAGTTTAAATAGTTCAAAAAGAAAGTCAGGAGAAATGGAGCAAAATGTAGTTGAAGAAGATAGGATAGAGTATGTTTTTAATGGAGTGACAAGAGACATGGCTGGAAAAATAAGTAGTGCAATGGAGATGGTTAGCCAAAGAATACATAAGATAGAGGAAGAGGTAAAGGATGTAGAAGCAAATTAAAATGCTTAGAGGCAAAGTGTAAGCAGTTAAAGGAATTATTGAATAGGAATGATAGGAAGAAGTAAATAAGAAATTGCAGAAGGTAGAAAAGAATGTTACAGATGATGTAGGGAAAGTAAACTATGAGACAGTGTTGATAGGAGATTCGCTAATTAGAGAATGCAGAGATATAATTGCAAGGGAAAATAGAAATAGGTATGTAAGAGTATGTTTGCTTGGAGCTAGAATTATGGATGTTACAAATAAAGTAAAGAAACAAGAAAATAGAGATGTGTATGTTATGGTAGGGACAATTAATTGGTCAGAGCTTTCAGAGAGAGTAATGGATAATACATAGAATTGATTAGTAATTTGAATAAGATTAAAGGAAGAATAGAAATAATTGGATTATTACCAAGATTTGATAATAGATATAGGTTAGAGAGACCACATTCTAAAAATGAGAAATTAAAAAAACTGTGTGAGAGAAATAATGTTATGGTTGTGGATATGTGGGATTCTTTTACTAATAAGAGGAAGTTATATAGTAAAGGTGGATTGCACTTAGCAAAACAAGGAAGTGAAGCTTTAGGAAATTTGATTTATAAAAAATATAGTTTGGAAAACCTATTAAGGGGGGGGGGTTTAAGTTGCAGTGATATCAAAAAAAAAAGAAGAATACAAGGGATGTAAGGAATAAACAAAGGGTAGCTGATTTGGATATAAATGTAGATGTAGAAAGGGAATGGGTCCATAAAATTAATGGTAAGCAAGTTATTTATAAAAGAGTAGTTAGAAAGAAAAAATTGTTAAAATCGGATATTTGAATATGCAAGGTGGTAGGAGACCAGAAAATGGCTGAAATTAAACAAAACTGTTAAAAACGAAGATATTAGCAGTAGTGGAAACACATATAAGAGAAGAAGAAGAACCTATATTGGAAAACTTGGTATGGCAAGATATAAATAGAAAAGAAAAAAAAGGGGTTGTGGTATAGGAGTTATGTCAAAAAAATATTTAAATACTGTTAAATGCCAAGAACATTTGTGGTTTGAGATAAGGTTAGGAAGACAAGAAGAATGGTGGCTATAGTGTATGTAGCCACTAGAGATAATCAAACTATAATGGAGTGGAACAATAGCATATATGAATGCCTAGTCATAGATTATACAGATTTTCAAAAAAAAAAGAAAAAAATAATGGTTATAGAAGATATGAATGGGCATATTGAAGAAACTGATGATGTAGATAACAAGAATGAATAGCTTTTGAAGAATTTTTGTCAGAGAATTAATTTGAGCATTGGAAATTTGTCAAATATTTATGAGGGACAATACCCATGGTCTGGTCTAGAAATAATATTATTTCGTACAATAGATTATGTACTAGTAAAGAAAAAGGGAATGAATAAAATATGGAGAATTAAAGTTGACTAATGAAGAGAGGGTATGTAATAGCAATTATAATTTCTTTATAATAGAAATGGTTAATAATGTGATGAGAAATAGTAATAAAAGTAGAAAGGACATTGAAAGAAGTGGATAGAGAATGAATGATAAGAATAAGTTAGAATATAAAATAAAAAGTTGAAGAAAGAGTGGAAGAGTTGGTTCGGGGTGAATATAAAAACTAGTGTGGTGAAGTAGAAAAAGTGGCAAATAGGGTTTTAGGTGAGAATATTCAAAAAAATGTAATAGAAAACTGAGAGTTAGTAAAAGTGTCAAAGAGAAGGGGAAAGCATGCAGAGAATATAAGTGTGCTATTAAGAATAATGAAAGTGAAAAAGATGTTAATGGTAAAAGTATTTAGAAAAAAAAAAGTTTGCCAAAATAGATAATTATAGAAAGAAAATGAAATTAAATAGTAAATTGTTGGAGGATATAAATAAAAGTGGAAGAGATGGGAGTAAAACATTTTGGAAATACATTAAAAGAGGTAATGTAGAGGAGAGAGAAATAATATTACTAGAAGATGAGGGAATAGAGAGTAGTTCTAGAGAAGAATTATAGATAGTCTTAAATAAGTACAGAATGGATATAGAAAAAATGCTACATGTGAAGTATAGAGTGATAACAAACATAAAGAATATAGTAGTGGAAATATTAGGTTTACAGAAAATGAAATGAATGCGGCAGGGAAGAAATTGAGAAGTGGAAAGGCAAAAACTTTAGATAGATGGACAGCAGAGATGGTCATGAATTTAAGACATAGGGCAAAAGTAAACCTATTATCATGTTTTAATAAGATGACACAGAAGAGAGATTTTTCAAATAGTTGGTCTAATATAAGAGTAAGACTACTATTTAAATGAAATGGTAAGGATCGTAGAAATTTACGTAATTATAAACCAATAGTGGTAATGTCAGTATTATATAAAGTTTTTGCATGTATGGTGGCTGGAAGGGTCTCAAAATGGATGGAAGAAAATTATATAGTGGGAGAAATGCAAGGAGGTTTTTGATCAGTTAGCGTATAGAAGATAGTTTATTTGTAATTACACAACTTATAAATATGAGTAGAAATACAGATAGCCAGTTATATACATTTTTATAGATATAGAGAAGGCATATGATAGAATAAGTAGAAAGAGATTATGGGTAAGTTTAGTATATTTGGGAATGGATGAAGCTTTAGTGGATCTTATTAAAAGATTGTATGAAAATAATTACTATTTGTATCAATTAGGAAATATAGAATCAGTTAAAGTTAAAAATGGGATGGGACAAAGGCAAAAATGCCCTATATCACCTATTTTGTGTTTGATGTATTTGAGAGAAATGGGGAAAGCAATAAAAAGATTAGGAAGATGGGTAGAGATACCATTAATAGGTGGCAAAGGAGTATATACATTATCGGGTCTTTTATTTGCAGATGATGTATTCTTATGTACAGAAAGAAGGGAAGATATAGAAGTTATGTTGAGGATGTGCGCAAGGGTGGGCAAAGAGATGGAGGATTAAATTTAGAGAAGAAAAATCAAAAGTAATCATGATTAGTACTGGGGAAAGAGAAGACAAAGAATTTGTATTGGGGATATAAAGTTAAGTTTGGTGAATAGATATAACTATTTGGGAATCATCTTAAGTAATCAGAGAAATTGCTTGGATGAATGAAAAAAAAACTGATAATGAAGCAAAGAAAAGAAAGGTGATAAACAAATTAACAATATTTTCATATAATAAATATGATGGAACTAGAATTATATGGAAGGGAGTGGCAGTAACTGGGTTAACATATGATAATGGTGCATTTGGTGTAAATAAAGAGGTGTTTGATTATTTAGAAAAAGTACAAAGAGAAGTAGGAAGACATGCATTAGATACTGAGGTGTGAATGGTGAAGACTGCAATTCAAGGAGAAATGGGATGGTAAAGATTTATGTGAGAGATGCAAAAAGCAAAATGAAAATGTTCAGTAGATTGCAGTTTATTGATAATAAGAGAATAGTCAAAATAGTATTTAACTGGGTTATGAGAAAAAAGCAGGCAACAAGATGGGTGAGAAAGGTGGTACAGTATGGAGAAGATTTGGATAAAGAAATTATGTCAGTATACTTATACAAAAGGGGGGGATGATTGTGTTAGGAGAATTATTGAGTGTAATAGTTCCAATGAATGGGATAGATTAGATGCATTAATAAAGAATACAGAGATGGAGAATTAGTATGAAGAGTAACAAGAGTTTAAATATATATAGAAGTAAACAGAATGTGAGTTAATTTATGATAATAGCAAGGAAAGTAGTTTGGTTTTTAAGGCTCGAACAGGATCTTTATTAACAATGTACACATAAATGGAAAAATGTGAGTGATTTCATGTGTAAGTTGTATTAGGAAGGCAGAGAAAATGCTAGGCATCTGTTAATTGAATGTAAATGTTTGCAAGTAGAAAGGGCACAAATAATGAAATTGTGGGAAAATAAATATAAAGAAAAAGGTGGGTTCTTGTATTTATGTTGGATTTGGAAAAAGATAAGGGGGATTTAGGTGTAAAGGTCATGGTGTTGATAAAGATTATGTTGTGGAAATGGGATGGAGCACAATAGAGAAGAATATGGGAAAAACTTAGTGTGGGGAATGGAAAGTAAAAGTAAAATGGCTAATAGGTTCCTTTGGGCATGGTGGCTGAGAGATTCCTGACTCTGATAAAGGAAAAGTCATGGTGCATCTCATCTCAGCACATATAAAATTTAAAATTTAAATTTGTTGCTATTTTTTTGTTGCTAAAATTGTTTGCAAACTCTGAAAAAAATATATTGTCAGTAGGAATACACATGTCAGCAAAATTTCAACTGAATTGGAAATCGAGTAAAAACTGAGTGATAAGATTTCCCAAAAAGAAAGACAAAAAAAAAAAAAAAAGCTATTATTATCAGATTAAACCAAAAATATAAAAGAAATATAAAAATAAAAACAAAATATGATCTAATTCATATATAACATGTTGGGCATTGAAAAATTAATTATTCCTTTCTGATTATGTTTTAAATAACTTACTTTCTCAACATCTTTAGGGTGTGAATTCAACTTTGCCAGTTCAATCTGGAGCTGCTGAGCGGCCTGATCTGATTCCCTACACTTTGCTTCATACGCCTTTTTAAACTATACAAAGAGTCATAAAACATTTGAATTTCAAAAGATTATAGTTGCATAAAAGAAGTTTAAAACAAGAATTACATATAATCATAGGAAAACAGACAATGAATAGATTACTAACATAAAATTACTTTTTGCAAAATTACATTAATAAATATTTTACATGTATATCTTTACACTTTTATAAAGATTTATAAATAACTCAATCTCAGACTTACTTCCATTGTTTTACGATACATAGCCTTTTTTGCTGACTGGTACTTACGAACAATATCTTCTACCTAAAAACAATTAAATATACTATAGTTTAATAAACAAACTAAAGATATTGTTTATTATTATTATATTTATGTTGTTGTGTGTATACATATGTACATAAACACACACACATATATATAATATACTGTTATATTGATTATTTTTATTATGATTATATATATAGTTAAAAAATAATCAACTATAGATAAAAGATCTCACTTCACAAAATAATGGTGAAAGAAAAGAGCAGATTAGAAATCTCATATTAGGTGATAATTTTAGTGACTTTCTTTTTCTTGGTTTTATTTTCTATATAAGAATAGTAAATACTTTCCTACCAATAAGTGAATGGTTGGTTAGTTTGGTTATGACTTAGTACAGGTTTGCAAAATTTCCAAACTCTACTTAGAATTTAAACTCCAAATTGCAAGGTTGTTAAATAAATAAACAAACCACTACATTCATGGGTACATAATAGGATTGTGAGCAGTGACAAATTCCCAACCAGATGATAACCAAATGTTGTCTTTTGGTCATCATATCTAATGCTTATTTTCTCAGGCTACTCCATGTAAAATTTTAATGCATATATATATATATATAACATAATTGGTTAATGAAACCACATATAAATGCAAAAACAAATTAACAGTTAGTCACCTATGTCAATGCATAATTAGAAACTAATTATTATCTCACTACTTTATAGTATTTTGTCTCATAAATTGAAAATTTTTCAAATGACCTAGAAGATATAACATAGTTTTATCCTATATATCAAAATAATGAACCTGTCAAATTTCTCCATCTATGCATGAAATTCTGATATATCTTCAACACCTCAAAAAAAGATGCAGATCAAATGGCTAATATCATTTTCAGTTTGTAACAATAATAATTATTATGCTGGCTGCTATTATGTGTATACATTTTAGATATCACATTCTTTAAAATTAACATACAGTTGAAAGACATTGCATGTCTAATACAAAAACCACTTAATTAATATTATATCAATCTTTATAATGTACAAATTCATTACATTAACACAGGTATAATCAACTACCCAACATATGCTAATAACAAATAATAACTGATAATAAATAATAATAACTCAATAATATATCTTCTTTCTTTAATTTAAATATAATGAAATAAATAGTGATGTACGCTATGCTGGAAAAATTAATTTATTCAAAATTACAGCTTAGCACTGCTTTCAACCAGGTCGGTCATTTTCATAGAACTAATATAGATTTATATAAATAGAATTTATAACTTAAATAATTCAAATATACCATTTATGTGATAATGCAATGCACAAGACTTTCTTGTTTATTGTGTGGATGTTATTTACCATAAACCAGCCTCTTTACATTTTCTTTTACAAGTATTGTGCTCAACGCAAACAACTTTAATATTACGTGAACTGAAATTGTGACCAGATTTAATTTCACGTTCCAAAAATATAGGCATAATAGTGAGGTCTGTTTTAGAATGTGTGTATATACATTTATGCTGTGCTAACATTGTAGCGCAATTGGCATGAGACTCACCATAGTAAATTGCATTATATGTTGGTTCATTGCATTCAATTTTATAAACTATTTGGAGAGCCTGGTCTGGAGATAATTTATCTTTAGCATTGTTCAACATTTGATTAAGATTAACTGGGGTTCTAAAACTAATATTGAATTTGTTTGGACAGATTGTTTTCATCTTTTTAGATATACAATGTAATAATATTAAATGGTTAAAGGAGGATAAAAGAAATGGGTTTATTCCTTTATCAAAAAAAAAAAATCATAAAAATAAAGTTTATGAACAAATTAAAGAATTAAAATTTAAACTCATGAAGAATATAATTTAAAAAGAGAAATTTATTATTTCAATATTAAGACGTTATCAAAATAAAACAATTAATTAATTTGACTATAAAAGGATTTATTCAACAGCAGCTATTCCTCCAAGAATTTTTGCAAACGTAAAAATGCATAAAAAAAATCAACCTCTTAGACTTCTAATTGATTTAAAGGCACTTAACTTCTTATTAAGTTAGACAAAACTCTCTATATGTATTGCCACTCAGTGCAAGCTAGAGTAATCAATGGATGCCAGAAGGCTTGTGCATAAAATCCCCATCTAGTGTCTACTCATCCAATATCTCCAGACTAGTTTCTGGCTTGTGGCCTTCGTCAGTGAGGAGCTTTGGATCTGAGAGCACTGCATCTAAGATATTGAATTCTCATACCTGTTATTAAACCAGGCAAAACTCTTTATACATATTGCTACTCAGTGCGAGCCAGAGTAATCAATAGATGCCAGAAGGCTTGTGCATAAAATCCCCATCTAGTGTCTACTCATCCAATATCTCCAGACTAGTTTCTGGCTTGTGGCCTTCATCAGTGAGGAGCCTTAGATCTGAAAGCACTGCATCTAAGATATTGAATGAGTAGGCACTAGATGGGGATTTTATGCACAAGATTTCTGGCATCCATTGATTACTCTGGCTCACACTGAGTGGCAATATGTATAAAGAGTTTTGCCTGTTTTAATAACAGGTATGAGCAACCATAAGAAATGGTGATCATGTGATGACACTTAACTTCTTATAAAACAGCAAAAGTAATAGCTGAGTGGTTAATTGATCAAGTAGATTTTGGAAAATTTGCTATTAAATCTTCATTTGAATGCATGCACAACTTTTTTTTTTTTTTAATGTCATAGCATCGGCCGGGACGCAAACCCGCAACCCGGGCAACTGCCTGCAAGTGCAAGGCAGTCGTGCTGACCTCTTGACCACCAATGCAAGACATGCACAACTTTTAAATTCACAAATGAATTACCCTAATGATAAACTTGCCTCATTAGATGTAAGAAAACTTTATGGTTCATTCAGTATTACAATACTTATCTATTAGTATACTTCATGACATTTTAATTAATTTAAATTTCAATAACCACAAAATAAATTTTATTGTTGATACTCTTAAATGAATGGATAGGGATATTACGGCTCTTTTCAATGGAAAGTTTTATACAAGAGAACATGGCTGGCCTATGGGACTATCCCCAAGTGGAATCAAATTAGCGGTCATTTCAAAAAATTTTGTTACGACAACATCATGTTTATATATATGCTATGTAGACAATGTTCTTATCGATGCTGAAGAAAAAAACATTATTGATATACAAGATGAGTTAGGTCAATTATCTTCTTTAGTTTGGGCTATAGAAAATGAAGGTACATTAAATGGTATAAGGTTTTTAGATATGTATATCCAACATTCAAATGTACGAATTAATTATAAATGATTATAAACCCATCAATGTTTACAGTTTAATTCACCTGCATTCATATACTCCAATTTCACATAAATTAGCTGGCTTTAAATGTTTTTTATAGAAACTATGAATTATGCAAATCTGAAGCATTGAAAATTATATAAAAGACTTAGTCAATTTAGTGTATAATATTAATACATTAAATAAAACTCTTAAAAATTCTATTCATCTTTAAATACGAGGAACTGTCATAAAAATTGCAATAAATAGACAAGCCTTCCATTTCGACCATGTGAATCTCAAAATATGAAAACAATCTGCTCAAATGAATACAATATTAGTTTTAAAACCCTACCTAATCTTAATCAAATGTTGAACAACACTAAAAACAATTTTTTTCCAAACCAAGCTTTCTAAATAGTTTGTAAAATAGAATGCAATGAACCAAGATATAATGCAATTTACTATGGTGAGTCTCATTCCAACTGTGCTATAAGATTAGTGCAGCATAAATATACAAACATGCTAAATCAAATCCCAATATTAAGTCTATATTTTTGGAACATGAAATGAAATCTGGTCATAATTTCAATACACTTAGTATAAATAAGCATTTATTTTTATAGCGTCTGTATACAATTTGTAATTACATTCATATCGGCCTTTCAAGCCAATTGTGCAAACGCTTTGTGAGTGTTAAATAATAAATGAATACCCTCTGACCAATACAAGTTATAGAATTTATGCAGGAATAAAAAGAATCCCTCTTATTCCTACGACTCAAATATTTATATATGAGCAAATCTGAAGTACTGGCACAGAAGGTGTGACAATATAACAGTCACTTTAAATTACTATATACAGTGTCTGAGTCGTAGGAATAAGAGGGATTCTTTTTATTCCTGCATAAATTCTATATCTTGTATTGGTCAGAGGGTATTCATTTATTATTTAACACTCGCAAAGTGTTTGCTCAATTGGCTTGAAAGGCCGATATGAATGTAATTACAAATTGTATACAGACGCTATAAAAATAAATGCTTATTTATATATATGATTAAATTTCAGTTGGAATGATGCTTAGTAAATTCTAGAAAATTTCATCGGCATCATTCATTCAGACATTGTATATAGTAATTTAAAGTGACTGTTATATTGTCACACCTTCTGTGCCAGTACTTCAGATTTGCTCATATATAAATATTTGAGTCGTAGGAATAAGAGGGATTCTTTTTATTCCTGCATAAATTCTATATCTTGTATTGGTCAGAGGGTATTCATTTATTATTTAACACTCGCAAAGCGTTTGCACAATTGGCTTGAAAGGTCGATATGAATGTAAATACACTTAGTATTAAAGTTGTTTGTGCTGAGTGCAATGATCAAAAAAGAATATATAAAAAGGCATGGTTTATTGCAAATCACATCAATGCAATAATCAAGAAAGACATGTGCATTGCATTATCACATAAATGGTATATTTAAATTATAAATTCTATTTATATAAGCCTATATTAGTTCTATGAAAATGACCGACCTGATTGAAAGCAGTGCTAAGCTGTAATTTTAAATAAATTAATCTTTCCAGCATAGTGTACCATCACTATTTATTTTGTTGTTGTTGTTGTTGATGATGATGATGATAATAATTGACTATAAAAAGTAATAGTTATAATAATTAATTATTATAAATACTTTTCTTTGAACATAAGCTCACCATTTATGTGTGGTTATGGTTTAAGCCAAACTGAATATTAAGTTTAATTTATATTATCATAAATTTTACATCCGTCTTATAATTCTTAATAAATCATTTTATACTAATATTGCAAATGATTATTTAGTGTGCATTTAATATATATATATTGAAACGATAACTTTCCAAGCCCCTATCGTTTCACCATCAAACCTAATGACACTCTCATCTGTGCTAAGTTCGAACCTATTTAAATGTTAATAAATTTAAAATTAGTTCATGTCTGTCTAAACAGCATTATATATTTACGTGCGAACCAACGCTATAATTAGATAGGATTAGTAAAATTATAGCGTACTAAATTTATTTAATATTTCTAAAAATATTTGTTATATTATTTAAGTTAAGTGTAAATTATTAATTTTGTTGTTTAATATTGTAATTTCGTATGTGGATATATAATCTGTGCTATATAGAAGAAAGACATGATTTAAAATATGTAAAAGCCGTCATCTAAAAATACTATTAAATGTTTCTTTAAAAATTGTTAAAAGATTTCTTGTTTTAAATATATTTCAGGGAAAAGTTTCTCGAAAATATATTTAAAAGCTATATTAAAATATGTTTGTAAATTATTTTTAATAAATATGTTAAATGTGTTTTCGTTTTAAAAAAATGTTAAAAGGTTGTTTTTAAATAGAAAGAGTTTCTATTATATGTAAGATTAAAAATAAAAGCTAGTCAAGTAATTAAAAGATTTTTGATTGTAAACAAGTGTCATTAACGACCACACCTGGAATTCGTAAAAAGTAAAACTAGTTCAAAATTTACTAATTAAAATCTCCTTAGATAAGAATAAGTTATTTTAAAATCTAAATTGGACAATTGTTTGCAATGAAAAATCTTAATTATAATAATAGCTTATGGAATGTTTCTAACATAAGTTATCTAAGATCTGGATTATAAATTGAAAAATATTTAATTAAATTCCTGAGTTTAGTGAGTCTTGAGGCGATAGATTCCGATAAGGAAAAAAATATAAATACTCTGTATTTTAACATAGGGATAGACAGCCATATTGTTAGTAAGAATTGCAGCCAGTCTTCACAATTGTTAATGTTTAACATGTCCGGCTAAAAGCGGGCATCTTGTTGCTGTTACTCCGCGGGAGAACGGGGTTACTCTTGTCGAAATGCCTAAACCACCATCATGCCGATGGAAGAGACGAGCCTAACATAATGGGAAAGATGATGCCGCCCAGTCAAACTAAACCAAACCAACAGCAAGAACTTGCAGTCCAGATAAATAATACCGGTACTGTTTTTATTTTGCAAACCGCAGAGCTCTGTGTAATTCTGTGTAATTCTTTATGTAAATATATCTATATAAGTTAGCTAACTCTCTTTTTAAAATAATTATAAAACTAATATGTACCCAAAACTTAAATCCATTTAATTAATATTTTAAATATGTCAATTGCTATCCAAAATTTAATGTGTTAAAGTTCAAATAATCTGACTTATTTATATTTTCCATTCACTTCAAAGTAAATTATTTAGATTAAAGTTATAT
Organism: Epiperipatus broadwayi; assembly: GCA_028023455.1. Lineage (NCBI taxonomy): Eukaryota > Metazoa > Onychophora > Udeonychophora > Euonychophora > Peripatidae > Epiperipatus > Epiperipatus broadwayi. Next base: position 3,690,369 of record JAQFVV010012495.1, read on the forward strand.
CACTGCGGTTGTGTCTATATTTCTTTGCTTATTTTATTTTAAATGCTTATTATATTTCATATGCCAATATTTCGAAACAGTGGGCACTTAATTTCATGTTTTTAAGAAGATATTATTTGAAAATCTTCGCGTAATTTGCTTATAGCGTCAACTTTCTGCGCTGTTTCGAAATCCTTTTTTTTTTTTTATTTTAAACGATTTAATATGTAAAATGTGGCTCTTTTATAATCAACCATTTAAAAACTTAACCTTTTAGTTTTATTTAGAATTAAATTTAGCCTTGATCGTATTTATAAGTATATTTGACATTTAAATTCTTAAGTCCATAGAAATATACTTTCCCTCCTTAAATATTTATTATCTATAAGTAACTTAATAGATCGAGCATGTCAAAGTACAGATGTAGTAATATTCCTTTTAGTAGCATAGACATTTATTATCAGGCTACGCAAGAGTTGGTCCCAATTTGATAGAGCTAATATGCTATTAACTCGTATTTCATAGTATGAAATATACTATTCTTTGCTTGGCGGATGTGATATTATTTTATAAAAATATTCTCGTTTTGCTGCTATACGTAATATACGTATCTTAAGATGGAGCCACGGCGTTGCCAGCACATCTTCTTTTATAGGGTAGAGCAGTAGCGAAACCTGAGCCAAGGCCAGGTTAGCACGTAAGTCCCCCGCCATTCCTGAACAAAATGTTCCTTTTCACGCAGCATTGAGATCGGTTACAGGGTACCGCGTTTGTCGCAAGAACCCTGAAGTTATTTCATCCATCCGCAGAGCGATTTTTCCTATTATTGTTTACCTGTGCCATAGCGCATTGGTAAAATCTTATGCAGCCAACTCTCCCACCTTAACATAACGCTTTCAGCATTCTGAAATTTTCTCTCGAAAGCCATGTTCGATCGATCATTACTTGAGCTGGTTTATGCGCTCGTTATTAAGTCATATTGTATATTTTAGTAAATGAATTCATGATCAAAGTTTAATATAATTATTTATATACCAGCCACAAATATAATAGGATTTGGCTTATCGAGATTTATAGACTTAACGTAGTGATTGATTATGTATTAAATGTCAACAATTCATAAGATGGGCATATGTTAAACCCCTCTATGAAATTTAATGATTACTTATGTAAAGTGATTTTGAATTGTATATAAAAAGAGAATGTGTTCTCTTATCCACCCAATGTTTGTACATTCGACGCTGAAATGTGTAAAACTTATCAATTTCATGCCAATTGTAAATAAATATATAATTAATTTAATGTATTTCGTTCTCTGTCTCGTTATTGATCTAATTCAATCCAATTCTAATTACTATTTATAGCCTATATATGTGAAAACTATGCATTAATTTAAATTAGATTAGTGATATATTTTAGTCAATTAAGAACCTCTCTTTTAATTATCAGAGTCTTATTCCTTCTCCGTGACCTATGTCGGCCGTGTGGAAAGAGGTATATACTACGTGTAATTTCAAGGTGGTCATTCGTAGGGTCTTGAGTCTTGGAATCCCGGCTTACGAGTTGAAGTGTGGTCAGACTCAGGATGTCACAGTCCTAGTCTGGTCAGCTTCGGTCTCTTTTGCTTGGATTCTGAATTCTGTTACACGAATGTACAAACTTGACTGTTACAATATATATATATATATGAAGGGATTTGAACTCAGACTTTAAATCTCCCTACAGCTATGCACTAAATCTTATACAATTGACACACATGACCACACGTATATGTGAAAAAAATAAATGATTTCCAATATACGTATTTCATGCTGAACCAGCAGACACCAGTTGGCCCAGACCACTATTTCCCACACATATATACAATCAGTGCTCAGTTTATATGAAGATAGCAAATCTTCAAACTTTAATGGAGAAGCTTCAATCTTCTCCACTTTCAAAGTCTTCAGCCATCCTCATCATTGAAAATCCAATGATGGAACACATTTATTTTTTTAACATGTGTGTGGTCATGTGTATCAATTGTATAAGATGGAGTGCATAGCTGTAGGGAGCTTGAAAGTCTGAATTAAAGTCCCTTCTAATTACATTAAATTTAGTATAGAAAATATACCTTATTTAAATACTATATATGTATGTGTTAATATATAAACTTTAAATTAAACATAGCTCAATACATGTATAAGCAAAGGGAATAAATCAACTTCATTGCAGGGTATAAGTTAAAAGCATTCTAAACGTTGGACAAAGAATCAAGAATAGAATGAATCTACCTATCCTTTGGAGCTCTGATGTTTATAAGCATACTTTTATCAACATTGTTGATAATTCACTCTAAATTACCATCAACAATTTTGTCAAAAGTATATATTAAACACATCAGAGCTCCAAAAATAGGTGGATTCATTCTATTCTTAATTCTTTGTTCAACATTTTTTTTAGTTCATAGCCTGATGGGAGGATAATTTATTCCCTTTGTTTACATGATGTGATGTGATACACTGTGACTTTTCCTTATACAGAGTAAGGAATCTCTCAGCAACTATGACCAAAAGAAATCTGTTAGCCACTTTACCTTTCCTTTTCATTCCCCACCCTAAGTTTTCCCATAGTCTGCCCCCATCCCATTTCCATAACATAATCTTTGTCAATTCCATGGCCTTTATATCTAAATCCCCCTTATCTTTTCCCAAACCCAGCATAAAAATCAATTACCCATTTTCTGTATAATCACTTTTCCTTATAATTATTTTTCCACAACTTTATTATTTGTATCCTTTCTGCTTTCAAGCATTTACATTCAATTAACAGATGCCTAATATTTTCTATGCCTTCCTTACACAACTTGCAGACTAAATCACCCACATTTTCCCATTTATGTGTATAATCCCTTGTTGTTAAAGATTCCATTCAAGCTTTAAACAGTAAACTACTTTCCTTACTATTATCATAAATTAAGTCACACCTAATACTCCATTTACTTCTATATATATTTAAACTCTTTTTACTCTTCATACTAGTTCTCCAATTACTTACTTTTAAAAATAATAGTAGCATACGTAATATATTAATAATTAGTCCATTATAATATTTTAAACAATCCTTCAAATATATTTTTATTTGCTTTATATATATATAAATTTGAATATTTGTTTGTTTGTTAATAATTTTACAAATATTATCTCAATCTTCTTAATACCCACATTTTTTTTTCCAGTAAAATAATATATTGCTAATTTTAGAATTTACTAGAAAATTTTACTTTTAGATGATGACAAATTCCCTAGAGGTCACTGCTAGTATAAACTTTCATATTCTGTAACAGTAGTTTTACTCATGATAGAAATAAATTACCAAATTTTTAAAAATAATTAATTTACAGTAAACCAAAACTCCATAGCCTATGTATTCTCCAAAACAAAACAAAAAGAAAGACAATCGTGTATGATTAATTAAGATTGGTGCAACATTTGTTGAGCTATTAAATAACATACAAACAAACAAACTTTCAAATTTATATATATAGGTAAATAACTAAATCCCCATTTTCTAAACAATACCTGAATAGTTTTAACTTGGATAAAAACAGGCTGGCTATCTGATTAAAAAAGTAATCTTGAAACTTGCTTGAAAACCCACAACTATCTATTGTTCCAAGTTTTCACAATCATTTGAATATTATTAGTTCATATGCATAGAAAGTAGATGCAATAACCTATTAAGATTCTATATATGTACGTTTGTATTTATGTTATTAAACAGGCCTCAGTGCAAACCAGAATAACCAATGGATGCCAGAAGGCTTGTGCATAAAATCCCCACCTAGTGCCTACTCATCCAGTATTCCCAGACTAGTTTCTGGCTTGTGGCCTTCGTCAATGAGGAACCTTGATTCTGAGAACACTGCAACTACTAGTCTGAAGATATTGAATGAGTAAGCACTAGATGTGGCTTTTATGCACAAGCCTTTTGGCATCCATTGATTAATCTGGCTTGCAGTGAATGGCAATATGTATAGAGAGTTTTTTTGCCATGTGTCATAGCATTGGCCTGGAGGCGAATTCACAACCATCTGCAACCAACTACTTGCTTGCAAGGCGACTGCGATAGCCTCCCGGTTAACAATGCTTGACTATATGTATAGAGAGTTTTGCCTGTTTTAATAACAGTTAAGAACAAGCATAAGAAATAGTGATCATGTGATATTTATATTACTGTAACATACTATAGAATCACAAAAACCCCATTATATAAATAATGTGTTATACAAATTGGTTGATAAACCTAACCAAACATGTAATAAGTGTTTATGGAATCAACATTTAGATCATAAACATGACCTATTCTTCTTCATTTCTGTTATTCCAATATATTTTTAATAAATCTCTAATGTTATTTAATTAAATCCAAACATAGAATAATTCATTTTAATTTTATTTTTTCAATCATTCTATATTAAAGTACAAGTAGTTATTGAATTCTCCAAAAAAAAAATATATTTTTATGATCATGATCCAGTCAAGACCATTACTTCATATATATATGTTTCAGAATATCGAGCTTGATTAAAACACCTTTTGATTTAAAACTGGATTAATTGTGAATAATCTTCAGTGATTATCATTGTTATTTGAGCATTCTGATGCATCATAGATATTAAGAAATCATCATAATCATCTCACATAATTCAAGAATTGTGGATTTAAATTATCATTATCATTTTATATATATTATAACGATCGAAATGAAAGTGAAGATCGAATCTAACTGCAAACTACGATATCTGCTCTACAGGGCGCCATCTAGGCATTTAAACCTAGAAAAATTTATAGAGTAGGCAGATACGCGCTGTTAAGATTCCACTTTATTTAAATATTCAGATCGTTAGCCCAAGTCACTAGTTCAGTGGAGACGCAGAGATAAAAATCTATATCTTAATTTATATCTTAAATATAAATAAATAAAAGCCACTGCCAGAAATTAACACATAAAAATATTTATTTACGCACATATAAAATCATTCTAATTTGAGGAATAAGTTTAACATTTTAGATTTTTATATTAACTTTTAATTTTACATTTAACTAAGTTTCAATGAGTTTAATATTTTATTTAGATAGTCGAGTATGAATAGACTACATAGACCTGCATTTGAAAAGAAAATATTCTATCCCTTATTTAACCTTAGGCCAAAAAATTTGCAATCAAACCGGCGCCAATCCATCTGATACATTTATGTATTCAATGTAGCATGAAAATACGACAACACAAAATACTATATTGTCAGGAATGTACATCTGATCAGTAAGTAGAATTAGAGAAGACATTGTCTCTCCACCAACAGGAATGTCACATCTGTTGACGAGTAGAACAATAAACATAAAACTCCATAGGAATGGATCGCGATCCTTTGCCATCTTACAAACCCATCCATAGGCAAACAGAAGGTGTGTGGCGTATATACACAATCCTGCATGTAGCGGATCTCATACTACATCTACTAATTACACAAATATATCCAATCCATTGAGCCAATTCAACTACGAAACGAATAACCTAAGATTACCCAACCCTTAATATAACTTTACAAAACTATATAGCCATTCATGCCCAACTTAAATTTAACATTTAGATACGTTTGCTCAGATTATTTTTATACAATTTGTTTTATAATGTCGAGTATAGATCGGCGGCATAGATTCCATGGTCAAAAACATTCCCAATTAAACACAACCGATCAAAATACAAAGTCAATCGATAACGTCAATTGCTGAGGGAATACAGGAGACCCTTTGGTGTTCATCATAAGACACTGCAATGACATCGTTGACTTTTATATTCTAATCGACTGTGAAAACCACAACATAATCAACCGCTAATGAATCTATGCAACGTCTATACCCAACTTAAATGTAATGCATTTAATAATTTCTACAATAAATATTACTACAAATAAAAATAATAAAATGGAAATGATTTTAGCAAAACTTAACTATATAAATTTAAACAATCAATTATTAATTTGAAAATCAAATAAGAGTTCATTTTAAAATTTAAATTAGCTGAATCTTTAAAAAAAACAATGTTGAAAGTTCTTAATTACTTTTTTTTGTTGTTGTTAATTTGTAAAGTTCATAGCTCATGGTAGAAGAGTCCAGGTTTCTGCTTTTAATTCCCACGACGCCTCCATTGGAAGATAATGTTCTGGATATGGCAATAGCTGGTTCAAGGTATCACAGTCTTTTCATTTTTTTTTTTAAATAGAGTGTGTGGTATGTGCATCCTACCACATCTCTCAAACACAAAATGCTGGAACTGCCTTGAAAAAACTGTATTTCCCTTTTTATATTATCCACATGGATTCAATCAACAAATGCTTCCATTGGTCAAGCTAATTTCTCTTTATTTTCTTATCTATCTTTCATCAGATCATTTTAATTATACAAGAGCCCAAGGCTAGCTTGCTTTTCAAACAATTTATAAACAATCATTTCCATTTACAGATTACAAGAATTAATTAATACCTGTTTTTATTTTTAAATCTTATACTTTTTTTATAAAAAAGTACGTTCAAATACTTATTTATTTGTTTTTTTTTTTTTAAAAAAAATATTTTTAAAGTTTGGCATCTGTGCAAATGTATATACGTTTAACAAACATTTTAATTTTAGTGTTTAGTTTTTTACTTTTATTTGCGAACTTTTAAGTTTTTATTTTAAATTAATGTAACGACATATTTATATATCGTTACAATATATAAGTGTGGTGAATTTTTACACAAGATAAAATTTAAAAAAAAGTGATGGCAATACACCGGCAATATTTTGTTTTTTTCATATGTCAAATGCATTAACCATTGAAGCGAACCCGGGCCAGCTGCTTGGAAGGCAGCTATGAACTTTTAATGCATTAAAATAATAAACATTTTTTTCTCAGTTTTCACTGCATGATTGAAAGTAAAATTTTATTTTTGAATGTTGTCACTGTCTGGAATCAGAATTAGATACATTTGGATAAATTTTTATTTGCATTATATATTTTCCTTGAACTTTTCCAATTTTAAATGTTGCTCTAGTTTTCATTCTTCACTGGTTACTTCTTTATCATAGGTCCTAATGGAAGCCTCAATCACTATATTTATTTCTAAATGCTAAGAGATATTTATACATATATTTTTTTTCATATGTCATAGCATCAGCTGGGAGGCGAACCCACAATCGTCTGCAACCAACTATTTGCTTGCAAGGCGGCTGTGATGACCTCTCGGCTAAAACACTTATTTTGTTTATTTGTGATAAACTTTTAATTTCACATTTAAACTGAAAAGATAGCATGTTAAAATCAAAGGTCACTGTTATTGCAATGTATCCTTAACTTTAATAGATGCATTAACAATTCCAAAGATAGACTACCTCCAATTAACCCCCAGCAAGCCGTATATAAAATAATTTGCCCAGAAAACAATTGTCATGCAGCATATTATGGGGAGACCAAGGCTTCTGTTCATATGAGGTTGCTGCAGCATAAATATGTATACAATAAGGCGCTAACAGATCCTTCCCACTTTTCTACTTTTGCGCAGCATAAAATCACTACGGGCCACTCGTGTATACCAGATAATCCGCAAGTGATGTGTGGTGAGCAACATGAGATAAGTAAGGAAAATCAAGGAGGCCTATTTCATTAACTTAGATGAAAACTCGTTAATTAAAAGAGACACATTTTACGCAACCTCGAAGAAATGGCAGACCTAATTTAAATAATTTGCATCTGTTGGTTTAAATAAATAAATAAATTGAACATCGCTATCTATCTATAGCTTTGAAAATGAAGGCATAGCTCCTTCAAAAAGTGCTTTAGAAATAAATAAATAGAATAATAATATATATTTGAGTTTATGTGGGATATTACCATAGAATATGTGATTTTATTACATATATAAATCACACATTTCGTTATTTAACAGTATCTATACAAAATGTTTGCAATAACTATATACAAATCCCTAACAGTAATACTAAAAATGGTCATTGTAATATTCTTGTTTTTGAATCTGTGCATTATGAAAGGATTTAATCTTGTGAGCTTTTGATCCGTCAAGCATAAAACGTTTTATCGTGTTGTCCTATATTTATTCAATTGTGATTATGCAGAATCCTGTTAAATGAATTATGGGATAGAAGACCATCAATGCTCAAAAACCAATTGATATTCTTAGTCAAGTAATGTTACATATTATAAGATAATTCAATATAAAAATTATATAAATAACCTATTAAACATGATATATTATAACAGTCAAGATTTGCAGCCTGGTAAAGTTAATAATCCTACGAATTAGGAAATGACCATCCAACTTGTATGTATGTAAGCAACATATATAAAAGATAAATATTACCACATACAATACAAAGTAAAACATCATTACCTATGGCTCCATGTATATCTTCACGTAGCTACAGCATTTGATGTGACTAGACCATTCTTCTTTTATATCTCTCTAAGTCAGGAAGATATGAGAGATTCTAAATCAAAAAACTATAAAGACTATAAAAACATTGTACTACTTAAATTCATACTAATGTTTCAATACAGTGAATGAAACATTTTACTAGAAGTATGATAAAATGGATTATATAAGGTTTGAATACAGGGTAGCAACAATAATCTATCCATATTATCTATATCGTTCCAATGGCAGTAAATTACATAAATTGGTTGCAAGAACTTTAACTAATTCTTTAAGGATAAATATAAAGACACATTTCTATTGGTTCAATCAAGATTTGAATACAATGTATTACTAATAATGTCAGTATTTACTATAATCTTTCATTTTCAATTTTATGTGAATTCGATATAAATATACTTTCTAAATTGTCAGGAATGTATCCCAAGATATCCATATTAATATTAGCATAGTCAGTGCTTGAATACAAAGTATCATTGTATTTAATCTATGGCTATAGCCTTTGGTGGGTATAAGTTTACATTCTATTTATTATTTAATAGTAACATCTATTTTTTCTCACACTGTCATCTATTATGCAATGGAAATGTAACACTTATTGATATAATGATGTATGTTAAAAGCACTTACCCTCCTTCTTTTCTCTTTCTGTTCTTCGGCAAATGCGAGTGTTTTATTCACCTCTTCCATGAGTGCTGTGGCAGTTGCACAGTGCATTAAACCTATGCTTTCAGTCTGAGACTTTAAAACCTCCCATGCTTCTTTTAGTGTCCTGCAATAAAAATAAAATGAGTATTCAATATCTTTATGTGGTTAAAGCTGATTGCAATGTAAACATAGTTAAATATAAAGAAGAAACAGTACTGCATAAGAACCATATACAATACAACTACTTAAATACCATTTAAATATTGCTGGTGTTTCTTATTAAATAAATTCGATCTCGTAAACAAATAAAAATTCTAATAATGTTTATTCATCAGAAAATGGACACAAGAATATAAAAAAAATCAAAAACTATAAATAAACATCATACAAAGTAAGTTTTATTAATTTTTAGATCTAAATATAACTTTTTAATAGCTCGAATATATATAAAATAATGCAACAGTACTGAAAAACCCAGCAAGCAAACCTAACATATAGGTGGGCTCATTCTACATTTTATGTTTAGTGATAGTTATAGAGTTAAGAGAACAAACAGGTGTTACTGATTTCATTGAAAAAATTAAAAGACTGAAGTGGAGTTGGGCTGGACATATTGTTAGAAGAGATGATAATAGGTGGACAATTGAAATTTTAAACTGGATTCCAAGAGATTGTAAAAGACCCAGAAAGAGACCACATGTGAGATGGATGGATGAAATAAGAAAGTGTGCAGGGGTGATGTGGAGAAGAGAAGCTAAAGATAGAAAAAGATGGGTTGAACTTGGAGAGACCTTCATACTGCAGTGGATTGATAATGGTTGATGATGATAGAGTTCGCTGGAGTTTTTCAATACATCTGCATTAATTTAAATTTTTAGATCTTTAAAACATATAACCATAAATAACAAGTACCCAAATATGAAGCGAAATTCAACAAAAATCCATTTTCTCAACAGCTTATCTTCATCATAATATATACCCATGACTATCTTTTGTCACCTGTTCTTCATTCTTTGAAGAATTTTTTTTCTTTTTATATTGCATTCATGATGCTTTACCCTTTCTAATTTACAAATTATTCTTTGCTACTTCAATAAAGTTAATACATATATATATCAATGTACAGTTGTGGTTTTTTTCATATGCCAAATGCGTTGACCGGGAAGTGAACCCGGGCCAACAGCTTAGAAGGCAGCTATGCTAGCCACTAGGCCACCAATGCAAAATAACTAAAACTTTTTTCTGTAATATGTTCTTAGTGGTATTAATGATTCTTTATGATAATGTTATAAAATGATCAGATTTGGAATGATGTATCCAGTCAAAAATCAGATACATGGGTTGACTTTTGCTTTTGTTTTCAAACTTAAATCTTACTGTAGACAGAGCATTGTTCTAAAAAAAAGTTTCATGATTCTTTGCTGATATTGAAATTACTAATTACAGTAATGATTCCTACAATTTTTACTTTTGTTAAATTCTCAATATGAAAATTTTCGCAGGAAAATATATATAATATTATCAAAGAGAAATAAGAGTGGTAGCACGGCAAATATTATATATATATGCACACATCCACTATCATCATGCAATTGGAGCATTTTTTCTAATTATGTATAAGTTTATCAAGCAAAGTTGGCCAAAAAGAAGCTAGATCTGGAGCAATGTTTTTGTAGGGGGGTGGGGGTGATCTTTTATACAAGATAAAAAATAATTAGATATCTAAAAAAATTACCTTATTTATAGATATATTACTTTACAATTAATATAAATCAAGATTTATTCTCTTTATTAAAATTTGTATTTATTTTAAATAAGAATTCACTTAAATATATATACATTCAAAAGAAATAAAATACTTTTTTTTGCATTAAATGTACTTTTGTATACAAGTGTAGTGAATATACTTAAGCTAGATGTAATTAGAGGGATTTGAACACAGACTTTCAAGATCCCTTCAGTCATCCACTCCATCTTATATAAATGATATGCATGACTACATACATGAGAAAAAGATAAATAATCTCCAATAAGCGTATTTTGTGCTGAACCAGCACTCATCAGTTGGTCTGGATCATCATCTCCCACACATATATAATCAGTGCTCGGTTTATATTAAAATAGCAAATCTTGATACTGAAATTAACAAGGACTTTGAACATTCCATCATCAGAATTTCAATGATATGAATGGCTGGAGAGTGGAGAGAATTGAAGCATGTCTATTAAAGTTTGAAGATTTGCTATATTAATATAAACTGAGCGCTGATTATATATTTGTGTGAGAGATAATGATCTAAACCAACTGACGAGTGCTGCTTCAGCATGAAATATTGGAAATCCTTTATCTTTTTCACATGTATGTAGTTATGTGTATCAGTTGTATAAGATGGGAGTGGATGACTGAAGGGAACATGAAAGTCTGTATTCAAATCCTCTCTAATTATATATATATTTTTTATTCAAACATTAATTCAACAAAATTGTACAAATCGGTACTTATAATGTATAAATAATTGCTTATTATTCCCCTCTTTTCTTCCATAGCGTAAGCTTGCGGTTAAAACACCTGTAGAGGTCCCTACTATCGCATTTTACACGCATATTCTCGAGGTTATAGCCTCAGTAAAAATTACTTATTATTATTTTATAAATATGACATCGTGCAAATGAATCGATATTTGAAAAAACAAAATAAAATATACATAATGCAACAATTTTATATTTTATTTCTTTGAATGTTTTATTGTGAATCAGTTAATAACACTGTCGTATTTTTTTTCTCCAGATTCTGACTCAATAGATAAAATCGTTAAAGAAGGAAATCATTCTTGACCTATGTTAATTTCCCAATAACATGACCAGGGTATTGCATTGCAAAATATTTAAATATATAAATTTTATATTGTTGAAAAATTTACGCAATTGCATACCTAGTGCTTCTTCAATCATATCACTTCACATGTAATAGTCATTGTATGCTTTCACAAATTAGAATTTTAAATCTATTCGTCCGCGTTTGGTCTTATATTTGTTATCCACGTTTCGAATTTCAAAGTTCAAATTACTGATTGAGAATATTTTTTTATTTACTGTGATAAAAAGTACACAAAATGCATAAAGAAAAATTGCAAAGAATCATGAGATCATTTTGCTGATTTATTTCGGAAGTTGCATTTCTATTTTTGTTTACATATAAAAGTTTCCTATTGTTAAAATAATTATAACTTTCATTTTGTTTTTTTTGATTACTAAAAAATTACGTTATTGCTTATTAACAATGTTGTTCATTAAATGGCAAAATAGTAAATAAAAAGGTTCTCAAAAATTTGTAACTACTACAGTATTTATAAAAGATAATGTTTATTACTTCTAAGCAAAATGAAATAATTTATCTTCTTATTTCCACCATTTTTTATTTCACGGTTGATATTATTATGCTAATGTCTTCACATTTTTTTTTTTTTTTAAATGACAATTGCCAAAACTTTTAAGATGCGAAGAAAAAATAAGCTTGTCAAAATAAAATTTAAAAAGCTGACATCTTAAAAAACCAGAAAAGAAAAAAAATATATATTATTAAAAAAATATAAATTGAATTGTGTGGTGTGGTAAGGGAAGTGGGGGTTAAAGAAACGTTCAAGAAAACTGTGAAAACTAAGTGCAAAAAAAAAAGAGGAAAGAAGTTATTAAATTATATGAGTAGTTGTATCAATCTAAAAACCAAAAATAAAAAAATAGCCGGGAATTAAGTGTAATGGTACTACTACTGCCACAAACACTAACTTAGAGTCGTATATATATAGACTTGCTAAAATTGCTTACACATACATGTGTTATCTGAAAAATGAATATTTCATATAATATTCACTAAATTAATATGCTAAATTAGTCAGATGGCAGAAAATTAAAACAATAGTTTACATTTTTTTCCACACATTAGTGCCACCTAGGGTAAGATCTAATAATCAATAGATACTAGAAGATTATGCATCATAATCTCTATCCAATGCTTCCCCATCCAATATCTCCAGACTAGTTTTTAACTTATCATCTTCATCAGTGAGGAGTCTTGGATCTGGAAGCAGTGCTCTTGAATATTTGGATGTAATGCATTCCTCGGCACCCACCTTTATCTTTTTGGTAATTATAAAGCTAATAGCCAAAACTGAAAGCAATAATGTTTTCAATCCGGGCTAGTTTGGCTGGTATAGACAGATCTGAATCATTTCAGTGTCTAGAAACTAGTCTGGGACATTGAATGGGAAAGCACCAGACAGGGATTATGATAAACAATCTTCTAACACCTAATGATTACTAGAACTTATACTAAGTAGCATTATTGCGTGGAAAAAAATTTTGCTACTATTTTAATAGCTTGTCTAAGCATAAAAAAAGGTGATCATGTGATATTTTAATGGCAAAAAATTACTTCATTAAAAAGTCAGAATCCTCTAAGCTACAAATATTAATTTGTTTTTGAATAGAATGCCAACATTATTGATATATGCAATATCCTACCCGTGGGTCACTTTGGTCACTTCATTTATTGGCCGAGTGAGGTCAATTCACAAACTCTTTGATAGAAATATATTCATCTTCTAATATTATATTAATTTTATTTTGTTTGCAAAAAGTATATTAATTATTTGTAATGTTATGAAAGTAAACAAAAGTTTTTTCAAAAATATATTTTTATTTGTATTTTATAGAAATATTCAAAAGCGGAAAAATCAAAGAAAATATTGTAGCAAATTACAAGCAATACAAACGTCATTTATATCCCTCCCAGATTTACGTTATTAAAAAAAGTTAAGAATTTTTTAGTAAAATCTTAGCGTTTTTCTAAAAATAATTATATTTTCAGCATATTTTACCCAAAATACATTATAATATGTAAATAAATGCCAGAAAAATATTCTAAAACATTAATCTTTGTTTGAAAATCAAATAAACAGCTTGGGGCAATCTAAACTCTTGACAGGATGTCAAAATTATTGCTATCACTGGTTCTTTTTCAATTTACAATTGTGTAAAGTATACACTTTTTAAATAAAACCTTACTACTTTTGTAAAATAACTATATTTTCAGCAGATTTTATGTAAATAATTTACAATACGTACGAAAAATAATAATAAAAAACACTCTAAAACATATATTTTCATTTTCAGCGGTGAAAAATAATCATTAGCCAATTAGTGTTTGAGAATGGATGGCCCAGCCAATTTCGACTTAAAACACCCCTAATATTGATTTTTTACTTGTAAAATAATTCAAGTGAGGGCAGCATCTTACGGGAATTTTTCTAAGCTTTGAAACGAGTATAAAATCATCACCGTAACTCAAAAAATGACCGATTTCAAGGGACCTAAAGCCATAAATGCAAATTTGCGTTGAACTCTAGATAAAGAATATATGTTAAAAATAAATAATAAGGTACTTTTGTAGAAGCTGTATGATGAAAATTTGCCACCCATGTTTGTTTTAATTATTCATTTTCTAGGGGCCTCATCTATTTGTTTATATTTATTTTCTCAAAAATATTTTATCGAACATGTGTCACTTATTAAAATTAAACAATATTAACAAAATGAATTATAAGTTACTGTTATCTTTAAAAAATATTACTAAATGGTTTATAAATTCCATTTCACAACATATAATTAATATTTTTTTTCAAGTATATGGAAGCATATGAACATAAACACGTAGTGAACATTGATGTCGTTATTTGGCGGTGTTTTACTATATTTAGTGTAATATTGATTTTGAGCTTTACTTGTTTTTTTTCTTTTTGTGGAAATGATTAAAATTTGGGATCTTCCAATGACAGAAGAAACAAAAGCACAGGGAAGAACACATCGATTCTTATTTAGCAGAATTTATGTTGTGCCAACTGCATAAAGATGAAGACACATTTGTGTCCATAATGCATGGTATTAATGATTTCTGTCCATTGACATGAAAAATTTGTGTTTGTAATATATTTTGTTATACTTTCTTTGGCCAGCTTTTTCATTTGTAATTTATATTAAATTTATTGTAATTACAATCATTTGTAGTTTTTGTGTATTTTATTTCGTTTTTTAAAATTATATTTAAAAAATAATATTAAATATGATAGCTTGTAGTCAGCCATATTGTTTGCAAGATTTTTTTAAGGTCCCTGTAAATGGATAATTAAAACAAACACGACTGGCAAACTTCCATTGTACAATTTCTACAAATCTTTATATAAATAATCAACATTTTTGAAGGGGAGAGTGGATCTAAATTTACTTGATATTTACCCAATTTCATCTTTGCCTCCAGCAGATCTTGCAATTTTCAGGAGAGTTTTCCCATATGCTTCTTGGGCTTGGGCTCTAAATAACATAAAAGATAATTAATGAAACCAATTTCATAACATTACTAATAACATGTAACAGAGAAAGAAAGAATATGTAAACTTAAAATATATATACAAATAAGTGTAAAAATAAAAATTTTATTTAAAAATAGTCATATGAATATATTTATAATAACTTGCTTGCAGATAAATATAGCAAAATACAGTACTGATTAAAGTATGAGTCAATGTGATTTCAATAGCTAAAACAACAAATTCGACATGATGATACTTCTAAGTGTTGTAGGGGATGAGAGTGTTAGCAAAACATGAAGATGATTACTGCTCATTAAAAAAGTAGGAAAGAATGTATGAATGTTGTAGCAATGACTAGAGTTTTTTTTTACTATTAACTGATGAAGATCGGTCTTTCAACAAAAACTCTATGGCAAATGTGAATTGGTTAAGTCCCGTGTGTATGTTTTCTATCTCAAGGCAACAACAAATTACAACCAACAGGTTATTATAATGCTAACTGTTGATAAATTATTACTGTTTGCCACTTTTCTTAATTAAATAGATGTCATTCCAGTAAAACTTTGTCCGAGTTTTGTATTTTAGAGATTCATTATAAATTGTACATTTTATATTTTAAAATGCAACACATTTACTAAGTATACAAATAATTAAAATAGTTTTACTGTTGAAATAAATTCATTTAATACTTTCAGAATTACACGAAGCATTCTTGAGAAATTAAAAACAAGAAATTCATTTTTATTATTCTTCACTAATTTTAATTGAAATATTTTTTTTTTTAGAAATAAAATACTCGGCATAGTTTAAAGTTTTAAAAAGACAATCATTTCTAAGCATGCTCAAATCTAAAAATATGCCGGTCATTTTTATAAATTTTTAAATGCAGAATGCATTATAAATGTCAAATATGTTTTATAAATATATATAATCATTATGTAAACTAGAACAAAGACTTCCAAATTTAGAGTATGATTCCTAATCTTTAAACAATGAATTTTTCAGCAGAAAAAATAGTTCAAATAATTAATTCAGAATACCAAGAACAAATGAATAATCATAATTTTATTTAAAAAAGGAGAAAAAAGAGTTAACTTAAACCATTTCTTTTATAATTATTTATATATGAAATCATATCTAAAATTAATTACAGTATACAGTTTTGAAAATTTTAAGCAAAAAAAATATGATTATAACTTCGACAAAATATAAATATAGTATATACTACATTCATTGATGCTAAGGTATATATAACGTAAAAACATGTGTTTTTGTATATAATGAGTAGTATTTCTGCTAAAGCACAATTCATGCTGGACCAGCAGACATCAATTGGCCCAGAACACGATCTCTTATACATATCTTTGCCATTGTTCAATATATATATATGGATAGCAAATTACTGTTCACCTGATAAGTAGTATCCCAACTTTGATACAAATCACTTAATGAAAGTATATTAATAATTTTTATTAGTCATTCATTAAACTACAGACATATTATTTATTACTGGATAATATTTAGTCTAATGAATGACTAATAAAAATTATTAATATACTTTTATTACGTGATTTGTGTCAAAGTTATATGACTAATAAAAATTATTAATATACTTTTATTACGTGATTTGTGTCCAAGTTATAAGGACAACACATTTGACACATCAATTAAAATGTAGAGATTTGTTATATAGATATGTTGAACAGTGATAAAGATATCTATAAGAGATTGTGGTCTGGATCAACTGATGAATGCTAATTCAGCACAAAATATGCATCTTGGGGATTATAAAAAATTTTCACATCTTTGTGTTTCAAAGCAAATTTTATTAGGCAAAAATTGGTTACATCATATCAGGTTGTAGATTGTATCAAACATTATATACTAGAATCCATCATTGAATCCACAAAGAAAAACTTTCTTTTTCTTTACCATTAGAGTCTTTAGTAATAGTTATAGTTTTCATATTTCAGTTCTTATTGTTGGTCCGTTCTGGCTTTCCATTTTTTCTGAGGTTATGTTTTGTTTATCCATTATAATGCTGCTCTTATTTTAAAAAGAGACCAAGTGGTGGCAAAAATGTTACAGTGGTGCAAGAATATTGTCTCTTTCTTTAAGTTTTTTGAGATTGTTATGATGTGTTAGGATGACTTCTTGGATTGTTTCCTAAGGTAAATGTACATCTGGTACCCATAAGGCATATATGCTGAAAGTGGCTGCAAATATTGTTATTTGTTTTTCCTTGAATGTTTTCAGCATTTTTTCTATTGTGGCTTCACTTTTCCTATAATTGTTCAACATCAGCTATCTAACTTTCTCTAAGCCTCTACAGTAATGTATCAAATGTTCTTGTGTTTCTCTTCCCTGTGACACAAAGCACATATTGGATCAACGTTTAGATAGAATCTCCTGAAGTGAATGAAATGTGCTGTAGGTAAAGCATTTAGATTCAATTTGAGGATAAAGTCAAAAAATTTTGGTTCTAGGTACCATCTTTTGTATTTTTTCAGTAGTAGGCTATTATCTAGTCCCAGTACTGTTAGCTTAATATTATTTTCTTGGTTCTGAGATAGAAAATCATGTATTTGCCAATAAGTATATTTAATAGGGCTCTTAAGGTGTTTTGTTTTTAATGTTTTCAATACTTATCAATAGTGTGTTTCATGGGAGGGGGTTGGTAAGTGGGTATGATTTCTGGTTTTTGCTCTATATTTGGAAATCGTTTAAATATGGCAATCAGTAGATTTACTATTTTTTGGGTGTAGAAAGTTTGTATTGCATGCAGTCCAAGGCCATTTTTGTTGGTTGGTTTAGTTGCTTTATTGAGATTGCTACTACTTTTCTTTTCCATAGCTGCTTGTTGCATAATGAGTTAATTGCTGAAATAAATGATTTTGTGAAATTTATTATTGGCAAATAGTAAGTGATTTTTGTCATAATAAGCTGATTGTAAAAAGACACTTTGGGGTAGATCGAGAGATAGGATTTGGAGAGGGATTCAGTGATTCTCTCTGCTTCTGCTTTATGTCTGTTTTGTATTGACTTTCTCATTTGATTCATGCCCAAGTGGAAAGGAAAACCCAGAAATGTACTGGCTTTCCCTTGATATATCTGTATGTTTAATTTACCTGTAAATATTGCCCATGTAGCTGATTTGTTGGTATTGATTTCTAGCCTAAAATTTACTGTATATTCTTTTTATGATTTCCCGCAGTATAGGTAATTGATTTTTTGATTTTAAAAATACTGTGTCATCATCCATGTAAGCTATACATGGTATGTATGTGTTGGTGTTTGGAATTGGAATTCTTTGGATTTTTTTTTTTTGAATTTGCTCTAACAGGAGATTTACATATAATGTAAATAATAGTGTGCTGAGTGAAGATCCTTGAGGGATTGATAAGCTGGAGTAGAAGAACGATGAAGATCTGCCATTGGGTGTGATGAGAATTTCTCTGTTTAGTAACAGGTTGACGATTGTATATAAGATTGTGATTATGTATAATTTAAAAAATAAATATATTAATTTTTAATTGAGATTTAAAGTTTATGTCTGGACTAGGGATAATCTGTAGTTTAATAAATGATTTCTAATAATCATTAATGGATGTACTTGAGATAATTGGTGTCAAAATTGTGAGTGCAGAAAGTTTGACACTTATAAATCAAAGTATAGTAATTGGATATTGAACAAATGATAAAGTTATGTTTAAAAGTTGTAGACCTGGACCAAGAAATGAGTGCTAGTTTATCATGAAATTGACCTATTGGGGATCTATGTTTCAAGAATGTGTGATAGAGTCGAAATTTTATATACATCTTTAAAAAATAAAATAACATTTAATTCCAAATGATTGTAAGAATGATTTATTAATTTTTAATAAATATGGTACTCTGTTATCCAAACATAAAAGCAGTCTTCATTTCCTTGCTATTGTATTTTTAAATTGTACTCTAAATATAGAAATCACTGAGAACATAAAAAAAAAAAAAAAATTAATATTGTAATAAATGTAATAATAAAATGAAAATTTTAAGACAACATACATTTCGATTTACCTTTGCTTAAAAAAGTCAATTAAATCTTTACACATTTGCCTACCATGGAGCATTCGTTGGCATAGTACTTCAAATCCCGAAAAGTTACAAAACTCTGTATTCTAAAAAAAAAGAAATGGATTTAATCTATAAAAATGTGATTAAAAATCACAAAAAAAAAAGATTGATTTCAGAATAGATATTTAAATTATTTCTAATATTTGCTAATGTGAAACATAAAATCTGGCTTAACCTAGTTACTTTCAATTCCTAGCATATTCTTCATATATGTGATTGTTCTCATTTTAAATGAATAAGAATTCTTTATTCAATCTTCATTTCGTGGTTTATTTTCTCCTGATACTGATGATCTGTGCCACATGTTATGAACCCATGGCAACTAAGATTAATAATTTTATAACATTAAATTATACAAATGATTAAAAAGAATTATTTTAAGAAATATATCTTGATATTTCTTTGGTCTCAATCTTATGCCCTTTTCTATATTTAGAAAAGTTGTGCAAATGTCTTCATTTTTTTATTATTTTATTTTAAACAAATCCCAGTTAGATATTTATCATAACTCATATTATTTTGTCAATTCATAAAATGGCATTTAATATTTTTAAAAGCTTAGAAAGTATAGCTTATGTAAACAAGCCTATTTTAAAAAATTAAAATAACATAAGACGTAATAATCTAATCATTTTCTACATGTAACCTTCAGCAATGCCTGCATTTCTTAAAAGTCTGTTATGGGTTTATCAATATATATATGTAAAGAAAGCTAAACTGGAAATAGACTTATTGTTTGTAGATTATGCAGACCACCTTATGAATTTATTGACATTATTATCACAAAAAGATCAATAGAAGATATTTTTTAATATATTTCCTTTCTTTAGATAGACAAAAAATTGATAGACTTTAAATATCCTGTAAGATAAAGACTTTTCAATAAACATTTTTAGAAGTGTAGAGAAGAAAACATATATCGTCAGAATTGCCAAATATCAAATGATTAGAGTTTGAACATTTTTCAATCCTTAAATCATACTTAAAGAATAGCTAGATACCCATTTACCATTCAGGATGGAATGATTATTTGGGTTGGCTATAGATTGTTAATGTGGAAGTAAAATCACCAACCTGATGAAAAATTTTAGGTTTATTTGGTACAGATACTTAGCATAGCTAACCAAGATCACATAAATAATAAAATTTGCATTCATTAATTGAAGTATTATTGATAACAGTGTTCATTTAATAATTTTATCAAATTCTTAAAAAAGTTCATGGATAATGTAATTAACAATATTATCAACCTTAACAAAATTATATTCTTATGTGGATTCAAAAATAAGATTTTGATTTAATAGATATAAATTTATATTATAATGTAATTCACTATAAAAATCTGTTTTATTTGCCTCAAATTTACTAAATCTTATTTTTACATATTAACAAAAAAAAAATCTTAAGATTGTAAATCTATACTTTAAACTAGGAATACATCAAGCTAACTTTCTAATATCATTATTATTTATTGAAATGTATAGTAAACAAGTAATACTAACACTCTGCCATGATTATGTTATAATTATTTAGCCTTCATTCGAATAGGAAAACCTGTTGCATTACATCAACCAAGAGTCTATTTATTCATATTATACATTACAAGTTAATGATTTAACAGTTAATAAAACATCAAATAGCTATTGGTTAGATGCAATATGTCCAATTCCTCTTACTTTAATAAAGGATAGTTATATAAAAACTGATGTGATAAAATGCAATAAGGTATAAGTAGTTTCTCTAGTCTCCTACAAATACATAGACATTCACTTATTTTCACATAACTTCGGACTGAATCTTGACTAAGTAAAACTCGAAACTTTTATTAGATTCCAAGCAGGCTTATGAACTTTTTTTTGTCAAAAGGTTAGAACATAAAACAATCCAGATAACCATGTAAATGGATATTTAGCTATATAATAATAAATATATGAGTATGTATTGTTACTCTTAGCTAAAGATTGTATAATTCTACCTGAATTATATCCATTGGACTTTCAATAAATAAATAAAAATCAATATGGTTTAAAAAAAGAGGCAATGCAATATACGAGAAGCACGAAGCACGTTTTCATTTTTATGACCTAAAAAAAGTAAAAACATAAAATAGAGATAGTTAACTGTTATTATTTCTGTCCTTGAATTTTATCTGTCTGAAGTCACATAATACAATAACTAGGTAATTGGTAATTACAACAAATGTGCCACTTGATCATTGTCTGTGGTAATGTTTAGAATTTGGACACTGCTTATTTATTTGATCAACTGCTCTTTACATCATTAAAATGCATAACATATGCACACATGTGTATATATATATACATACATAACATATATATATTTTATAATGTTTTCACGGTTATATGATGTAAAGAAAGTAGTTTTTGAGGTCAAACCGCATGTTATTTTTGCTTACTTCCCAATGTTTCAATGAAATAGTGTTCGCCATTGTCAAGTAGTTGATTATCCAGAATATGTGAATAAACATTAACAAAATGTTTATTTTCTTCAGCTTTCACCATTAATTGTTTTCAAGTTTATATTAGAAGAAAGAGATAAAATAAGTAGTTTCCGAAGTAATACGTTGTACTTCATCAGCTCCATTTAAACCAGCTGGTCTTTTTTATATTTCAATTGACTCTCTCATGGTTCTCAATTCATACTTTTCCAAATTAAAAAGTATTTTTGCATTACCAAGTAAAAGCTGATGTATTTAACTTAAACCAACAAACATCACAGAGGCAAAACTCTCCATACAGTAATGTCACTCAGTGCAAGCCAGAGTAATCAATGGATGCAGAAAGGTTTGTGCATAAAATCCCTATTTAGAGCATACTCATCCAATATCCCCAGACTAGTTTCTAGCTTGCGGCTTTCATCAGTGAGGAGCCTTATATCTAAGAACACGGCACCTAGATATTAGGATCTAATGCAACCCTCCAGCAGCCACCTTTTACTTTTTAGCTAACTATAAAGCTTTGAGTTCAAAATGAAAACACAATAATGTTTTAAAGCTAAACTCATTAGATTGTACAGATCTGAACTCAGTTCAGCATTCATCCTTTTTAGTGACTTTGGTTTTTTAATAACCAGTCCCATAATCCTATTAGGCAGGATTGGTATAAACCATTAAGCATCACATGATCATCATTCTTTATGCTTACACAAGCTGTTTTCACAGAGGCAAAACTCTCCATACAGTAGCACCACTCAAAGACATCAAAAAGTGTGGATGCTGAACTGAGTTCAGATCTATACAAGCTAATAAGCTTAGCTTGAAAACATTATTGTGTTTTCATTTTGGATTCAAAGTTTTATAGTTAGCTAAAAAAGTAAAAGATAGCTGCTGGAAGATTGCATTAGATCCTAAGACCTAGGTGCAGTGCTCTCAGATCCAAGGCTCCTACACTGATGAAAGCCACAAGCCAGAAACTAGTTTGGAGATATTAGATGAGTAGGCACTAGATAGGGATTTTATACACAAACCTTCCTGCATCCATTGATTACTCTGTCTTGCACTGAGAGGTGCTACTGTATAGAGAGTTTCGCCTCTGTGATGTATTTAACTTCTGATTAAAGACATTTTTATGTTCATTAATTCTGATATTAATTAATCTATTAGACTGGCTTACATAGCTTTCCAAGCACTGTAAACATGGAATTTCATAAGCCCCCCCCACCCTGGTATTACAAAAATAGTCTGCCATTAGGTTTATGGGGGGGGGGGGGGAATCACCAATTTTCTTTACTAGTGTAAAAAACCAGTCTTTATGTTAAAATTAGATGGTCTTCTATTGATTTTATCAGTGAGTCCTTTAATATTAGGTAAAACTACTCTATAACTAGTTGAATTATCAATTTTATCCTCTCTTTTTTTAGTATCACTGCTACAAAAAGCCTTATGTGATATTTTTAATGTAACCATTAGAAAGTAGAATATTTTTTGTTTGTTTTATTTCTTGAGTAAGATGATCTTCTGACAAACTATAACCTTTGTCAGAATACGTTTGCTACAGAAATATTTGTGATGTTATTTTCAACTTCTGTAGTAAACTTAATATTAGAATGCCAATCATTAAAAAAAAAACAAGAAAAGAATTCAAAGCATCAATACCATGAGGTCATGTAACAAATGTGTCATTCACATATCTGAGCCAAATAGATGGTTTTTTTAGTAGCTGCATTTAATACTTGACTTTTAAAATTATTCAGGGAGAGATTAGCATTTATAGGTGACAGTGGAGATCCCATTGTTTAATATAAACAAATTAAAGAACCTTCTATGGGATCTCTGCTATCACCTATAATTGCTAATCTTTTCATGAATACTTTTGAAAATCAAGCTTCTATCTGGCTCAAATATGTGGATGATACATCTGTTATATGGCCTTATGGTATTGATGCTTTGAATTCTTTTCTTGTTTTTCTCAATGATTGGAACCTAATATTAAAATTACTATGAAAGTTAAAAGTAACAAATCACTTTCTTTTCTAGATATTTTGATTGCAAGAATTATCAATATCAGATTACAGAAAATCCAGCTATACAAACAGATGTCTTTATTTTAATTATCATCATCATCCTGTACAAATATTTTCTGTAGCAAAAAGTCTTCTGTTGAGAGCTTGTAGTTTGATAGATGAAGATCATCTTACTCAAGAAACACAAATAATAAAAATATTCTACTTTCTAATGGTTACAATAAAAACATCATATACAAGGCATTACATAGCAGTGATACTAAAAAGAACAAAGAGGATTAAATTGATAATTCAACTAATCATAGAGTGGTTTTACCTTATATTAAAGGAGTCACTGATAAAATCAATAGAAGACTATCTAATTTTAACATAAAAAGTGTTTTTTTTTTTTTCCACTAGTAAAAAAAATGGTGATTTTTTTACCATAAACCTAAAGACGAGTACTTTTGGAATAACAGGGGCTTTATGAAATTCCATGTTTACAATATTTGAAAAGTTATGTATGACAGTCTAATAGATTAATTAATGTCAGAATTAACAAACATAAAAATGCCTTTAATCAGAAATTAAATACATCAGCTTTTACTTCACATTTCTTAGAAATTGGTCACAAATCTGATTTTAATAATGCAAAAGTACTTGTTAATTTGTAAAAGTATGAATTGAAAACCATGAGGGAATCATTTGAAATATTAAAAAGACAAACTGGTTTAAATAGAGATGATGAAGCACAATGTATAACAATCTTATAGAGATTACTTATTTTATCTATTTCCTCTAATATAAACTTGAAAACAATTAATAGTGAATCTGAAGAAAATACACATTTTGTTAATTCACATATGTAATTCACACTCAATCTCATTCTTTACCTCACCCTCAATCTTATAACTATTTGAGATTTGAAATGTTAACCTTGACAATGGCAGATGCTATTTCATCAAAACATTGGGAACCAAAAATAACACATGGTTTGACCCAAAAACTACTTTATTTATATATTGTGGTATACACGTATCTTCATTTGTTATTTTTCTGTAGTTTATAAGTAATTAAATAAAGGAAACAATTCAATGCCATATGTGTAATAAAAAGATGTTATTGTTTTTGAATAAATGTAGACTAAATGATTCATTTATTTATTAAAAACTAAAAATTTATTTTGTTAAATTATATCCAATGACAACAATGGTTTATGAAAATTTGAAAAAAGAAATCACATTTAAAATTAATATTTAACATTATAAATTGCATTGTTTATATAATTATAGACTTATAAAACATTTTCAGGAAAAAGAAAACATACTTTCTTTCTCTTAAAAGTTTTGTGTTTAAACCTCACCTTACTCTATAAATAAATTTTGGACTTGCATAAAAAAAAATGTATTGTGAGTAGAGAACCTTTGGAAAGAAGAAAGAGGAGTTCCTTCCCTAAGATTAACAAGAAAACACTATACTGACCATCACTGAATTTAAGAAGAAAAATATACTTATATTGTAATATTGACAAAGGAAAATAATTGGGTAATATTTAAGGATTAAAATGTCTATGAAACCTTATATATATATATGTGTGCTAGAATAAAGATGCCAAAGGAAATGCTGCAAGATAAGAAAATTACAGTGAAGTTTTATATATATTAATATTAACAGATACTAAAGAAATGTCTTCCATATTAACAACAGTTGAAAAAGCATAATGATAATATTTATAAAAATCTTTTTTTCTAAACTAATAATATTAATTGCAATGCAGTCTGGTTTGTCATCTGATAACTCAAATAATAACAGTCAAATAAAGTAGAAAATCAATTAAATCATAACTAGTATTTGCATAACTTAGTTTAAAGTTATAAATAACCTTATAAAAAATATTACTTGATTATTAGTCTTTTTAAAAGATAATATTAAGAATTATCCATATATTTTTATTTTTATTTGTGTGAAAAAGATTTATAGTTAATACTTTCTTGACTATATGCATTGATAATTTTAATTACAACTTATATATCACAGCCAAGCAAGAGTATTTATTATGGATTCATTGGTGCTCTCTATAAATTTATGAGTCTATTGTACATGTAGATATAAACTATTATAAAGTCAGTTATGATCAACTCTATTTATTATTTATATTTTAATTGCCTGAATATGGCATTTATTCAGTATAGAGATTGTCTAAGTATATAATACACATGGGGAAAACTACTTGGTTTATAATTATATTTATTATATGTAATTGCCCAAATATGTGATGCATTTTCAGGCCAATTACTCCTTCCCAATCATAAAATTTTCATTATATCTGTGGTTATCTAATCTGAAGGCATTTATTGATAGTTTCATTTGTGATATTAGTTGTCTAACATGATGAGCAGTTATTATTTTATATTATTTATAAATTTTGGCTAGTAAAAAGCTATTCAAAACAGTCATGTTAATTTTATTTTTATATTTTCATTTTATTTTATTCATTATTAGAATAGAGTTCCTTTACATTTATTGTCCAAATTCATGAGGCAAGATAGTATATAGTTTCATATATATATATAAATTAACCACCTAAACATTCACAGTAAAATATAGTAATCAATATTTCTCACTGCTGTCAAGGCAACCTTCACACCTTTTAATAGCAAGAATGGTCCTTTTAATAGCAAGAATGGTCCATTGAATATATATGGACACTTAAAGCTTGCAACTTGACTACAGAGTATGAAATATTTATACAATGAAGTTTAAATAAACCTCTTTAAACATGAAATAAACATGTCACTGTAATGCAGACTAATAAATAGTCAATTAACATTACAAACTGCAATACTTTTAAATTGCCCATGTATTATTTAGAAATAATAAGCGAAATAATGCCTAAAGCTAATCTGGGATAATGATGTAATTAAATTCCAACCAGTAACCACCTAAACATTCACAGTAAAATATAGTAATCAATATATATATATATTGTACTGGTCAAAACATGTTTATCCATCTAACATGAGCTGGAACTCACAAAATGTACTTCAAACCCAGTCAAGCACAAGATTTAGGTCAGGGACCAGCCTGGATTCGAACCCTCTCTCTCAGCCCCAGATCAAACACCTAATGAATAACATAATAGTGATGGCACATGAGAATTAATTTTAATATGGCCGACTAGCAAAGCTGAGCAAAACAATGAGACATTTATTAACTATGACTAAACTAAAATATATATAAGCAGGCTTTACTTTTGGAAGTGGAGAAAAGAAGGAATTTGAACTACTCAAATAAGTTAGACAATAAAATATATTTTAATATACTGACAAATTATTATACATTTTTTAAATTAATAATATACATTAGTGTGTGCATGAATGAGCAAGTGGTAGATAATTACATAGTGTCATTCACGCTATTATTTCTCATATGCTCTTTATTAGCTAAATAATATATTACAAACAAACACACATCTTTGGTGGATCCAATATTAAGATGCCAATCAGTTATTAGAAAGAATTAAATAATACTGCCATTAACACTTTGATTTACGGTTCAGAAACATGGTAACTAACATATATTTTTCTAGAAGCGTTCCGAAATTCATTATACATATGATAAAAATTATTTTCACGCCATTACGGTCATGAAAATAAACAAAATACATTTGAAAACATTTGATTATATTTGAATCTATGACAAAATATTTAATGAAAAAATATTTTAACAATAGTAAGACGAACGCTTTATTTTTCCCAAGGCATACTCTTAAATAGATATATAAATTACGGTGGGATTGTATATGATTGAAATAAATTTAATCAATAAAACTAGAAGCAGTTGGCATTTATATATATTTTAAGCAGAGCACAATTTTAATATTAGAGCATTAAAACTGGGTCATGAAGCAAAAGAAATAATAATACGAAGAAGTTTGCGGTGCTGACATAATAGCCTAAAACTAACTAAGAGGAAAAAGTTGTGCTTCTGGATAAAAACAAAATCTCACACCCCCTTCTTGGGTATGGCTTAGAGAAAAGTGGATAGGCAGGCGTGGCCCAGACTTTTGCTGGTATAACCGACACGAGAGGCCTTTTATCTATGAAGTGAATATGCATAGCGTGTGCCAAACTTACGGGATCACTGCCAGAGGCATTTTATACGAAATGAATGTGATTCCAGATAGCTCAACTATCTATGGAATGAGATATGAGAAGAAATCTATGGGTTCAAACTTGTCGCAACCCCCAGATTAAGACTAGAAGCACGTAATATATATATACGAAGATAGGCTAAATGTTAGTAAAGCAGAATGAATAAATGTCCCTAACGACATTGAATAAGATTTACTGTTTTTAAAAATAAATGACCCTTGTTTGAGTACTATAATTTAGACAAATAATACGCTATGCAGTTATAATATATAGAGAGAGATTTACATTAATATACTTGAACATTTTATATAGCAAAAGAAACATTAAGATTTAGATTTCAAATTAATAAAATATACGTTAAGATTTGATTTAGTAAAAGAAACATTAAGATTTTCCCCCATCCCCTTTTCTGCTATTTAAAATAAATCAATCCCACCTTCATTGATTTTACAATAAATGGAATATATAAGTATATTTTAAGAGTAAATAAAAAAGACTTCAGAAATGAATAAAGAATATTTAAAATTTCAAAGCGTTAATTAGCCAAAGTTCTGGATCCTTCCCAGGTAGAAAATCCAGAGTTAAACAAACATATATATTTTTTATATTAAAGCATAAACAAAATGTTGACGTAAAACAATCTGGCAAGCGTATTAATTAATACTGCGTTATGTTTTAAAAGGAGACGTTAATATCTTGCTTCATGAAGGTTTACATAAAAATGACAGAAAAGATTTTTATAAATTAAGCTCACCAGTTTGTTTGAGAGTGGCAAATTAATAAAAAAGCACACATAAAATCAAGTAATAAATAAATGACCGCATCAAAATTAAAGAAAGTTAGAGCATACGAGATAGAATTAAATTTAAAGGAATCATTTGAGAGCAATTTACATATTATATATAGAAATTAACTAAGAGCAAATTACATATTAACAAAAACAAAGTTAAATAATATATTTAAAAAAATCTTGATAGATGAGTTAGGTTAGATTTAGTTTGCGGTGATAGCTTGAAAAGTTACCTGGAAATTTTAAGAGTCCGATTTAAAATATTGCACGTGCATGGCAATTGAAATGAAAGTTCTTAAATAACTGCAAACTTCTATTAGCATTAAAGTTCTTAGGTCGGGCTTTTACTTCTTCTTGGGCAGCAGAATGAGATGGCCGCTGAAGATGATGACCCAACCGGGCCAAGAACTGATGGAATTACTGCTACATTATTTAAGTTTCCCGCGATGTGTAATATGTTTACAATCAGTTCTCCAAATAGTTGCTAATCTAATCTGTCTCTCAAAATTCAGTCATTTTATACTTTTTCTTTTATCAGTTGTTTTTGAAGATGCAACAGTAAGATAACATCCAAAAATAAATTGAAATCTATTTCCAGATTAGAAATAGATTTGACAACATGTTTTCAACAAAAGTATCTCTAATCTTAATCCCATTTTAAGTAAAAACTTTAATTAAAAATACCTACCCCAGATTAAAACAATAGTGTTTCCAACCCTTAATTATTTTTAGACAATCAACTGTAGCATCTTCCATATTGGATTTTATAAAAATATAGTTTAATAGAAAAAGTACTTTAAAAAGAAAAAATTTAAAAAATGAAATATAATAAAATATTTACAAAAAAATCAATATTTTCTTAGTATTTTGCTCTTATATATATATTTGAATCGCACCCGTAATACTTTAATAAAAAAGAACTAAGAATTAATAAAAAGAATCAATAATAATAAATATTGAAAATTAAACTATAAATTTAGGAGCACATTCCAAATATATACATAAAAAATATATATACGACAAAAGGAGCGGGATGGGATATAGGGGTTTGAATATGGGTTAGTAGGTAGAAACATGAAGCATAATCTTAAGCTAAGATTGACTGCTTCAATATTATATATAAGATAAATGATGATGGAATAAATTTATGTTAAAAGAGACCTGTATTCATTACTTTTTATTCAATACATCTACATATGATCAAATTTAAATCATCTTTAATAATAAAACTATATTCAAGCAAAATAATGAATATGTTATATTTGCATAATTTATACATCTGGGCTTTTTAGCAGTATTTACTATTTTGAAACTGAAATGATAAATTGAAACCTAGAGTTGTACATTTGTTATTATTATATAACCAGATGGACCCAGCCTTTCAAAAGACCATTGTTTAGATATGTTTAATTTAACACCATTACTTCCTTCATATTAAATTCTTCATGATAAGAATTAGATATTATTAAATTTAATATTTGTTAAAAAAAATTTAATTGGTTGCTTTAACAAATTTTTTTTAAGATTTAATATAAATATATGTTTTTTTTAATTAAATATTGCTGAATACATCATTCATCTGAATTATATTAGAGAATTGAAAGATCAGAAAGCACAGAGTGCCTTAACACTGAATTATGACTCGGTGTTTGTGGCTGTTTCTGCAGCTGGTTGGCAACCTTTACACTGAAATACACAAACAGTAGCTAAATTTACCTCACTTGGTGCCAATGGTCCTGGACATCCTACCAGGAGCTCACAAACATGCTGGCTGGTGCCAGTCAAATGCCAAAGTAGTGACTACCCTACTAACATTTGTCAATTTGACAGCATTAGTTTCTCCAGGTTGATATGTGAGTTTGATAGTTTTATTATTTAATGACAAAACAAATAATTTTTTTGTTGAAAAATACACCTCATTGTGAATTTGACACAAACATTACTACATTTACCAATCAGACAACAGAGAAAATAGAAATTTTATGTATATGATCATATATAACAATTCAAAATAAATAGTGATCATTAGTATAATGATTAAGTTAGTGTTCATAATAATCAGAAAATTAAATCAAGAATGTGGTGACTTTCATTATTTTTTTACACATATAATTTCAAAATTAAATATCTTTTTGCTTTAATAAAACAATAAATATATAGTTTGTGCTGTAAAAGGAACTATATGCTCTTGGAGATATCCATAACAAAATCAAATGAGAACTTTAATAAGCCTTTCTTTTAATATTTAATTCTACTTTATTTATTCATCTTAAAATTTTTTAATATTTTTTCACCCACCTTATTTTATGATTATTTCAACATTGAATATTCTTTACCCATTTTATTTTAAATTTACACTTTCATTTATAAATGTTATGTATATTCTTTCTACTTTTATCAATAAGTTTCATAATAATACTATCTTTCTAAAGAAAATAAAAAATATAAATATAAATTGACACAAAAAATTGATCGATTATTTCTACATTTCAATAATGTAATCCACCATAAAGATTATAGACTACTTTGTAATCTTTATGGACTACTTTGTAATATCTTTTAGCAAAATTAAGTGTAGACAAATAAATGATTAAAATCATAAACAAATATTAAAAATAGTCAAATATTTATTCTGTTAAAATTTAATAATAGTGATATAAATTTGGAAGACTTTTAACTCAAAAGTCAAATATTGAAATGCAAGTCTAATAAATATTATTAGATAAAAGGGTACTTGAATATTAAAGCTGCCATATAGGGGAGATGGGAGGCTTTTTCACACCCAGAATAAATGTGTAATGTTATGATGATGTCAAATTGAAAAAAAATAATCCCTGTGAGTATACGTGAAAATTTGTTTTTTTATCAACACAATTTTTTTTCAACACGATCTCTTTTTTTTTGTAATACTTCCACATTTTCAGTTATTTGTTGTATTTTTCATTGTGAAGACATGTTTTTTTGTTCTATCAACAAGATTTTCAAAAATAATCCCTGGGAGTATACATGAAAATGAGTTTTTTTTTTTATCGACACAATTTTTTTTTCAATGCGATCTTTTTTTCTTTTTAATACTTTGACATTTTCAGTTATTTGTTGTAATCAAAACAATTTTTTTTTTCAATCAACAAGATTTTTTTTTCAACATGATCTCTTTTTTTTTGTAATACTTTGACATTTTATTTGTCATACCTTTCATTAATGTCCGAGGTTGCAACAGTAAAATTGGCATTCGCAAGGGGAAGTGGATGTTTGATGGCTTATGCAGGGAAACAGATGAATGTTTTATATTAAAATTTAATAAACTTGTAGTAATTAATATGTATTTTTTTTAGTTTTGGTTTAATTTCTTTATAAAAAAAATGGCGTTTATTAGCAATTTTATGAAAATCCCAGAAAACTTTGCAATCATGTCGTTTCACTTTCGGAGTGAAAATTTTTACTGCAAATCTTATGAAAACTCTTTTTAATGCATAAATTCTTGTATATTACTTAAAAATCAAAATCATTTACTGTTCATTTTGTATATATTTAAACTAACTTTTTTTTTTATTAATGGCATCATTATTGTAATATCACATTTTACTTTTATTTTAAATGTCATTCTTAAAAGTTGTTAGTTTTTTAAAGTCACATCTTTTTTTTCAAGTCATATTTTTTTGGTTAATGTTGAAAGTCATACATATTTATGAATGTTGCATTTTTTTTTGGAAACTTGTTAATGTTGAAATTTTATTTTAAATGTCATTCTTAAAAGTTGTTTGTTAATATTGAAAGTTGTACATATTCGTGAAAGTGACACTTATTTTAAATGTCATTCTTAAAAGTTTTTTGTTAATGTTGTAAGTTTTACTATTTTTTACTTTTACTTATTGTTAATACTGCAACAAGAAGCATGTATTAGACCTACTGCACTTGTTGAAATCCATATCAACCTCCTGATAACTTTATAATTCTTGCCAAAATACCATGTACAATTTCCGTATACACTTTCCTTTTTTTTGCCAAAAAAAGTCATGTAAAGATCCGTGTACATATTATTTTGGTCAGATCACAAGATTATAATTATCCATGGATTGATATGAATGTGAACAGGTGCAGTAGATATCTAAGACATGCTCTGTGTTGCAGCTTTAATACTGAAGTACTGATAAAAGGCTTTTCAATACATTAGGATTTATAATAAAAATTACAAACTGATAATATATTGTCCTTCTTAATATAATATAGTGTTTATCAGTTTTGATGAAGCTATGATATATGTACTTTTTTTCATATACAAGTTTTATTTATACACAGATGGAGCTGCTTTTAGAAAAAAGGTCACTTACTTCACAGCTCTCTTAAAAAGACTTTAAAAAGTCAGTTTTGCTGCAATCAAAGATATTCCTTATATGTATTTGTCCCTTTAAAGAACTTTATTTGCTGTTTGTGTACCTTTTCTTCACAACTATCAGTTTTTAATGTATTTTTATCATTATTTCATTATATCTACCATCTACTCATCTACAATAGATAACTAGATTCTTCCCCCTGATTGATGAGTATTTCACTGTTCTATATATCATAGAAATAAATGTTTAATCAAAATTTTTGTGTTGTTCTAATTATTTAGGTCATTAAAAACGATATTCTTTTTTCACACACCCCTTTGGGGTAGTAAACTGACAAATCCTAATCAATTTTTGCATTAGCCAACTAAAATTAACATTAACAATCTCTCCAGTGTGGATTTGCTTCATTTTTTATAATCAAATTCTTTAGTGTTTCACTTCAAAACTTTTTTTCTTTATATAATCCTTAACTTTTTCAAACAGTTTAAAGATGGCCACCACCCCTAGTGGCAAAATGTGCAAAAACATAATTCACTACAACAAAAACCTTCAAAACTTCCAAAAATGTTAATTAAATTAAATTCCAAAGAAAACTCAATTGAAAACAACATCAGCACAGTGCCTATTACAAGATCTCCATCTCCAGACCCTCTGGATTTTTCTCCCCCAACAGGCTGAGATGTGACCATCAAAGGCAAAAAGCAATCCCAAAAACATAATCTGACAAATCACTATGTTGCTCCAAAAAAAACTGGGAACTCAACTATGAGGGAAAAAAATCAGCCTGCTATACCAAAATCCAATGCACAAACCTCAGCCAACTCTGAATCTTTTTAAAAATCTAACACACAATAATTACTCCAAAGATGATAGTACTCATGATTCCCCTTTCTCAATCCACAAGTGCAACCAAGTCTGCCAACATCACTCCCTCTAATATCAGTCACACTATAGAGCAATCCTCATTAAAAATCCATCCATAGATAGCTCCCTAAAACCACAGCAAGTCTTTGCTAATTCCTATGCTCACCCTGCATCCAGCATCATACCAAAAAATCCCAATAACAACCACATCACAAACATGCCAAGCTGAGCTCCTTCAAAATCTGTGGGGCCTTGATGAAAACAATCCTAACAATCATGATTCAGCCACCTCAGCAACCATCATTCCTACTAAACAACTCACACCAGAGAATCACACAGTGATCTCAGAACAATTTAACCAAACAGTTCCATTGCTTCTCCTCAAGTCACTTCATTGCTAGCAGAGTGACAGTTCTGTCATTCTGGCAGTTACAGATTTACAATGCAACTCCATAAATTTCCAACACAGCAGCTCTATGACCTTTTCAAACTACACAATCTAACTGATAATATACATCAAATCCTTACCCTTACTAGGGTTTGATACATGGCAATAGAGTTTCACAACACAATACAAAGACAAGCCTTCAAAAACAGTTTCAAATTTTTACACAATATGTTTCCTGTTTGCAATAGACACCAATAGACCATCCATACTTAAGGGGTTTATCAAAAACTGTCACATAGGGATGGAGGAGCAGCAACTACAGAAATATCTCAAGGCATTCAGACAAGTTACCTCATTTGAGTACCTTAGGAATTCTCTCACCAATGGTCTCACCTTCACCAACACAGCCTCATTTCAATTCATCCTTAAAACAGGTCTCTCACCTGAAAGCATTCCCACAACAATAGCAGCCAATCTAGCACCTTTTATCATCTCGATTAAGGGGATGAGGCCACAATGTTTCACCTGCAAAGACTACAACCACCTCATTTGGGACTGCTCTAAAACATGCAATTCTTGCCAAAAAAAGGGCCTAAACCACATCTGTGCTCTGATCATCTTGATTAAGGGGATCAGGCCACAATGTTTCACCTGCAAAGATCACAACCACTTCATCTGGGACTGCCCTAAAAATGCAATTCTTGCCAGAAAAAAGAGCCTAAACCACATCTATGCTTCGCATAGCTCCATAGATATGAACATCCTCCTTCAGCTAACCTCTCACCTCCATCTGATATCAATTCAACCTTTCAGCATTCGGCTACCATCTTACCTTCCATTAAGACCCCAGCTTCCTCTAGGCCATGTAATTCTGATTTCATTCGCAGCCCACCACTCTCAGTTACAGCTCCACCACAGGATCCTCTTTCCTTGATGGACACATCAACTAATTCAAACTCAGAAATCATCCTGCCTGAGTCTACCAACTCTGGCCCTCCCACCACTAACAACAAACATCAGAAGCGTGCATGCCCTAACCCATATGATAGGGACACCAACTCTGACAGGCAGATTTCCATCTTATGGGTGAAACCATAATGGATCATCTTCTGGAACCCAGAACAAGTCTCAGACATACAGAACATACAAGAAAAAAAAATTTATTTCAGAAAGAATTCTCTGGCTTCAACCGGGCCTCGTTGGCCTCCTCCCTTCGTACTCTCTCACCTTCCTCTGCTGAATTTTTCTCACAATGGTTCATCAAGTGACATCAAGAATGAATAATTGTGCAATTCTGACATGAGAAGAAAGAACTGTACTCCTCACATCTCTCCCAGCCCAGTTCATCCCTGCTCACCATAAAAATTTCTGAATTTCTATTGTTTCTCCATTTCCTTACGACCATATCTTAAGATCACATATGCTTATCTTTGTTGTTGGTTTAAACATTTGGGGCCTTAATACAATCTATAGGCTCCTCATTCTCAAACATGGGTTTGAACCCAACTCTTCCCAACATCCTCTTCCTTGCCAAACCCTGGTCCTCCCACCACTAACAACAAACTTCAGAAGCATGCATGCTCTAACCCATATGATAGTGACACCAACTCTGACAGGTAGATTTCCGTCTTTGATCTTCCCAGTGAAACCATAATGAATCCTCTTCTGGAACTCAGAGCAAGTCTCAGTCATACAGAACGTACAAGGAAAAAAAATTCTTTCAGCGAAGAATTCTCTGGCTTCAACTGGGCCTCATCGGCCTCCTCCCTTCACCTCTCTCACCTTCCTCTGCTGAATTTTTCTCAGACAGTGGTTCATCAAGTGACATCAAGAATGAATCATTGTGCAATTCTGGCATGAGAAGAAAGAACTGTACTCCTCACATCTCTCCCAGCCCAGTTCATCCCTGCTCACCATAAAAATTTCCAAATTTCTATTGTTTCTCCATTTCTTATGACCATATCTTAAGGTCACATATGCTTATCTTTGTTGTTGGTTTAAACATCTGGGGCCTTATTCCAATCCATAGGCTCCTTGTTCTCAAATGTTGGTTTGAACTCAACTCTTCCCAACATCCTCTTCCTTGCCGAACCTAAACTCTCCATTCACTTCAACTACAGGATTTACTCCATTTTGTCCACCTTTGGTCTTCTCAAGTATTCCACTGCCTTGACTTCTGCTGGAGAAGTTAACATCCTCATTAATAAATGTGCCCCTCCCTCAACCTTTTCCATCATACATATTGATGCTCATTCTATTATCTTGGAGGTACAATTTGGGCACTTCAGAAGTTTTGTGATTTATTTATATCTGCCCTCCAATAACAGTGACACCCTCATTAAATCTATTATTTCACTGAATCAACATCACAACTACCACATCCCTCCCCATTCTTCTTCTGGGTGACTTCAATATGGGGCTACCAGTCCTTCACAAACAAATATCCACATCTCTTCTCCAAGAGCTTAATGTATGGCCAGGGCTTTTCCCCAGACCATGCCTACTCTTTCTTCACCCATAAGCATTAGACACTCATTGATTTAACATTCTACTCTCTTGATTTCCATTTCATGATTGAATTGGCCCAACTCCATACCATATATTTTTCAGATCACAAGGCATTACACCTTTCTATTGGTATTAACTCTCACCCTCCAGTAAACCTTGGCTTCAGAAAAACAATACAATACCTCAACAAACAAAATACACCAATAGCATTTGTTTCAGAAATTTATATATATATATCTTCATAAAATCAATATCATTCAAATGGAGCCCATCTCTGCATGGTTCGCATTTGTGGAAATCCTGCAAGCTGCCATCCACAACTATACCTGGAATTCCTGAGGGCCACTCAAGTTTCTGGCTTCCATGGACAAAATTTCAGAGAAACTGAATGATCAGGAAATTGGTCCATTAGACATTAGCACCATCGTCCAACTAAAACTTCAATACTGTGATGCTCAAAAGGTCTTGACGGAGTACATCCCAGTCAAATGCACCCAGAGGTACATGGAGAATCAGCATTGTTGGACCAGAAGTTACCTGAGTTGGGCTCTTGGTTCCCACAGTAAGCAAACCACCCCCTCATCCATCACGATACGGCAACAAATCCTACATAGGTCAGGAATTGCTCCTTCATGTGAGAAACCATTACAAGCATATGCTTCTCAAAGCTGACATCCCTCCTTTCACTATGCCATCAACCTTGAATGTCAGCTCTGATCCTGGCATCACCCAGGCCATGCTACTTTACAAACTAAAAAGCTTTTCTGACCATGTCCACCCCGGTCCTCATGCAATCTCCAAGTTATCTTTCTCCACCTAAGTCAGTTCACCATCCCTATTACTCTCAACATGATCAACAAGCTGGCCTCAAATGCTTATGTCATCGAGGGTCTCTATCCGGTAACATTAGTCCCTTTCCTTAAAAAAGACTGGCCACCTACTGAGCTCAAGAGTCTTAGGCCCATTTTGATGACCCCTCTGCTAATAAAACTTATTGAGTCTACCATTAAAGTCACTAGAACAATTCATACTCCCTGCCCTTTCTGCCTCAGTTTGGTTGTAAGGGGCACTCCACTCTCAGGGCTCCCACACTCTTTAAGATGACCATCGAGCATGTTAGGTGGTCTTGAAATGGCAGGCCTATCACTGTCCAACTAGACATCTAAGCAGCCTTTGACTCTGTTAGGGTCGACCTGCTCCTTAGTGTCCTCAGGAACCTGAACATCCTAGAGAACCTTCTGTC
The DNA here is from genome assembly GCA_028023455.1 of Epiperipatus broadwayi. Classification (NCBI taxonomy): domain Eukaryota; kingdom Metazoa; phylum Onychophora; class Udeonychophora; order Euonychophora; family Peripatidae; genus Epiperipatus; species Epiperipatus broadwayi. The sequence continues at coordinate 3,728,688 of JAQFVV010012495.1, forward strand.
CATCCTCCAAAAAATCCCTGTCCAACAGAGAAATCCTAGTTACCCTGGGTGAGAAAATTGCCACCAGCTTCACACCTAACATATCCATCTTTCAGGGCTCTCTGCTGAGCACTTTGTTGTTCACCGCATTTCTGAATCCCCTCTTGCTCAGGCTAGAACATGACCTCCCTGGTATTCTCCTTCCTGCACTGAGGAAAAGCATCTAATGCCTTGCTTATGTAGATGAAGTGGTTGTGTTCCTTCCCTCAGTTGATCTTATCCCCAGGCTTCAACAGATCCTCACCTGGTACACCAAAACATATAGGCTGGAATTTAGCAGTGATAAATCAGTGGCCTGGCAACTATCAACTGGTAAACAAATCTCTTCCACCTTCAATGCCAAGCCACACAACTTTCTCAGATTCCCCCTCATGCTGTCTCCTAGGGGCATGAGAGTACAGGTCCAAACCACACTTTATCAAAACATATCCACCCTTAGCACTATCATAGGCATCTACCTCTCCCTTTATGGAAAAGTCACCCTCCTCAATCTTCTAGTGTTTCCTAAAATAGCATATTACCTCCCCATTGTTCTACCTACATATTCCTTCATATACAAAATTAATTTCCTTTGCACCCACTTTCTCTGGGGCAGAAAGGTGATTGTCATCAGTGTAAAAAGAACTTTTCCTAAAAACCTCAATGGGTTGGGCCTGCACTCACTGACACTCTTGATCTAGAGATCTCACAACATTATCCTCACACTCCTAAGTCACTTTCCTGCCAACCTTGTGCATATCATTATCACACCCAATGACAATCCTCCTCCCAGTGGCAGGCCCAGGTCAAAGACCTCACTTATTGCCAACATCCTACAAAAGGCTGGCTTTGTTATATCATCCATCAGCAGCAAACTAAACTACTGGGAGGTTTTAATCAGACTGCAGACTTCTCCATTGTGTCTCCAATATTCCTCAAACTTACCAATGCTCAATTGATCCACAAATTCAAAAGGTGGTCCCTTGAGGCAAAATTCCTCGATTTACTCCTCAAAATCAATATTCATGCCCTTCCCACAAATCAATTTTTGATCAACTATAAGGGTTTCACTAAGATCTCTCCCATATGCCAGATCTGTAAAACTGACAATGAAACCCTCCAGCACTTCCTACTTAAATGTCCCTTTCTGCTTGGTGTGAGAAATGTCATTAACTCCAGCCTTTCCTCACACAAGAATCCATCTTCAACCTCCAAGAATCTATAGAAACAGAGGTCTTTGCAGCTATTAGACTATCACCTATGCTCTCTGGTTGCTCCGATGTGACATTATCTTTGGCCAGAGAGTACCCTCAATGAACCAAAAACTCTTGGACCTAATTCGCTGTCTCAAAACCAGAGATTCCAAACTAGCCCCACCTCCACTCCTCACAGACACGTGGGCAATCCTCCAACTCCCATCCTCTCTGCCTCTGTCATAGGACTCAATTACGAAGACATGCATTTCAGACTGACCTGGACTACACACCATTTCCCCTTTCCTTTCCCTTTTCATATGTATCCCCTCTTACCATGTTGCTCATGAAATTTCAATTTATTTTATAATCACTCCCTTGTTAACCTTTTTCTAACTGTATCTATATATTTTTTGATGAATAAACATCACTGAGAAAAAAAAAGTTTTATTTATCTATTTTAATGGAAGATAAACTATATCAAATTATTAAATTCCCTTCTCAATATTATTCAATGTTTTTTATCTTTTTAATTTGATGCTGTCTGCTACTGAAATCATAACAAACTATTCTTTTTTGTGATATTGTGGTTGTTTGGAAATAGGAAAGATGCAATTAGGAATACCCATTTTAGAGACAAACTAAGTTATAACTATTATAATATATTTTATTTTGGAAAATAATATTTGATACTTTGAAATTTTTAATACAAATGTAGTAAATTAAAGGCAGTTATGCAGTCAGAATAAAATTTATAATCCTTATTAGTAGGCAATTTTTTAGATAATATACAAACAGTCCTTATTACATAAACAAAAAAAATTAAAAATTCAGATATGATATATAAGGCAAAACAGATTCATGTAAATCATTGTAAGCAACAAGTCGCAAATGAGTATTGCTATTCTTAATTCCAAAATGCAAAAAAGATAAAACAAAAAATAATTTTTTTGTCAAGCGTTGTTAGCTGAGAGGTCAGTGTAGCCACAATGCAAGCAAGCAGTTGGTTGCAGACCGTTGTTGCGGGTTCACTGCCGATGCTATGGCATATGACAAAAATAATAATTAAACAGTAGAATTAAGTTTTGTAATAACTACAAATGAATATGTGAATCAGAAATATGTCCACCTATAGAATGCATTGTTTGATTTTTATATTTGATATTTTATGGTGCTATCTTTTAACCTCTGCATAACACCATGTCTAATATATGACACAATAAAATGCTTGCTTTCATCTTTTAAAAGAATATTTTCATATTTTTTGTAATGACTAATGGTTAAAGAAAACAGGCACTTGAATGAGAATTTGTTTTAAAGTATGCTAGAAATTATGATACATAAGTTGTAAATTGCCTGTGCTTTTTTCCAACCCATTTTTATATTTGATCAAAAAAATCACCAAATTAGATTTAATCGGATGAAAATATTTTTATTATCACTAATAAGTATATTTTCTCCCCCCATACACATAATAAACCACCAATTTGTAGCCTCTATTTTGGTTTATAATTGATTATTCATTATAATGATCTTTAAAAAAAATTGAAAACTTTTCTTGTAAAAAACATCCACCATTTTGTAAGACTGGTGATGTCATAGGATAAATGACTTCTTTAAAGTATGCCATCTAATATAATAATAAAAGAGTGATATTCACACTAAAAAGTACAATATAGAGTTTATTGTTATACAATATACAATATTATGTTTTGATTCTAGAATTAAAATATGATTAATGTATTTACCTAATTTTCATTCAGTATCCTTGCAAGACAATCAGTGATTTTACTTTTGACATATCCAAAGTAAAAAAAGACTCATAGTTAACAACTACAAAAGCAAATATATATATATTTAAGTTTCACTTAATACAATAAATAATCAAAAACATACCTTGATCACACATGATCATAAAGTGCATTTATAATAAATTATAAACTGTGCACATTAGCTGAAATATTCACTCCATTACTTCTGGATTAAAATTTTTATAAACCCTAATTTTACCAATAACAAAGATACAATTATTATTCCAAGTTACTTTTGTATATAAAAAAAAAAAACTGATTTTGTGCATTATGCAGCTAATAATCAATTTCTTGCAATCAAAGATGATTAAATATAAATTGAAAATATTACTTTTTTTGCTCAATTTTTAAATCATAATCTCTTAATTTGTTTTTGATATATTCAAGATAATGGTACTCTGATTTGAAAATGTATATAAATATAGTATACGCAAAAAAAAAAAAATTCAAATTTCATTTCATTCAAACCAAAAATAAATTTTGATCATAAGCAATAACAAAATATAATAGATTTTAAAATGTATATATTAACTAAAATATATTCACTCAATTAATTTTGGATTAAAATTTTTATGAACATAGTTTACCTGTAACAAAAATATTGTAAATTATTTTGGAAAAAAAAAAAGATTCTGTGGATTATGCAGTTAATAGTCAACTCCATGCAATCAAAGATTACTAAACATAAGTTTAAAATATCATTAATTTTTCTCATATGTCAAACGCATTGACCGGAATCGAACCTGAGCCAGCTGCTTGGAAGGCAGCTCTTTTAATCACTAGGCCACCAATGCTTGACAAAATATCATTAATTTGTTTAATTTTATATCAATAATCAACTAATTTATTTCTGACATATTCAAGATAATGAAAGATTTTATTGCAAATGTAAAAAATTCGTTATAGGTAAATAACCTTAACGCAGAACATTCTTGGTCCAAACACATTACTCAAAATTGTTTTTGTCAGGCAGTCTCATAATGAGACATTTTAATAAACTTGCATCAAATTTTACTTTTCATTTACCAATGCCCATTCATTCAGTAAAATTATTTGCCAGTTTATTAAAATGTCTCATTATGAGGCTGCATGCAAAAATAATATGAGTAAGGTATTTGGAACGACCCTGTTCTGGGATGTGGTTATAATCTTAAGCATTACATATTTAAGGCAGTAATAAGTTATTTAAAAACTATTGAAATTTGTAATATTGTAGGCAAAAAAATTTTAAAAAGTTAATTATTTGCAGTATTAAAACTAAGCAAACAATTGCAGATTATATTTTTTTATTCAATTTTGACTACATTTATCTAAAATAAATAAAATTATGAAGTATTATTTTTTTTAAAAATTAATAACACTGCAAATAAAAATTCATTTTTATTAGTTAGATATTACAAAAAAAAAAAAAAACTTTGACAATAGAACATAAAGAACATTAAAAATAAATTTTAAAATTTACACTATATCCCCCCCCCCTCCCAACTCCACAAGCTTTATTTTAATTTAATGAATGATTCAGGAAATATGATTCTCACTCTAAATAAAAATCAAAATGGTGGATTATCAATTGAGAAATTATCATTAAATATATATATATGTATCTACTAAAATATTTGCATAGCAATATCCATAACAAATATATTTTTAATAATATGATTAGGAAAATGATTATTCATTAATTATCACTTTTGTTAATTTTAATCTCTATTTTTTTTAATTGGGATTTGATATATTTTGAATATAAGGTAACAAATTCAACTTTTTGCCATAGGAACTCATTGTAATTGCTTATATTCTTATGCAAAATTTTTGATATATGAAGCATTTTCAGAAATTAATTGAAATCACTATCCAAGGTAAATCTGTATAAAAAATAATAAAAATGAAGGCGATGAAAAGAAATTTTAGCAAATACACATATTATATATGTTCCACCTTTATTGTTAAAAAATTGCCATGACAATAGGTTGAGATTATTGACTATTATTGATATTGTGATTGTCTAAGTGCTGACTGATTTTAATGATATGCATAAATATTTTAATGATATGCATAAATAAAATAGTTTTTAAAGTGATTACTGCTTTACCAACAGTCATTTAAGGAAAAACAATAAAAAAGACATTTCTTGCCAGAGTTATTTGCCAGATGCTGAGAGTATTCTATCCTTTTAGCCCTTTATCTAAGAATAACTAGGCATCTGTTTGCAGGCTAATATTAGCTACCTAGATATATTACATATAGATTGCAACATAAAAAAAATAAAAAAATCCTAGCCTATTTGGAATAAGAAAAAATTTCCAATCTTTTTCCAATGTGGATTCACATCCTAGATTGTGAGCAATAGTAGGAAAATGGCTACTCACAATGCCTTAAAGCTTTTTATATTTTTAAATATATGTATTAAATAACCTCTACACCACATATATTCTTTTAAAAACTAAACACAATAAATGATAAATGACACCAAGATCCATTTCGTGCTGACCCACCACTCATCATACATATATATAATAAGCACTTGTGAATATACTGTACAGTAGTTAGAAGCTTATCTTACAATTTAGATAAATGTAATGAATACAACATATTTATTAATATAAAAGTCATTATCCCCATGTCATACTCTAAAATAGCTAAAATTTATCAAGGATTTACAAATGAAATGTTAGAGAATAAATAGAATTAAGCATTTTCTTAATCTTTGCCCTGGTTTTTAAATTAACTTGCCTTCAGTAGAAAACGTGTGACCTATTTAAATAAATAATAAAAATTAGCAATAGAAACAACTATAGCCTTACTAATGACACTAACTGTTTATATTAATATAAACTTGATATTACTTTGGGAGTCAAAACTCAATATAATATTTGTATAAAGAGTTTGAAAAGAGGTTGTTTATTTATATTACGTATGTCAGTTATTCGTGTATAACGGTTTACTGATTTTTAGCACATCAGCAATCCTGCCAAATCGTCAATGTAATATTGATATTAATAACATCGATGAATCTAAAATATGTTCACTATATTTTATTTATAAAAATCTTTGTTTTAATCTAAATATATGCGTGCAATAAACGCAAGTAAATATGTAATAACTGAAACCTAAGCTTATTATATATGTGTGTATATATGTAATATATAGGGTATATATAAGCATAGATTTTCACTCGACCCGCCACTCTCCACTCTATCTCATAACACTGATACACTTGAACACATATATGTCGAAAAGATAAATAATCACCAATACACGTATTTCATGCTAAACCAGAAATCAGCAGTTGGTCCAGATTATCATCTCCACATATATGCTATTATTGCTCAGATATATATATATATATTAAGATAGCCAATCGTCATACTTTAATGGACAGGCTTCAATCCACTCCACCCTCCAACTCGTCAACCGTCCATCCAATTAAAAATCTGATGATGGAACGCTCAAAGGCCACCCTGAGGCCAAGATTCTTGTCACATCCATGTTGACCTAAAGTCAATCTGACCCCTCATGTACAGAACAATCCATTTAATACATATACAAGGGGTGGATAGACATCTCTACTATATAATAACTGAAACACAGGCTTATTATATACCTGTGTGTGTATATATATAATATATAGAGTATATGAGCGCAGACTTTCACTCGATCCACCACTCTCCACTCTATCTCACTTGAACACATATATGTCGAAAAGATAAATAATCACCAATACGTATTTCATGCTAAACCAGCAATCATCAGTTGGTCCAGATTATCATCTCCACATGTCCTGTACATGAGAGATCAGATTGACTTATATGATGACAATGATATTTTGCACATATAGAAGGAATATTTTAATCATCTTTCAAATAGTAAAAGAATTGAGATAACAAATTTTAATAATGTATCCATTTTATCTTCCAGATATGGACAAAGAAAGATAATAAGGATAATGAAATTTATTCTACATAATAGTGTTTACATAGAATAAATCCTATTATTCTATTTACTTTGCAGATCCCATTATCTACACACCTCATAAACGAGCCATTTTGATTAAACTAAATTTAAAGATCTTAATGATATGCTGCTATATTTGCATCAGACAGCCGGTCCATAGAACATGAAATTGTAAAAATATTAAACTTTTCTTCTACAATATTGACAAATGGTTATAAATTAAGTAGAATGAGAAAAGTTGCCACCGAATTTTTTTAAAAAAAAATTGATTATCGTATAAAAATATTTTTTATCCTTTTTAATTATAAATGTGTAAGTAAATTACATTTACATAATTTTAAAGCTGTTAAACTAACGAGTATAAGATTTAAACATTAGTGCATTTTAATTGGTAAGGAAACGAAATCTCTCTTTAAGATGGTACGACAACTGAGAGTAATTCACAGGAATTAAAATTTTCCGCACGTTTAAAAGAATCACAGTTTCGTCAATAGCTTTAAAACAAAACAAAAAAAAAAAAATGCGAATTAATGCTATAAACCGTATGCATATAATGAGCATTAAAAATTTGAACTGGATAATTTATAACGGTATGCAGTGAATGCTTTACACATATAATAAATAAAGGGAATGACGTAGTCAAGTTTTTGTATATTGAAAAAAAAAAAAGACAAATTTTTGCCAATTAACTAAGCGGAAGAACCGATGAGTTTGTTCACTTGCATTAACTTTAGGATGATTAATTACTTATATATATAATAGAGGTACATTATTTGTATAGATATAGTTGATATATTGAGTAAATCATCTTCAATATGGTAGACTCCTATATTGTCATAGGAAATTATCAGAGTGTTTATGTCCATGAACAAACTTTTATAGCTCAGAGTTTGGCCAATGCCATTTATTATAAATATACCCAACCCTTTACTCACTATTAAGGTCTCCCGAAAGTTGTCTAATCATGTCTCTGTTATTTGTCTTGATTAATAATAAAATCTATTAGAAGGTAATATATTATTAGTCTAGTCATCTTAGTTTTGTATGAAAGTTAAAATGACAATATTTTTTTATATATCAGAAATTGAGCTTGAAATACTTAGTAGCAAATTTCTTTACTATTGAGTCATTTGCTCATTTACACACATATATATTCACAAAATAACAGCCAAAACTTGATTAACCATTAGCTGGATGGAATCCATCTTTTATCTAGAGATTGTCTTGGCAATAGATTGTGGACATTGTATTGGTTTATTAAAAGCAAGTGAATTACATTTAGCTAGTGGCGATTTATGTTTTAATATAGATATAAAAGGATATTTTTTCAGGTAGCACAGAATTTTTAAGGATGTCTAGGACTTTTTTCAGATAAATTGTCTATAACTAACTTAGATATTCATCTAAATAGTATTGGTTGCATTGATATGCTTTTAATTTGTATTGTAATTCAAATTTGCAAATATTTGTTCATCTGCATAATGAGAGTTCTCTCAGTTTTAGGAAGAAACTACTTTGTTACACAGACAAACAAATGTATCTAATTATTGCTTAGTAAATGGCTATCTACCTATTATTAGCTGGAGCAATAAAACTTCCAAATTAATCTGGGTTGGTAAATGAGTGTCAAGGTGTTAACTATAAGACAAAAATAATTATATAATGCAGCCTTGACCATTGGTGAAGAAGGGGGCACATGTCTACAAGTGTTTAGCTTGATATTATCTGCCTATTAATATATCTGCAATAAACAGTTCCTTATTATAATCTTAATGAAAGCAGTCTTTGTATTAACTCTACTTTTATTTACTATACATTTAAATAATATGGTTTACTTTATTTTTAAATGTGTATAAATAATTATTTTTTTTCTATGATGTGTGTATTTAAGATTGCATAACAAATGCATCTTAAATAAATCATAACTAATGCTAAAATAATAGTGTAGCAATCATGAAAATGTACCAGATTAAAATAATGGTTGGAAAATCAATTGCCAATTCAATGGAAATGAACCTGTACAAACAAACATATTAATGTGTAAACATGAGACCTGCATCTTATATGAATGAATAATGCAGTATTTTATGTTAAACTATATATCTACCATGCCCCTAATATTCTAATTTAGCTAAGATTATAAATACACTTCTAACAGTAAGAGAGAATACTATTATAATAAATAGAGAACACTACAATGGCAAAATTGATCAACTTTCTATTTTTAATTTATAATATTAATTAAAAAGATTTTAATATTATAAATATATCTGTTGTGCTTGGTTAGGCTTATAGGTTCGTTCCAAACCAACAGACACAAAAAGAATAACTACTCAGCAATTAATATGTATAATTTATTAGTACAAAATATATACACACGTTAATTGAACAAATGAGTCAATACAGTTGATAGACTTGAATGCTGAGATAGTCGCGCGGAGTATAGAACTTGCTTCCAGCTAATGATTAGCCTGCTTCGTGAGTTCTGGTAAGACTGTCCCAATTATGTATTTAGCTTGCCTCGAGTCGGCTCTAATTCGGACGTAGCAGTTTCCAGTCTGTAGGTGGACTTGCCTCGCAGCATGGACATCATGATAATGACTAGATCAGGGGTCCCCAACCCTATGCCCGCGGGCACCATGGTGCCCACAGACCATTTTACGTGTGCCCGCCGCTATCCGAACACGATAAAAAATTATTTATCTGATACAAATAAATTTAATTTTTAAAATTTCTTATAAATTATTGTATTATATTGTAATAAAATTGTAGGTCATACTATACTTTTACAGCGTAAAAATATAAACGTTAATTATATATTAAAATTTTATATTTGAAATAAATATTTTTTTTGTACATTATGTGTATTATTAACAATATCCAACTATAAATTTACACTGAAAAATAAATGGTGCCTGCCATCTGGTTAAAAAAAAAAAAAAGGTGCCCGCCATTTGGCCGGTATTATAGAATGTGCTCCTAAGTGCAAAAAGGTTGGGGACCCCTGGACTAGATAAATACCTTTGCTGATGGCAGAAGGTTTAATAGAGAGCACGTTCTGTCGTTCAGGTTAACAGAAGTAATTGCTTTCTGTCTTGCCTCCAAAAGGCTGACTATTTAATGGCAGATCCCCTACCTTACTGGAAACACACAAATTTGGTGCGCGAACCCCAATGAAGGATTTAATCCCTTTGGGTAGCAACTGAGTGCTAGCCAATCAGGTAAGGAATCTGGAATAGTCCACTTCTAAAGACAAGATCAGATGTGACAATATCCATTTAAACAGATAATAATCATACCAATGTGTAAATTCTAGCTAGGTATCTTTAATAAATAATACTAAAACGAATATTTGATATTAATGTACACTAGTATTATGGAATACAATTACAAATATGTAAGGTGAAAAAATACCTCTTATTATTTACCAATCTAAAATTATAAATAGACTATAGTATTTCATTTTTTTGTTAATTTCTTTCCTAAATATCGTTTCTATTTGGATCAATCCAAAAATTCAGTAGTTATATATATATGCTTTAAACTAAAAACTATTAATAAATTTGTTCAACTTTTTTTTAAAAAATATTTGACATTTGTTTCTCTTTCATGTTTATTAAAACCATTCCACTAATGTTCGTTCTATTCTTGTTAACTTTTTTTAAAAAAAACTCTTGTTTAATATCTTTTTAAAATTGTAGTGATTTAAATATTTGTTGATTTTAGACTTTCAAACTTCATTCTATTTAATGACCCCCCCCCCTGCTAAAAAAAAATAAAGTGATAATTGTATTATTTTCTTTCTTTTTTTTTTACATTTTAATATTACAATATACTTCGCCGTTGTAGATCGTTCTACAATATAATATCAAAATTATAGACAATTCAGTCAACATCCCATTTCTTTAAAAACCTTTTTTTTTTGTCCCCATGTGTCATAGCATCAGTCGGGATGCGAATCCGCGAACCCGGGACAACTGCTTGTAAAGCAGCTGTCACCTCGACCACCAAAACCTTTATTAAAAAATAATTTTGCAAAAAATCCATTAGTTATTATTATTAAATACTATAGAGTTGACGTATGAATGGTTTTTTTTTAATTATTTGTAAAAGATATAATGGCAGTTATCCATCTCAATGCTTATAACTTAGTTCGAAGCGTGATTCGGTAAAGCTTGTATGTATTTTCAGATTTCAGTCTGATTTGAGATTTTTTTTTTAAGTTGCCCCTCCTAGTCAAGCGTTGGTGGCCTAGCGGTTAGCATAGCTGCCTTCCAAGCAGCTGGCCTGGGTTCGCTTCCCGGTCAACGCATTTGACATATGAAAAAAAAAAATCCAAGTTGTCCCTCCTAATCACCTTAGTAAATATGTAAAACAGTGACGGAAAAACTTTCAAATCATCGTCATACAATCAGTATGAAGTCTTGAGAGATCTTTATTCTGAAGTAGACTAGTTAAAGACTATTTATAGGACGAGTGTATAATTACTTTCATTCGCGCAACTTCAAATATTGCTTTGCCGTTAACTATACTGCAGTCATCTGTTGCCGATATGATCTGAAATATATTTTTCACTATAAATGTTAATAATAAAATATTGAGAAAAATCAATAAAAGAAACTGAAAAAAAAAAAGACAAACTAATAAGAACAAAAAAAGAGGCTTTTCTTAAGAAGGATTTTTATAGGAATGAAGTAGGAGACAATTCTATTATACGAGTTAAAATAAAAGTCAATATAGATTTCTGTATGAAATGTATTTTCATTTAATGATAAAGATTACGCTTAGCTATTATAGCAGGATTTATATCATCTTTAGTCATTAGTTATGAGTCCCTGAGAATCTTTATTAGCACTATGCGAAATTAAGTTTTTTAAAAAGTATTAAATATAAAAATTATTTTAAAAAATAAGATTAGATTAAAAATATGTAATGCCTAACAAAAAAAAAAATGAAATTAAGAAGAATTAAATAGTTTTGCACAACATCAAAAAGACCACAATATTTAATAAATGTAAAATAAAATTGCCATTTTTCTATTTAGTTTCGTTTATTTTTACTAATGTATGACGGTCAATTAATTTTAAAAGGCATAAAAATATTATTGCTTGTAAATCAATGTAAGCTGAGGAGGGAATTTGGATATAACAGTAAAAAAAAATATATAAATGAATTTTGGTGAATCTTTTTACTAATTCTTACTTAACCAGCAAGTTGTTTTTTTATTTTAAAAAAGAGAGATTTGTAAATAACATTCTGCTATCTTTTATAATATAAAGTCTTAGATATTACATGGCAAATTATTATTTTCTTTATTATGGAATTGCTAACCTCGATTAAATATTAATTTCTTAAACAGGTCTGACATTGATTGACATAATGTTTATGTTATAAAGCCATATCTATAACATGAATTCAAATTCAGACTATATGAACTTTGGAAATTTCTTCAGATAATACTCAGGCTCAGGATTTTATAATTTAGAAGATAACCATGCTAGCCATCTAACATTGGTCATTAAATGGGTGTCTGTCTAGTATTAGCTGGAAAGTAAAGATACCAAGTTAATCTGGATTATAAGACTGTACAAATGAGCAATATAATCGATTGTTTTGAAAAGTATTCATTATTACTCATGAGGAAATGTTATAGTTGTATGGGACATTAGTCCATGATTTATTTTTAATTAAATAATTATATGCATGTATTAGAATATTTTATTAAAGATAATTTATTGTAATTCATTAATATAAATTTATGTATAATAAATATAGTTACTTTGCTTTTGTATGTAAAAAAATATTGTTTGTAAAATTATAAAGTGATACAATTAATAAAGTACTGTTAGATGTTTTTCTATGTTGCTTAAGAGTATTTTCTTATATATATACTTAGATTGCAGTTATAATATTCATTATATTTTGTTCCAAGTCCATTTCATGTACATCAGAGCTCATATTTTGTTGATAAGCTTTGATTACAATCGAATATATATATATATTGTTTATTGAAATGCAAATAGACACTATTATTCAACATGCATATATATATAACACAGAAACTTTTTACATGTATAGTATGTATACATAAATTAAAATTACAGTTCTGTATATAAAATCTATAACATATTTTTACATGTTGATGATATAAACATCTTCATAATTTTATAAAATAGGTAACAACAACAAAATCTATATATATTAGTGGTCAGCTACAAATTAGAAAGCATCGATAGACTACTATATTAAATACAGTAATAATAATAGTAGTGTACTGAAAGCTTTACAAAATATATACATTCTCAATAATTATTCTTAATTACTTTATTACCCTAATTTATTTACGTATATTTAACAAGAAAAAAACAAAGCTGTCATCTTACTTCAAATAACATTTAATAATAATCCAGACATATTAAGTATGTATGTAAAGAACACAGTAGGTGTGTCAATAACAGGGTATTATAATCATTTAAGTAATAACATTATCAGTATCAATTGGACACTATTTATCATTATATAGCCGTAACTTCTTTTAACATCTGTTTGTTACATTGGCAGCATAAATGGTAATGAGTTAAACACTTTATACTATTAGTCTTTACTGTAATAACACACATTAAGTGGTCTAATATTTCATGCATGCTGTATTTAATGAGCAGAAATAATATTTTTTTATTACCATAAAAATAATCATTATATTTTTATAAAGCAAATTAGACATATATAGTATTATGGTTAATAGCTCAAGAATACATTTTAAATCTCAAACACCCTAGTGAAACTTGAGTGCAAAGTTCAGCTCAACTGAGGTGAGATTATATATATATTACTCATCTGAGAATCAATCCTAAAATCTTTAGCTCTTGAACCTCCCATTCTAGCATTATGGTAAATTGCATAGAGAATAAACATTTATTATTAGCCACAATGACGATACCTAACAATTTTACCATTTAGCTAAATAATAAGTTAATTTTAAAAATTCTATTTTCTTTATTAGTTTTCAATAGTGGTTTTCAAAGTTAGATAGTCAGTTAAAAATATTAGATGAGATGAAGTTAATAATTAAATCTCAAAAATATACTTCGAGATACTTTGTTTTCAATCAGATAGGGGGACTAGTAATTTCAAAAAAAAAAATGTTTCTTTAATGCATTTGTCTGAATAAGAGTCATCAAAAGACATTAGCTGTGAAAAATACTGATACTTAGCCTTAAACTTAAGTTTCATAAAAGAAAAGATATTAATAATATGTACAAAAAATAAACTATAAACATATGATACTATGTTTTTAAAATAGTTCTTATCAAAAAGATAATTTTGCTTGTCTATTATTTTTTATAATCAAAAGTAAATATAGATTCAGTTTTTACTGATGTTAAAAACTATGGTACATTTATATAGAAACAAATATCACAATAATCTATATATAAATTAATGAGGCATGCCATTTAGTGTCACAAAGGTTCAAATTATAGCAGATGAAAAAAATGAACTCACTTTCCTTCCATTCAAATGTGTTTGTTCTGTGTTTAGGTTTATATTATCAGTGTTATATATTTGATTATTTATATATTCATTAAAAAATCATTAGAATTTCAAAATTTAATGCATTTTTATTTTCAATAATGATAAAAATATATAGCCTCTGGAAAATAAAATAAAAATACAATTTTAGAGACATCCATGATAAAATTAAATTATCACTTTAATGATTCTTTCTTTCAATTCTTAATTTGATAAAGAGGGTTTCAAGCTCAATCCTTTTACTATAACTTATCTTAATTGCTGAATCTGCCTTTGAGAAAAAAGCTATGCATATATATTATGTATACACATACATAAGTAATTAATAAAAGTTGAATATGACTACATAAAATGATTATAGAATATTTTTTTTTTTTTAAAGTTGTAAATATTTGAAAATAGGTTTTTTAAAAAAATTAACCACTTTGTTATTAAGAAAACAAAGTAAGAATGACAGATGTAGGTATTGGTAATATGTGAGAATACTAAAGTCTTTTTTATTCCATATATTTTATTTTAATATGTTGTATTGTAGTATATCTGACTCTATACTCCTGATCTGAGTTTTGACTTTGGGGAAAGTAAACCTTGAAATATTTTCACATTGGAATCAGAATTTTTCTTTCAGGCTGACAGCTATTATTAGCTAGAAGATAAAAATCATAAGATAATCTGGTTGAATCAAATGGATACCAATGAGTAGTCTAGAAAAATACAAATGCAATATGATGTAGCCTTCATGATTGGTAGAAGACATGCCATATTCATACAGACATTGTGCCAGTAATTAACTTTATTTTAACATTAGGTATTCTTTTACCCATCCAATTAATTAAATTCATATTTTTATTAATAAATATAACCATCCATATTCTGGATTATCTTTAAATAGTACATTACCTTCTTAAAAAAAGGAAATAATAAATCTGTAAACTATTATTAAAGACAGAATTTCTTCTTGTTTTCAGCAATATATTTATCATAGAGATTATGAAACCCATTATAATCTTTATCTGAAAGTTCATGGTGGTGGTATTTTACAGTTTAACTGTTAAAAGATTTTTAATTTGATTGCAAAACATGTTTCACATCTGTGAGACAAAATTCTTTTGCAACTTAGGCATGGCTGAATGCACTTCCATGGAGCCCACCAGAATAAAAAATTCAAATTTTCTTTAAACTTTTCAATTACATTCAACTGTTAGTAATATCATACAAGTTAATATATAACAATATTTTGCATGGCATTACTTTCTTCTCTTCTTGGGTACTGCTGATCTGGAAATGGCAGTAATAACATAAAAATCAAACTGGTGACCTTTAAACTCATGAATACTATGCTCTAACCAACTAGTCTATTCTACCAATTGCAACAGTTAGTAAAAATTTCATATACTTATCTATAAGAATTCTCTTGATTTCTCATTTGTTTTGAGGACAATATTAATGAGTAGTAATTTGATTTATGGGCCTATGCAAGCAGTTTCATTACACTTTCTTCTTTTTCCTCTCTATTCAATATTCATGTCTTTCTCCAACTGAACATATATTCATTATTACATGTATAATCTGCTACTTTAGTCACTTTTTTTGCTTCTAATCATTACTTTGTGTTCTTTTAATCATTTTGAATGGTCTAGCTGGTTTCACTTATATATGTTTTTCCACATTTGCATGATATTTCACAGACACAGTTTTCATTTTTCAGCATTTGATGTTAAGTTTTGCAGAGGTTAGAATGTCCTGCACTGCACTTTGGGTTTTGAAAGCTATTCTAGTATAATGATTGGAGATTTTCTTTAGTTTGTCTATTATCTCTAGTAAGTATGAATATACTACAGTATCCACAATTAGTTTTTCTTTTGGTTTCTATTTAAGATTAAAATTAATAACAACTTGGTGGATAACCATGTTTTACACACAATTTTTCTTTTTTCAAGTCACTGATGTCTAAACAAAAATCTTTTGTTCTGTTCTATTGTGATATTATAACACTGCATAAAAAATAAATTAAACAATCACACAAAATTATATAACCAATTTATGGATAATAAAAGGGATAGAAAAATAAAAAAGGCTATTATATATATATATATGTCAAAGCATTGACCAGGAAGCAAACTCAGGTCATCTTCTTGGAAGGAAGCTATGCTAACCACTAGGCCACCAACACTTGACAAAGAGGCTATTTATATTAATAATATTAAGTCAGTTTTAAATAGAGATTTGGGCCTGAAAAACATTTTAATATAAAGTAAAAAATAAAAATTAAAAGATTTTAGTATATAAAAAATAAGAAGAGGGAACTGCTAATAATATAAATGTAAAATTTCAAGAGGAAGCTACTAAAAGTATAACTGCAACTTTTGAAAATTTGAATTTAATAGTTGGGGTTTGAAGATATAAATGAAAGGTGGATAAAAATGTTTAAAATAATAATAGTATAGATTAAAGTAAATTATAAATTATTGAATGGATAATTTATAAATATTGATTGTTAATAAAATGAATAATAATAATAATGTATAGAAGATATTAACTTAGAGCTAAATATTTAAAGAGTAATAGATTGTAGGAGGTTTTAATCAATAAATATAGAATGTAAAAAGGGTAAAATATATAACATTTAAAAGGTAATCATAATTAAAAGATGTATATTTAGAATGTAAATTATATGTTCATATATATTTATATTCATATATTTCTATTATGTTGTAGTTCTGAAGAAGATTGCTGGGGCAATCGAAACTGTCAAAGATGGTGGTAATTAAAGCATTGTAAAACAGTAATAAAGTGTATAAATGATTTAATAGTATATTATATAACCAAACATATAAATAAATATTAGAAGCAAATAAATATTTCATTTTTTTGTATTTAACCATTTTCCTCTTATAATTGGAATAAATTTAACAATATGGAAATCTAATAATGAAGTGTAGAAAATCGTAGAATTTTTAACACATTGATATTTAATAATAGTATGCAAGCAGGAAAATAATTGCTTTAAATAAACAAAATCATGAGCTAATAATTTTTTTTTTTCTCAATGTAACATATCTCACTTCAGTCTTTATTGCAGCCACACCATTTACATATTTATTAAGACATCTCACAATCAACAAAACATTGTCACCTTTGCTTATAAATTATTGTTCATTAGCAAATTCTTCTATTCTCACTACTTTTCTGTAATGTAATATCTATTGATTACTAAAGTTCACACTAGATGGCGTAAAAATGTGACTAGAAGCATCCAAGCAAAAGTACCTTGAATCCAACCATGCACAAGATACAGATGTCAGGGCAATGGTAAATCCTAACCTATTTGCCTGAAGTCTTATTTCTCTGACTAATGGATAACATTTGTGATGACACTAGCAGTCCTTGATTTTATTCCGTCCCAGCTGGAGGTCATGGTTCACAAAGAGACTCAAAATAATAAAGGGTTTATATAAGAAATTAATGATTTGATGAATTCTGCATGTAGAATTCCTTATATCTAATGAATTTTATTTATACACGTTAAACTAGCTTTTATTTTTATTAATTTTTTTTTTTCATTTTAACAAAATATCTTTTTTTTTTCATTTTTAATATTGTAATTTTGCCTAATAGATTGAAGATATATACAAAAGCTAAAACTATAAAGACAAACGATAGGAAAAAATATACATTTGTCTAAGGATAATTTATTTAACAAAAATTTTTTACTGCATTTAATTTCTCTCAATCCTACTGGATAAGCAAAAATCTCTTCCTAAATAGATATTTTAGAACATTTCAGTTTCAGAAAACTGTGTTTGATAAACATTAAATATCGTTATCTAAAAATTATTTTTAAGGCAGATGCCTATGCAATTAAACTTTGTAGAACAAACTTTTAACCTACTATTCACAAATGTATCATTTTCTTATAATTAACATGTTTTTCTTTGTACTAGAAACAGCTCCATGGAAATATAATCTATTTTTCACCCATCATTTCTTGAACTTTCATTTATTGCATCTAACACTGACAAATCAATATTTCTGATTTACACAATAAATTTGAAATAACATATAAATAATAAAACTGAAAATGTATATGTGCATATGTATACACATAAAATAGAGAATCATTTAGTATTAAAATATTACTGAAATATAGTTCTATTGCACAAATGGACTTTTTCAAGTGAATATCAATTAAGCATGAAACACACACACATATATATATATATAACAGGCTAACATTTCCTAAATTCATTTCCAAAACTATCTGCCTTTAATATTAAAGTAAGTTTTCACAAGATTGATGACTTCAGATTCAAAAAGATTTATCATCAGAGATTTTTTTCCCATCAAAGATAACGTCATTGTCAAATAATATTTTATGACCTGTGCTCAGTTCATGAATATACAAAGCTGAGTTCTGATATCTATTTTTAATTCTACTCTTGCAAATTTTTTCCATCATTAAGATTTAATTTCTTCTGACCTATATACCATATCAGAAATACATTTTCCAGACTATTTTGAACAATTTAAAAATGAATTTAAATTAAGACCTTTCTTCCAAACATCTTTCTTATCACCCAATAGATGACTATTGTAGTGTTTTGTAAATATATTTACATTGACATCAAAGTATAAGTTTTGTACTCCAGAAAATGTAAATAATAAATCTTATAATTTTCCAAAAACATAAAACTTTGTTTCTGAAAAATTTCATTCAAATGACTTTTTTTTTTTTTCATGTGTCATAGCATTGGCCGGGAAGCGAACCCGCTAACCCGGGACAACTGTTTGTAAAGCAGCTGTGCCAACCACTCAACCATCAATACTTGATCATTCAAATGTCTTTTATGACTAGAATCTTACTAATGAACATTATAAAAAGTTTTATTAACAAAAAATAATTAATTGAAATTTTTTCAGAATCAAAACAAAACCTGCCCAACTACAACTGCTCTCTCACACACACTCCTAATAATGTTTAAGTATCCTAAATTAACAAGTGACTATTTTAAGGAATTATAAAAATAAATTTGTTAACTTTGAAAATCTTGGACATCAAACACTTCACTTTAATTGAAGCAAATTGCAATATATTTTAAATGAAAATAAAAAAAGGTTACATAAAAGACTATTCTATATTTAAATATTTTAAATGCCGCAAACAGCTATATTATTTCAGTCACACTGTCGCTTTAAATAAAAAAAAAAAAAGCTTGAATTTTTGCACCCCAAAATTAAAACTTTTTTTAATTTAAAGAGGGAGTGTGGTTGAAATAATAGTATTTAAAATATTTTATACAGATTCCAGCTAGTGTTATGCATTGTTTCTCTTTACTCTATACTTATAAACAATACACTATAATTAATATTGCCTTCAATATTTTAAATATGTAATTACTATGATATTAAAATTATATATGTACTTTATATATAAAATACAGTTAAGCCAAATAAGATAGTTTTTTAGAGAAAAGATTGGATTGCTTTCTCTCTTTATCTCATTTTCTTATATGATGTTTGTCTGAAAAACTTTGGCCAGAAAGCATAAATTTTAAAACAATCAAACAAAGAATGAAACATATAACTATAAAATATTTTCAGTGCCTAATAGTATGAAACACTTTGAGATTAATTTTCATACTACTGGTTTAAATTAGGTAAGTATAATACATAATACTAAACACTGACAATATTTTATTTATATATTATACTCTTTAAATCAGTCTTGACATTGTGTAAATTGAGAAAAATCTCACACATGTCAGTTAAATAATATAAATGAATTTAAAATAGATCTAAAAAAGTAATATGACTGATTTAAAATTCATGCTTTCTTGGCCACAGTATTTAAAACAAATCCCTACATAAGAAAATAAGATAATGGGAAAAGATGGCCCATTTTTTTTCTCTTAAAAAAACTACTATCTTATGCTTTGTCTTGAGAATATTTCATTTAGTCCTAGAATTAATGCCAAAGTGTTACATAATATTAAACATTAGAAACATTTTAATATTTATATATTTCAATGTTTGGATCTGTATTGACAAGGTGTAAATTGAAAAAAAATTCACACGTCAATTAATTAATGTAAAGCGATTTAAAATAGCTTTAAAAAAAGCAAAATGATTGAAGTAAAATTCATACTT
The DNA here is from genome assembly GCA_028023455.1 of Epiperipatus broadwayi. Lineage (NCBI taxonomy): Eukaryota > Metazoa > Onychophora > Udeonychophora > Euonychophora > Peripatidae > Epiperipatus > Epiperipatus broadwayi. Next base: position 3,749,341 of record JAQFVV010012495.1, read on the forward strand.
TATATATATGCACATACTTTTCACAACTATTATGGTGGAATGTTTTCAAATATAAAATCTGAGTTGTAGTTTACATGTATGTCCAGTGAATAATCATTAAATTGTTATTAATATTTTTGAATAAGTTTCTGATGCAATCATTTTTTCATATCTATTATTTATTTTCTCTGCCTTTGACAAGAGTTGAATCAAGCTTTCATAGTATTTTCCCATCATTTCTGCCACTATCCTTGATTAAACAAGTTAGTCAGATGAAAGTATTCCACAAAAAATTAAAGTTAAATGAAAATGATACATTTTCATTAGAAATTTAAATTATTATTATAAAAAAGAACAAACCTTCAATCATACACTTTTATGAATTTACATGCACTTGCCCATGAGCATTAGTTTAAAAAGCATGCTTTTCAAACTGATGCTCTTTGAGTGCATGTAAATTTCATAAAAGGGCATAACTGGAAGTATGCTTTTCAAATTGAAGCACATAAGTAAGGGCATATAAATTCATAAAAATGCATGACCAAAAGTTTATTCTTTCTTTATAATGTTACATACATAGGTTGCACTATATAAATAATAGACTATTTTTTACAATAAATTATTAATAAAATTATAATGTAAATTAATCAATGATAAAATAATCCAACGGTTTTTGCCCTAAATGTCATATGAAGTTGAAGGACCAAAAGTAACCAAGTTAAGTTGTAATAAATTATTGATTTCAGGTTCAAACTCAGATCCAGTTTTTTGTTGTTTCCTTTCATGATCATATTCTAACTAAGTAGCTAGATATCCATTTACTGATCAATAATTAAATAAATAGATTGATTTAGCTATCTAAAAAAATCTTGATATTTTCAAAAATTCTGAACTAACTTTTGAAAAAGCTTCCAAATGTTGCCTTCATTTACATCTCAGATTTTAGGCATGGAGGTGTGTAATAAGCCTCTTCCACATCACATTGAAATTATAATGTGAAGTTGTCATGTGTTAAACTAGAAAAAAAGCTTCCATCTAAAATGTAACCAACAGAATAATGTAAGCTGAACCTAGTGACATAGTAGTTAGCAATAGAAACTGTCCGATTTACATTAAGGAAAAAAAAAAAGATCATTTCAAACCCAACTCTTAAGCTGACATAGAGTAATAAATCAGATCATATTTTATATAAATATTTGAGAATATAAAGATTCTCAACTCCTCTGAATCCTCATTAGCAACTAAGCATCTCCCATGATAGTTATATGTATTAAATAACATATTTTCAAACTTAAATGTAAGCATTTTAATTACAATGGCAATTTCCCCCCATATTAAGCTAAAATAAACTTGCAGCTAAGTTGTAACCAGACACTTACCACTTATCACAGATAGTGTAAGCAAAGCCATGTGATCTAGTAAATTTACATTATACTAAAAGCATTGAGTCAAATATAGTGTATATGTTAATCCTACAATGTATAACTATCTTATTTTGCAATGAGAATGTTTCAATATTATCACATATTACGACTACCTCCGTTTGTTGTTACTTTTTAAAATACTTATTTGAAAATAATTACTACTTATAATATAGAAGTATTCAACTTTTATTATTTACTTGTATGTGTATAGATAATTAACGTGTAAAATGATAAAGTACTCCTATCAAGAGGATGATACATTTGATCACCAATAATGAAGATGTGCCATTGCTGGTCAATCTTTTTATTATTAAATAAGAACTTTTTTTCTAATTTTGAATTTATAAAAAAATTGCAGGTATATAATATAACAACTTTTGCATAATACATGTACAGACTTTTTTTTTTTCCATATGTCATAGCATCGGCCGGGAGGCGAACCCACAACAGTCTGCAACCAACTACTTGCTTGCAAGGCGGCTGCGATGACCTCTCGGCTAACAACGCTTGACACAGCCTTTTTTTTTTCTTTACGAAATGTGAATAAAATTATTAATTCTAGTAAATTAATTTAAATGCTTTGGCAACATAATAATTCTAAAATTAATAACTATATTATTAAACTAAATCTTGGCTCAATTTTAAATGAAAAAGAGTAATATTAAGAAATGAAGTTTAATTAAACACAGATTGTTGAAAACATATGTCAAATGAATATACTTTAAACTTCATGGAAAAAAAAAAAAACTACTATAACAATTATTTAAAAATAAGTATACCAAATGTGGAACTGAACTGGAAACGATGCCAAATGCTAGTTTTAAAAAATAAAAAAAATACTGTTTTAATGGGTCATTCATTTCTTCCCATTTTCAATTCCCAGTACATATAGTAGAAAAAGATTTTTTTTTTACAAAAAAAAAAAAATATGTAAAAAGCTATTTAATAATGTTAAGAACTAGTTGGCATTATATTTGCTACGTCTGGTGATTTCTGTAAAACATATTTAACTAATGTGAAAGCTTTATTTTAAAATAACAAATGCTGTAAATATGATTTTAATTTTGCATTAGTCGAATTTTTCTCTGCTATGTATGAAGAAGCCACATAAAGAATAGACAAATTATATACACTTAGATAATGATATAAAATTAGTTGTAGTATTATGAAGAGACTCTGCTGTAGCGATACAACTAAAATCAATATATCAATTACATCTAAACGTGATATGAAATTGTTACCTTATCATACAAAACAATATCAAACAGATCAATAGCTCCAGATTTAAACAAAGAGTAAATAAGTTTATATGGCCTGTAACATTTTCTGTACTTTTTTTTCAACATTTAGAAAACTAGTACCCCAGAAGGTCATACATTCATAGGCAATTGACACTATAGATGGGTTCTTACTACTCCAATAATATAAATAATCTTTGGAATAACAATAGCTTATTTCTTGAATTCTACCTTTTGACCAGATATTTTCTTAACTAATTGTATGATTTCTAGATCAAACATGGCTATAGGTAATGCTTGAATTACATTAGATACTAATTCATCATCATCATTATTTTCCACCATTATCAATCCAGTGCAGGATGCCTCTCCAAGTTCAACCATATTCTCTGATCTCTAACTTCTCTTCTCCATATTACCATTATCAATCCAGTGCAGGATGTCTCTCCAAGTTCAACCATATTATCTGATCTCTAACCTCTCTTCTCCATATTACACTCCACACACTTCATTATTTTATTAATCTATCTCACATGTGGTCTATTTCTAGGTCTTTTATAATCTTGGAACCCAGTTTAGGATTTCAACTGTCCATCTATTATCATCCCTTCTAACAATATGTCCAACCCAATTCCACTTCACTCTCTTAATTCTTTCAATGATATTAATAAGACCTGTTTGTTCTCCCACCCAAGTATTGTATTTTATTTTCAATCTCTTCCTGTTATTCCTAACATGCATTTTCCCATACTTCTTTGAGGGGTCTGAAGTCTATGAATTGTTTTTCTGTTAAATGTTCAAGTCTCAGATCCATGAGTAAGAACTGGTGAAGTATATTTATTAAAAATCTTCCTTTTTAAACACATTGACATATTTACTTTTAATATTAAATATTTCTATCAAAAGCACTCCAATCATGTTTAATTCCATGATTGATTTCATCTACTATGTGGTTATAATTGAACCAAGGTATTTGCAGTTGGTAACTTCTTGTAACTCATCATTATCAATCTTTATTTTCATTTGAGAAAATCAAGATGCTAATTAAATGATCTTATTAGTCATGCCTTGACCGATAATAAAAACATACATAATGTACTAGCATATATATATATAATTTTTACAAGTGTTTAAAAATAATGTGTATAGAATAATGTGCATTATGGGAATCTGCTCACATTTTTTTTCAAGAGCCCACTCTAAATTTATAATACTTTTTCTTTAGATTCCATAATTCATTTGGAATTCTCTTGGCTCATATCTATAAAATGTGAGTTAAGTGAGCTTGCATGTCTAAACAAGTTATCTTAGTATGATATAAATTGGTTATTGTTGTTTAGAATAAAATATGCAAGTTTGCTATTGGCAGATCATTTAAAAAAGCAGTTGATTATTGTAAAAGCATCATATTTGCTCACTTTAAGATAATCAAATACTTTATTTAGCAAAAATGACTCAGCAGCAGTGTTTTCTCATAAGAAAACTAGACCATCCTAATTTTGTGATAGTTATATATGTCAACCCAGGAACCATAAATATATTCACATACATAATATTCTGGTACTTTAGTCCGTTTATGTGGCATCTTGTGATACTGCCTTTTATCTTCATCAGCAAACTCTTCTTTATAAAAAAACACAAACACTTTGTGTAATTGGAGTGTACCAATGTGTCCAATACAAATTATCAAACATCCCATGATCACCATTCTTATCTGTACAACTATATAAGCTAATGAGCTTAGCTTGAAAACATTATTGTGTTTTTATTTTGGACTCAAAATTTTATAGTTAGCTAAAAAAGTAAAAGGTAGCTACTAGACTGTTGCATTAGATCCTAAGATCTAGGTACAATGCTCTTCACTGGTGAAAGCCACAAGCTAGAAACTAGTCTGGGAATATTTGATGAGTAGGCACTAGATAGGGATTTTATACATAAACCGTCCTGCATCCATTGATTACTCTGGCTTGCACTAAATGGCGCTACTGTATGGGGAGTTTTACCTCTGTGAATATGTCCAATACAATGAATACATTTTATATTATCACATCCAGGAACTTCATAAACATTGTTTGATCATATGGTCTTGACATTGTATTTCAAAATATTATAATGCATCCTTAAATAAAATTTATCCAATATCACTATATTGTCAAAAAAATGATTCATGTTTCATTTCTATAAAATAAATTTGGCACCATATCAGCCTTGTATACAATTAAATTGGTTGAAGTAGTTATATACTTTCTTTTAACTAGCTAAATATTGCAACAACAAACAATAAAGTCTAAGCTATGCTTCAATGTCTAGGTTTACTTTTCTTCTTTCTATCTTAAAAGCATCAAACATTTTTAAATTGATCCACATTCTCAAAATGACAACTAATCAAGTAAAAAGTTACTGGTGATTTTCTTCCATCACAGTCTGGCAAAAGCATCTGAGTTTACAAATATCAATTGATTTAAATTTTTACTAGTTGCATTTAAAATAGCAAAATCTTTCTATGAGATCTTTTGAATGTTAAAAGTAGAACAATCATCAGCCTGCTATACATTTAAAAGTCAAAATTGTTAATTTTGCTTTTAACTGAAATATCCTACCAACAAACCTATATTGCATATTAATGCTCATTTTATGGAGCCATTTATAAAATATCAGAAAAATTAAAAACAAAGTTGGAATTAGAATATAATCCTGTTTAAAAGCAGTTTTCATTTCAAAAGCTTCAGACTTTCTATATCTGAAATAACATTCCCTTTTATATTACCTAAGTTTATGTAAACAGCAGGTATTTTCAAACATTACTACAAACTTTAATAGGAGTATTAAATCCTCATTTAGTAGTGCCACCAAGTGCAAACCTTCACAATCAATGGGTGGAGGAAGGTTTGTGCATAAAATGTCTATGCCCAATCATTCAACAACCCCAGACTAGTTTCTAGCTTGTGGCTTTCATCAGTGAGGAGCATTGAATTTGAGAGCACTGCATCTAGATCTTAGGATCTAATGCAACCCTCCAGCAGTGGTGATTAGATAGGGATTTTATGCACAAATCTTCTTGCATCCATTGTTTACAAAGGCTTGCACTTGGTGGCACTACTGTATGGAGAATTTGATATTCAATAACAGCATGTGTAAGCATATGAAAAGGTGATCGTGTGATGTTTTGAAACTTTATGGATTATTTAAGACAAATGCCTTGAGCAAAGCAGTAAAAACAATATATAAAATAGTTCCTTGCTTATGATACTTTTCTTATATGTATCTGGAAACAATATATCTATAATGGTTCTCGATTCTCTAAATATATTCTAATTTTCATCTGACTTATTACAATACAACCCGTAAAAATATTGTACAAAAACAATTTTATCTAAAAGATTATGTGTTAGATATGTTTTAATATAAAAGCAAATATATATAATATTCTATTTAAGTCTGCAAAGTGAAATCATCAATCTTAGAAAAGCCATTCAGGGTATTAAGGCTGCATTATTCACTGTTCATTGTCAAATATATAAATCTTTTACGGTGATTTAATAAATGTTTTAACACATATCTAAGAGCCACAAAGTAAGCAATAAGTAAAAGAACAACTATACTGCTCTTTTTATCCACTGATTTTACAATGCTTTCACTGTAACTTTTAAAGATAATAGAGAATTCCATCATTCAGAATTATGCAAATTAATTTGAAAGACAGAGATTATTATTGTTATTCCAGTAAAAAGATATCATCATTCTCAAACTTTCTCTTTTATTTAGACATTTGGCATGCTAAACAGACTAAAAAAAAATTTGCAAAATTTCTAATAAATATTAACTTATTAAATTTTAATAAAAAAAACGAAATATAGTAGATATATAAAAAAAAATTTTTTTAATCGTTTTATTTCATTTGATAACTAAAGTGCTAAAAAACACAAAATATTTTCTTTCTTGAACCACAATTTGGATTATGTAATTTTAAATAAATTTGTGGAAAATCCGTAAATTAAATAATGTGAAATTTTTTAGGATGTTTTTGTACATATTAAATACTCTTTTATTGATTGAATTAATTTGTGGACACCCTAAGATTTTAATTAAATTTACATATAACAGACAAAGTCATCAAATGGAAATAAAATCATTTTAAAATATATATAATATTTTATTTATTAATCTTAAGTATTTTGCAACTTACTTATTATTAAGAATTCCATTTCTACATCACTTTTAATTTTTTAAAATTAGTTATCATAAACAGGAAATCTATTCCTATTCAAATTGAAAAACTGAGAATCTGAAATATGTCATCATACTTCCAGTATCTGAAATTAAAGTTGTGGCCCACCAACATTATTAGGATGGTCAGTCCTGAAATAATGGACTGGCATCCATATAACTGCACAAAATTTGAAGAAAATCCATTCAGGGGAAGAGATAAAAAAAAATTGGTTACAAGATACTTGTTTTTATTAAGGTAGCAATTTTTAAAAAAGGAAGATTTGTGTGAATATTCCAAATGGAAATTAACATTTCATCCATTTCTTTTTCTTTCTACTTTAATTAAGTATAAACATCCTTAAAGCTCAAAGTTTTCTTTTTAGTGCATTAGTGCTCAAATTAAATGAAAGTGTTTTCTTTAAAAAGATTATTTATTGTGCATGACTCAAAAACTTATTGAAGTGATTTAAAAAGTTTGAAATGTTGTCCACCAACATTGCAAGACTGTATAATTCTGAAATCATGCATTGTTATAATCAATACCAAACATGTACACAAAATTTGAAGAAAATCCATTCAGTAGAAATAGATTAAAAATCACTGATATGATCCAAGTAAACAAACAGAAGTGCTAAGTTAAATAAAATTCTTTAATAAACAAAAATTCAAAACAATTAAGGCATAGTGTATCAATTAAAAATGGCCTCATGGAATAGTGTGCATGTATTTATCTGTCATGTCTATGAGAAAAGCAAAACTTGAAAATATTTTCAGGTTCCAATCAAGGCCAGGATTGTTCGTTTAGATAAAAAGCCCACAGCAAACTCTTCTAATTACTTAGTACTGATTAACAACTGAATTCACAGTTTATCTTTGATAATAAAACAGAAATAAAAAAGCACCCAAATTTTCACACCCGTGAATTGGCAACTGTGGTGAGTAATGCCATTTTTCTTCACTGTAGTATGAAGGGTTGTTGAAGAGGGCTTTTATCTAAAATAGACTATTTAAAGACTGCTTTGTCTACTAATAATAAAAACTACTTATCCAGCATTACTTATCTGTAACTTTACAAAATCCCTGCAAAATTATGACTGTTGAACTTTTCGCAAGCAAGATATGACAAAGAATAGGAATAAATTGAAAGCAATATTAAAATGTATATTCAGAAAAGACATTGAAAATACTTGATAAATTCTAATGTATTTTCAATGCTGGGCACCCTTGTCAAAAGCAAAAATTATATTCAACCAATAATAATTAGAGATATGAAATTACACACTTAAGTGTGCATGTTTCAAAATGTGGTCATCTGAATCCTATCAGATTTTCTGTTACAAAGAAATCAAGTCATATGTCACATGACCTTATCACTGAATGTTATTAATGAATCGTGCTTATTTAATTCTACATTTTCTGTCATTATACTAAGTGCAAACCATCGGTACTTCTTTATGATCGAAAATGTGACAAATATTCTTTAGGGTTTTAAAAATACTGCTGATATTGTAGGATTTTATTATATATAAATATATGTATTAATTTTATATTAATGTCCATTTTGGTTCCAGATATAAATATTTAATGATGTAAATAATGCTGAACATTTTCTGTGATCAATTTGATCTCTATCGTTATTGATTAATTGACTTAACTGAACAAAATCTTACATTATAGTCTTTTTCACATAACTTCATTTTTGTTGAAACAGAATATACTGAAATTAGGGTCATTCAAGCTTTGTTATCTAGTAACATTACTTCTATTCCATTTTATATATTTTTCAGCAATCTCTGAATCTTTGAAAAATAAATATTGGCTATAAAGAACACTTCTGGTTTTCCTCAGATCTGAAATGAATTGTTTTCAGTATCTTCAAGGTATGGATTATTTAATAGCTGTTCTTATAAGTGTATTAACTCATCACAGAAAGATAGAATTGAAGGGATTATATTAATATTCCATTCTTAGTTTTCCTTAAATTTCACTTTGGAACAAGTTACCATTCAGTTATAAACATATGAATTTAAAAAGTGGTTTGACTTGTTTTACACTGGCTATGAGGTAATAATCCAATATCAGCATATCAACAGATAATGGTAAACTATTTTTTGATGAAATAAACATAAATTGAGAATTGTCTTTGTTCCCGTTTGTCTAAATACAAATTTTCTTCTTGCTTGGCTAAATAAAGTAAATGCATGTTGTTTAAATCAATCCATTCTAAAATTTGACAATCTACCATATCCTTATTTGTGTATCTCCAAGGAATATTATAAATCTTCTATAAATACACAGTATATAATTTCAGGTAAAGAAGGATAGGGACAGTTTGTATTGAGATATTTGTAAATACTGTATACTAAAAATTATCTATCCAAATTATGATTGCAATATTATTTGAACTATCAACAGAAGTGAATTGCATTAAAAATGATTTGAAATAAAAATACTTATATTATTTTACAATGCATTCCATTAAAAATCAATGAATTTTAAAAGATATATTTAAAAAAAATGAGATTCCTGAAATACAATTATGTTAACATTGCACTGAATAATTCATATGCAGAAAAACCCCAATTTTTGATTTGGATAAATTTTATTAAGTTGAAATACCATCATTGTTTCCTGGATGAAAGGATCATTGCTCTGTAGATGATATACCTAAGTACTTGAGATGTTCCATGATTCTAATATCATAAGGTCAATTTTCATTTCTAGATCTGTCCTGGCAAGATTATTCTGTCAGAGTTCACATCCATAACATTATTATGTTTCCATAATTTGTTGTATTTAATAAGAAGCTATCAAGATAAAGTCTGTTTCCATGGTGAAACAATTACTTTCTCATACTAATGTATGTTATTTGTAAGATGGACTCTGAAAAGACTATCATATATCCACCCCATAAGAGAAGATCTCAAGTGCAATTAATTTAGTTTTATGTCCCCAGAAAGTTCTTATTCTGAAGTAGATTTTATTCGGTAATATACACTTCTTTTGATCAGATAAACACTTTAAAATTATAATAAATTTCCATTCTGGAATTGGAAAACAACTAAAAGGCTTGAGGATAAATTTGATTATAAATACAGAAGTGAGAAAGGAAATAGACTTGTGGATTATGGGAAAAAATTCTGTATTTTATGAGTTCTTTTTTAAAAAAGAGAGAGAGAAGAACAAAGATTAGAATAAATAAAACAAGAGAAAAAAGAACAAAGATTAGAATAAATAAAACAAGAGAAAAAAGAACAAAGATTAGAATAAATAAAACAATATAGTCAAAAAAGAGTACTAGCAATAGTATTTTTAAATAAAAATTGCAATGCCAACAACTAAATTAATTAATAATGTAAACTTGGGTAGGAAGAAGCAAAATAAATCAAGTTAGATCAAAGCCATATATTGCAATATATAAACATCAATTTTTAAAATCAGAATATTGTGAATCTTTGATATAAAAAAAAACAAGTTTGAGAAAAATAATACAGGCAGCCTTATCTTATTTCTTTTAGCCTTAGAGAAACCCTTAAATAATTTCCATCTCTTGGAGAACCTCTATATAAAAATTATTATACTTACATCATATAGCAATGCAATAACAATTAAACATGTTATTTTTAAAACTTTTAGTCTCTTTTGTTTTTTTGATATATTTCTGTTTTTTCTCATGTTATTCCTACAATTGTCTTTTTTAATGAGAGGGTAAAACTTATTAACTATTCCATCTTTGCTTTTTATAAATTTAATTAAAAACACAAATTCAAAAAATTAAATCAACTTTTCAAATAAGAAAAAAAAAAGTAATCAAACAAAAGACACCATTTAAACCTTAAACTTAGAAAATGATTATACTTAAAAACAATAAAGTATTTTCTGCCAAATCAGCATATTTAAGATAAATTTCATATTTCAAATAATGAAAACATACCTTGAAATATTAAAATTTCTCTTGTAATTAATAAGAAAGTTATTTAAAGTATATGTTTTCTATTTGAAATTAATAATTTTTAACTTTCTACTAAAAAGTTGATATATTCAACCAAATTTAAATGCAAATATCATATATTTATTAAAAAACATATATCTAATAATTTTACAAAATAGATAAACAAAAGTTTGTATTAAGTGTACAAATGTACTTTTGCCTCTGCAGAGAATGAATTTATCACTTTTTTTTTTAAATTACTAATAATTGCTGATCTAAATTCTTTGGCTACAATTAAATTTTTACAATCAATAACCATTAAAAATACTCAATGCCTTTATTAAATTTGAGCTTGTACCAATAATTGATGGAAACAAACTCTTACCATTGAGATAAATTATGATCAATTGCAGCACCAATGGTATATTTCTATGAAAATGAATTGAAGGGTTAAGAAATAATGATTTTGTGTATAGATAGCAGAAACATTTTGTCTTTTTTAAATTTTTATTTAGTCTAAGCAATCCTTAAACATGATTATTACAAATTTCTATTCTATTTAAGATTCTATTGAAAAAAAGTATATTATACAATACTTACCTTTCCTATTTAAAATAAAAAAATACTTTTATTCAACCTTTTCTTGATGGAGATAGTCAGTTGAATTAATTTAAACTGGTTTTACACAGAATTTTCAAAAAGTATTTTTAATGAATGAAAAACATATATATATACAATTTCTTTCATATGCTTTCATGTGAATAAAAAAATTGAAATATATACTTTTAACAAAAAACCTGTATTCATTTCCCCCCTGAATATTGAAAACTGATATGCATAATTTGTAAGATAAAGATTATAACAAGCATGGGTAATATTAATCATTTGATGATAAATTTTTCTTCACAAATCTTTTCTTTATTTCAAATATTATTGTAAGTTTTAAAACAAAATCTGAATTCAATTTATCGATTTTTTTTTTCTTCAGAGAATATTCTTTATTCACTTGCAAATAATGATCTACCATCAATCTTATGGTCCAAATCAAAGGTAATTAGAGGTAGTCTTTTGTAGATTATTTTTAAAGCCTTCTAGTTTTGTGCTAATGAATTACAGAAAATTTATTAATAATCCTATATTGTCATACAACTCAATATTAGTATAAATGTCCTTCCTTCATATATATTGTGATGTGCTCAGTAGATTGTATTGCATGTATAAGTTACATCTAGAGTACAAGCTTGCTGAATATCTTTTCAGAATTTATCGCCATAGGACTTTAATAAAGAACAAATAAGACAGTATTATTTTTTTAAAAAGTTAGTACAGTAAATAAAATAAACTTTAGATCCCTGTCACCTCCCCCCCCCCCTACTTTTACTTGTCACAAAATTCTCTTTAGGAGATTCTAATTTAGTGTATTCAAAAACAATTTTCTTCCCTTTTCAAATAAAAAATGAGCAAAAAAATAACGATATCATAATTATAATAATTCAACATATGATCAGTTGGGCCAAGAATTTGTATAATAACTGAGTACCTGAGTAACAAGTTGGTACAAAAATTTCATTCTATTTAAGTTGCATTTTGTCATTTTTAATCAGTTAACAATTAATACGAAAACCTTTAGCTCATAATCAATCATCACATGCATCATCATTCCACATATGGCATGATATTTTACATATGTTTGCACTGGGAAGCAATGTAATTTAATTGCCACTGATGACTTAAAATCTTAAATGAAGTCATTATATAAAATCCTTCATACTATTATTATTCAATGTTTACAAATCCTTTTCTATTTATTAGTAGAATTTTACAGTAACTATCCTTAATCCTTTACTTGATTAAAAAAAACTCCAACAATCAAAAACTGGTGAACTACACCAACCACAGAGAATACTAACGATCCAAGCCAAATAACCACTTTATCTGATTAGAGTAATACATTGCCATCCTTGCTCTAAAAGACTCCTTTATGGAAAATTAAATCAATCTATTCTTCACATGATCACCATTTCTTATGCTTGCTCATAAAACAGGCAAAACTCTCCATACAGTAGTGCCACTCAGTGCAAGTCAGAGTAATCAATGGATGCCAGAAGGCTTGTGCATAAAATCCCTATCTAGTACTTACTCATCCAATATCCCCAGGCATCCATTGATTACTCTGGCTTGCACTGAATGGCACTACTGTATGGAGAGTTATGCCTGTTTCAATCTATTCTTGTGGTAGATTCTAACTATGTAAAGGTAAAAAATTTTTTTTAAAAATAAGAAATGACTTCCCATAGAGAAAAAGTCTTTCTATAACGATTTCATAGAGGAATGATGAAGGTAAAATATATTAATCGACAGGCTTACTAATTTCCAGATTGAGTATTTTTTTCAACTATGCTTTATTCCCTAACAAAGAATAGCTAGATATTAATTTACAATACTGAATAATATACAGGAACAGCACCAGAAAAAAAATTGTAAGCACGATTGTAATCTAGGAAAATGCTATACCATATTCTTATATATATATAATAAATGTCCTCTAATATTAATAATACAATAATGAAACTTAAATATATTCCAAACAACGGTAAACGATTTATAATATAATATAAATAAAAAATAAAGAAATATTTTCGATTATATTCATCAATGGCCTGATTTCTGCTACTAATTCAGTAGACACATTTCTCTTGAATCGTGGTACATGGGTCACTGGGTCAGCAGGTGAATGGTCTTAAATGGTCCATCAAAATTGAGTTTTTTCCAAAATCATTTTCGCAAACTTGTAAAAAGCACTGCACTTTTTAGATGTAAATGAATATAATTTTTATTTAGTAATTAAGGTTGCTGAAAATTCTTGTTATCGACCAATGATGAGTGAAAAATGTTCCGAAACTTTTAGCTTGGATGATTATCAAATTGAAATTATAAGCTGATTTAGATATCTGGTTAACCTTTTTAAATAGAAAGATAGATTTAGATGTTGAGGTATAGTACAGATTCAAATATGCTGCCTGCTTTTTATAAATTAAAACACAGAATTTTTCATAACAGTGAAAAAATTACTGCAATAAAATTAATTGTATAAAGAATTGTTATTTTATTTTATTTATTTATGGAAGTGAGATTTAGATACCTTACTGTGATCATGTAAAGGCATTAGAAAAGTTTCATTGAAGAATACTAATGGCAAAGATCATAAAACAGTCAAGCGTTGGTGGCTGAGTGGTCAGCACAGCTGCCTTATAAGCAGTTGTTCCAGGTTCATGGATTTGCTTCCCGACCGATGCTTTGACACATGAAAAAAAAAAAAAGATCATAAAACAAAGCAGTATGTTCTTCAACTTTCAGGATATGACACTAGAGTCCGCTTTTGTAAAATCACATCTTTGCTAGATTGAATATGTAAAATAACTGAACAATATAAGACTTCTACAAGAATGTTTTGTGGGAACATGAGTGTGGTTTTCATGGAAAAAGTAGACTCCAATTACATTATAAAAATTATCTCAATAAGTAATTGTTTATGGTAATAATGTTCCATAAAAATATGATTGCACTGCATAATAATTTGCCATTATTGGTCACAATATATTTTTAAATTATTTCTATATCAGTAATTTTTATCAGTCATTCATTAGACTAGAGATTATCCAATAATGAATAATATTTTTGCAATGTTATTTTCACTACGCTATTCTCACACTAGATAGGGATTGGTTTCTATCCACTTTTAACATCCCTCCACAACATATTAAAAGTGGATAGGAACCAGTTCCTATCTAATGTGGCAACAATGAAAATTACACTACAGAAATATTATTCATTATTGGATTTCTATATCAGTTTCAATCCCTTTGTGTAGATATTTTACTATTACTAATGGTTTATCAAAACCACTCTGGTTTATATATATATGTCAGTCACGTATAATTTACATTGGCTAAAAATACTCGAGCTTCCAAATAATGAATAATATTTCTGTAGTGTAACTTTCACTACACTACTCTCATGCAAGATAGGGACTGGTTTCTGTTTTTAACACTTTTGTGGAAGAGCATAATCATAAACTTATGATAAAAGATAAAGTGAAAAAAATGTATGCTTCCCAAAATGCACATTTCATGCTGTACCAGCACTTATCATTTGGCACAGACCACAATCTCTTACATCTATCTTTATCATTATTCAGTATACATAAATAGCCAATTACTACATTTAATTGAACAATGGTAAAGATATGGGTTAGAGGTTGTGATCTGGGCCAACTGATGAATGCTGATCCAGCAAGAAATGTGCATCTTGGAGATCATACATCTTTTTCACATGTCTTTGGTCATATGTTTATGACTACACCCTTGCCCAAAGTTCTAAAACCAGATAGAAACCAATCTCTAGCTTATGGGTAGAGTGAAGTGAAAATTACACTATATACAGAAAGCGGATAATCTGTAATAAATGATTAATAAAAAATATTAATTGGACTTCCAAATGCTTTGGAATGAGATATATAAGCAAATATGCCTTTCTGAAGCGCAATGAACTATGTAAGAAATTTATTATATATAGTTTTTAAAATTAAAGAATAAATTAGTATAAGACAACAGCATTTGTTTTTTGTAAATTCCAAATTCAATAATGAAAAAAATGCTTAGAAGATTCTTTTATAATACTATTCTTATTTAACTTTTTCTTTTTTAATTAAACGTGTTCCCATTCTTATTCAGTAAATAAAAAAAACACTGCTGACACATATTAAAATAGAAGATGACGTCTATAGATGCGGTGAAAATCATTTCAGCATAGCAACTCTATCAGTTTATCAACTTGGTTAATGATATCTATTTTTAACACTTCAACAAGTAATAAAAAATAAGAGCTAACTTTATAAACTTACATCAGAGACTTAAATCTTGATCAGTATAGTAACAAATATAAAGAAATATTTTGAAACTAAAAATGGTAGTTATAAAAAAGTTTAAGACCCAAGATAATTTAAAATTAACAGTCTACAAAATTTGTGTTTCAATGCTGTAAAAAGATTATTAAAATTTGTAAAGTAGCTTTAAATTAAGAAATTAAAAAGACTGATGGACTTTGAGCTATATTATTAAAGGTGTTAAAATACTGTGACGGTCATCTCCTTTAAAAATATAAATTCTCTGACATTATAGTAACCTATCAAGTGATGAAATCTTTATTTTATCAAATTAAATTCGTGACATTCATAATATATTCTCCTAAATAATTACAATTATTTTTTTTATTTCTTTACAGCAAATGTATATACTCTCATCACACTTATCTAGACTGCTTTACAGTTCCTTTATCTTCCTCATAGAAGCAATCAAATATTCACTGACTAACTAATATTGAGTTGTGGATCAATTGGCAATCTGAAAAAGAATTCTTGAAAAATCTTATACATCTGAGAAAATTTTATAATATTTCTAATAGTTCATTCATGCTCATTGTTTTTTGAGATATTCCCAAGTCTATACTTAACTTATGCACTGTGATGAACTATGACTTCTCCTTTCTTGGTATCAGGAATATCTCAGCCACTATGACCAGAGAAACCTGTTAGTGACCTTACCTTCCCCCCTTTCCATTCCCCATCCTAAGTTTTTCCCATATTTTGCTCTATCCTGCTCCATCCCATTTCCACACCATTATCTTTGTCCACATTATGGTCATTATATCTAAATCCCCCTTATCTTTTTCCAAACCAGCATAAAAACCAAGAACCTACTTTTTGTATAATCACTTTATTTATATTTATTCTATCTGTGCCCTTTCTGGTTGTAAGCATTTACAATCAATTAACAGATGCCTAATATTTTCTATGCCTTCCTTACATAATCTGAAGACTAAATCACCCACCTTTCTCGATTTATGTGTATATTCCCTTATTGCTAACAATCTTGTTCGAGCCTTAAACAGTAAACTACTTTCCTTGCTTTTATCATAAATTAACTTGCATCCAATATTCTATTTTCTTCTAAATATATATATTTAAACTCTTTTTACTCTCCATACTGCTGTTGCCCAATATTGTAAGTTTTCATTCTCTTGGTTGCCTAATTATGGTTCTGAAATCTGACAGAGAAGCCTTACTATTAGGATAGGTAAGGATTTCCCCATCAGTGAAGAAGACTACATCATAATACAGTCTTATTTTACAATCAGATGCTCAGATGCCGGACATAACTAGCTAACCATTTACTGAACAAAAAATTAAATGTTAACAAGTAAGCTATGAATCAGCTACCTGGAAAAAAACCTAGGCTTTCTTAAAAATCTTATTGTAGGTAAAATAAAAAAAAATGTTTTTATTATTCCATCAGAATATGAAAGTAAAATTTCATCCATTAATCAGCTTCATTAAAAGCATTAATTATCAGTCTCTAATTATAAATTATAATTAACAATTTTATTAAAACACACTATATTATTACATATTTTCAATAACTACCAATCTACTCCAATCAATATTAAACTATTAATTAATAGGTTTTCTTCATATCTCATTCAACCATCTCAAATGTTAACCCTAAGTTTCTTGGATTTAGATTTAAAACTATTTTAATTATATTATGACTCAGCAGTTTATTCTTAATAGTAGGTGGTGGGGAAAAAATCAAACTCTTATCACTCCTGAATCAGTTCTCAGCTAATGGAAGTTTAAAACAAATAATATATACATATAAAATATTTTATATAAAAAAAAAATTTCCATTCAATTTGATGAGTAATAAGGCACTAAAAACCAAAATAATAATTTCTCTCTTCAACCACAATTTTGGTTGTTATATTTAATTGAATTAAAAACATGGGGTAAACATAATTAATTACATCAATCACTAGTTTTAAAAAATAGTGATTGAATTAATTAATTTATGGATGCCCAACAATTATCAATTTAAATACAAGCATTTTTTTTATAAAATATTTATATATACATTATTTTTTAAATTTAGTACAGATATTTTCTAACCAATGTTATCATATTTGTACTATTTGAAATAAAATTGACATGCATTAAAAATCACTTGCAATATTTTTTTTTGGTTATGAAGCATTTTTATACTAAAAAAAACAACATGTTTTCGTTAAATAATCAAGAGAAATTAAGTTTTCATCTTTCATTTCTTTTTCTTTCTATTTTAATTAATTTTAAATGCTTTTTAGTGAATTAGTTAAAAAATTCAATGAAAGTGTATTTTTAAAAAATATATATCACCATCTATTGAGTATCATTGAAAACTCACTGATCTGATATTAGTGCAGTCTGAAATTCGATCCACCAACACTTTTAGAAAGAACATATGGCTGGATAACCCTAAAATATTGTAGTTATATTAATTACTTATTATCGATATATAACTCACATACAAAATTTGAAAATAATCCATTTGATAGCACCTTAAGTATTTAAACATCATTTAAACTTTTGAGTTACTGAAATGACCACATTCTTGACTTTCTTAAAATCTTTTCACCATAAATATTTCAGATTCTTCAATTAAATGGCCAAAACCTAAAACTGATCACTGTCAAATATTTTTTAAAAAATCTTCCACTTTGTGTAACTTTATAGTTATAGTATTTTGAATTGTTACTTTTAGCAGATTAAATGATATTGTGCATTTCTAAGTGATTAGAAATTAAAATAATTTGAAGATTTACATGTTAATATAAAATATAATAAAATATGTAAATTTAATTTTTTTATACAAGTGGAAAATTATCTGAGATTTTTAATTATTTTATGTATTTTAATAAAAATTCAGCATGAACATTTATATACTCATATAATCATTTCACTTATAATGCATGTATCAATTTATATTGTGAAGGAATAAATTCACAATTGAAGAAAGAACAAACCATTAAAATGTGAGAAGCATATTTATTAATATGGAAAATGCACAAGTGTTTGTGTGCTTGAATGTTTGAAGTTATGGTGATGTATATAAATATACTATAGTCCAGTACAGGAGTAGAATTATGGATTCAGGATTTACTAGAATCTCCTGGTTTAAGTTCAACATGACACTTCCATTATTATGATCTCCAGAGCAATTAACCATTTAATTAATTTTTTATTTGCACTTTGGCTTGACAGATTTATTTTCGACATTTGAAAAAAAAAAGTTTTGAGTAACAGTTTAAAATCTTTACTTCACATTAATTATTTCTGTAAAAAAATAATGCAAATATATTACAATGAGAAGTGTTGTCGCTTAAGCACTGATACACCACTCATGTGACTGGAAGTTAAGTCAAACATTTTAAATATTCATCAACTGGCAATCAAACCACACATTAGTTTTCATTTATGTACTGGTTTCTTTTAACAATAATATGTTAATAACTGTGTATATCCTTATTTCAAATATAAACCACAAAAATTATTAAAACCATTAATAATGCTTAAGATGATTGATAGCAAATCATCTATCTACCCCTCTAAAAGTTTTCTTACAAAAGACTTACAATGTGGTAACTTTATTCATGAATGGACATATTTAATGCATTCAGACTAAGAAATATAACAATTGAGGATATTGATGCTAAAATCATTGCTAGAATATTACAAAAAAAATTATTTAGAAATGTCAGTAACAAGATATCAATGGCGCATCATGCAGTAAAAGGCAAGAGAGCAGTAAATGCAGCTATTAAAATCCAAGAAGCTATTAAGCATGCCAGGATGCATAATTTAATACAGTATTTTGCATTGCAAATTGATTTTAAATCTGCCTTTGACCTCGTGAACTGGTCTTATCTATTTAATACCCTAAAGGAGCTTATAGAGGATGCCCCATTCTTATTGAATGCAATAAAAAATTACATTATGAATAATAGAATCTCTTATAAAAATTTCATGAGAAGATCAGAATTTTTTGCCCCAGGTAAAGGTCACGGCATTTATAGATGATATTGTAATAATTTTTGAAAACTGTTATAATATTGATGTTATAATGAATATAATCAGAAAATTTCAGCAGGCAACTGGAGCATTAATTCAAGTAAATAAATCAGCAGCTTGGCAATTGGCAACAGGCAAAAGAATTCCCAATGAGTTTGTAGCCCTACCTAAATCCTTCCTTGGCCTTCCATTATATTTACCAAAAACTAAGATGAATGGACTATTAAACAAATTAGTCACAAGGAAAATTGAGGAAAGAATTAATGGTTTTATGCCTTTTAAACTCTATGAAATAACTAAAACCAAAATATTTAATGCAATTGCAATGGGAGTGCTAGGATATTATGGCCCATAGTTAAAATTATATAATAAATCAAACCTAAAGATTATATAGATGGCAAAAAAATTCATATGGGGAAAGAAAACTTATCTCCTCTCTACCTCACTTTTACAGCTTCCAATAAATAAGGGTGGTCTCAATTTAATTGACCCAAAAGCTTATTTGTTTCTGCTAAAGCTTATATGAATGTAGCCAAGGATCAGTCATTTAATCTCCCAAATGGTGACATATTTATTATTAATGGATTGGGAGCTGAAAAAAGATCTTATCTTACTGACATGTTGATGACATATAAAGACTTGCAAGATGAACTTAATGTAACCATCCTAGATGGTATTAGATATAAAGATTTAAAAAAAGCAAATTACCAAAATGAAAATAATTGGTTGAACTGTTCAATGAAAAATGTTTTAAAAAAATTTCACTCAATATATATACCTCAGACATCAATGAGATTTATTTTTAAGTTAATCAATGGGATTCTACCTACAACTACTTATATTAATAAAAGACTGAGATTGAGTTTGAATGAAACCTGCATTATGTGTATCAGGCACAATGAAACTTTTATGCACTTATTTGAAGAATGCTATGCCTTTAGAGAAATTAGAATGAAGGTCTTTCACAGGCCTATAATAAATCTCAAATATCTTATGAAAAAATACAATGCAAATGTAATGATCCATACATTGAAATCATTGTGGGCAATAAGATGTTCACTTTTATTTGATAATAAGAAATTCAATTGGTTAAAAAAAATGGATAGAGATTGGGAGAACTATTTCAACTTATGCCTAAAATATTGGCCCCAAAAAACCTTCCAACATGTATGGGGAGGAATTGCTCTCTCCAGGTGTGAAATCTGGGAGTAAAACATAAAATAAAGAAGGGTAATGTTGTTAAAAAAAAAGGTCTAAATCGTAAACAATGACAATGAACAGGTAACAGGAGAGTTAAGTGAACGTGTTGCAATGTGTATAATGGACAAGTGAAAAATAATACTGTTCTTTTTTTTTTTGCCTGTACTAAAAATTGATCTTGTAATTATGTAAATATGTTGTGATTTAATAAAGTTTATTACTTAAAATAAAAATAATAATAATAACAAGATAATAGACACATGGACATTGATATATTTAAAGTAAATGGGTAAACTAATATATATAAGCTTGGTCTGACTTTTCTGTTGATGGATGATTACAATAGGATTGACTTAAGGTGAAAGACATTGATAAGAACAAAAACTTAAAAATATATACTATAGTTACAAGGTGTTAAGAATGGATGAAACTAGTCCCTACCTTGTGTGAGAGTGGTGTAGTGATTGTTGTTCAAACTGACAACATAAACAAGAAAACTCAGATGTTGACACCTCTATAACATTATAAACATATTATTCATTGAGATTTAATATTTGATCTAGGAATAATCTCTAGTTTAATAAATGGTCGGTAATGACTATTAATATATTTTTATAAAGTGGTTTGTGTCAAAGTTATGAGTGCCAAAAGTTTGACACTTGTAAATCAAGTGGTACTCATTTGTTATCTATATAACGTTAAAACAAATGATGAAGATATATCCAAGAGATTGTGATCTGGCTGACTGGAATAGACTGGTTCAGCAGAAAATGTGCATCTTGGAGATCATTCATCTTTTTCATATGTCTTTAATCATATGTTTTTGGAATGTGTGATGGAATAAAAGTTTGAAATATATCTAAAATATATATGTGGGTGTGTATATATATATGAAGTTTAATTTAAGTACATCTAAAAATGTGTGTGTGAAATTAAAGTTATAACATGTATGAAATTAAAGTTATAACATTTACTATGTAGATCTTACTCATTTGGTAATGCATCCATAATGAGAGGTGTTTGTTTGATTTGTTTATTGATGGATATAAGATTGATAAAATAAAAACTTGAATATATATATATACAAGTTATTGTCAGAATTTTTACATACAGATTAAAATTTTAATTTCTATTAAGCTATTAATCTTTCCAGCCTTATTTAATACATTATCATACCATATCTTTCAAAAACATTTAGCTCATCCATCAATAATAATAATAACAAATCTTTTCTTAACCATAGGTTATAAAGAAATGGGTCCTCAAACTCTGCACATCTCATTTTCTTGTGACTGTAGTGAGTCAAATCTTACCACTAATCGTAAATTTGCATAGTTCAAAGCAGAATTTTGTTTATTTAAAATATTAAATGATGAACAACAAAAAAAAGCTTTTAAATTATAATAAATTAATATCTACTTAAAAATCTTGCACGCAGAAAACATAAAATAAATTGGTTAATTTAGGCTCAAAATAAAATAAAGAAATAGAGCTCTTACCAATAGGTTTTAAGCTTATTTTATCTGTAGTATATATATATCACATATCTATGTAGGAATCTACTAATACCTATATTATTAAATTTTGCTTATAATAGTTTAAAATCTAGTTTGGATTCAAATTCTGATAGCTGATCTTTATTTACAATATAATCATCATTTTGCAGAAAATCTTCAAACTTTTTCAACAAAACACTTTTGCAGATATGGTGTATTATTAAATTCCCATAATTGATTGATCAGCACGATAAATAAACTTCTAAATATAGACATTTTCAGGCAATAGACAGGCACTCAACTATACTATTCTTCTGGAATCAGAAGCACAGCCATATATATTCACTTTAAGGAGCTATATGAGAATGATGACAAATAACATGTTTCTACTGGCCCTTAGCACATAATACTGCGAGTTATAGCTATATTAAAATTCTTTAACATAGATAAAAATATATATCATTTAAAAGTACTGTTATCGTTATTTTGCTGTAAGACCATGCAACCCAAACTGCTAATCACTTAATACTTCCTTCCTATTTGCTTGACAATAATAACCATAATCTAATTACAATGATCTCCCTCTGGTCACTCTCATATCTCTATTGATCTCTATAGCTTATTTCAATTCACTCAACTATCTCACTCTCAATTAACAAAACTGTGACATTATACAATCTTACTTTTATCTGTCAATCAAAAGCACATTTTTATAATCAAAAATCAATAGCCATTAGTGCTAAAGAATCCCCCCTCCCCCAAATAAGATAATCACATTAATTGACTTCCTACTATGCTAATAGTATTTTTAGTTTTTGCATAACAATGAATTAAGTTAATTAATGGAATGTTTCATTAATTGTTTTTCATTTTAATTCAAACAAGTATATATATATTGTAACCTTATATTTTGGTACAAAATATAAAATGTAGTGGAACTGATTTAAAATTTCTCTATCTTCTTCTAAGTGACTTGGTTATAATGGTTAGCACTTTGTATATACTTGATACTTGTATTCAAATTGACAATGATGAGATTGTGTAGTTTCATTTTTGCTTTGCTTATTATATATTTATTTTCTGTCATATATTAGTTTTGCTCTTTTCCAATCACTGAATTAGACAAACTGTGTTTAACCTGCAAAAACCAACAGCATATTACATCAAGTTTACTAAGATAAATAATAATTATTATTATTATTATTTGATTTTCTCTTTAAATAAGCCTAAACATTATTTAGTTTGGTTAAAACAATTTATTTAGTTAACTTAACTTGAATTAGTTGATAGAGTAATAAATAAATTTTTTTGTCTCTTGTCTTTCATTTTAACAGAAATGTGTAATGAGATGAAATATAATTGGCTAAAAGGAGAAAGAGAATGTTCAGAGACTGTTTTTTTGTTTTAAAAATGGAGATAGTAACAGCAGGTATGAGAAGAGCTAAAAAAAATATTTTTTTTTTGCTGTTAAATATATAACGAACACAAAAGCTACTCCTTTAAAAAAAGTTTCTTATGGAATTCAAACTTGCAATATTATTCTATGTTAATAACAAAATGTATAGCTAAATTTAAACAAATCTGTTTGAGTCTATCAGTTGAAAATCTAACTGCTGACTGTCTTTTAAAATGTCTATAACTGAAATGTACTGGGGTTTATTAACTGTGAAAATGGAAATAACAATTTTAAAGGTTAGTCTACCTAAAAAAACATTCATTGTTTACAAACTGTATTAACCTGGGATATAATATTATACTTTCATGAAATTAACACATTTAGTTATACTATATGTGTGGAGTGGAATGTTATATTAACCTTGGATGGAATATATTACTTTCATGACTTTAACACATGATTGTGCTATATATGTGCAGAGTTTAATGCTATATTAACATTTTTGTGTGCCAGTGTCTGGATAATAAAGAATTAGTTATGACCCAATTTAAACTGGTATTAGAGATAACATTCCCACTATGTGAATTATCTTATTATTAAAATTATAATATAGTCACCGAGACAAGATAACAGCTAACTAGAAAATTATTTTGTCATAATTATTTGCTTGGACTTCAACGCTGTCTAAATAAATTAAAAGTAATGAAATATTTTAACTTTGGAATAACTTCTAAAATATAAATAATGAAGCATCAGCTTTTGAGAAATATTCTGATTAAAATTATACGTCCTATCTTTTAAAAATATTCAAGTATTCAAAGAGCCTACACATGAATCAATTAATTATGGAATATTCGATATGGGTGGAAATGAAAAGAAATACAATCAAACTCCAAAAATTCTATATGTTGTAATTGAAAAATTATTTAATTTATATGTTGTACATTAGATAGTAAGAAAATGTTATTGATTTTATTGAGAATATTCAATATATTTAAAATATTATGTATTTAAATTTAGTGCAGTCATTTAAACTAGTGTATTTTGTTTTGAGTCATATTATATATTATTCTATATGTGTATAAAGTTCATGTATATATTCTATTGGACCTAAAATAATTATTTATCAATTTAGATTAAATGAATTGAACATATGATATAGAGATTGAAGAAAATGAATTATAAGGGAACAGCACTTGCATAAAGGTTTAATGATTATTTAATGAGTCTATAATGTGCATTAATACCATATGGTTTAGCCTTGTATGTCTTTCCAGGGTTTTGTGCCTACACTCTTATTATTTACTATGTGTTATTATTTTGCCCATATTCTAGGAAGAGTTGGTCGTTATTCCAGTTACTTCCTATGTTAAAGTACTTATTTCATTTTATGTCTTAATTCAGACTTGTAAGACTGGACATCTCCTAATTTAGCAATTTTATTGATGAGGGTAATTTTGTCTCTTTTATGAGGAAAACAAATGTTAATGCTATTTTATAATGTTATATGGTATTATTCTGTGCTGGTTATCATTTTTTTATATATTTTTTACATTATTCTGTGCTGGTGATCTAATCTGCAGAATAATCATTCGCCATTTATTATATTCTTTATATTATTACTCTGTGCTGGTGGTCTAATTCACAGAGTAATCATTTGTCATTTTATTACATCCTTTATATTCGTTACTGTGCTGGTGGTTAATCTGTGGAACAGTCTGTAATTGTGCTTGTTGCTCTGATGGTTAAAAAAACCTACAGGACATTTAATGCTTTGTTATTCCATTGCATAAATGAATATATCCCATAAGGATATCAATGCTCTTTGTTGCATAAAATTTTTGAGCAGAGTTTCCATACATTATGATGCTGATGTTGTTCCCTCATCTTTAAGTTGACCCTGCATGTTCAGTTATCAACTATTCAAAGAGTATCTGATTAATCATTTTCATAATTTATTACATATCAATTTATATGATATTTCAAGTGGATTTGAAATCTTCTCTTTGATTCATTATATTCTAATGGCCAGCTTTTACATGTTTATCAATACCATTTGTTGTTGTTGTTGTTGTTATTATTATTATTATTATTATTATTATTATTATTATTATTATTATTATAAATCTGGGGTATAGGTGCATTGTTCTGATATTGACATATTGGAGAAGTTACTGACTAGGTATTTGAACCCATCCTCTCTCCTATAAGGGACTGAAATCAAACCCATTCATGAGAAAATCTTATATTGTGTTTATGTGGAATTCATGTACATTATTTGTGTATAGAAACAAGTACATGTGATGATCTTTTATTTTATTTAGTTATTAATCTAATTCATATACATTATCCAGGTATAGAAACAAGTACATGTGATGGTCTTTTATTTTATTTATTTATTTATCTAATTTTGTGAACCTTGTATTAATTAATTATTTTTTTAGTATTGATTGAGTCATAAATAAATGTTATTTATGTAATTTAACCTAACTGTGCCATTGCTATTTGTCATACATAAAACCAGAAATCCAACATATTAAATAGACCTTCTCCATCACTTTAGCTTTGCTTTGCTAATTTTTTAATGTACCCAGAATTTGTTACTTCTATTGATGTTCATGATATTAAGACCTAAATTAATAAATAAGCTTGCTAGCCAGTATGATGATTGAACCTATTTTCTAATTCTATAATTCATTATTTACATATTACAATGAGTCTCATTGCTATTGATTTAATTTAACATTTAAATTAATGATGAAAGAATCTAAAGTTTATATGCTTATCCTTTATTTCAAAGCAGATACTCTACATGGCATTTCTGTACTTATATCCTGAATATATCTGAGCTACAGCCAATTATGTTATGATGCTAACTATAACTTTTACTGCCTTGTTAAATGGCCTATATTGACTCTGTGATAGTTGGTATCGATGGAATTGATCATACATTTAATCCTGGAAGAATAATTTTTAGTAATTTTATAGATCATACCATCTTATTCATGGTCGGCCATAAGGTCCCACAAAAGTAAAATTTGTAAATTAGGGTTTTGAAGTGTAGTTTTAAGACTAAGTCATTAATGAGGATGACAATTAATTAAATAGTCATATAATTTATCTTGGGTAATCTAATGTACTTCCATGTACTGCTATGATGAGTCTTTGCCATGCATCCTGGTCACAAACAGATTATACCATAACATTTTTGTGTTATATCATTAATTTTGCCTGATATGCTCTGGGTGGACTTTTTGGTTACAATATATTATGTTTGAAATTTTGATATGGCTATACTTCAATTAAATCCATACAATATTTTGAAAAAATTGCTTTATGCTTTTAGAAGTTTTATATCGATGTATATTTTTAAATTGGTGCTTTTAAACTATTTAAAGTTATGTAAGACTCACATTTATAAACCATCCCCACACTCAGAGATGAAACTGATATGCATGTAATTCATTTATAACTGTGCATCTCATAAGCTTGTATATTTAATTTAATTTTATACATAAACACATATAATTTAAGTTATAAATCAAATCTTGGTATTTATCTCAATCTGGAATTATAGATTAGAGGGTTATTGATAAAACAATGTTAATCAAACATTTCTCGACTACAAAACTTACAATTTAATAAATATTAGAAAATAATAAATTCATTTGTAAATTTTTTTATAAAATAAAACACTCCTGTACTGCTATATACTGAAAACTAAATAGTTGATGTATAGTATTAAGTACAAATACACTGGATCCAGGTTTAAGCTCCTCGTTAATTAAGACCATAAACCAGGAACTACTCTGGGAGATGAAAATAATAGTAATGGGAGTGGATTTGATATAAATTTAATAAATATTAGTCATTGTAGTATTTATTAATTTCTCATTTACTACAAAAACTAATAGTACCAGAGTAAAACTAACAAAACAATTATTATTATTAAACAATTATCAAAAATTAATAGAGGTAAAAAATAGCTTTAAGATTTGTTCAAGTATTTTATATAACAAGAACATTACTGTAAAATTTAAATGCTCTAGGACAGTGATGACTAATCTATGGGGTACATGCCAGAGATGGCACATTCGAATTTTTTACTGGCATGCAAACTATTTACATATTATAATTTTCTATGCTTTAAATTATTCAATATTTTTTTTGTTGCTAAAATCTGTACTAATAAAAACGATAAAATAAATGTAATATTATATTAGAATCCAATTTACAATTGAACTCTGATTAGAAGCAATAAATTACAAAATTTGGAGAAAAAAAAATTATACATATGTAGGTGGGAATGATATTTTAAGTCAAATAAAGTGATATCGGTATACTGGTATCATATTCTATAAACCTGTCAAATGATTCCAATAAAACTAGAAAGTAAACTCAGTAAAATATTTTATAACTCTCAGAAGTAATTTTTTTCAAATCTAAAGTAAAAGTAATAAAATGATTTTCTGTCCTAATAGTTTTTGATCTTAACTTGTTGACACCATTCATTTTTTAACATAATCAAAATCATGAACAAAGAAACAAATGTGTAACCAATGTCATCAAACGACGTTTTTTTTCTTTTGTTTGAAGTTTTGCAGTAAATATGAAATGTAAGGATAAATATTTTAACATATAAATCTTTGATTTATAAAATTATTAAAGCTCATTTAAGTTTACTTTTAAATAAATTTGTTATCATTGTATTAAAATAACTAGTGAAAATAAAAAATAAAAATTGTCAAGCAGTAGAGAATTTCAAAATTGGTGGACTGATGGGTATGGAATGATTAATAAAAGCACCAAGGCAGTATGCATTTTATGTTCCAGAACAGTTATATTGAGAACATCATCATAAAATGGCATTATGAGACCAATCATAAAACCCTCTGCGAAAAAAGTAAAGATGAACAAAATATATATATTGGTGAAGCATTTAAAAATATAAACATTCAATCAACATCTATAATGAAATTTATTGAAAATCGTTCAAATATAACTGCTGCTAGTTTTTTTTATTTCAAATGTAATTGCCAACATGGGAAACATTTTAATAATGGAGAATATATGAAAGCTTGGATGAAATGTGCACCAGTTCTTTTTGAAGATTTTGAAAACAAATAAAAAATATTCAGAGAATAAAAGATTTACCATTGGCTAGAAATACAGTTAAAGAAATAATCATACAAATGGCTAACAATATAACTTACCAATAAAAAAAAGAGTTATAAAATCTTCTAGTTTAATTTCTCTCTGCTTTGATGAAAGTACATACATAAATGGATCAGCTCATTTGGCTATTTTTATTCACCATTGTGTTGGGAATAATATCAAAAAAGAATTGATCAGTTTAACCTCATTAGTAACAACAACAAAAGGAATAGATATTTGCAATGAAGTTTCAAATGTACTTGTTAAAAAAGAAATAGATGTTGCCAAAATTATATCAATAACTACAGATGGTGCTCAAAGTATGATTGGAAAAAAAATGATTTTCTCAATTTATTTATCAACTGCATGCATTATACATCAAGTTTTATGCACGAAGGCCAACTTTAAGCCACTGGATGATGTTATGAACATTGTGACTAATATCAATTTTATATCTACACAAGCTCTAAATAAATGAAAAATTTTAAATTTATTGAGTGAGGTGAACTCAGTATATAATGGTTTACTTATGTACAACAATGTCCATGGTTAAGTCAAGGAAAAGTTCTTCAAAGATTCATTGAGTGTTTAGATGAATTTAGACTGTTTTTACATGAGAAAATCATTGAAAAATATAATGAATTAATGGGTGTTAAATAGCTTTTTACTGATATGTGTTCACATCTAAATGAAGTTAATGTGAAACTGCAACGTTATAATATATCAATTGTTATCATGTTTGATTTGATCAAAGTATTTGAAATTAAATGACAAATTTTCAACCGTGATGTTATTTCTTATACCTTCAAATATTTTCCAAATATAAAAAAGTTCTTGACTGATTTAGAATCTCATGAGAAACCAGATCAAGTAAAATTGACACAAGAGTTTTGTGCTAAAACATGCCAGAAGGCTTGTGCAAAGGCACTAGATGGGGATTTTATGCACAAGCGTTCTGGCATCCATTGATTACTCTAGCTTGCTGTGTGTGGCAATACGTATAATGAGTTTTGCCTGTTTTAATAACAGTTATAAGCAAGCATAAGAAATGGTGATCATGTGAGTTTTGTGCAGTTATTTACTCAATAATTTATAAATTTTCTTTAAGATTTACACAGTTCAGACAATTTTCAGGAACATTAAAATTTATTTTATACCCAGACATAATATCAATGGATAGTTTCAAGTTAGAAATTTTTTGAGTGGCTTAATTTGGAAGATATGGAAATGCAATCAGTCGATTTTCAATCCAGTTCTATATGGAAACAGAAATTTGTTGATTTGATGAATGAGTTAGAAACAATGAAAAATAATCGATTATTGGAAATATGTAATAAGAATGGTGAATAGAAACTATTGACTGCATGGAATGCTATTCCTGAAACATTTAATTGTTTAAAAAAATTAGCGATCGCTATATTATCAATTTTCTCCTCTACATATGCCTGTGAATCATTGTTTTCGGGAATGAATTTAATTAATGATAGTTCGAGAAATAGAATGACAGATGAATCTAGTTCAGCATGTATATTATTAAAAGTGACAAAATATGAACCAGATATAAAACATTTGGCATCCAATGTACAACATCAAAAATCTCATTAAATAATGTATTATCTATTTATAATATATAGGGTATATGAGCACAGACTTTCACACGACCCACCACTCTCCACACTATCTCATAACCCTGATACACCTGAACACATATATGTTGAAAAGATAAATAATCACCAATATTCATATTTCATGCTAAACCAGCAATCATCAGTTGGTCCAGATTACCACCTCTACACATATATGCTATAAGTGCTCAGATATATATTAAGATAGCCAAACCTCATACTTTAAAGGACAGGCTTCAATCTACTCCACATTCCAACTCTTCAACCGTCCATCCAATTGAAAATCTGATGATGGAATGCTCAAAGGCCACCCTGAGGCCGAGATTCTTGTCACACCCATGTTGACTTAAGGTCAATCTGACCCCTCATGTACAGAGGTTTGGCTATCTTAATATATATTTATATATCTGAGCACTTATAGCATATATGTGTAGAGATGGTAATCTGGACCAACTGATGATTGCTGGTTTAGCATGAAATACATA
This sequence comes from Epiperipatus broadwayi, assembly GCA_028023455.1. NCBI lineage: Eukaryota > Metazoa > Onychophora > Udeonychophora > Euonychophora > Peripatidae > Epiperipatus > Epiperipatus broadwayi. Next base: position 3,780,419 of record JAQFVV010012495.1, read on the forward strand.
TATCGGTGATTGTTTATCTTTTCAACATATAGGTGTTCAAGTGTATCAGTGTTATGAGATAGTGTGGGTCGTGTGAAAGTCTGTGCTCATACACCCTATATATTACATATATAGACAGGTATATAATAAGCCTGTGTGTTTCTGATAACTATTTATGTTCATTTTATATGTTTATTTCCGAAATTTTGTTTTATTATTAATTTTTTACTATTATATTTTATTCAACTTGTGTTCTTCTAAATAAATATCGTTCACTTATATTTAGCTTTTTAGAAATTTTGTTTAATTATTATTATTTTGTTTTATAAACTTTTAATAACCTGCAATAATTAAGTTGTTTATATTTTGGTTTAATAACTATATGGCAGTCAATCGTTCAATAAATATTTTTCGGAAATTTTTGATAAGCACACGTAAAAAGGTTCACCACCACTGTTCTATCATTTCAATGTGCCCATCTTTTTATCACTTGACAAACACGAGCAGAAAATATATATTTTTCAATCCTTTACGTATAATGTGAAACTATTTTTAATTTCATTGAAATAGTTTGAAATAGTTTTTCAGTTGTTTAGCATCAAATGCGATGGGGATATTTTTCTTGGATTTTTCAATTATGTACCATTAAGTTCGCAAGCAAAGAATACACTATATATGCAGGCATATAAATTATAAACTACTTAAATAAATACTGATCTCATATTGTCTTTCACGGTATAAATATATTCCGTTGTGGTAAAAGTGGGAAATGCTTTTATAATTGTTTCTGCACCTCAATACCCAAGTTTTAAAATGTTTGTTTTTTTATAAAAATATAGAAAATTTTATTCTGTAATTTGGTTACAATTCATAAGATAAAATTAAAATTAGGTTCAATGATGACATATCCTGCATTACATAACCTAAGAGGATTACAGTGATCCATAGGAGCAACGGAAAGGGCCTCCGGAGTTTTGTATCTTTTTTTATTTATTAAAGAATAAACTTTATTTCTGATAAAATTGAGTATTACATATGTTGATCAACTATATTTACATCATGTCAGTCCTGAGTTAATCGTTGTAGAATTCTGTTCAGATAAATTCAAACTGGAGTATCTAGTATTCAGGAGAACAAATAAATTTCCTTAGGATAATGTTTCTGAAAAGGAATTGCTAGCCTTTATTCCTTAAAATTCTCATTCATTGCAAAAAGTTATTCATTGAATAGTTTCAGTCGTCTTTCTTATTGATTTGATCAAAAGTTTGTTTTATAGTTTCTTCTAGCAAACTATAATAATACATTTTTATATAAGATACGTACAGTGTTTTAATAATATATAACACTTCGAGATTATTTCTTACGATCGGATTATTAAGTAAACGAAATACTCTCAAGCCAAAACTTATGGCAATTTTTATTATTATTTATAGCGAAAAGATCGAAGTAGTATGTGGTGTTCTATTTTATAACAGGTATATACCTATGATAAAGTTATCATTCATATAGTAATACTGTACAAATACGTACATAAAAAAATAGTCTACAGCCTTTTACAGCTTAAAAAAAAGAAGCCACAAATTGAAACTTTCATAAACTGAGTGATTTATTTATCAACCCAACACTAATGGAAACGTTTTTTTATAACTACAGTGACAAATAGGCTTTCAACATCTTCAAATTGCTAAAAATATATATAATTTATCTATAAACAGAAACCTATATAAACCATTTCATTTACTAAGTACTATATTTATTATTACTAGATTGACGATTCCCAGTGATCATATGAATGGTGTTCATCAATCTAGAATGATCTGTCACGTGTTTGTGTTTTCGCGCTCGTCAATAGCACAATAATTACTGGGAAGATAGAGTCGTCAATTCATTCCACCGCTAATTGTTCTTATTTTAAAAACATTAACAACTCGCTAATATATAGTATTTAAAAATGATTTAAAAAGCAATATTTAAATGTTACTTTCAAAACTTCTATTTCTTTTAAAATAAATCATAAATCAACTTGCAAACAGAAAAAAAAATGTATATACAGCAAAAAGTTTTTATTTTCATTCCAAACTAACTACTTGATTTTTTTTTTTTAAAAAAAAGAAGAAACTGTCAAGTAGATTTGATTGAGTATACATACACACAAAAATAGTTTGACTAATAGTTTGTTTTTTAATTGCAGCTTTTTCAGTGAGATAATTCTAATATTTATTTTAAAACATTAATAGAATTATGGATAGTAAAAATATGTTTCTTCTTAAAAATATTACACGGAATGATGTTATATATATATACAATTTAAATCAACAAAATAATTGAATGGTTCGTCAACTACTCAGCGGGCCAGGTGACATTCCGGTACGAATCAAAGGAACCTTTAAACACTTGTGTTTATCACTCTACTCATGATATTAAAGTGAATGTGGCAGGTGAATCAGTAAGGATGGTTTTGATGCAGGCCATTCAGCTTTTCATCTGAAAAATCTTAGAAATAGTATAATTAGATAATAGAATCTTTGAGGAAATAAAATACAGAAGACGACTTGCTGAAATTAATGTTTTCACGGTTGAAAGATATTTTATAAAGCATATTTTCGGGAGTAACCGTATTATATATATAAACAGGAAGATTCCCAAACTGTATGAATTCTCAAGCACTTTCAGATCAGCCATCATGGTATCACAAAAGCACACACAAGATTATAATTCCTAGAGCACATACATCAATGAAAAACTTGAACTGTTAAAAAAAAAATCAGGTCACAATTCTCAACTATGTATGACATAAAACTAAAAAATATGTAATTCTATGCTAAAAGGTCAGTTTTTCACAATATATCACATAAATTTCAATGTCAAGATTTAAAAGGAAAAGCCCATGGTCAGAGTTTAATATTGCAGCAGTAAAATCTGTCATACATATTTTGCTTCACTGTCTGTTGATATTAGTAACCCTAAACCAGAGGTTCAAACCCATCTGTATACTCGTTTAATCATCAGGGAGTGTAAGTACACATATACACGCGATTAACCGTCTTTTTTGTAAATTGTCAACATTTATTTTAAACTGAGACATAATATTTATTTAAGTTGTAATTTGGAAATATTTAAAATTTCCATCGCCTAAAATAGTCGTGTGTGTGTGTGTATGCATTACAGATACATAAAAATACAGTATTTATTCATTTATTTAAATATATTTTGCGTATTATTTAATTTATAATTCGTGTATTATTAGAAAACTTATGTAATACCAGAGAAGGTTCTGGAGAGTAATTAGCATAACTTAAATTTAATAAACAAAAGAACATACCTTGTTTCAATTTAAAATGTTATTATTAATTAAATGAACTTTAGCAAGCCTAAATTTTAATGGAAAATATATCTATTGAATCTATTTCCAATTTAGAAATAGAGTAAATTAATTCTCTCCAGAACTTATCTCATTTTCATCTGTTAAATGTAATTTTAAACAAATGTTAAGTGAAAACATGCCAGGTAATGCATATCCGACTGCCTCAAGCGGTGACATAAAAGAAGTTTCTAGAAAGTTTTGATGGTGTATAAATACAGCCGAATTCAATACAGGGCACTCTGCTTTTACTTTTCAGAGAAGTGTTGCTATATGAATCCACATTACTCAAAATTTTGATAAAATGACTTCTGAATAGAGGAAAGAAATTCACTTTCCCAATCTCTCCAAGATCGTCTCCATACCGCTATGCTGCCATGCAATCTCCACTCAATAACTGCTTTAATCAAATCCTAAATTAACTCTCAAAAGATGCCAACCATTATTTTATCTGAACTCTGTATTGCTGACCTTGTTTTCGATATTTTATTTTTCATGTGTATCAACTCGTACAGCCATCAAGTCAGCAAAGGGTAATTCTATCCATGCCATTAACATGAATTCTCAAGCTTCAATTATTTAACTATAATTCATTTTAATTACAATGTAACTCCTTATCTATCTAATAATTGGTGAGGTAGTGCCAATTATAATGGCTCTCTCTCTGTCTGTAAAATATAATGCATAAATCCATGAATTTTGATCTATAATTGTATTTACTGGGTTTCATGCTTTATCTGCCTCTATTATTTTAATGTGGAAAACTTAAATTGTATTTTATTGTAATTATGTATTGTGATTAATTTGATTTTAATATGCTAATGACTCAATCTAGCGAACTGATATTATTCTGATCTCTGTCCCAATATTATGGGATAATTAAACTTAAATTTGCCTTCTTACAAAACTAAAGTTCACTTGAGTGAATATTATTGTTTAATTGTGATATTTACTTAATGGCAAACTATAAAATGTCATCTTATGATATCAATTTCTTACCTCACTTAACGCTATAGATTTAATTATATTTTAATATTCTTTAAAGTAAATTTAACGGCCTTACCGTTCTGTTTAATAATCAATCATTTGTTTGTCATCAACCATTATATTGGATTATATAATTATTTACCTATTAAACTGTAGTTATGTTTGTTTAATGAAGGGAACCATATTTTCCCCTTTTATATTTTGACATTCTAATTAGTATTCAAGGTCATATATGTACCGTTAAGAATGGGTTAAATTTTGTCATGTCATTATGCTGGATGTTATTAATTTAGGAGGGTTTTAATTAACATATCAGTGTCATTAAGGATTTGAATATTATTTAGCGCTGCTTACTCTTGATAGCATTATTAACTTCATATTTTTGCTTTGTCAAAATTAATGTCTGGAGGACCCAGATCACCTCTTGTCATGGATTGTTCCAAAATGAGATTTAGTAGCACTGACTCCAGGACAATGTCAGGTTGTAGTGAGGTTCTTCATGGGATAACATCGGAAATACCCTGACCATGGCACCCCCCAACCATCTCTTCAAGTACCACCCTGTCACAAGTGTAGGCAGACTCTCGCATCTATTAGTAATTGATGAAGCCTCTCATCCCAAAGCAGATTTAATATTTCTAGTGCCATCACTTTAGTCAGCACCATGAACTTCTGATTAATATTTTATATTGCCCTATTATGTCTATAAGTCGTAATGCTGTGATCTCTGTAAACCATTCTCTCTTTATTATTATTATACATTAGAAATGTCATCTTAAAGCTTATTTAAGCTAGCTGCCCTCTCATTTAAACAATCATTAAATATGTTAGTAAACAACATTTATTGGTTCTATCAAATCAGAATTATGTAGTTAATTATGCAAATAAGTGTTTATTTGTTCCAAATGATTAATATAATATATAATTATTGACTGAATAAAGCTTGTAATATCTATAGTGTATGTTATAGTAAACTGTAATTCAAATATGGTTTATATAAATAAAGCTCTATTTCATGTATACATATCTGAAGATCATTAATTCCCATTTATATATCATAGCGTTAAGATTTAAATATATTTAAAATTGATATGTCCTTTCATTAGCATATTAAGACACATTGTCTTAAATATACATCATATAATATACCATTATATATATTCAATTTCTATTTGCGCATTCTTCCAACATTGTAATTCATAATCTATAATGTCTAGTAACAATGCATAACCCAGAATATGCAAATCATCACCAGTAATTACATGAAGCTCAGGATTTATTAATTCATGTATCACATGTAAATAAATTTATCATTTGTATGTGTTAAATTTATATTAATCATTACTTCAATATTCAATCCCTCATTAATTTATTAATAAATTATTAACAATTCATAATTACTATGTCAATCATTCTTTGTCTTAATGTTGTTGTATGCACACACATCGTTTAAAGATCGCATCATATATAATTCCTGCTCCTTGTAATCTCATGCTAGTCAGTGGCATTTCACTAATCTTATCTTAATGTCATATTTCCTAATAATCTCTTGTCTCTCCGGAACTGGAATGAATGAAATTCCTTTTGCTATCATCAGAGATGTTGTTTATAATGATAGAGATTTAGAGAAATGAGAAAATAGGTAGAAGTCATGATTGCTCTTGACCTGTGTCTCTCGGACATGATTGGTTTCAGGGTACTTTTGCTTAGGTTATAAATCTTGCTAAATGTACATATAAATCTGACTGCTGCAATATACATAACACATTTTTATTTATTTTAAAAAAAGGTTAAACTTAAACTGGTGAAATTTACAACTTCATATGATATCCAAAAGCAAAAAATTTGTGAATCTATGCCTTAAAAGTTTATTTTCAATAAAAATAGCAAAAAATACACTGGCAGATTTTAATGTGAATATGCTATTGCATGTACCATAGTAAAAGGAAAAATATGACTTCAAAGTTTAATATTCAGAACATATTTTTATAAAAAAGTTAAACTTATTGTTAGCAAATATAAAATTCACAATTGCATATCAAAAAATGAAAATATGGTAACAACTTTTTATGTTATTGCACCAATCAGAGTAAAAGGAAAATCACTGATCAGATTTTAATATTTAAAATCCATTTCTATAAGAAAAAATGTAAGCTTCTACTTCCTACATAAAATCCACAACTGTATATAGCATCCAAAAATAAAAATGTGATTCTAGACTGAAAGTTAATTTTCAATAACAAATACAAATAAGAAAATATAGTAGCAGAGGCATAATTGCATGGACTACTTGATATAACAATACATATGGTAAGAATTTACTTCCTCTTTTATGTAATAATTTACTAAGGCTGTAACCTTAGAAATAAGCTTCTGAAAAATACGAAGGTAGGGACCTCTATAGGTCTTAAAACACATATTAAAAAAATCATTTTAATTTATTTTTATTGATTTTCAGCTATGTCAAAAGCATAAAAGCAAAAATTTACAATTTTATATTACTTCTCAAGATGTCAAAAGAAAAAGAACATCGATAAAAAAAATTTTACGTTAGACTAAAGTTCCTGAAATTGCACACAAAGACATTTATCATGAATTTTCTGTCACATATAAATGTAACATTTTTTTATAATCAAGTAGGTAGTGAATTAAATGTTTGTTTTGTTTTTTTCATGAATTTGTTGTTTTTCTTTCATGCAATTAATTTTTTAAATAATATTCATTAATAAATAAAGCAAAAAAATATATAGGAATGCTTTTTTAAATCATTTTTCGAAGTAAGACCTTTATTACATTTCAAATTTGTCATTTAGATATACTAAACTTCTTTCTAGTCAATTAAATTTAAATAATGAATTATAATTTATTTTACTTTTTAAGAAATTAACTTTTCTATTCAATAATAAGTTACACATTTGAATTACATTTCATTTTTTAAACATTTTCCATTTTATCATTCTAACTACATGTATTTGAATAACTTATACTGCTGTAAATTTTCTGAATCTAAAATAGGGTTTGAACCAAAGGTATCAAAATAAAATGATATAAAAGTGATTACTACGTTTTTCTTTATTATCAACTTTAAGGCATTAGTTTGATGCAGTGATATGTGCGGTTTTAGTTCTTGAAGTAAAGAAGTAAATATTTTGAAAAGATTTTCAACTCAACAAATTTTTTTAAAATTTTTAGTTGGTCATAAATGAATGGAATTAATTATCTTTGACTTGCCATTTTGAGGTACTCAAATGTCATAGGAAGCTTGAACAATTTATCACATGATGATGACTATTATCAATATTATCATTATCACTGATTTGATGCATCAACATCATTACTAAAATTATTACGTTTTCATAACAAGAAATTCCACATTTTAAAAGCAATTATATAGATATGTTTAACTTGGTGAACTAAATCACCAAATTTTACACCACTAAGTTACATTTATCAAAATCTCAATCTCTAAAGAAATTTAGCACTATCACATAATACTTTCAAGGAGTTCAAAAATCATCAAAGTTGTGTTCAAGTTTAAAAACAAAGTCTTCACATGTTTTTTTTATTTTTTTTGAATCAGTATTTAAACTTTCAAATATTCTTCATTGTAAGTTTGTATCTTTTATATATTTTAAATAATTAAATACGAAACTATGCAAAGATTTCTGGAATACTCTTTATGAATATGAATCAAAGCATTAAACTAGTCTCTAATGAATTCACTCGAAAATAATATACTAAATAATATATAATTATAATTTTCATTTTGTTATACATGTAATACTTTTGGTTTGGTGAATTGAGATATATTTTACTTTCTACTTTATTATCTGGCAAAGTGGTTAGCACCAAAACTGTACTCAACCAGATAATAAAGTGGAAAAAAAAATATATCCCATTTTATCAATCACATACCCATATATATGCAAAAGTATTAAATTGTATATATATAAAATAACCAATCTGAATTGCAAACTATAAAAATACAAAACTTGCAGAATTAATCTTGGGGAAACTCTCTTCATCAACTTTGCCAAACTCTTAAATGCCATTAACTACAAAACAGAATAAACTAGAAACTTATTTCATATAAACTAAAATAACTGACTATTAAGCAAAAATCTAGATGACAAAAAATTTAAAACTGCATAACTTTTATATCAATGAACATACTTATGGATTACAAAAAAGGGTTGAAATATGTATGCATTTATAAAATAATGTTTTTTTTTTTGATAAATATATTCTATCAACTCTTTTTTTACTTACGGATCTGAATAAAAGAGCAATTCAGAAACTGCAGAGCAAACACAAAATATAAAGATGTGCATCACAATTAACAAAAAGAATTAAAAAGATAAATACATGGGTAAGAAAATAAAAGATATTATTATCATCATGGAAAAAAAAAGATTAAAATATAGCTTGACATGCAAATTTGTCATCAAGAAATTAGAGTATACAGACACCAGAAGCTCTAACACGATCTCAAAAAGCTTTAAGAACCAAAAGATAAAATGTATTAAATCTTGCTTCAGTAGAATAAAAGTAAATATAAGCCAAAAACAATCAACAAAATAAAACAGAACAAAATGAATAAAATATTTAATATAATTTCAAAAAATTTATCATAGATAAAAAGGATTATAATATCTAAAATGGATGATTATCTAATTACTTTATCTCTTAGTCAAATAATTGGTACATAATTGTTGCCTTTGATAAAGATGTTTAGCACCAAAACGGCATTCTATTTGTATTTCATGCTTTCAATGTTTTCTTTGAATATATATTATTAATATTAGTTTTAATTTTTGATCACACATAAAAAATCGGGGTAAAAGTTATTGAGATATGAAAGATAAAAATCACAATACGCAACTTCTCATAAAGAAACATGGTCATTCCCAGTCCAGAGAGGGGAAGAGAAAAAGATAAAAGAGAATGATTAACAAAAAAAGTTACATTTTCATACATATTTACATTAAGACAAGAAATATTAAAGCTAATATTGTTATCTATATAGTTACTGAATGAAAATGTTTATTGTATGAATATGCAATTCTATTAGCGCAAGTGGGTTTCTACACTAATATCATCATTATCAACCATTATCAATCCACTGCAGGATGAAGGTCTCTCCAAGTTTAATCCATCTTCTCCAATCTTTAGCTTATCTTCTCCACATCACCCCTGCACACTTTCTTATTTCATCTATTCATCTCACATGTGGTCTCTTTCTGGGTCTTTTACAATCTCTTGGAATCCAGTTTAAAATTTCAATTGTCCATCTATTTTTTAAAAAAAAAATGTGGAAAGAAAAATTACAAAGAGAAAACAAAAATGTTTAGAGAAATGATAAAAATTTCAATTGAATTATTAAAAATAATATATAAATATAAATCAAGATTATTTTTCCAAATGCTGAAGATAGGAATGAGTTAGTTAACTATTGCAACAAGAACAAAGTTGCTTCTTCTCACCCCTAAGGTTTTGTGTGAGAATTATCCTGAATAATTTCTACCAGAGGAATGAATGTTAGATCAGTCAAAATATTTACAGCAAATTAATTTAAATCGACTGATATTTTAAACTACATACTAAAACTATTTATACCCATTTTAAAACTCTGTACATAAATGACCAAAAATAAATATATAAGGATGGATAATTATAGTAACTAATATATTTAATAAATGAAATACTCGTTAATATAAATAAATAAAATGCTGTCTAATTGTAGTGTTCAATACTTTTTTTATATAGTAAGAATACAGCTGCTTCTTATTGCACTCTTAAGATTTTATACAGAGTTATCTTGAATTATTTCTGCCAGAGGAATGATCGTTCAATCAGGCAAGATATTATGGCAAATTATACATCCTTATATTTATATACCTATAAATTATTTGAAGTAATACCCTTCATATTAACATAATATAAGAATCTTTTATAGACTTTCTAGTCACTTTAATAAACTCTCAAGCACTCTCATAATCTACAAATCAGTTATTAATAAAGAATATACTTTAAATAAATAAATAAATAATCTACAAATCAGAAAAAAACAAATCATTATTAAAAAGATTGGATATTTGGTGACAAGGATTCATAATTCACAAGATAGCAATTAGTTAGATAATTGTAAATTTGGAAGGGTAAAACAAACTGCAATATAATGCAAGAGATCTATTATGCATCTATTGATTTATGTTTATTTGGATAGATAGTTGATGCTATACTTAATGACAGTAAGGGTGACTTAATTTTTCATATAGGAAAAAAATACCTGTAATAAAATATTAATTTTAAAAAGGTGTAAGAAATAAGAGTAGCAGATTATGATCAAGGATTATCCTTGATCAAGTTTTCTTTCAAATTGGCTACTAATTCACAAAAAATACTTAATATAATGAGCTACAATTCAGGTTATCAAGCAAATAAGATTATACAGTTACCTGCAATAATAATTAGGCAAGATTATTGTTATTATGTTTTGAAATAAGTCATTTAGAAATATTTGAAATAACTGTTCATGCCCCATCTCATTCAGAATAAATTCCAAAGAGTGGAGTTTTAATAAACCTGTTTTAAGTTCCCTCTTTTCTTCCAAAGCATAAGCTTGTGGTTAAGACCTGTAGAGGTCCCTAATATGGCATTTTTACACGCATATTCTTGAGGTTAAAGCCTTAGTAAATATTACTTCAGTAATCAATGTGCATTTAAATAAATTTATAATTAAAACTTTAAATTATCGTAATAGATTTCTAACTATAAGATCTTTCCATTGGCTCATTGTAAATCGAAAGATTTCACAAATATTAATGTGTAATAAGAAACATGGACTTAATCAGTGAAGTATTGAATAGCTTCGTGCTCTTAGATCTAACCGCTTCAGCTTCACCTATTTAAATAGAAAGTAGGTTGAAGTAAAGAAGGGGTTCTCCTCCTTTGGAAGTTCCCCTCTTTTCTTCCAAAGCGTAAGCTTGTGATTAAGACCTGTAGAGGTCTCTAATATTGCATTTTTACATGCATATTCTTGAGGTTAAAGCCTTAGTAAATATTACTTAAACAAGAAAGAAAATGCAAAAATATCAAAACAAAAGTTATATGGGATTTTTATAAATTTGTGAAACTATGTTATTTTATTAAAAATGAGAGCATGACTAATCTTCTGCTTTATAAAATTTTTTAAAATATGTTACAACAAAAATTTCATATATTCATCTGTAAAATAAAATTAAAAAATGATAATGCTGTCTTAAATAAACATTTCTTATATTTTCTAAATTTACATTGACATATTAAAAAAAACTATAAGAATGTATGGAGTGAACAATAGCATTTTGCCCTGCTAAGTTCCTTTAAGGCCTCCAAGAGGAATCAAAGAATCTCCTCTCAGTTAATAGCAAACTCCTTTCTGCAGTCCAAAATCCTAATTTCCACTCCATACGTTCTTGTCATTGCAGCTATTAATACTATGTGATTATTCATATAGTATACAGACATGGATGGGCTGCTCAGCAACATGCCTTAGCCAGCATGGTGAGTTTATTGGCTTTTTACCTCTGAGTTTAAGATCATGGCTTTTATTCCCAGGAGGCTGTAAAGTCATCAACCAAGGCAGAGGGCGCTAAGCATCCCCTGATTGTGGACACATACTGCTATATGATGATGACTTTTTATTTAGGTACTTACAACTACAGATTACTTTCAAGTGAAGGAAGAATGCAAGAATGAGAACTGTCTTATATTTAATAGGATATTATTAGACTTTGTGAAGTTAGAAGAAAAGATGAAAAGACAATTGATTTAAAAAGTGGACATGTATTCTACTATAAAGGCATCAATATTGGAAATACAAGTGGAGTAGGATTCATTATAAATAAAAAGTGGAAGAATAACGTGGCGATTGATGGTGTATTGGACAGAGTGGCAAGATTAGTTATACAACTTAATAGCAGATACTAAATGCAGATAGTTCAGGTTTATGCCCCAACAAGTACTCATAGTGATGAAATAGAAGATTTTAATATGGATGTACAAAAGGCTTTTGATCAGAGTAAACAACATTTTAAAATTATTATGGGAAACTTTAATGCTAGAATTGGTAAACAAATGAAAGATGAAAGTGCTGTAATTTTGGCTATGGTAATAGAAATGAGAAAGGACATAGATTCGTGGAGTTTTCAGAAAAAGAAAAATTTATGTTATGAATTACTTTTTTTGAGAAAAATGTTAAAAGGAAATGGACATGGAAGCATCCAAATGAAGGTACAGCAGAACATGGAAGCATCCAAATGAAGGTACAGCAGAATTGGATTATATTTTGACTTAACAGAAAATACATATTTCAAGATTGTAATGTTCTTAATAAATTTAACACAGGAAGTTATCATCGATTAGTAAGATGTAAGATATGTGTTAATGCAAAACTAGAGAGACAAAAATTATTAAAAAAAAAACAATATTTACAGTTGATATTCCTAATCTTCAGAAACATTCTAATGAATTCAAATTAGAACTTACAAATTGGTTTCAAGTATTAGTAAATTTTAAATATGATTCAGATTGGAATGAAATTAATATGAAAATAACTGATACACTTTTAAAAACTGCAACAAACATAGCTGGTAGAAAAAAGCAGCAACTGACTAATAAAATTTCTACTGAGAGTAGAGAATTTATGAAGAAAAGAAGGAATATGAAGATATACAAAAATGATGCATTAAAAAGAAATGAATATCTCAAATTTTGTAAAATGGTGTGGAAAAGAGTTGAAAATGATATATGAAAGTCTAACTGTGAACTAGCAAGGAAAGCTGTAGAAGAGAATATCTGCAATAAGAAAAAAAGATGGATTGTTACTAAAAAGAGAGATGACATCATGAAATGGGTAGAAGACTTCTATCAAGAATTATATAGTAATAGAGAACAAGTACCTCCTATATCTATTATATCTTCCGAATTTCTCAGAACTTTAAATGAAGAAGTGAGACGTGCAATTCAATTTATGAAGAAAGGAAAAGCTCCAGGTAATGATGGAATTATAATTGATATATTAAAAAAAGCAGGTGAAGAAATAGAAAAAAATTTAGCAAAGTTTTATACCAAATGTCTAAATGATAAAGATGTACCAGATGATTGGAAGAATGATGTATTAATATTTAAAAAAGATGCTAAAGAAGATATTAGAAATTACAGACCTATCAGCCTTTTATCAGTTTTACACAAAATGTTTCCAAGATAATTACAACTCATCTACAGAGAACATTGGATTTCCACCAACCAAGAGAACAAGCTGGTTTTAAAAGTGGTTTTAGTACAGTAGATCATATCCAGGTATTGAGAGAATTTATAGAAAGGACAAATGAATATGAGTTGTCATTATGTTTAGGATTTGTAGATTATGAAAAGGCATTTGATTCTATAAACATTTTTTCAGTGATTAAAGCATTGGGTCATCAAGGTATAGATCCAGGATATTGTCATATTTTAACGAATATTTATAAAAATGCAACAGCAACAATTAGATTATATAATGATACTAGGAAAGTCAACATTGAAAAGGGTGTAAAACAGGGTGATTCCATATCTCCAAAACTTTTTACAGCAGTGCTACAAGAAGTATTTTGTGGATTAAAATGGAAAGCTAAAGGAGTGAAAGTAAATGGAGATTATTTAAGTCATTTAGATTTTGTAGATGATGTAGTTGTTTTTGCAAATAATGCTTTAGAGTTGCAGGAAATGTTGCAAGAGTTATCAGATGAAAGTAGGAAAGTAGGATTAAAGATAAATGTTAAAAAGACAAAAGTAATGTTTAATGGTTTTTCTCAAAATATAAAAGTAAAGATTGATTATGATGAGTTAGAATAAGTTAATAATTACAAATACCTTGATCGGATTATTAATACAGGTGGAAACATAATGGGTAAAATTGATCATAGAATTAAACTTGGTTGGAATGCTTTTGGTAGAAATAACTTGATACTAAAAGGAAATATGCCTATGTGTTTGAAAAGGAAGGTTTTTAATAAATGTGTTTTACCAGTTCTTACTTATGAATCTGAGACTTGGACACTTAATAGAATAGCAATACAAACTTCAGATGACTGAAAAAAGTATGGAGAGATACATGTTGGAAGTAACAAGAAGAGATTGAAAATTCAATATATGGGTAAGAGAAAAAACAGGTATTTCTGACCTCATTGAAAAAATTGAAAGACTGGAGTTGGGCTCAACATATTTCTAGAAGAGATGATAATAGATGGACAATTGAAATCTTAAACTGGATTCCATGAGATTGTAAAAGACCCAGAAAGAAACCACATGTGAGATGGATAGATGAAATAAGAAAGTGTGCAGGGGTGATGTGGAGAAGAGATGCTAGAGATTGAAGAAAATGGATTGAACTTGGAGAGACCGTCATCCTGCAGTGGATTGATAATGGTTGATGATGGTGGTGGTGATGATTAAAAAACCTATTCATTTGTCTGATGAAAATTCAATATCAAATCAATTTCATAAGCATTAACAACCAGTATGATGAAATGTAATTTTGGACGAAGTGAAGAACATTAGAGGAGATAAGTAATGATTTGAATGACGGAAGGCCTACTGCAATTGCTAAACAATTTACTTATTTCTCAATTTGCAGTAAAGTCAAATTTGAAATTTATCCGTGATATTAAAACTTCTAATTTCATTTAAAACATACTAGAATATACAAAAATTACAAGAATAAACTTTAATATTTAATTTATATATATTTGTGGCACAAGCACATGTAAATGTATATTCCAGATATACTTGCAAACATCTACATATTGAATATAGGAATTACACATTGCATATGCACAACAAATATATACATATTTGCAATAAATAACAATCAATATTGTAAAATAAATAAAGATAATAAGATTATGACTTAATCTAAATATCTGGTTGCTATTTTTTTTTTAGTCTAGATATTTTTAAAAAAATATTATTGTTGTTGTTTAATCACTGAAAAATTATATTTCCTGATCATGTTTTATTAATTTACTTCAATTCCTAATAAAAACTAGTTTAGCAAGGTTTATTTTAGTGACTGCATAAATAAGTATTATTGACAATATATTTATCAATAATATATATATAACGTTCAAATTATATCATATTTTATGCAAAAATTAAATGAAATCACAAAATAAAATTTTATTACCTGATACACACATCAGGCAATTAAAAAAAATGAAGATCACAAATATCTTTCTATTTTTTTCTTTAAATATAATATATGCTTGGGCTCTTACAAGCCCACAATCTCCAAATCCACAAATGACCAAAAAGATTAAATTAAAATAAGATATGTCTAAATTAATTTAAAATATATAAAATGGATGCTTTGTTTGTGCAGGTGACAATCATTTTATTACAGCATCATTTCTGCAGCTTGTGCTGAGTCACACAAAGTACTTAGGGGATGGTACATGTTACAGTACATTTTTCAATGCATTTGAAATACTTTAAAAGTTGCGTTATAAATGCGAAATTAAAATAGTAAAAATTAAGATAAAGTACTTGCTTTGCAAAAGAAAAAAAAATTTAGTTCTGAAAAAAAAAATTATTGTCTCCTTATAAAAGTAAATCTGTAATTCACAAATAATAAAAAAATCAAATAAATTCATGTTTGAATTGTATTCCTTAAACTATTATAGACACATTTATAGGATGTCATATGAAAAAAAATTAAATTTGTGAATGAAGGATATGAAAAGAAAGAATATTTTGATAGACAGTAATCTACTGTGTCAGAAAGTATTTACTTTATATGAAGATTAGTAAGACATTCACTAAAAAAAGGAACATCAAACTTCTTACCATTTAAATGTTCATTTGCCTCACCAGGAACAGACACTCTTTTTCTTTATGTTTTATTTTTTAATGAAACAAAATTATTCTTCATTATGTTTCTATTTTTATAACATTTCTATTAGAAGCATAAATTCAAAAAATGATAGAAATCTGAATTATCAAGTATTATAAAGTTTGCAAAAAAAAAAAAAAACATATTAAACAGAAATAAATATACAATGGCAAATCTGTTTTGCCTAAAGATAAAAAAAATGTTACTATTAAAATAAATCAGGCTTTCTATTACCTACTTGTTTTTTAATCAATTTGTGTAAAACATACATTCAAAGAATAATCTTCAAAATATTAAAAAATAATTTCATTTATTAAAAAATAAAAAAATCTTTAAAAAACATTTTTCTGGAGATAATTTTGATGTCAAAAAAATTTACCGTTGACTTATTCTGTTAAAATACTATTGTAGGAAAAAACCTCAATGTAAACATAACCTATTCATAGATTAAGAAATTTTTAATCATTTTACAAAAAAATAAAGAAATAAAAAATTAGAGCATATATAAATTTATAATCTTTCAAAAAAAAAGTTTCTTGTGAACTGCAAGAACCTTGAAGTGCTTTCAAAAAATCTGTAACTTTATTTCATGCTTGAATTAATCAATTTTTAAATATTCACATTCATGGAGCAGAATTCTTGAAAACATATAAAATAACTTTTAGCATCTTTTAATACAAATGTCATGAAACAATAGCATTAATATCAAACAGTGAAATAAACCCATGTGGTGGTTGACTCAATAGTTAAAAGATCATTGAAAAAATTCAAAATCTGTGTGAACTTAAATATAAAATATTTTTTGTCTTTTTAAGGCTTGACAGAATTTCTGCCATAATTAACTTAATATTTCAGGGTAATTTAAAATAAAATTTTAATTTTCTAATTAGTAATGTAAACACTCACATTATAATCAAAAATTGTCTGAAAATGAGTCTTACTGTACAGAAAATGTCAGTATTGTTAAATTTGTAAAATTAACATATGTAAACAGAAATATAAACAAAAGATTTAAGAAAATCTCTTTTAGTCATAACGATGAAACAAATCCTATGTTGTCTCAATATCTGTATTCATAAGATATGATATGAATGAAATTCTAAAATGTTAAAAGATAAACTTAAAAAATATTATTGCAGTTTTAAACTGATTTAACCGAGTCTGTGCAGAATCATCTGGGCTATAAATAAATTTTAAATGGAAAATTTTTTTTTTTCATATTTAAATATTTTAAATTAAAAGTATATTTGTTTTGTTTTAATTTAAACAAATAATTGTTTTCATAATATTTACAAATAGATTTGTGAAGACAAATTACCCCTCAATCAAGTTTGCTTCTTTAAAGAACCGAAAAACAAAAGTAAATGTAGATTTAAAATACATTTGCTATACCTTCACATAAACAAATAATTATTTTAATAATATCTATAAATAGATTTGTAAAAGCAAATTAACTATCAACCAATTTCATTTTCTTTAAAGAAGAAAAATAAAACTATCAGAAACCTTGTATTTCTCTCTTGCTAAATTTTGCCTTTCATAGTCCAGTGAAGGAGTCTTCTTATCTTAATTACTTTATTTTTTTAAATTGATACTTTTTCTTATGATTTTTATTTCTAAAATTTTAAATGATAAGTGTAATGACAGAATATCTTGAAATTAAAAAAAAAAAAAATTAAAGCAATTTATTTAAAACAGTAACAACTCTCTCCATAGAGCCATCCAGTGCAACCCACAGTAATCAATGAATGCTATAAGAATTGTGCAGCAAAATTTCTATCTAATGGTTACTCATCCTTCATCCGTGAAGAGTCTTGGATCTGAGAGCATTGAAGCTGGATGTTTGGATCTAATACATTCCTCCCACAGCCATCTTTTACCTTTTAAATTAACTATAAAGCTATAAAAAGATAAAAGGTGGCTGTTGGAGAATTGCATTAGATCCAAAATTCTAAATGCAGTGCTCTCACATCTACAGCTCCACATTAATGGAAGCCACAAACTAGAAACGAGTAGGGATTTTGATGCATGAACTTTTTAGCATCCATTGATTACTATGGCTTGCACTTGATGGCACTACTGTATGAAGAGAATTGCTACTGTTTTAATAGCTTGCATAAACAAATGAAAATGGTAATCACATTATGTTTTAGTGGTTCAATAATTTATTTCATATTTAAAAACTTTAAATTAAAAATGTATTTGCTATATTTAAAATTTATTTTAATTAAAACAAATAAATGTTTTTAAAATATTTACAAATAGATTTATAGAAATATATTGGTTTGTTTTTTTTAAATTAATTTAATGATAGGTAAAATAAGATAAAAAGGAAATAAAAAACAATTAAATTCTTATGAGTAATTTATATACATATAAGATTTTGATGATCAACATCATCATTTTCAAACATTATCAATCCACTGAAGAATGAAGACGTCTACAAATTTAATAGTTTCACTCATTCATAGCCTCTCTTTTTCACATTACACTAACAAAATTTCTTATTTCATCCATCCATCTCACACAGTCATGAAGACGTCTACATATTTAATAGTTTCACTCATTCTTAGCCTCTCTTTTTCACATTACACTAACAAAATTTCTTATTTCATCCATCCATCTCACACAGTCTTTTTCTAGGTCATTCACAATTTTTTGGAATATACTTTAAGGCTTTAATTGTTCATCTATTGTTTCTTCTAGTAATATGTTCAGCTCAGTTCCATTCAAGACCTAATCTTTTCAATGACTCAATAATAAGTTTGTTAATTCATTCTTATATTTCACTTTCAATCTCTTATTATTCCTAAAAGTCTCTATATTAGTCTTTTGTTAAATGTTCACATATTAAATCCAGGTACATCTATTAAAAACATTAATTTTCAATACACAGATTCATTTCCTTTTAATATCATGTTATTTCTACCACAATAATTCCATCCAAATTTATATTTTATAATCATTTTCCTCTCTTATGTTTCCACTTGTAATTTGTAACTGTCAACTTTTTCTAATCATTATTATTTATTTTTATTTTCTTCTTCTAAGTAAGTCTAGCAAATATTACTTTAGTTTTTTCAGTATTTATTTTTACGTTCAATTTTCTTACTTTCATCTAAAGATTAGCTTTTCAAGCTAATTCATGTGTGCTTTATGAATCTTAATAACAAATGAATACTTTCACTTCCAACACAAGATAAAGTCTTTGCGAAAGAATAGAATGAATCCACCTATTCTTTCAACCCAAATGCTCAAGTATGAGCAAATCTTAAGCACTGGAAATGAAAGTGTGAAGATAAACCAATCACTTTAAATTACTTTTTATTATGTCTGAATGAATGATGCCAGAGAAATTTTCTAGAATTTACGATATGTCATTCTTAAATGAAACTAAACATATGTAAATGAGACATTTATTTTATATAACATGATGTTTATGAATTGTAGTAAACTAAAGATCAGCTTTTCAAGCTAATTCACATGCGCTTTATGAATCTTAATAACAGATGAATTCCAACACAAGATAAAGTCTTTGCGAAAGAATAGAATGAATCCACCTATTTTTTTAACCCAAACACTCAAATATGGGCAAATCTTAAGCACTGGAAATGAAAGCGTGAAGATAAACCAATCACTTTAAATAGGTGAATTCATTCTATTCTTTTGCAAAGACTTTATCTTGTGTTGGAAGTGAAAGCATTCATTTATTAAAATTCATAAAGCGCATGTGAATTAGCTTGAAAAGCTGATCTTTAGTTTACTACAATTCATAAACATCACGCTATATAAAATAAAAGTCACATTTACATATGTTTAGTTTCATTTAAGAATGACATATTGTAAATTCTAGAAAATTTTGCTGGCGTCATAGTAAAAAGTAATTTAAAATGATTGGTTTATCTTCACACTTTCATTTCCAATGCTTAAGATTTGCCCATACTTGAGCAATTGGGTTGAAAGAATAGGTGGATTCATTCTATTCTTTCGCAAAGACTTTATCTTGTGTTGGAAGTGAAAGTATTCATTTGTTATTAAGATTCATAAAGTGCATGTGAATTAGCTTGAAAAGCTGATCTTTAGTTTACTGCAATTCATAAACATCGCGCTATCATCGTGCTATATAAAATAAATGTCTCATTTTCTTTCATCTAATAATTCTTGCAATATTTATTGAAGCTTTAAAGCATTATTTATAAAAGCAATCCTATGATCTGTGAAATTTTGATGATTTAAGTAAAATCTATGTATCACATGATCACATTCCCTATACTAGCACATTAATTGTTGATAAACAGAGCAAAACTCTCCATACAGTATTGCAACCTGTGCTAAACAGAGTAATCAATGGATGCCAGAAGGCTTGTGCATAAAATCCCTATCTAATGCCTACTCATCCAATATCCCCAGACTAGTTTCTGGCTTGTGGCCTTCATCAGTGAGGAGCTTTGGATCTGAGAGCACTGCATCTAGATCTTAGGATCTAATGCAACCCTCTAGCAACCACCTTTTATCTCTACTTAACTACAAAACTATGAGAATGAAATTGAAAACACAAAAAATATTTTCAATCTAAGCTCAATAGCTTATATAGTCATATCGGTCTGAACTCAGTTCAGCACCCATACATTTTGGTGTCTTTGGCTCTTTACAACCATAGCCACCACTACCCTATTAGGCAGGATTGGTGTTAAACCATTAAGCATCACATGATCACATTTCCTATACTAGCACATTAATTGTTGATAAGCAGAGCAAAACTCTCCATACAGTATTGCCATCTGTGCTAAACAGAGTAATCAATGGATGCCAGAAGGCTTGTGCATAAAATCCCTATCTAATGCCTACTCATCCAATATCTCCAGACTAGTTTCTGGCTTGTGGCTATTGAGCTTAGATTGAAAATATTTTTTGTGTTTTCAATTCCATTCTCATAGTTTTGTACTTAAGTAGAGATAAAAAACAGAGTAATCAATGGATGCCAGAAGGCTTGTGCATAAAATCCCTATCTAATGCCTACTCATCCAATATCCCCAGACTAGTTTCTGGCTTGTGGCTATTGAGCTTAGATTGAAAATATTTTTTGTGTTTTCAATTCCATTCTCATAGTTTTGTAGTTAAGTAGAGATAAAAGGTGGTTGCTAGAGGGTTGCATTAGATCCTAAGATTTAGATGCAGTGCTCTCAGATCCAAAGCTCCTCACTGATGAAGGCCACAAGCCAGAAACTAGTCTGGGGATATTGGATGAGTAGGCATTAGATAGGGATTTTATGCACAAGCCTTCTGGCATCCATTGATTACTCTGTTTAGCACAGGTGGCAATACTGTATGGAGAGTTTTGCTCTGTTTATCAACAATTAATGTGCTAGTATAGGAAATGTGAACATGTGATGCTTAATGGTTTAACACCAATCCTGCCTAATAGGATAGTGGTGGCTATGGTTATAAAAGAGCCAAAGACACCAAAATGTATGGGTGCTGAACTGAGTTCAGACCCATATGACTATATAAGCTATTGAGCTTAGATTGAAAATATTTTTTGTGTTTTCAATTTCATTCTCATAGTTTTGTAGTTAAGTAGAGATAAAAGGTGGTTGCTAGAGGGTTGCATTAGATCCTAAGATCTAGATGCAGTGCTCTCAGATCCAAAGCTCCTCACTGATGAAGGCCACAAGCCAGAAACTAGTCTGGGGATATTGGATGAGTAGGCATTAGATAGGGATTTTATGCACAAGCCTTCTGGCATCCATTGATTACTCTGTTTAGCACAGGTGGCAATACTGTATGGAGAGTTTTGCTCTGTTTAAAATCTATGTACTTTCATTCCTTCAGTTTATCATGTTAGTCTACAACATAAATCTTATACAATTCAGGTAAAGTTTTAAAGATATGGAATAACTCTGTCATATCACCTTATCAATGTTAATATTAGTGTCACTATGTAATAATCATTATTGTTGATTATGATAAATATTCTTCAGAATATATCAATATCCTGCGTCTATATATTAATAATCCAATATTTTAATCATTAAAAAAATATTTATAGAATCAAATGCCTTTTCATAAAGCATAACAACAATTTATACCCATTGGTCATTGATATAAATTGACTCAATATTTGGATGTGATCCAGTGCTCTAAACCTATTCTTATATCCCATTTATTCTTTTGCCTGAGTTGTGTCAAAAGTTTCATATAGATGAGATGTAATAATCTTGCTAAAAATTTGACATTAAATTGATAAATGAGAGATATAACTATAATTTCTAATAACTTAAAATCAATATCACTACTGTATTATTTCAATCATCTAGCTCATCTTTATCATTTAGATATTTGGTATATACTTTTGACAACTCATCTACTTCTATCAATTATAATTCCCACCATTTCTTAGACTTTTTCTCTTCTTCATAGATTTAATTGCATATCTCACCTTTTCATTTAAAATAGATGAGAATTCAGATGTGACTATAGGAATTTTCTTCTTTTGTTCTTTATTACTATAATAATTCTTTATAGAACAATTATACATATTTCATGATGTTATCCCTCTTTTTAATAGTTGCACCTTTTCTTATTATTGCTAAAACACCTTTCCTTCTGATAACAATATATTGGTTTATTCTCTTGATTCTGTTTTTCTTGCCATTTTACAGTCATAGTACTTCATTACATCTTTATTAACACTTTTCGTATCACTTTATAAAATATTCAATTCTTCTTTAATGAATCATTTTAAAAAATATTCAATTCTTCTTTAATGAATCATTTTAAAATATTTTCATGTTCCTTTCTTTCTTTGTACATTGACTGATCTATATTGAAAACCGTTGTTGTGGCTCAAAGTATTCTTCTAACATTACCTACAAGTGTAACAGCATGCAAAGGCAATATTTCTAATCTGAAAAATTTAATTATAAGTGATATGTTGGACTATTTCCATCATCTATGAGTGAATGTTGAAGAAGAGTAGAGAATAATACTACTAGAAATGTTATTTTTTATACATTCAACATTCACTCATAAATGATGGAAATAGTCTATATATTATACCATCATCACAAACCTTCAGACAAATAAAATAAAAAAATTAATTAACTTATAAAAAACAATATTCTAAAATTAATTAATTTCTATAAAAAAAATCGAAGACTAAAACTATAAATATACATGTAGATTATAAACTGTTTATTATAAGTAAGGCTCAAATAATAATTTATTATGTTGTGATTTTTTTACGTTTTAATTTTTTATTATCGGTTGTATAAAATGGAGTGGATGACTGAAGGAAGCTTGGAAGTCTGGGTTCAAATTCCCCTATATAATTTAATATACATTGCTTCATTTTTCTGCATTTTTTTAGTTTTACGTGTGTTTTATTGAAAAAAAATTATTTTAATTTTATGCACCCACCACTCTCCACTGCCGCCACACAATTTATTATTCTTTTTTTTTTTCAGTAGACCATTTTAAATAAGTAGAAACAGACTTTTGTAATAACTCGGGCACAATCGCTTAATTTTCTCATTTCAACTCAAAAAGGATTTAAAAGACTTCTTGTCAGTTCAAGAAAAAAAGATTTAAAAAAATTTTTGACATTAGCTATTTTTATTTCATTTATTTTACATTTAAAAAAAAACGTCTCACCTTTACAATAAAACTGCTAATAATAGTTTATCTGTTTTGTTGTTAATTATTTTTGCTGAAACCTTTGTTGTTATTGTTGTTGAAGTATTTTTTTAATATACAATAAATGCAGTGCAGATATGTATATATGTACAAGTTCCTAAAATCTGTAATATATTTCTTAATAACACTCTATTATTCCGTGAATTTCAATATCCGAAGACAAAATCTTGAACGACATGTGGGCACAACTGGGCCACTGTTTATAAATAAATTGTGGAATAAGATTTTTTAAAAATCCTATTGCAATATATCTTTTAGACAGAATAAATAATGTAACTATAAAATTATTGTTTTTATATTTACAGCTTGTATTTAATGTATATATACAAAAGGTCATTCACAGTTAAAAACGAGCTAAAAAAATATCTTCTACTAGTAGCAAAATAACTTACTTATGCGCAGCTATTAATTATAAAAGTGTTATTAATTAAGAGGAATCATTATTTTTAAATATGTATTAGAAATATCATGTTTCAAACCACAAGTGATTTTTTTTTTAATTTAAAAGTAGTAAAGGCCTTGTAAAAACAGTTTCAATATAATGATGGTTTGTAAATTTGATTATTTAAACTATGTATAATTTAATACATCATCTTAATGGCGGTTTATATTTTTTATTTGTGTGTAAAGTGATGTATGCAAAAAAAAAATGAATAAATTACCGTAACAAATTAGTCAAATAGAAAATAAAGTTTAAACGAAAAATATCACTGTGCATTATTTATTTGGATTCCTTAAAAAAATAACTTTATAATATTTTAGTAAATATTTGTTATGAATAATAATAAAGTTGGTATAAACAGTTTCCATTCTCTTTGTTTATAAATAACAATAATAAATTATTATTGTCAAGCGTTGGTGGCCTAGCGGTTAGCATAGTTGCCTTCCCAGCTGGTCCTGGTTCGCATCTCGGTCAACGCTTTGACATATAAATAATAATAATAATAATAAGTGATTGTTCAACCTCTCTGTTTAAGACTCTGCTATATATAAAAACTATAGAATATTACCTGTGTTTTAATAATCATTCTAAACTTTGTATGTCAAAACTAGATTGTAGGTTATATCCTGAAAAATGAGTTTTATCTCTTATTTTTATTTTGTGTGTACAATAGTGATGTTTATATTCATTGTGATCACCAATGATGTTTATATTTTTATGCAGTGACAAGTGATGTTATATTTTTATGTACAGAAGTGATGCTATCTTGTTATATTTATGGTACTACAGATATAATTTATTTGATATAGTCTATAGACTTGAAAATAATGTTATGAAACAATAGCAAAAGCAAAGATGATCAAGCATAAACATAAACAAGAATCAGAATTGGATTATATGTTTGTGTATGCAATGTCTGTCTGTATACATTTGTTTATTAGTCTTATAACTCATTGCTTGTAAACCATATACTATAAACATAATTAATGGTTTTCAAAAAGTATATTTTGAAATCATTATTTATAAAAATAAGAGGATTAGGTACATAGAACTTTAGAAAATTACGATATGAATTATATACTAATAATTAATTAATAAATTAAATTTATATGATTAAATAATTAATAAAAAAAAAAAAAAAACTTATTTTTTAATAAAAAAAATTTATTTTTATAAATAAAAAAAAAAATTATAAAAAACTTTTTAAAAAAAAAAATAAAAATTAATATTTATAAAAAAAAAAAAATTAATAACAAAAAAAAAAAAATATTTATAAAATATAAATGTATTATAAAAAAAAAAAAAAAAATAAAAAAATAAAAAAAAATAAAAAAAAAAAAAAATAAAAAAAAAAAAAAAAAAAATATTTAAAAAAAAAAAAAAAAAAAAAATAAATATTATTATTAATAATATTTTATTTTTTTTTTATTGTTTTTTTTGTATTATTATAAAATAAAAAAAATTTATTCATTTAAAAAATTATTTTTTTTTTTTTTTTTTTTTATAAAAATAAAAATAAAAAAAAAAAAAAAAAAAAATAATTAAATTTATTAAAAAAATATAAAAAAAAATAAAATTTTAAATAATTTTTTTTTAAAAAAATTAATAAAAATATATATAAAAACATTTTTTTTTTCTCATCATTACTTTAAAAAAAAAAAAAAAACAAAAAAAAAAAAAAGTTAATATACTTTAATCAAATAATGGTAGTTCAATATTTATATCATGCTAAAATAGTTTTTTTTTTTAAAAAAAAAAATCAATCTATAAATAAATTCATTGTAGATTTTATTAATTTTTTTGTTTGTATATATATATATTATAACAAAATACCCTAATTACTATCACATACAATACCATTTAAATTAAATTGAATTTCTAAATAATTAATAAATATTTTATGCATTTAGCAGATTTCGTTATTTCAAACAGAGGAGTTACATATGGATAGTAGTATTTTTACCTACTATCCATACCAATGGCCAGACTGAAAGGGTACAAAATATATGACCTGCAGTCACATTTCCAGACCTTTGAAACTCTCCATAGCTGTGGGAAGCAAACAACTCTTTGATGGACATTTTTATTTGTATTGGAATGATTCCCGGGTACCATCTAGCAAAATTGACTAGAATATCCTCAAAAGAAGGGTTTTAAAGACTTCCAGTGCTTGATTTTACCTGGCTAGCACAAAGAATACAAAACTGGTTTAAATCAGACTATCACAGCAAGTATATTTATAACACATGTATATAATTACCTTTAAATTTACTTAATACTATTGTACGATAATTAAAATGTTATATGGTGAGGAATAGAGAGAGAGAACTAAGCCAAACTATCAAATTAAAAATAACATATTTATTTATGCACACACAAAACAAAGGTTAAACATTAACATATCATAATAATCAAATAAAAATGAAGTAAATAATTATGGTCTTCTTTGTTATGGATTAGCCCATTTCTAACACAAGGGTCAACAACCCAATTGTTTTTATGTGATAATAT
The DNA here is from genome assembly GCA_028023455.1 of Epiperipatus broadwayi. Taxonomy (NCBI): domain Eukaryota; kingdom Metazoa; phylum Onychophora; class Udeonychophora; order Euonychophora; family Peripatidae; genus Epiperipatus; species Epiperipatus broadwayi. Next base: position 3,807,305 of record JAQFVV010012495.1, read on the forward strand.
TTCAAAAGAAAAACAGTTTGTCTAGACACTGAATTTGGTATTTTAAACTTATCTAGGTTTTTGTTGTAGCTTCATCATCCCTCTTCTCATCGAAGGTAATGGAGTTCATTAGCAGCATTCCTAGTTTCTTTTGGCAGCTGTTTGCTACTCTAGTTCAGATTAACACATATCTTGGTCTTGTTCCCAATAATGTCCATATTTACAGAGAGGAATCTCAGCAATGGTAGGCAAAGGTCTTTCCTACATGCCAGGTATCGGATGTCCAAAAAAAACAGGTGGTGAAACCAGAACAAACACCCATCTGTGGCTCAGCAGCACATAGTAATCTTTAGATGTCTGCCAATATTGCTATCCATTACTGGTTGACGATTAGGAAATCTTGTATAGCAAACCGGCAGTGGAACGAATGATTAACTGTGCACTACTGACTTAACTGACAGCAAAACTCAAGTAAATTTTATACACTTCTAACAGCAAAACTTGTCAGAAAAATAAGAATAAAATAATAGGAAATTTATAGCTTATATACCTTTATCATCCATTGTCTGACTACTTATATTATTAATTAGTTTTCCAAATTCTTTTAATTAGTTAATCTTCTCTTCCAAATTTTTTAATTATAATTTGATCAAACTTATTACCTAATCAGTTGGAAATACTAAATTTTAATAAAATCAAATTCCTTCTGATCAGATAATTTACACAAATTAGAAATCTTTAATTAAATTACTAATTACCTAGTTTCAATTATTGTTTGTAAAACAAAATTCTTTTTTTTTTTTTTTATATTCTTTCAAAAGTAACTTTATAATTACTTTTAAATAGTTAAATTTATAATTTATTTTATTTTGTTTTTATAATCCATTGGAATTTTCTTTTTAGTTAAAAGAGAGCAGATAAGTGTTCTTTTAAATATTACATTTACAAACTCCTATATTTTAATAGGCTTTACCCTGCCTTTTGATTTTATTTAAAGAAAAATATATTTCTATTTTTACCTAATAAATTAACTGACTCCTTTTTTCATTTTTATTTTAAAAAAAAAATGTTTTTCTTTCTTTTATTTTTACATTGATCTATATAACACATATATACATGTGTGTCACATTATCTCCCTCTCAGTTTAGGAGTAAAATTGTATCAATTCCTTCCCTTAGACATTGACCAATTTTAATTCTCTACTTTGTTTTGATTTTTTTTTTAAACTAGAAAAAATATTTCCCATAAATATATGTATCATAACAAATGAGATTTATGGTAAGGAAGCACACAGAGAGGTATCTAATGTAAGAACTTTACATAACACACACAGATCGATTCTGTTGATTAAATCACATTTAATTTCTTGTGGATGTCATGACTATAGCATAGGCCAAACTTTGTGCAATACAGTTGAAAAACAGGGATTTGAAATCTGAAAATGGCAGGACTATCTCTACTGCACATTCAGTTTATATTTTTACTTATAACATGCTGTAAATTTTGCTTCCAGCTACTGCTAATGAAATGGACTTTTCTTTACTGGTACATCATCATAAATGGACTTGACACAGACCCATCTGCAGATCAATGTCTCACAAAGAAACAGCGTACCCAAACATGATTGGGAGTTTCTACATGTACTTATATACATGCATATCTTGATCTATAATCCTCTTATTCATCATCACTCAATATGTACTGAAATAAATGACAAGCAATAACAATAATAAACATCACTTAGCAAGGCACTGCCACATATCAACATGAACAGCTGTAAGATACTAACATACCAAGATTATGAAACCTAATCAAATTCTTTGTATGGTGCTTCCAACATAAATGCATGGTGACAAGTTCATGAACTAATTTGTCAGACTTCATATATACTTAACTTCATTAACAATTTGCTATTTTTACATTATGCAATTTTACATAAATTTGACAAGCTCACTATTATAAATATAATTATTACCATGACTATAAACAAATAATATGTCAGCTAATATAAAAACATTAAGTAAAAGAGAATGGTAATTAAGGTATGAATATTTTTTAAAACTATTAAGCATTACTTTAAAATTTATGACACAAGCTATAGAGAAAAAATGTTTCTTTAAAAATAATATTGTAATGGAATCTATTTACGGTTAAAATGATTTTAATATTATAGATTAATTTTTGGCAAATAAATAATTGGACACATGTATTATCTCCGGAGATATCGGTTTTATTAATCAGTCCATATAATAAACAGTTTAGGCATATAAAAGTTTAATGACTAAACTTTTATTCATGTAGAATATTTATATTTTATAGATTATTAAAACAGTCTATAATTAAAATTTTCAACTGACATCAAGTTGCAATTAATTTATGCACATATGAAAACTAGACATCTATTTAATTATATTCTCCTCAGGATGAACTTGAAATTTAATTTATTTATTTTTTAAAAAAATATTTTTTATTAAAGACTAATATTTATATATTTTCAATTAAGTCTCAAATGATACATGTTTAAAGAAACAAACATATATTGACTATATGGCACAATATATACAAAAAATAAATTTTCAAACAGATTGCAAATAAAAGTAAAATGTATCAGACCAACAGATTTTTCATACATGCATATATATATAGAGGGAGAGGGAGGGAGAGGGAGGGAGGGAGGGAGAGAGGGAGGGGGGAGAGAGAGAGGGGGAGAGAGAGAGAGGGGAGAGAGAGAGAGGGGGAGAGAGAGAGGGGAGAGAGAGAGAGGGGGGAGAGAGAGAGAGAGGGGGAGAGAGAGAGGGGAGAGAGAGAGGGGAGAGAGAGAGAGGGAGGGAGAGAGAGGGGGGGAGAGAGAGAGAGATTCAAAAAGGTTTTTCTTCAGGAAGATGGATAGGGCATAATATATTCAATGTTAATTAGTTGATTGAAATATATCTTGCAAGGAAAATAAACGTAATTTACTGCATTTTTTAGATATAGAAAAGCTTATTATATGGAGGTTAAGAATAATGAAGATTCTTAAAAATATAAAATTAGACTTGAGGTATTAAAAATGATTAAAAATCTTTACAATATAATTGCAATTAAGAGATGAAGAATCAATGGAAGTAAAATCATTGAACAGATCCCAAGATTGTGATCACTAATGTAGAAAATGTATATATCTAAGTAATAAAACACTATTGAAGTTTATATATATGTATTTTATTATAAAAATAAAAGAGGGAAACAAAAATAACTGGATATTTGACATTGTATTTATTGCAAGTGTATGTTTATTTTAATCACATTGTGACATGTAATCACAAAGAAATCTCATAATGTTTTAAATAAATTTAGGATTTTGCATTGGACCACATTCATAATCACCTTGGGTCCCATAGGTTGGGCACCCCTGATTAAAATAAAAAACAAATTAATATTTCTTTTTTTTTAATAGTTCTTTTTTTTTCTTTCTTTCTAATGTTGAAAAGAATTTTAAAAAATAATAATTTAAATGTTATAATATAGAGGATTAATCTGTTATGATTAGCAAATATGAAAAAAGGTTTAATTTTATATATAATAGTAATTTAAAAGTAATATTTTTCAGACATAATTTAGAAATATAAAAGCTTCTTATAATTGAGTAATAAGAAAAGGTAATACTTAATATTTAATACTTTTACATTGCACTAAGCATAAATTTCAACTGCTAAACCAAAGAGCACGTTGATTCTAGCAGTGGTCTGCCAAAAGTATGCTTAGTGCAATGCAAAAATACTGAATATTAATTATTGCCTTTTCTTAATTCTCAATTATAATGAGTTTATAATAATTACAATGGTACTTTTGTAGAAGATGTATGACGAAAGTTCATCACCCATGTTTGTTTTAATTATCCATTTATAGGGGCATCAAAAATATCTTGCAAACAATATGGCCGACTACAAGATATAGTATTGAATATTATTTTTTTAATGTGATTCTAAAAAACAAAAGAAAATACACAAAACTACAAATGACTGTAATTAAAAAAAATTTAATATAAATAACAAAAAAGTAGGTCAAAGAAACAATAGCAAGTGCGTAACAAATGTGGGCTGTTTATGTTATCAGGCAGAAATCCGTAATAGCATGCATCATCACCAGAAATGCATCTTCCTTTTCATACATTCAGCGCAACATAAATTCTGCTCAACAAGAATCGAGGCATTGTCTTGCAGTTCCCCTGCTTTTGTTTCTTCTATCATTGGAAGACTGCAAATTTTAATCATTTCCACAACAACAAAAAAAAAACAAGTAGAGTAAAAGCTCAAAAATAATAAATTCCACCAAATAATAACAACAATATTCACAACATGTTTATGTTCATAAGCATATTGTAAAATGGAATTTATAGACCATTTAGTAATATTTTTTAAAGGTAAGAAGTTATAATTCATTTTCTTAATATTGTTTAATTTTAATAAGTAACACATGTTCATTAAAATGTTTTTCAAAAAATAAATATAAACAAATAGTCGAGGCCCCTGAAAATGGATAACTAAGACAAATACAAGTGAAGAATTTCAGTCATATAGCGTCTACAAAAGTACCATTACAATAATTAAAGAAAAGAGAATTAAATATTACTAAGAAATATAAAGGCTATAAATATACAGATCAATTATGAAGCATTTAAAATTGCTTAATTTTAAATATAATTAAAATTAAGCATTCAGATACATGTAATATGATATAAATACAAAAAGTCGGTTTGAATTAAATTATTTAAATTAATGTTTTATTATTTTTTAATATGTATAAAGAATTCATTTTGCATGTTTAATTTTATAATGACAGATACTTTTATATATTGCATATGTTAGAGCTCTAAAAAAAAAAAAACTATTAAACAGCTGAATCTATCAGTTATTTTCAAAAAGGTGAAATAATAAAATATTGCATTTGTATCATGTAAAGTGCAAAGAAAAGTATATTCGTATTGTTTGTTTATATTAGTACTAATAATGTACAAGATGAAAGTAAAAATATTTTAAAAAAGTTGCTGCATTTTTACTTTGTAAATCTTATTATTTAATTTTTTTGCAAATTTATGCTGAAAATAAAAAATAACTAAGCTAAACTTCTAGAGTAGTCGGCCAGAATATACCCGGGTAACCCCACCCATGGGGGGGGGGGGAATTTGGACGGATACTCAACCGTGCGATTAAAGCATCGGGAATATCATATACATAGAATTGTGCTAAACTGGGACACTAATTCTGAGCAGATCAACCTGAACGTATTTAGCGATCGATGTTCAGATGTGTCTCCAGACACATCGTAGAAAAAAAAAAAGAAAAAGTAACTAAACATATATAATGACAAGGGACTGAAAATCTATTTAAGATGTCTTTGCTATCAGGAGCACTGTGTGTCAAATTTATTCTCATCATCAATATAATATGAAGTAAAAAAACCAAGTACATAATAAAAATGCTTCATTTAATTATTTTAATTTACACTATTAAAATGAATTACCTTCATAATATTTTAAAGTGATACCACTTAAATTGTCATAATTATCTAATAAACTTTCTGATACCAATGGTTTTAACTGCTCAATTTTTTTCAATTAAAAATAAATTGGAATACTTCCAAAAAAAAAAAAAAGATACAAAATGTAACAATATGATAACAATCAACCATTAAGCAACCAGCAATCTCAACCTGTAGTCAAGGCAATCTCCTGTAATTGGCTTTATTGTCTTAGAAAATACAACAATTCTTACAATCACCAGGTAATTACAAAAAAATAAAATCTTATAAATGTTTGAAATTTCATTTCACAAATGTTTATTTACAATTTAATATATTAAAACCAATTGACATAAGAATAAATTGTACTTAAAGCTAGAAATTAATTTCAACAAGAATTGAAATTTATAAGATATGAGTTCAAATACTTATTAGTATTTCAAAAAGACTTGTCCATATTTAAAAGGTTATTCAAAAAGCAAATACCATAAGCAGTTGCATGAAAACTAAAATAATCCAGCACAAAACTGATATTTAAAATCATTGTTAAGGTTTGTTATTATTGATATTACATTAAAGTTCAGTCTCAGTTGCAATAAAACTGTAATGTTCCAATGGATCCACAGAAGTATGAATAGGGATTAAGATTTGAATGAAAAAAATTAAGCCTTTATACATGAATTTATGGAGTTGCAGAAAAAAAATTGCTACTTTTGAGAGGAGATCCATGATTTTTTTTTTTGAAGCCTTAAAGAAACTGAGTAAGGCAAATTCCTAAGTTTACCATTCCATAGATTATCATCACCCAATTCTGTGATTATTCATATAGTAAACAAACATGAATGGGCAATTTACCAATTCATATTAACCAACATGGTGAGTTTACTGGCTTTCTATTCCCCAAGTTTAAAACCCAAAAATATCATAGTCTTCATTTTAAGGGACCTGATAATTCTTAACTGACTCAACAGTTGTGTTTTCTTGAAGGTAAGATGAATATGTGTATGAATTAATTTTTTTTAGATATTTATAGACAAAAGTAAATTATGGTGTTTATTCCCAGGAAGTTATGAAAGTCATCAACCAAGTATGTATTTGGAGATCAAAGGAGCATATAGTAAGAAAAATATGGATGTACCATGATGTAGTCTTTACCACTGGTTAGAGAAATTTCATATATATATATAATTTTATAACTCAGTTGTTTTTAATCTTATACCTATTATTTACTATTATTGTAATTACATAAACAATGTGAGACTAAAAAATCAGCAAATTGATCAATAAAGCTTTTCATTTTGAAACAAATGTGTAATGGAAAATAGAACAAAATTTTAATTTTTGTATATTAAAAAATATGTACAAGAAGAGGATTTAATATGCCACAATAGTGGATTATTGTTTTGTCTTAATAGTCTTCCAATGATATAGGACTATCATACATTCATTTTGTTTACAGATTTTTCCACATAGGTATACGTTTGTGTTGTAAATCTTTATCTTCTTCATAATATTTTCTTTGCGTGCATTATTTTCCTTTTATGAATAATTTTAATTTCTAATAAATGAAGCTTTTAACATTTTGAAATCCTAATAACCACATTCCTTAATATTAATTGCCATTCACATGTTGTTCTAGCTTTTAGAAATAAATTCTTTAACTATTCTGTATTCTTCTCATTTTTCTCCCACTCAAGTGATATAAACACATCTACTTGCTACTTTAGTTTATATTACTGTATTTTTAAGTATAAATATGAGTTATGCTTTATTTCTTAAATCCTTCTCTTTCATTTATTTATCCCCCTTTTTTTCATTTCAACAAACTATAAACAAGTACATAAAACATATATATATATATGTGTGTGTGTTACACTATATATATGTGAGAGTGTTAAAGTATATTATGAATTCATTTTATAAGAAAACTTCACAGCAGAAATTGTCATGGCAACATAAAATGAATGTTCTGCAGAGTTTAGATTATATTTTAATTAAAAGAAAATATATACAGTATTTCAAGACCACTATTAAGTAATTAATAGATTCAACACAGGAAGTAATCATCAATTAGTAAGATGTAATTAAAGTAGAAAAATAAAGATTAATACGTAAAAATAGTGTTCACAGTCGATGTGATATCCTTAACCTTAAGGAATGCTCCATAAAAATAGGTTAGAGCTTAACAAATTATTTTAAATATAAACAAATATCAATGACAGATCCCAACTAGAATTAAACCAATAAGAAGATAGGTGATATGTTCTTACAAACAGCTATAACAGTAATAGCTAGTACAAAAAGTATAATTCTACTGAATCAAAACAATGTACATATAGAAAAAAGAAGCAATATAAAAATATTTTAGAATGATCCACTTAGAAGAATAACATATCTGAAATTCTGTAAAATGTTTTATGAAAAAAAAAGTTAGTGATAGATAATACATGAATTGACAAGGAACGCCATGAAGTGGTAAAAAGTCTCAAAAGTATAACACAATATTTTGGAGCTGGAAGAAAAGCTGTTTTAACAAAAAGAGATACAGTTTTATCAATTAATAATTATGAAGTAAGTAGAGGAATTTTTTTAAGAACTATACAGTAATGAAAAACAAAGTAGTATCCACCATTACAACATATTTTGAAATGTCAAGTATTTTAATGAAGAGATGAGATCTATGAAGAAAGAAAAAACTCCAGGAAATGTTGAAATTTATTATAAATCATTTAAAAAAACAATTGAAAAAATGAAACAATTATTGGGAAAGGTATATATCCAAATGTCTAAACAATAAAGATATACAAAATGATTGAAAGAATGTAATAGCACTATTGATTATTGAAAAAATGCAAAAAACATTAGAAATTACAGACATATCAGCTTTCAGTCAGATATACACAATTTGTTTATTAAAGTCATTATATTACTCATCTACAAAAAACCTTGAAGTCAAACCAATCCCAAAAAAACAAGCTGAATTTAAGTAACTATAGTATAGATCACACATTAGCATTAAGAGGATTTACACATGAGACCAATGGGTGTGATTTAACATTAGGCTTTAGATTTGTAGATTATTAAAAAGTATTTGTTTCCATAAGCATTAGGCCGTGATTACAATTTTGGAACATTGAGTTATAGTGGCAGAATATTAATAAATTTAGAGAAATATCAAAATGGAAAAACAGTGATTAGACAACAGATACTCTAAAAATATTAATCTTGATATGGGTGTATGATAGAGTGACTTTATTCCAATATTTTTTATAGCAATATTTTGTGGCTTAAAAAAAAACTAAAAATGCAAAATAAATAAAAATTATGTAATCCATCTAGGTTTTGCAAATGCTGTAGTGGTTTTCACAAATAATGCTTCAGAGCTCCAAGAAATCTTACAAAAGCTATCTATCTATCAGATCACAATAAGAAAAAAATAGTTTTAATGATAAATACTTAAACAGGTTTAACTTGTTTTTTTTTAAAAAAAAAGATTGATACTTCAATAATAAGGTAATAAATATAAATATTATGGTCAGGTCATTAATACATATAGAAATACATGAAATAAAATTAATCATAAAATTAAATTTGGAGTAGTTTCGGTAGAAATAACTTAATATTACAAAGAAATATGCTTGTATGCTTGAAAAGCAGTTAAGAGACTTCAGTCTATACAGCAAAGTATGGAGAGATGTGTGTCGAGAATAGCAACAAGTGATCCCAACATTAGAAAAAAATAAGAGGTTGGAATGGATTTGAGCTGGATATTATTGCTAGAAGAGAAAACAATAAATAACAAAAGGACTACCAAGGGATTATAAAAATGACACCACAGGTATTCATTAAGGTAAGGAAGTTTTCAGGAATAATATGCCAAAAAAAATCCTGCAGAAGAATAATAATGATTAAAGGTGATAATGATGATATTCATTATCAATTCTGTCTCTTCATAATTTTAATACCAAACAGTTTACTGATGTGTTTTTACTTTAAAGAATGTATTTTTTTAGCTTAATATATGTATTTTTATTTAAACTTTTTCATTTTGCTCTTTGTAGAAAACACTAGTGCTTTTTACAGCTATATAAATGAAGATGCTGTCAAAGTTATTTAAGACATAATTTTCGAATTGTTATAGTTTTCATTTACATAATATTCTGTTTCTGTTCCTCATTTTAACAAATCTTTTTTCCTTACGTATCTCATTATACATATGATACATTATCTTATATATTAATCAGATATCTAAATAAAGATATAGATAATCAAAATTATTATAACCGATTAATTACTTTATTTTTTAGTTGTATTTTTACCTAGATGTTCTTATTTTTATTTACAGTTTTTCATATTTATTTCCTTTTAATTTTTATTCTCTTTATTTTAAGATTCTCGCTTTCATTCTTTTATAAAACCGAATTATTAATATTTTCTCAGCTGATCATATTTCACAGTTTTTTCTACAACACAGAATTAGACATATATAACATATAATAACCACATTCCATTCTTTTTACACTTTAAAGCAAAATAATTAGACATATATTTTACATACGAATACTATATAATTAATGGTTATAAGTTTGGATGATTATCTTGAAACTAATGCTTGACTAAATAAATAAATAAAAAAGCATGACTTTCATACAGCTAGTGAATAAATACGACGCAAATAAATATTTTCTACCAAAAAAAAGGCAAAATCTGAAACCAGTTGTGAAGTCTGGCCATACTTACATGAAGAATTCATTCATTTCTTAAACTTCGGTATGTGAAAGAGGAAAAAACAGCCACTATTATAAATGAAAATCACCATTAGGTTGTAATAGTTAAAACAGTGGAATATTTTTTAACCAGCTCCTGATTTTATTTTAGATTTTGTCTCACCAATGTCTACAATGAAAGACTTTAAGAATAATATTTATCTGGAAAGAGAATTGCTCTGAAAAAAAGTTTACCTCTTTAAAAAAAGTTGGAATAAGTCTGTCATTCATCTAGTGACTTCTTTGCTGCAAACACAATATCTGGTGTTCTACGTGGATTGGTGCAGTGGTAGAGGAACAGATTCCGGAATGATCATGACTCAATTCCAACATTCCGGTACTCGAATTTCTTATGAACTCCTAAGCAATAAACCTTTCAATTTTTTTTTTTCACTGATTGATCAGTTAATACTGATTCTCATTAGCTAATTTTATATATTTTCACTGATTTCATGAAAAATCATAAATGAGTTCTCCTAAGTCATATATAACAAATTACTTTTTCTTATCATTCTGTAACATTGTCTATTCATATTCTCCCTTTTTTTCTATACCTTAAGTAATATTAAATAATAACCTGTAGATTTATACTTTACGTTTGTCTAAATATGATAGCACGATTTATATTATCTTAAGTAATAGCAAATACTAGAATTTTTGCAATTCATTATTCTTCATTTAATATATATGGCAAATAATTATAATTCTCTTTCCATAACTTTGATAAAATTTCCTTCTAATTCACTTTTTATATAGAATTTTTCAATAGAAACTTTTTGCATCTAACTATTTCACAATAATTCTCTTTAGCATGCTCTTTCAAATGTCAAGAGATTCTCATAAACATCTGGCATTGCCCATGTTTCACTATTACGCATGCGTTCTGTAAATCTAATATGGTTTTGTAATACGTTCCAAAACCTATTCTTACCTTGTAAATATTTTCTTGCCCTATTATTCTTTTTTGTTTTGTTTTGTTTCCTTTTGGATTGTCCAATCTTATCCTTTTTCTTCATTAGTTTCCTAATGGATTGCCCAGTTTGGTTTCACCATTTTTATCCTTTTTTTTTCATTCCTAAGCACCAATGTTTTTATTTTGGCTATGTTTGTATATAATGCTTACATCTTCGCTTTCTTATTTAGTGTATTTTAAATATTGATTTCAGCATTTTCTTTATCTTTCTTCAATGATTTCTATATCTTCTACATTTATTAAAATATTTATTTTTATTCCATGCAATAGTGGGATTTTTTTTTACATTTCTTTCATCTTATCCATTATTTCTTCCAAATTTGTGGTGAACATGATTATAAAATGATATATTGCCAATATAATTCCACATGACTGCAGTTTACATATTGTTTTATAGTAAAACTGATAAGTAAAATATAACTACTGAAAGAAAGATATATTAGATCCAAAAGGCTCAGGTGCATACCCCAAGATCTAAAGTTCCTCACCATAAACTAGAAACCAGTTTGGTGTTATAGAATAAGATAACACTGGATAGGGATTTATTAAGCACTATCATCTGGCATTTATTGATTATTAAATATTACCTTGGATGTCACAACTGTGGTGAAAGAAAAAAAGTGCACTGCTAAAATATATATTCACGTCTTGCATTTTCTGCTTAGATATATGATATAATGCATAGTAGGTAAAATAAAAAATGAAGAAAACTACTGGTTAACAGGAAGACTGTTTCTGCACAAGAAACACATTGAATAGCAAATCATATTTACCACAAAAACGACTCCAGTTCTTTGAAAGCTTACAGTGTACCCCACTTCACCAACTGTAGTCAAAACCTATAAACTCAAATTTGTATTAATTGTTTACTAATATAAATCAGCAGATTAATAGAAGTATCCAAAGCTTCTGGTAGAAATCCACTAATTCCAGTAGACTTCATATTTTATAAAGCATCTATAAAATCCAAAAAAAAGATTCATTTTGTAGGAGAAATCAATGAACTACAAAAATATTCCAGCTTTCAGGTGGAAATAACCTCCAATTTACATCCCTCTCATAATCGACTTGCTTTGATTAGTTTAAGGGTGACTTTGAAGTCACCCAAATTTCCAGATTCATAAGATATTCAGCTATTCCAAGATTAAAATGTTTATTTGCATTACCAAGACTGCTAACTAGAAGTTATCTTCAGAGTAACTTACAACTGATAGTTTTATTTTAATAATAATGGAAATGGGACACATGCACTTTATTATTTATGTAGAATGTCTTGTGTAGTAAAATAACCATGAATTTGATTTGAATCAGGTAAATCTATCCCAGACATGATTTTTATTTCTGCTCTTCATCATCTTATGATGAAACATTTTTTCAGAAAAGCTCAATATCGCATGAAACAACATATCAAATAGAATTAGTTAAGTCATTTTTCTAACATATCATACATATTATTGCTTCAATATATTTATCACTTCTTCTATTACTATGACAGACCTATGCCAAAGCCAAGATTCAACTGGCAGTATACCTAGTTCATTAATAAGAATCTCTAATATTTAAATATCTTGTTTTTATTAAAGTAACCATGCTAATAAACACTAAGTTGTACATAAAGAAAACAAATGTAATCTTATTATGTGGTTGTTGAGATGACTAATATCACAAAATGCCTTGTCACCCTTATTATTCACTGAAATTTGGCTCCATATTTTTGATTTCCATTTTAGTATTAATTTCTACCCCAAATTTATTTATTTTTCTTCATTATCTGCAACATTTGATTCTTCTATATGCTTATATTTATTATTTACATATGTTGTCTTATTAATAACACTTATTCCTTCTCTTTTCTTTTCTAATTACTAAATCAAGGCCCTTTGCCAACTAACAATAATAATTAATTTTATATATGATGGATACTTTTTTTAGAAATAAAAATTGTATCTTATTTTTAAATGAAATCCATGATTTTTTTATATCACACTAGTCTTTCTTTCTTTTTTTTTTTTAAAAAAAATCTATCTTCATATTCTTATTATTATTAATTTTCAACAATAAATTGATTTTTCTATATTTAAACTTTTATATCAAAAGTTTTGATTTCACTTTCCTTTTAGATTTGAAAAGAAAATTAAATTATTTGAAGCATATAATTGGGGGGGGGGGGTGCCCAAATATACTATTTTACTAATTTTCTACACATTCAATTGAAATTATATAGTGGTTTTAAAATTTATTTTTGTAAAAATCTAATACCCTCAACATTATTATACCTATTATCGCTCCATTACAGTAGTATGGAAATCTCTTCAAGTTTAATCCAACCTCATCAATCCATAAATGCTCATCACCATATCACGATAGCAAACATTTATTTATTCCATTTCACATGTGGTCTCTTTCAAGGTCTTTTGTAATCTCTTGGTACCCAAATTTAAGACTTCAACTGTGCATCTATTCTAGAAAATCCAGCTCAGTTCTATTTCAATCTCTTAATTCTTAAATAATGTCATTGATACATGTTTATTCTTTTACCCATGTATTAAATTTTTGATCCCTTCTTGTTAATCCTAACATTTGTTGCTCCATACTTTGTTGAGTAGTTTGAAGTCTCTAATCTGCTCTTCTGGTAAATGTCCAAATTTTAGATCCATAAGTAAGAATCAATAAAACACGAAAGTTCTTTTTCAAATGTATAGGCATATTTTCTTCTAATATTAAATTATTTCTATTAAAAGTACTTCACCAAATTTAATTCTATGATTAATTTCCTTCATTGCAGTCTGACTAAGACTAATTGAAGTTAAATTAGAAGGAAAAAAATCTATCCTAAAATGATTTTGTGATTGCATTGATAAATTAAATCTCCCGTGTCATTTACCAATAATACCCACATTTAAAATTAAAATACTAAGAATCACAATTCATAGTTTCATTTAAAGAAATTTTGAAAAAACAGTTTCAAACACATATTAAAAATAAATTTATTGCAAGAGTTTGATACTTTTCTTACCAGAAATGAAGATTGCATCATATTACAATTATAGCTTTTATTAATATCTTAACAAATTAATCTGGAAATTTGGATATTCATTTATAGATTCTTATTGGATGGCCAGTTGCATAGGTTTTGGGATGATTACCTAGAAGCTACATAATCATCTGAATTTCCATTTATATATTCTAAACATTAATTATAATGTTATAATACTTATGTAATTTATGAGAATATACAATGTGTCTCTGTAAAAGGGGTAACTGATGACTCGTTCTTTCAAACTTTCTGAAGTACTGTCTTTGGATAAACACGTGTTATGTAGAGACATAGTTCAGCTATTCATTGCAAAAATATTAAGGTACCAGCATATCTGGATTAGGAATCACAACATAAAATATGGCAATGTTTTGTAATTAATCCACAATGGAACCATGTGCTAATATTAAATTTTGTTTTAAATATTGGGCAAAAGTGCTATTAAAATATTTGAAATGGCTCAAACTGTCTGTATGGCAATGAAGCCATATGTTTAGAAGAATGTTTTCAAATGTTTCACAAGATTTCTTTATGACAGGGAGAACTTAGAAGATAATCCATAAAGATATGAATTATGATAATATTTTGCCACAACTTGTAATACAAACATGAAAGCACCTTGAAATTTTGTAATGAATGCTAAAGTGTGTTATTATATAACACGTGTTGATTCAGAGATGGTGCTGCAATCAGTTTGAAAAAAGAACCAATCATCTTTTCACTGGGATAAACTGGATATATTCTTAGAAAATCATCATATGATAACTAGTAAATTGCTACATCAGAACAAATAGTATCTAAGTATATGGTAATTACTGTTAAATTATATTATTGCTTTTTATATAAATTTCAAAAAAATTTCTTAATTATCTCAGATAATTATAGTAAATCATGTTCTTTTTTATATATACCATAATTATCTGAATAATAAAACTGGGAAAGATTATAGAATTCAAAAGTTATATGATTCCCAGCTAGGTTTTGAGGATTATATTAATGTTTTCAATGCATGGCTGATAGGATGGATACGGTCACAACTATTTTGAGCTTAAAAGCATCAAAATGAATGTCCATAATATTAAAAATAAAATAAAAGGGCAATTAATTTTATAAACATAGTATCAAAGATAATTAATTTTACTAACAAAATATTGACCATATTGCCTAAATATATTTTCCAGCAAAGTATGAAATACACAAATATGTTTAATCACTGATGTTTTTTATTATTATATTTAAATATTAATAATGATAGCTTAAATGCAGATGAAATTAAAGTGGAAATTACTGTAAATTTCAATGTGCTACATAAAACTAATACAAATCTGTCAATAAATTTAAAAAATACAGAATGAGCCCTAATGTACTTTAGCTTGGGTTGTATACAAGCATTCAATTTATTGACCATTAATGTGGCTTATTCTTTACTTTTTCATTTATTGATGAGTTTGTATTAGTTTATACATAGCTCACTGGGGAGATTTACAGGATCTTCTACTTTAATTTTATCATTATATTATATATTTTTACAACAATAATAAGATGATGATAATATGATTAAGTATTCATCATTAGTGGAAAAGATATTATTCTTCCATGAGGGCAAAACATGTGCTTATATAGAAAAAAAAATGGCAAAGTTATATACCAAATGTCTAAATGATAAAAATGTACCAAATGATTGGAATAATGCAGTATTAATATTAATATTTAAAAAGGTGATAAAGAAGATATTAGAAATTACAGACTTATCAGTCTTTTATCAGTTTTATACAAAACTTTTACCAAGATAATTACAACTCATCTACAAAAAACATTGGATTTCCACCAACTGAAAGAACAAGCTAGATTTAAAAGTGGTTTTAGTACAGTAGATTGCATCCAAGTATTGATGAGTTGCCATTATGCTTTGGATTTGTATATTATGAAAAGATATTTGATTCTATAAGCATTTCTTCAGTGATTAAAACATTGAATCATCAAGGTATACATCCAGAATATTGTCATATTTTAAAGAATATTTCTAAAAATGCAACAGCAACAATTAGATTACATAATGATACTAGGAATTTTAACATCGAGAATGGTATAAGACAGGGTGACACCATATCTCCAAAATGTTTTACTGCAGTGTTGCAAGAAGTAATGGATTAAAATGGGAAGCTAAAGGAATGAAAGTAAATGGAGATTATTTAAAACATTTAGATTTTGCAGATGATGTAGTTATTTTTGCAAACAATGTTTTAAAGCTGTAGTAAATGTTGCAGGAGTTATCAGAGGAAAGTAGGACTAAAGATAAATGTTAAAAAGACTAAAGTAATGTTTAATGGATTTTCTCAAAATATGAAAATTAAGATTGATTATGATGAGTTAGAAGAAGTTAACAGTTACAAATACCTTGGTCAGATTATTAATACAGATGGAAATGTAATGGATGACATTACTCATATAATTAAAGTTTGTTGAAGTGCTTTCAGTAGAAATAACTTAATGTTTGAAAAGGAAGGTTTTTAATAAATGTGTTTTACTAGTTCTTACCTATGGATCTGAGACTTGAACACTTAAGAGTAATACAGAGACTTCAGATGACCAAAGAAGAGTGGAGATATGCATGTTAGGAATAACAAAAAGAGATTGAAAATGCAATATATGGATAAGAGAACAAGTAAGTGTTACTGACATTGTTGAACGAATTAAAAAACTGAAGTAGAGTTGGGCTGGACATATTGGTAGAAGAAATGATAATAAATGGACAATTGAAATCTTAAACTGGATTCCAAGAGATTTAAAAGATCCAGAAAGAGACGACATGTGAGATGGATGAATGGATGAAATAAGAAAGTATGCAGGGGTGATGTGTAGAAGAAAGATTAGAGATCAGGGAAGATAGATTGAACTTGGAGACACCTTCATCCAGCAGTGGATTGATAATGGTTGATCATGATGATGATGATGCTTATATAAATAAAACAAGAGAGCATTATTCCTATAGGAATTTGTCCCCACTTTCTAGCATAAATTCATTCATTCATATCAGAAGAAATTCTGCTGGATCAATGAAAAGCTCCTAAATTCTTTCATATATATACATTACATTTACCTAAATATAAAGTAATAATACATTATATATATATATTGATAATTTTCTAATTTAAATTTGATGTTTTTATTATTATTGTGACTACATAAGCTTCCAAAAAAAAACAATTTTTTTTTTTTTTGTTTTATGCAAATATAAAAAAAAAAAACATTAGCTTATAAAATAATAATTTTCTTTGTTTATAAGAAACAGTAGGTGGCTAACAATAACTTTATCATTTAATTAAATTTAGGAATAAATATTTGAAGAAAGTATGCTTTGAATGGCAAGAATGTTTTTTTTATAGCTAATGTATAGACAGCATTTCCCTTTAAACTTCAGATTTTAAAAAATGTTTTAATGTGTTCCCATTTCTTTTTTTTTCTTTTAATACATTAAATACATATTTTTGTCCAGTAATATTAGCCACTGAGTAATGCATATTCGTATTTCTCCTTATAAAAATTTAGATGAAAGCCGATTCCAGTTCACTTGAATTCAGCATTGAATGGTTTGTCACTGGAAAGTCAGGTGATATTCATGTGAGATTTAAGTTTTAATCAATGAACCTTTTGCTCTTGAATCCATCGCACTACTACTGAACCAAACGATTCAGGGCAATATAAATAATGCTGTTCAGTCTATATTTGGGAAGATTTCGGTATATTACTAACCTATAACATCTCACATTTAGTAATGTGGAAAAAAATCAGATAACTATTGCAAAAAAAATTCAATACAAAAATTTCCCAAATGTAATTAATTTTAAAGCTGAAATATAAAAAATATACATTCATAAAATGAATTTAATTAATATTTATTTCTTATTAAAAAAGGTATACGAAGAATCTGATTTCAGAATACAATTTTATTTCTTGAGGTAAGCAAAAAAATATTTAATTATTTCAAATTTGCCTTAAGGGTTATTTTTGTAATGTTTTTTGTTTTGTTTTGTTTGTTTTTTTTTAAAAAAAAGTGAACTCAGCTTATTTTAATTAGCATTCAGGTAGATTAAATAAAAAGATAAAAAATAAATGCAAAATAATTTGTAAATGTGCCAAAAATATTATAAAACATTAAATAATTTTTAAAATACACCCATAGGGTTGAAATATTTTTTTGATATTAGAAATATAATTTTACTGATACAATATATGTATGCAAATGCATGCAAGTATTGTGTATATAGTTCATTTTTATTATTATTTTAAATAAATTGAAAACCATTTAGTATGAATGCTAAACATTCATTCACAGTAAAGACATTAAATCAAAAAATATTTTATTTTCATTAAAAGTGTTGTAATCAGAGTGATTAAAAAATCAATGTATTTTGATAAAAATTTAATTTTATTAAAATGTAATATTCCTGGCAGAAATAATTAAGTTAATAAAAAATAATTTGTGAAGAAAAAAGAAGGTAGAACATTATTAATCTGGCAACTACTATGATTCTAACAAAACTTGCACCCCTTCAAACATTGATGATTGCCAGATTTTATTTTAGCAAAGGTTGTAATTTAGTTAAAAATCTTTTTATTTAATCTTACATACACACTTTTTTTCAAAAAAAATGCAGATACATAATATATACATATTAAAATAAACACATTTAAATAAATTACTGGGTTTCTATTATACCTTTTGTCTAAAAAAAAATGTGTTGTCAAGCATTGTTGGTCGAGTTGTCCCGGGTTAGCGGGTTCGCTTCCCGGCTGATGCTATGACACACGAGGAAAAAAAAATGTGTTCTCTTTTGCAGTATGTGGTAACTTTTTTAAAATTAGATTTCAATAAAGAAAAAGAAGTTGAAGTAAATTTCCTAATTAGTGTATTTTTATTTCTTTACTTTATATATAAATAAACGTGCAGAATATACGTCTAAAACATAGTAAAATTAATATACACTTTATATTTAAAATTAAAGTTATCAAGCAACATTGAGGTGCTTTGAAGACACAGTAAATTTTTAATGAAAGGAAATAAGATATGTATTGTTAAAATGTTTATCTAATTAAAATTGCTAAATCAGGAAAAGTTTGAAAACCAAGAATAATAAAACAATAGTACTACACCTGTATAAAATAAAGTTTTAATATATATTGGTTAATTATTAATATTAACACAATTTCAAATATTTTTTTAATATTGTAAATACTAATTTTTATACTACTAAAATGTCATGCTATAAATTTAAATAACTGACAATACTATAATTTGGATGGGTGTAAGTGTAATATGACTAATTTAGCATTATTCTACAAAAATTATACCCCCCCCCCCAATAAAAATCCCAAACATCAATAAATTACATGTTAAATTATAAATACTAAGAATTTGTAATAAGAATATCTACAAATAAAAACTAAAACTATAAATCTCAAATGGGATTTAGAAGTATACTTAACTGAAAAATTTTATTTGTGAAACTTTAATTTCATATTTATTACATCTTGATGATATAAGTCCTCATTAAAGTTTGTGATATAATAACTAAAACTAAGGTATTGCATAAATCATGATAATCATAGTCAAATTATGTCCAGCGTATTTTCATGTAATGATAATAGCCTGAAGTATAAAGCCCTCAATTTGCCATATTTGCTGTGCTGGTACACAAACTTCTTAGAAGAGATAAAACCATTCGATTATTAGTACTATTATTAATGACAGTTATGACTGATAATAATTAAATGTTAATACTTGATTATAATAGTCAATTACCTAATTCCTGTACCTATTTTTTGGGTAAACAATTTAATATATATATAATTTTAAACGAAACACACACACAAAAAAAAATCTTACATTATATGTTAAATTACCAATTCATATTAAGTTATAAAACATAGAAATAATTTACTTTATCTCAAAATCTATCTTTGATAAACTATAAACTATTTCAATAAGTTAATCTCTTACAAAAATTAGCGGATTCTGACTAGGAACCTCCAGTAAACAAATTTTGATTTATTAATCATTCATAAGAAAAAAGTTTAGAGAATTTTTTTTTTTATTATTTGTTCAACATAATATTAGAAATATAACATCCAAGCCTTCATTAGTGAACACCTTAATGATTTTGTCACATGAAGCTAAGAAATCCCACACGAAATAATCAATTAAGGTTTATTTATAAATATAGATGTTTATGATCCAAACATTACAAAGACTAGATTCAAATAGAATTATGGAAAAAAACTAATTTATTTATAACTAATATTAATTTCCATTATAGATACAAATATCAAATATTTAATATTCACAACATTACATCTAAAAAATTTAAAAAAATTAGTTCCTTCTGTCTACTAATCTAATACCATCTATTATTAGTTTTTGTAAGCAGAAAATGATTCTCAACCTGTGGGGTATGGACCCTAGGGGAGCATAAAATAATAAAAGAGTGGGCACAAACATATGAAAATAAATAAAAAATTTGCAAAAGAAACAACAACTAATAATTGAAACCAAAATAAGAAAAGATGCATTCTGTTAATATAAAAATAAAATGTCACCCTTAAGAAAATAGATAAATACATATAAATAGCACAAAAGTTATTTTGAATTAATTACATTAATGGTTTCCTTGAGCTGTTTTGAAGAGCAAAACTCTTCATATAAAGGTGTTATATTTGAAACTGACACTCTTGAGTTCTCTTTTCCTATTTAGTTAAGACCTTTATTTTATCTTCAATGCAGCTACTTCAGAAAATTCTCTTTCCCAAAAATAAGACATAGGAAAATGTGAAACATACAAAACGCTCTTTCTTTCAGGACAGAAAATTGATCATTTAGTCTAGCCCAAAATTCAAACAATTACTTATTACTTAATTGCTTTTTAATTTCATGACCTGTTATGAAGTCTGTAAATAGTTCTTGATCTGCAATTTAGAGTTGTTCAGGAGTATTTTAAAATAGATCCTTGACCAACTCGTATCTTGCTATTAAGTTTTCATTGTTTATAAAATACCTTCTAAAATTTAGAATCAATATGGTTAAATAATTTTCAATAGTGGCAAATAAAACTTTAATGAGTTTTTCATCAAATGTATAGGTGTTAAGAAATTCATTTGCATTTGTAAACACTACTAAATTTTTTTTGCTTATGTTTGTGTTCCATAATTCCAGATTTTACAAAAAACATTTACTTTGTCACTTATGTCCAATATAGTTCCTTGTAGTTGAAGATCAATTTCATTATAAATATGCTTCCTGGCAAATTTCCTCTTTTAAAAATATTGTGATTTTATCGCTTAATTTACAAACACATAATAAAAATTTGCTACATGATAACCACCTTGTTTTACAGGAAAAAAGTAAGCAGAATATTCTGCATCTATCTGTTTGCAAAACACAGTAAAAAGTCTTGACTTTAAAGGCATCATTTTTATATAATTCATGAGTTACAACTGTTGTTAGCACAATGTTCACAGCAGGACTCATTTCTTTGAAAGCAAGGGCTTTTCTGTGAATTATGCAATGTGTCCAAATAGTCTGAAAAGATTTTTGCCTTGCACATGCTCTGAAACCTTCTGGACATTGCTCAAGTACCATCTGTAAATATTCTGACACAGTTTTCCCATCATATGTTTGCAATAATTAAAAATATATCCAATAATTGAATATTCCAGATGCTGTAAGTCAGTTTTCTATGAGTTTACAAAACAACAGATCATCAACTGCTGATATTCCACTGTAAATTTGAACATAAACAAATACACTCTTGTTGCTATATGTTGCCTCATCAAGCTGAATTAAAAAAAATCTATCACACAAAATTTGGATAAACATTGTTCTATATTTTCAGATATATTGCCAACTCAACAAGCAATAATATCATTTGATAAAGGAATGATTGTATTTGTTTGGAAAAATTATGTCCAAGAATAATTTCTACAATTTGAAATTGAAGCCAGCAGAATGAGTTCTTATCCAATAGTGTGTGATTTTTTGTATCTGCCTATTTGATATGCAACTATTTGTAGGAAGCTAGAAGAGGTTTTTCATTAATAAACAAGACTTTTTTAAAAATAAATATTTGTTTTTCAGATGATTTTAGTTTTATTTATTAATATATTCACTATGAACTGTTTCCAAATGTCATTTAAGCTTGTTGGGTTTCATGCTATCTGCTGCCAAAATTTTCATACAAATAACACACAGATTTCTCCTCATCATTTACTTCAGTTGTTATGAATACAAAATTTAAATTCATCAGACTATTTTCATGATTTAACCTTCAGAATTACATTTTTCTGTGCATTTGTTGATACTTCACAATCATCCAATGTTTATTTGTACCTTTTATGCTTGAAAATTGCTTATTTTTACAATGCAGATTAATTATGCCTATCTAGTAATCAAGTCAAACATGCTCAATATCAATCCTACAGAAATTACAGCGATAGCTAAACACAACTTATATTTATATTAGCATGTGCATCTCCTGCATCTCTAGAATGTTCATGACAGATCGGAACTTCTCATGAAAACATGAGAAATATGATGGAGCAACAGTGTTGCCAAGGATATTTCTCTATCATGCAAAATTTTACCTTGTTACTACATATCAGCAGCAAAAGAAAAATAAATATAGAAAAAATATATTAGGGCTCCAAAAAATTATTGGAAGGGGTTCACATTTAAAGCTGATACAGAAAGTTGGGTCCCAAATAAGAAGTCAATATCTACTGGTTTATTCAGTAGTAAGCTAAAAAAAAATCACATGGTATTAACATTTAGCAACAAGAAAAAGCAATCT
The DNA here is from genome assembly GCA_028023455.1 of Epiperipatus broadwayi. Classification (NCBI taxonomy): domain Eukaryota; kingdom Metazoa; phylum Onychophora; class Udeonychophora; order Euonychophora; family Peripatidae; genus Epiperipatus; species Epiperipatus broadwayi. Next base: position 3,830,402 of record JAQFVV010012495.1, read on the forward strand.
ACAATTAGAATAAAACTGATGTTATTAAAATATATAGTTACTAGGCTGGTATCAGATTTATAAAGCTGTTCAGGCAAACTGATTTCAATTCAAAACAAGTTGTTTTTTTTTAATTTAAAGCTATTAATTAGCTTGACAGTTAAAAAAAAGGGGGACAGTTAATAATGGCTTTGAGAACCATAGTTACTATATTGGTTCCTGTTTTGAATCCAAAGCTCTCATTGATAAACTAAGAACAAGAAACTGGTCTGGGAATAGTTGTACTACCTTCTGATAACTACTGATTATTCAAGCTTACAATAAATGCCACTAGACTTGAAGAGAGGTGGTTGCATTTGTTCTTTATAGATATCACACCTGTAGCAAGTTTTTTATAAATTTACATTTTCATTTGTAACATATAGTGGCCATGTCTCTAATATAAGAATATTCTTATCTTACTGCCAAACTAATATTGAAATAAGTACTTTCTGTAATGACTGCTTTATATAAGAGCATACTTTTTTTTATTAGAAAAGTGATAATCCTTCACCATCTTTAGAAAAATACTAAGCAATAGTTTTTATATAAAATGATTGTATGTACAATATGAGCATAAAAATGAAGGATTTGTTCAGAATTCATACAATATATTTAAATACAGATGAATGCTATATTTTAATGATAGTTGTGAGCAAAAATTAAATATGAGAAAAGTAATTTTTATAATTTATTTACCACTTCTGACCTATATATATTTAATATGTGGCATTTTAAAAAAAATAAAAGGCAAAATAAAAGACTTGGTTAAAATCCACTATATTAAAATAAACTGTAATACATAATTTCCTGTGATTTTCTATAATAAAAAAACAAGGAAGTGAAATATTTCAGTAATTACAAAGATTAACAAATTATAAATATTGTGGTGACAATCAATTTTTATTTAGGGTTTCTGAAATTTAGAGGGAAAAAATTAAACATTACATTGAAAAAATATTTATCTAATATATATATGTTGGAAGATTCATAATTAAATTAAATAATGGTGGATTCTAAAAAAAAAAATGGATTTCGTAATTTTATATTATATTTCTCTGCTTTATCAAAATACATTATGTTAACTTTTAACTAGCAATAGGCATTTAAATTAGCTTTACAATATGATATATCTATGTATTTACTTACTGATAATTTAGCACATTAAAATTTTTATGAAGCATATATTGAAAATAATTAAATATAAATGTAGTAAATGATCTACTAATAAGATGTATTGATCCAAAATGTCTTCTAAAACTAGGTGTGCCGAATAAATAATAGAATAATATATAATAAAAAAATATTATTCCTATAATGCATAGTGCTTAAACAGATCATCACTAAATCCAATGGCAAGTTTTGTTATAAATCAATAAAGAAAATAAACAATAGAAATGCAAAAAAAAAATTGACGTGACAAAAAAAGGAAATATTAAAAATATGATAAAACATTTCAGAACTGTAATGAGAATAATATTTTGTCACGTAAAGAGAACGTCATTTTGAAATACTTCAACATTATTAAAGGTAACTTATCGTCTAAGAGAAAAAGAAATGCATGATGGGTAGAACTGTGTACTGCCAGATCACCTGGAAGTGACAATGATAATGATGATCTACTAATTCATGAAAACATAGTTAAGTAGGCAACTCATCAAAAAATTTGTAAACAAAATTAAAAACTATCTAAAATTCCAAAATTAAAAGTTGAGAAGTTAAAGAAAATTATAATGGCTTGCTTTGCAAGTTTCCAGCTGTTCAATCATTAAGAGGGGGAAAGCAGTAGTATAAATAATCAACTTGAAAATAATTCATACAAGGTAAATAAATATTAAAATGCTATCATAAATTACAAGTATCATAGTTAATCACATTAACATCTAAAATGTTTAAAATTTATTTTTTGAATTAATAACTTCTATAATTGGTAATGATATTAATTGGTTTACATATTTAAAAACAAATGTCCAAAAATATTTGATAAATGATTAATGCATCAGAAGTGATTGGTTCAGTTTAATCTTGTGGCAAAGCAATTTTATAGGCATTTCCCCCAATGCTTTTGGAAAAGGTTGCTCTTTAGTAAAATAGTAGATGGTTGGGAATTTATATCATCTAAAATGTTACTGAATAAAAAGCAAAAAATAAAGAAATAATCAAAAGAATTATATATATATATATACGTTTTTAAATCATGATAAAAATTAACAATACTGATATTACTCAGAAAATCAAGTGATGTTTGAACACCATAATGACAAACTGAAATCAATGGTTCTCTTAAATCCAACAAACTGGCTTTTTATTTTCTTCAACTTGGAATCTTTCCAAAAACATTAATCTCTTTTGTTTGTCACTCACAATTCCCCTAAACTAAACAAGGTGTTAAATCATAATAAAATATTTCAGATCAAATAAAGAAAGATATTAAAATGTTTAGATTAAACCTGCCCAAAATTGCAAAACAGTAAAAATCCAGGTTAGATATACGTTGTAAGGTTGAGCTATTTTAGAGGAAAATATTCAATATCATATGGCATCATGTATATCAAATTGAAGAAATTGATGAAGAGAATAAACAATACTTTAATTTAAACTAGTCATATCTGTCTCATGTAATGCCCGTAAGAACAAACAACAATAAATCTAGAACTAACATTCAGAATAAAACCATAAAGTATCAATAAAACTAAGACAAATCTTTTTCATTAAAATCTCTTATGTTAATATGTGATTTAACATGAGCAGTTTTAAATAGTTATAAATTGTTGTCTATTTATTTTGATGAAAAAAATAATGAATGTTGATTATGGGGAATATCATGTGCCAAATCAAAAGGAAGTATTGATAGTTTGCTTGCTTATACAATTATAGACCTATTTCAAAAAAGGCAATTTTAATTAAAACCTTGTACATGACTAAATAACTATTAAGTTTGAAACATTAGTTGGGCATCTATAATTTGACAATTACGTAGCATTTTAAATTCTGTTTAAAATATTGTAAGTGATCAGGATGGTAACAATAAAAAAGAGATACTATGAAAATATATTCATTTTTGTAATTCTTATAAGCTCATTATAACTGAATTATTATGAAATGGTAATGAGTAAAATTCAAAAGTTTTATAATGCACTGAGCAAGCTTTTGGCATATTACTGCCAGAATCCTAGTCATGTTTAATAGTTAAAATTATGCCTATATATAGATGTAGTTCAATATGTAAATGAGATTTAATATATTAATGTGGCATTTAAATCTTCCATTTTCTTGATAATGGAATGCGTGAATCCATTCTGCTGGAAGAATGTGGATCCTTTGCGATTGCCCAAGCCTTTTTATATTTTCTTTTTTCTGTCAACTCTTTTGGCACAAATTATTCTCACATTAGTGGGAGTGAAAGTATAGTCTGTAGTGAGCTTATGATTTAGAAAGATTGATATGTATTCATTACTCTGTATAAACATCAATTGTACCTTTTCATAATAACTCGATTATAATAAGTTTAACAGAATTATATTATTGGATGAAAAGAGAAGTAAACATTTAGACTATTCATTATTGATAAATTAAACAAGTAAATGATTTAACCAAAAAATTAAAAAGATGTACATTTTTTATTGAAGAGGAACGAATATATTTTAAGAATATATAATGAAATGATTTGTTATTCACGAGGTTATATGACCTCTGAGCACTGAAAAAAGAGAGTTGTACTGCTAATTTTGGATCTTTAACACCCGAAGCTGGTTCTACCCATATGCAGAGTAAGCAATGGTTTAAACATTTAGGGTTCAGGGGTGCCAAGTTGACAAACTTTAAAAAAATATAAAAAAAATTCTTTAAATGTAAATGTGTAAAAAAAACTCAATATTTGATATTGTTGTACCAAATTTTATCACTATTTTATTTTCCCAACAACATGTTTATTTTTTGACCATTTGATAAGTTTGCATACCTTTTTTCTCTTTGGTCATCAGTAAAATTTATGAACTCTTTTTTTGTGTATGATCTGTGCATTAGCTTCTTTGCAAAAGATACTATAATCAATATGTTCAGGATGCTGTATGCCCTTAATCCATCTTCAATTTTACCATAGACTCTAAACTATGAGAGCAAATAAGTTTTTAATTAATGCATAAAAATTAATAGAAGAAACAGTCTGCCTTGATAAAATGTTTAAAAATTATAGAGAAGTAACTTCCTTTTTAAACATAATAAGCTAGAAATCTAATTTTTTTTAATATTTTTTTTTTATATAAAACTTCATTCTCATAAACAGTGTGAATCATTTCAAATGTTACAGTTGCAGTTTTTCCCAATTTGCAACAAAATTTAATGTTAGCATATTGGTCATCATGGGATACGGTAAGAAATTCACAACTATGTTGCATGTTGTAACTCATGATCCTGACATGCAAGTGCCTTAAAATTTTTATGCATAGCTAAACTATATCACTACCTAAACATGTTGATTCGCAGAAGGCACTAGACGTAGCTTAGAGAACCAGTCAACCTTTCCACTAGGACACATTTTGTCTTCTTTAATGTATTGCCATTTTAATTTTCAATTAAATAGTATAAAACTATTTAATACTACTTTTTAAGTTTTTACAATGAATTTTTAATCAAAAGTCACATTAATGATTTGTAATTATAAATTTATTTAACGCATATTGATTACATAAGTAATATTTACTAAGGCATTAAACCTCAAGAATATGCCCTTGAAAATGTGATGGTAGGGACCTCTACAGGTCTTAACCACAAGCTTTTGTGAGTACTAATGTGAAATAGAAATTGTGGACTTAATCAGTGAAGTATTGAATAGCTTCACACTCTCAGATCTAACCGCTTCAGCTTCACCTATTTATATAGAAAGTAGGTTGAAGTAAAGAGGGTTCCCCTCTTTTCTTCCAAAGCGTAAGCTTGTGGTAAAGACCTGTAGAGGTCCCTACCTTCACATTTTCAAGTGCACATTCTTGAGGTTTATTGTCTTAGTAAATATTACATCTATGTGTGTATGAGAGAAACAAAAGTACATTCACCCTCAACATTTTATTTACAATCCAATATAACAGAACTGTTATGTGTTTAATTTCTACTGATATTAAATTCCACTCACTAAAAATGTCATCTCATAACTTAATGCATTTCTTTTTTTATCATTACTATTTTAAAAAATCTAATTTCACAACAAAATGATCCAACACAATAGCATCATAATAATGATATAAAAATGATATACATCAAGATATTTTTATAGTATACAACTATTATCAAATATTTATAGATTTTATAGATACAGAACTTTTGCTATGACTAGTAATATATATATAAAAGAACCTCACTTTTCATTGTGTAGATTAATTTTACCATAGGAAACCAAGTGCTTAAAGAGTTTTCCTAACAGTACAGAACTTGAATATTACTATTACTACAAGCAAATTTAAAGAATTGAATAAAAAAAAAGTGGCATTAGTGACAGTGACAACAAAGAATAGGTATAAATGTACATTCAGTGTGATTAGACTTGAATTTTTTCTTAATGCACAGATGACATAGTAGAAATTGTTTACTTTGATCATAGGATTTTTTAAGTATTAGCAGAATCCACAAAACATTTGCAATTTAATTAGTATAAAGTATTAAAACATTGAAATTAATTACACAAAATGTTGTGTTTATTAGAAACTCTATTTAGACTTTGCGATAATATACACTTTCTTACCAAAAATGTGACTGCATGTAATTATTATGAGTGATTAATAGTATAATGGTAAGTAAAATAGCCATTAATAGCACCTTGCAATGATATCTTCCAAATAGCTTCTCATATGTAGTTGTCAGTACTCACTCAGCTCGCCATTGTTTATTGGTGAGATATGAATAATTTCCCATTCATTTTATCCTCAAGAAAAAAATAGATAAATACTATACTTAAATATCAATTTATCGATCAATATTAGTATTTTGGGTTGTATATATATATTCAACCTGTTAAATTTAAAAACAATATCAAATTATTTAAAAAATAACAAAGCTGGAAGAATATTACTTAAATATATATATATATATTAAAAGAAAATGTAGCCAAAATTTAAAACATAAATGTCATTTCAAGTTCATTTGCTTAACTTTACAATATAGAGACATTTACCACATAATTTAAAAACTTTAAAAAAAAAAAAACATTATTAATTTATAACAATATTTAAAAATAATATCATGGATTATAGCGAAATGTCTTTTAATGTGTGCAAATTTACTTATCACCAGATTTTATTACTTAGGTTTCGGAAACAATTTAATCCAGCAAAATATTATTTAGTCTTACATAAATTAACATATATACATTTCGAAATTAAATAGATAAACAAAGTACAATAAATAAATTAATACATCTGAAAAACATAAATGTTTCTCTTTTAGCCTGAACATGCTCTATAAATTTGTGATTTTTTTTTTCTAAAAAGTAGCAAATGAAAAAGAAATTTACAAACAAACTTTAAAAAACAGTATAATCAATGAAAATATATTCAAAAGATAATAATTAAATTTTGACTTCAGTTTTTTCATGATTACTGTATAAATAAATGCTATTAAAAAGTCTATAATAGCATCACCCCCCACCCCAAATATAAAAAAAGATATAAAAACTTTAATGACTAAAAGTAGTTAAAATCTAAGATGTCATATGTTGGACTATTTCCATCATTTATGAGTGAATGTTAAATGTAAAGAAAATTTTAACTTTATTTAAACTTTCCAAATACAAACAACTTGTTAGTAATAACACACAAATAGACAATACAGGTTAGTAATTACACAACGTTTCGAGTAGTATTAATTCTTCTTCAGGTGTTGCTGGCCTATATGCACAGTGACAATATTTGCTTAGAAGTTGAACTCGCACCTTTAGATTCTTGAATATTGACTTTTAAGGCAAACACTCTACCAACTGAGCTATTCTGTCAAAGGCAACATATAGTAGAAATTTGATATTCAAGAATCTAAAGGTGCGAGTTCAACTTCTAAGCAAATATTGTCACTGTGCATATAGGCCAGCAATACCTGAAGAAGAATGGAGAATAATACTACTCGAAATGTTGTGTAATTACTAACCTGTATTGTCTATTTGTGTGTTTATTACTAACAAGTTGTTTGTATTTGGAAAGTTTAAATAAAGTTTAAAATTTTCTTTACATTCAACATTCACTCATAAATTATGGAAATAGTCCAACATATCACATCTTATAATATACTATCATTACAAACCTTCAGATAAATAGTTAAAATCTATCATAAAATTAATACCATGAAAGTGAAATTGAAAAACAAAAACCATAATATTTTTTTTATTGATTTTTAATATAGTATACAAAATGTATTATAAATATATATCCAAAAATATTGCAATTATAGCTATTATTTAATATTCATGTTCAATATGTATTTACACTTTTCAGAGCAAGAGCTGCTAATTCAGCCAGAAAAGCACTAAAATTAATTGAGTTGAATTACTGACACTCAATCTTTAATATATTGAAATAACATAAGTTTATATTTCTTATATAATTTTATACCATCATTCAATACATTTTTAACACTTTTTTATGCTACATATGAAGATATAATAAAGAGATTAATGCAACTTATATATAAATAAATGACTGGAACTGAAATCTCTCCACATTAATTTACATATGACATTAAAATTTTCTTAAGGGCAGCAACATCTGAAAAGAGAATTTTGAAATAGGCTGATAGAAGATGTATTATTCTGACAGAAAATTTAGAAATATTTTTAAGGATATAAACTAACCCTGAGTTATTGGCATAAAGATTGTATGCTGGCTATTAAATGGAACACCTGGGAATATCTAAATTCATGATATATTGATAATGAAATATAGACTTTTTCAATCTGTTTTGTATTTAGTGAGTTTTTCTCATAGTGAACTAATAATGCTTCTTGAATTATTATTTTTTTTTTGTGGATAAAACCTCTAAAAAGTGTGAAGATATGAACAAATTATTTCTTTGATTCTTCCTTAAATTTGCTTTATTATTAAATTAAATTTTAGAAATAAATTTCATAAGATCAAAATATGTTATATATTATTTCTTGTACAATGAGGATTGTTAATTATTTACTAAAATCTTTTTCAAGATAAACTATATTAAAAATATATTAAATATATAATACAAATACATGAATACTTTTACAAAATATAATATTTTCAAACATGGTACAATTTATAGATGGCGCTTTGAATAGTTAATATTGTTTACACAATATTTGCTACATTATTTACAATATTGATAATTTGTTTATTAAACATTTTTTAAGTTTTCAATTTCTTTAAATAGAAAATAACTTAAAAATTAATTAATAAATCTATTATGTAATTGACATATTATTTTACATTCACACACACACACAAACTGCTGATTTTTTTTTATTAAATTATTTATATAGTTCGTAGAAATATTTTATAAAAAATACAATCAGTTTTTTGTTAAATAAATTAAAAAATAGATACATTTTAACGTGTTTTTTTTTTTTAATTTAAAAAATTATAACAATAAAAATATTGTATTTTTAGAAAATATTTGTGTACTTGCAATTTTTTATATTTTTTGCATAATTTTGTTTTTATATTTTAGTCATATTTTTAAAATAGTGTTTATCTTGAAAAAAATTACACTAAATAATCAAATCATCTGCATATGAGGAAATAATACATACCATATTGAATTTATTTACAGAGTTTAGCTCAGTAATAAAATAAGATGAGGAAAGAATCAAAAAGAGAGCTTTGTTGTTGTTTTTTAACTTAATAACTATTGCAATTGGACTAAATTTGGAAAGAAAATGAGAATAAACAATATTTGGAATTATAAAAGTTAAGCTATGAATTGAGTTTAATGTCATGTGATGTGATGTATGATCCTTGTAAATAAACCCTTAAATGTAATTTGTATAAAATATTTTTCTAGAAAAAAAAAAAATTAAACCATAGCAAAATAAATAAATTTAACTTAATAGAAATAGGAATCTACAATTAATAAAAACTTCCAGGGTTATGAGAATGATAATAAACAGGTAAAACTCTCTATACATATTGCCACTCAGTGCAAGCCAGCGTAATCAATGGATGCCAGAAGACTTCTGCATAAATTTCCCACCTAGTGCCTACTCATCCAATATCCCCAGACTAGTTTCTGGCTTGTGGCCTTTGTCAGTCAGGAGGCTTGGATTTGAGAGCACTGCACCTAGATCTTAGAATCTAATGCAACCCTCCAGCAACCATCTTTTATCTCTACTTAACTACAAAACTATGAGACTTAAATTGAAAACACTATAATATTTCAATCGAAGCTCATCAGCTTATATAGTCATATAGGTCTGAACTCAATTCAGTACCTATACATTTTGGTGTCTTTGGTTCTTTAATAACCTTAGCCACCACTATCCTTTTAGGCCTAAAACCAATCCTGCCTAAAAAGATAGTGGTGGCTATGGTTATTAAAGAACCAAACACCAAAATGTATAGGTACTGAACTGAGTTCAGACCTATATGACTATATAAGCTGATGAGCTTGGATTGAAAGTATTATAGTGTTTTCAACTTAAATCTCATAGTTTTGTAGTTAAGTAGAGATAAAAGATGGCTGCTGGTGGGTTGCATTAGATCCTAAGATCTAGGTGCAGTGCTCTCAGATTCAAGGCTCCTCACTGATGAAGGCCACAAGCCAGAAATTAGTCTGGTGATATTGGATGAGTAGGCACTAGGTGGGGATTTTATGCACAACCCTTCTGGCATCCATTGATTACTCTGGCTTGCATTGAGTGGCAATACATATAGAGAGTTTTGCCTGTTTTAATAACAGTTAAGAGCAAGCATGAGAAATGGTGATCATGAGAATGATAATATTTATACTTGTCTTTCAATTATGTATACATTTATATAAGGTAAATTTATGCAATATAAAGATTAATTTGTTTTTAGCGAATAGTTGTTTATTAAAAGAATCGATCAGCTTTCTAATTTTATCTTTCTCATATATGTTTTTAATATTCAAATTTGAATTTATGAGTTTAAATATTGGAACAAATTAATATATAAATATTTTTAAGCTTATGAATACTGTAGTTTTATTCATTATATATATTTGGGGAATTATTTATTTATGTATGTTAACACTTAGTATTCATTCCATTCCTTCTTATTTTCTTTTAAATTTACTGATTTATCAGTTTGATCTTGTCTTTATATTTCTGACCATACTCAAGATCACTATTTAAATTTAATTCCTCCCTTTATCTTATTAAAATATTTCACTTTTAAAATATATTAAACTTTATGGTAGATTCTTCTATAAAAGTGCCATAGATTTTAGTTTGATATATTTTCATCAAACATAATGTGGCGTTAAATATAGATGCTAAAACAAATTGTGTTAAGACTGTTGCAAATTATAACAAACTAGCCCTGATTTAAATTAACTGCCAATGTGATCAATTATTGGTCAGTAAAGCGATATCTTACTATTCTTGGCTCAAATGTAAAATAATGAAAAACATAAACTGGGCTCATAAAATTTTATGATGCAGCTCAAAAATTGAGATGTTATTAAAGGCAAACTATTATCAATGAAAATGGCCATTATTCTCAGACCTTAGTTATTCAGCTTGATTTGAGTCAGAGGTTCTGTCATAACAAGAAGTATATCAAATATATATATATAAACAGGATATTACGTTCATAAGTACAATAATGATTGCATCCTTAAAACAAATAGCTGACTTATTTTTATAATTTAAAAAGAAATACTTATTATAGGCTTCTAATTTATAAAATTTTTACTATCTTATATCATTAATAATTTCAAATGTCCAGCATTGATTAGAATAGTGGAAATGTGTCAAACTATGGCACCTCCCTGAGGAGTGCCAAAGCATGAAACCATGGTCAGGGGATTGGGGGGGGGGGGGGTTTCCTGGCAGAGATATTTTAAGTGCTGGCTCTGGCTAAGCATTTATCACAAAGCTTGTTGAGGAATTGCAATCCTCAGTGTTTATAACTTACAAGCTTAAGAGATAGGGTCATGTGATCTATGACTCTTATTTTGACTATTTATAGAGCATAAGGTCCTTAGATCGATTCCAGTTCTAGCATGTCTGGTGATCTAACTTCTTATGAACTCCAGAACAATAAAACCATTCAATTATTTTTTAAATATCAAGTGTTAATGATGTCAGATAAGTAAATATATATATATTTAGAAAAATAAAAATAATTTATAGTATCTAATAATTCCAATTAGGCATAGTAAAAAAAAAAAAAAGGCAAATAAACAAAAGTTATTTATAAAATTATTATTAACAATTTATTATTAAAGATTGAACTTATGAAAACAATAAGCAGATATGAAATGAAATCATAGTATTAAATAGAATTCCAATTAAAGAAAGTTTTTATCATGGGAAATAAATGTATGTAATTATAAATATTTATTGTTTAGCACACATTCATACACAGAAATGATCCGTTTTATTAAATGTGAGATTAAATCAATTATATATTTTTGGCACATTGCGAAAACGTTTACTTTTTTTTTTTTGAATCATTATTACAGATTAAAACAATTTTATAATTATACACATTACATTTCTTATAAGCATACAATATAAAATAAAGTATTAACTTAATAGTCAACAACACATTATATATGTGCGTGTATACGAGTCCCAAAACAAAATATATTCTGTTTGAATTCTAACAAGTTACGTATTGAACATGTTCTTCATTGGCATTTAAAGCAACAAATTTATAAAATTTCATCAGAAGATACAGTTCACGTAGCACATATTTTTATAATTTTCCCTGATGCAGATGTTGTACGCTTCATGGTTTAAAACATAACTAAGATGTTTTTACAAATATTCAAGCTATGAATGATGCTCATTTACAAAGCTATGATTGATACTTCAAAGTTCCTTTTCTTCTATCCATTCTCTGGAGAAAATCATTATCAAGGAAGTTTGTAAGTACATCACTAACATAGAGTATGCTATCATTATTGAACAATCTGTTCTTGAGATAGTACTATATACAAAAAATTATTTTAAAAATGATGTGTTATAATGTAGTTCTTGGCAATCTTTTATATTTATAACTTCGTTGAAGCCAAAATGAGAGATAATCAATTTCATGTAGCTAAATGTTCCTAAATATATTTTTTCCCAAATAATCAATTGATAGCTATTCAATTAAATATCCATTACAAGTAAGTAAACAGTCAAGCATTGGGGGCTGAGTGGTCAGCACAGCTGCCTTACAAGCAGTTGTCCTGTTTTTGCAGGACATGGAAAAAAAAAAGAAAAAAAAAGTAAGTAAACATGTAAGTAAAGTTATTAAAACAGGCAAAACTCTCCATATAGTAGTGCCACTCAGTGCAAGCCAGAGTAATCAATGGATGCTAGAAGGCTAATGTTTAAAATCCCTATCTAGTGCCTATTCATCCAATATCCCCAGACTTGTTTCTGGCTTGTGGCCTTCATCAGTGAGGAGCCTTGGATCTGAGAGCACTGCACCTACATCTTAGGATTTTAAGCACTAACCTTCTGACATCCATTGATTACTCTGGCTTGCACTGAGTGGCACTAATGTATGGAGAGTTTTGCCTGTTTTAATAACGGTTATGAGCAAGCAAAAGAATGGTGAGCATGTGATGTGAAAAATAAGTCATCCATAAAAATCCTCATCATCAAGCAATTGATTAGATTGGTGAGTACATATTCTCTAGTGTTCCTATACAATGTTTATGATAAATTGCTGCAGCGCTCTTGGCCCTAAATGAATGTTTTAAAGACTGTTACTTTACTTTGAATACAATAAGAAAAATTAACTGACATTTATGATTTCTGTAAGACGATAATCAGTTTATTAAAAATCAATTTAAAATAATAATAAAAATTGATGAAAATGGAATCGAATCTACTGATCCTTATATCATTGTAAAATTGTGTTGTTGTTTTTTGAGACTATGTCATCACATAAAAATTAAGACTACTACTAATAATAATTATATGATTACATTGTTCAGAAGTTCATAAAAAGTTTGAGCAAAGGAAGTGATAAAACAAAGCCCAATTTGTGGACTTGAACCACTGCAGTCTGCCATTCTACCATTACAACAAATCACACAAGATATAAAAATTAAAGTATATAGAATCATAATGGTAAAGTATTATTATTATTAGGCACTACCAATAGTACTTTTACAGCATGATGCATTATTTGGTTTTTTCGGGCTTATTTTTTATTATAATGATGAAGTTGATCCACTTTAATGTTGATCATCCTTTTTTCACATAAATCTTTCCAAGCATTACGTTTTTCTAATGAATGACAACATCTCATAACATGACTAAAGTAAAACAAATGGTGAGTCCTTATTGACAATAACTCTTCCAAAATTAGTTTGAAAAACAATAAACTGCTAAGCATCTCATATATACTAAGCTACCAAAAAAATACTACAAAATGGAACTAAAATTAAAAATTAAATGCTTAACCTAACTTGTGACAAAAGATCACCAGTCAAAATACTATGCTGAAGGAACCCAAAAACAATTTCATTAAAAAAATGTTATAATGGTGAATCTTGCATTTTTACAAAAAAAGGATTTTAATTTCATTAAAAAACACACACACAAGCATATCCTTCACAACTCTTTCTCAAAGAAAAATTAAAATTAAAATTAGAAAGTAAAATTAATATGTACGCATCACATGATCACCATTTCTTATAATTGCTTATAACTGTTATTAAAACAGCCAAAACTCTCTATACGTATTGCCACTCAGTGCAAGCCAGAGTAATCAATGGATGCCAGATGGCTTGTGCATAAAATCCCCATCTAGTGCCACTCATCCAATATTCCCAGACTAGTTTCTGGCTTATGGCCTTCGTCAGTAAGTGGCATTACGTATAGAGAGTTTTGCCTGTTTTAAAATTAATATACTTTAAATATCTGTAATTGAAAGAAAGTAACTATCTCCCATTGAGTTATGTGAACAAGGAATAGACAATAGTATCATTCTCAGAGCTTAAAAAGAGTGGTATCATTCTCTCTTTTGTTGTTTTAACATCACATAACTCAGAGGGAGATAATTACTTCCTCTTCAATTACAGATATCTAAAAAAAAGCTATATTTATTTATTAAAACTAATTAATATTTTATCTAATATTCAGAGATTGTTAAAAGTAAACTCGTTTTTCATCCTCTGAATATATTAATAGTGATTTCAGATTATTTAGACTAGACATAAATTAAAACAATAGACAAAATTCACTCTATAATTTCAAACTATATCAAAAATTAAGATGTTGGATAACTCAGTGGGTTTTGTTTCAATTACAGACATTTAAAAATGTTATGACTACTTATTATACTCTAAATATATAATCTCCTTACATAAAAACTGTATCAAAATTAGTTATACCTTAATTTATATAGATCTGTATTCTAAAATTTGAAATAAATTTTTAATAATCAAAAATAAATAAGATTTTATACAAACCACTAATACAATAAAAAATGATATAAGAAGTAGTCAATTTTTCTTAAGCAGTCAACTTAACATTATTTTACTCTTTAATTTATGATTCTGCTTTATCAAATCATTAGCTTTTAAATTACATGAAGTGATGATGTACATTCCAATTTTTAGATTAAAAACACCAAAAATAAAATAGTTTGTTATAAGAATATTAAGGTTTTGATGAGGCATTTTATATGTTTAATCAACAGAATGCTGTAAATAACAATGACATTTTATCATAATCATTGATGGCAATCTTCTATTGCTTGCCACTACTTTTAACAATAAATGTTATGGTTACATTATAAATGTTAATGAATATCTGAAAAAGACTGCATCCATATTGTGATCATAATAAGCATAAATGGAATAAAATATTCCTTAGTTAAACAAAATTAAATTGTCCAAATTGCTCACTATGTCTTAAAGAAAAAACAAATTATAAAAATTAAATAAAATTTTAAATCAAACTCAAAAGAGAGAGAATAACAACAAATATTATTTCCTGAAATCATAAATTAGCTTGAAAAATGATTTTAAAAATATGGTTTGAATAGTTTGCATTTTATATGATTCGATTTTTAAAGAAAGAGAAGCAGAAATATCTTTGAGAAAGACATATAAAGGAATCATTTTGTCTCTGTTTACATGACTAGTATTAAATTACTGCAACAGACATACAAAAGATCATTCATATAAAATAAATCATCATTTTCACCCATTATTTATCCACTGCAGGACAGTCTCCAAGTTTAGTTCAGTCTTTCAGATCCCTAGCCACTCTTCTCTATATTACAGTAGCAAATTTTCTTATTTCATCAATCCATCTCAATATGGTCTTTTTTTAGATCTTTTACAATTTCTTGGAATCCAATTAAATAAATACCAATTAATAAATTATATTTTGAAAATCCAACATCAATTTTCACATCATCTGGAATCAAGTTTTAACTACAAAAAAAATGAAAAAAATAATTCACTTTTTTTTTTTTTAATAAGAAAAGTTAATACAGAGTGCATACATAAAACCATGTTACATATGGACTGGTTGTACACAAGGTTCGGCTGCAACCAAAGTTCTATATGATATCAAACTATATGCACTCTTATGCATTTATATTGGACTTGACATATTTTGATTGGATATAACAAGTTTCCACAATTACGCCACAATGCCAAGGAAAAGGCATAAGCGATCAGCTAATTTTAACATAATTTCATGATACATATTGATTGGTTACCACAATTTTTAGCAGCTGCACCGCACCACTATTTAACTTCCCATAGTCCTTCAGACAAAATACAGTTTTGATCCTTCATAATAAACCTGACATCTTATGAATTTATAACCCAAGATGCAACAGCTACTTCACTCCATCCAAACAGTCTTAGCTTGAGGTGTGTGAATTGTATTAGAAATTAAGGATTATATTTCTTTCCAGATTATTTCCTGTGGGCAATCCACTTCATTAGGGGACATGCTATATGATACCCTTGTTGGTCAATAAGTCTTGTGAATTTTGCATAATTGCATAGGATGTGCTTCATTTATAGCTAAATTCGATTTTTATTCCACACCAATGTTTCATTGATGGGTGGATATCAATCTTACAGCTTGCCCTCTTCTTATGCTCATTTCACCTATGTCATCCTCAGAAAGTATCCCTGTTTTGAGCTAGAGTTTTGCTTGCATTCTCGGAGAACCGTCCTCTTTGCTGTTCAGTTCTATCTGCTTCCAAGTATCAGAAAACCATTTTCCCATTACCAACAGATTATCTCTGGTATTCATATTGCAGATGATTGCCCTGAACTCATCCCATGGACTTTTCATGCTAGGATGAAATCTCAAGCAGCACCTGGTGAACCATAATGCACAGTATATTATGAAGGCCATTCTGATTGAGGAGAATGTGCCGCTTTTCAGTGCTTTCTCCAAATCCATCACATCAGTGCATCCGAACAGACACTTGAGCACAGCTTAATTTTCATGTGAGTCAGCTGGGAACATTTGAAATATATAGGCTCCATCGTCTCCTCATCCAAATCACATAGTGTGCAAGCTCCTGCACTGCACAAGAAATTGATTCATTGGGAGCGCTCATAAGACATATTTTATTAAGAAATCCAAAATCTTGTCCTTCTAGTGAGGAGCTTTATGTTTGTGTTGAAAAAGGTTGCTGTTTTTTCCTGTTTGGGATAGATTATTTTGTAAATGTCCCAGTATCCACTTTTCACTTAAGTCATATACATAGAATAAACAATGGCTACAGAAAAAAAATTAAACCTGTCTAGATGTTATTGGATTTCTATCTCACTCTACTTAACTTCACATCTATGTAGAACAAATAGCTACTCATTTTAACAACCTTGTAATTACACTACTGTAACATGTTAAATATAGAAGAAACATTTGAAAAAGTAATTGGTATTTACACAGGATTCAGTTTAGAGGTGTATTTACTTCTCCATATTATCATAATATCTGCTGAATCAAGATGCAAATATATGAGTCCATTCTCAATATGTCTACTAAGAAATTTCTCCCAAATAATAAAAAGAAATTGAAACTGCATTAATCGAAACAAATTATATTGTTGGAACAAATATTTTAAAAGTAATTAATTATAGCCAAAATAAACTTTTTTTTTTTGTATTCAATCTGATAAATTTTATTAATACATATGACATAAAATACCTAAGTGTAGATATTATTGATTTTAAGAAAGAAAATAATAGAAAAATTCACAATTGTCATCTACTATGCTTACTCTCACACAATTACAAAATAATTACTTTCTTAACTTGGTTAAAGAAAAAGAATCCTTAATCAGTTTAACAGATTATGGTTTTATAACCATTATTAAACAGTCTGCAAGGAACACTACCCTTTTATTTGATAGTTTTTTTATTAATTTAAAAATGATTTTGAGATGGAGAAAGATACTCTACATATGTATAGTCATTCTTATAAAAAATAATCAAAACATTTGTAACAACAACAAAAAAATCAGTCTTTATAAAACAAATTTCCAAGCTAATGTGATCTTTCCAAATTATTTTATAAATAGTCTGAAAAATGCATCATCATCATTATTTAGCATATGGAGATTTTTGACAGCTTAATCATTAACAAAACATCAATTCCAACCAGAAGAGAGAGTCACCAGTTTTATTAAGTCCTTCAATTCTATTACTGTAGTCATCGTATTTGCCCATGAAGTACATAGATCAATGATTGATAAGTTTCATTCATGAAGCAAATGAATGCCACAATCATGAGTCATCCTGAATCTGTTGACGGAACTGCTGTTGTTTTTTTTAGAAAGATCAAATTGTTTTATTGATGTATCTGGAAACCAGAAATTTGTTCGGAACCACCAAAAGAATTTCATTTGTTACACCAGAATTCTTCAATAGTAGATTCTTGATTTAACATCTGAAAGACAAATCTTAATTTGGGGTGATAAAACTATATCTTGAGTTACTGGCAAGTCTGATCTGCTTAACAGTTTTTTATACATTTTCTGCAAAGCAACTTCTCTTCTAATATTTGGTGAAGAAATATGCGAAAATACAGAAAGCCATTGCAAAGGCATGTCCGAATAATACTTTTCATATTTAGTTTAATGTGAAAATTTCTCCTCGAAACAAGAATAATATTTCATTAAAGTATCAGAGACAAAATAAAATATATAAATGTCTCATTTGATCTCAACAAATATGAGCAATGAAAACATTATGCCAAAAATTAACAACATATGGTTGAATATATATATATAATAAATAAGAGATACACTAGCATGGTAGGTGATACAAATAAATAACATTACATTTGAGTGATTAATAAATTGAAGTTGACTTCTAATAAATGGCATGATTAACATTTCTCCTAAAGGATCTATGATTATTTGTAATTTTTTTAGACTAATAATTGGAATATAATTAGAAGATAAAAAAATATAAGGATAAAATAAAGACATCAAAAATATCCTCAGAACTAATATCATCTTGTAGTTATTATCCCATCATAGAAAACATCAAGGTATGAAAAAACAATCATCCAAAAATTATTAAAAAAACAGTAACAAATTATTGCTTTTGCAACAACTTGAACCCAGAGACCCCTAAAACTACTTTGCAAAGTCAAATAAATAGAGATAAATAAATATTGGACTGTTTTCATCATCTAGAATTAATTGTTATATGTTTTAAACAAATTCAAACTTTATTTAAACTTTTCAAATGCATAAAGTATACAGGTTGATATATAACTCAATGTTTTAAGTGGTATTATTCTCCTCTCTTCTTCAAATTCTGTTTGGCTTGCCAGTAATAATATTAGCATGGGAATCAAAATTGGAACCGTTAGATTTGTGAATATTGAACTTAAAATGAGACTCTAACCAATTAAGCTATTCTGTCAAAAACAAGAATTAGTAGCATATATAATCATCTACAAGGGTCCATTCGAGGTATCTATTTTTTCTTAAGAGCAAGGTTAATGAAGTAATTTCCAACATTATGAAGTGTCACAGTAACTTGATTTATGGGATTGTTTGCCATTATCATGTGAGCTTTTTTAAATTTTGTTCTTTTTACTTTTTACTCTCTGTCCAATATTCTTATTTTCTAACTGAACACATAATCATTAGCACCTGCATGATATACCATTTTAGATATATTTAATGTGTGCCAAAGGCCATACATATGAATGGAAAAAGACAAGAATATTATGCAGATGGTGGAAAATAAAAGGAATAAAATTTAATGAAGATCCTCACATTAAAATGGCAAATAATCCCATAATTCATAATGTTTGGAAACCATTCGTTGACCTTGCTCTTAAAAAAAAATGGAGAAATCAAGAGCTGTCATATATATGTATATAAAATTTCTACTATTTTCTACCTTTGACTGAATAGCCTAGTTGGTTAGAATGTCATCCTAAATTCAGTATTCATAAATCTAAAGGTCCCAGCTTTGACTCGCGTGTTAGTACTGTCACTGGTCATACCTGAAGAAGAAAGAATAATATCATTTTAAATGCTATATGTGGGTTATTACTAACAGAATGTATTTGTAAAATTTAAATTATATACACATATATATATTTATGTATCATACAGAGAATAAAAATTTGATATTAATAATAATATTTAGTCAAGTGCACTTTAAGTATTGTGTACCAGAATTGTGGTGATCTAACTAAACCAACTGGTTAATATTTATGCTCAGTGAGACACTCGGATTTTTTTGTTTAACGTTATTAGACTAAATTTTAAATTTTCCTGAAATAATCCAACATATAATTACAAGTAGAATGTCATACCATGGTCACAAACTTTCAACAAATATCAAATAAAGTAATGTTCAAAAATAATTTATTACAAAATATTATTTGAGATATATTTCTGAGATTGATGACAGTTAATAGCAAGATATATTGATAAATTAATATACTTAAAATTAAAAAAAAATTGAAAAAATATTATTACGAATTAAATTTTTTAATACAAAAATAAAATTGAGAACGACTAGTAAGACTATTTGTAGAAAAAGTTAAAATTTATCATATTGAACATCTGGAAGAATTCTAGAAGATTGCATGAAAGGGATATATATTTTTACAATACTTTACAGAATATAGATAAACAGGCATGGATATATATATATAAGTATGTTTATAAATTTTAAAAATTGATAATAATCAAAAGCATTTTTAAAAAAACGGCCATTAAAATAAAATGTAAACATAAATGCATGTTAGAATATCCTGTATTTTTTTTTCCTTAAACAAAAGGAAGCAAAATCTCTGGGTAATTACAAAAGTTAAAAGGAGTATAAATATTACATATGACAGGAAATAAAGATATGTTTAGGTTCCTGAAACTTTAAACAAGATATTAACTATTACAGATAGCAGGAACTTTTTTGCCTAATATATTCATTCACATTATAAGTGCATTAACGAATATAGTGTGCACACACTATAATATTGCACATAAATGTATTTATAACTAAAATAATACATAATAATTATTGTAATATATTTGGAAATATAATTTGATTATTTTTAATGTATGATACATATGATGTCTTTAAAACTCTACAAAAAAAAAAAAAATCTGTTATTGAATGATAAATTTGTTTTATTAACTACTGAAATATAAATTGGTTAAAAAAAACTCTTGATGCATGTATGTATTTACATAAATATGAGTTGAACAAATTAACAGGATTATCAATGATATCCTTATTAATATACTGTCACATCAAGAATATTGGGATGAAAATATATAACATCTGAATAATGTCTAAAAGAGTATTAAACCATTTATTATAGAGAAAAGAGTCAAGTTCTTTAAAAAATGTAAGCAAAAGATATTTACCATTTGTCATTCAAGAATGATCCAATGTTTGGAAAGACTATGAGAGATATTTTAACATTATCTTACATAGAGTGAACATTATTTTATTTGAAAATGATTGTGTTGTCTGAAAAACAAAAAATACACAAAGAGTTAAATCTGTTGTAATGAGTCTGCAAGTGTGATGTGAAGTAACAACTGAATTAAGAAAATATTGCAATATGTCTGCCCAAATCATGATGTAGAGGCAGCAGGGAAAAGATATTCTAAATAATAAACTTTTTTAAAATAAGCTCTTAAAGTCCTTAAATGAAAATGTGTGGATATGTTTATATTACCATTTTTTTTGTTTCTTGTACTCATTACGAGATCATTTATGTGTCACAACATTCATATCAGAAACCAATAGCTTTGAAATGGCAGCTTAACAATAAATATTCTACTTGTGAAGCTTGCCATGGATTATTCAACTTCATAAGATATCAATATTTAGCAAATGATAATTGTTGATCATCAATATTTCTCACAGGTTTTATTTCTCCTATCATTTAAAATGCTTTCATCATTCTCAAATTGCTGCTTTTAAACAGTTCAGCAGTTTTGGACATCAATGCTCAAACAATTTGATCCTTTAAAACTCAGATCATTATAAATGTTGGTAAAATTGATGTACAGTTCTTTATTAGACACCACTTAACATGTCCTTTTAGAGTTCTGCATATAAAGATAAAAACTTACATTGTTATGTATTCTCATATCTGTGCTATAGTACGTCCAAATTACTAATATATCTGTACCCGTTTTTTTGTCTAACCCAAATATATATGTAAATTACAAATAAATGTCTATATATAACTGTAAAAATTACATATGGGTTAGAAATCAATATTAATAAATAAATAAATATTAATTTAAAAATGACCTCATTTTATCTTCATTTGCACTTTTGCTTTCAGCTACAATTAAAGAATTTTAACTCGATTTACATTTTATACAGACTTAAATAGAAAATTCGTTTAACACATACCATGTATATGTTTTGAAAGAGGTAACTGTAAAATCATTTATAAAATGCTTACACATTTTTTGGTTTATTTGCTGCTTACTTCTTTCTAGGAAAAAAGAAAACCAATTAAATTGTGTCGAATTGAAAAGAAATTATAATACCTTTTGATTCTTTCGATATACTCAGAATTAAATTACTTTTTTGATGATCTGAAAAAGTTAATAAGGCCAACAGAATAAATTTAATTAATATTAAATAATCCCGAAAGTTATGTTAGATTTTTAAAACTAAGATCTACTTTTTAACTTTTTTATATTAAAAAGGAAAAATATTACAGAAATTAATAATAATAATGAGTACAATCTATTTATATATGATTTTTAGTGCAATTATTGACTAGTATTATTTTGCCGGATTTTTACGTAATATATATATATATAAATCCACTGACCACAATTTAGTGGAGATTTTTTGTAAATATAAGTTGATGAGTTTAGTGTAGGCGTTGGTTGCTAATGTTTGCTGAGTCAGAGATGGTAGGCGTTGATGAACAGTTGTTTTTTTTTAAAAAAATTACTTAAAAATATTTTGAGTCATATTAATATTCCTTCCCTGGATATGTTGTTTCCAAACTAATCGATGATGAGTTGGATGTTTGTGCAATGCAATAAAAGTGGAAAACGTTTTGGACATCCATTCGTTTTTGAGTCTATGAACACAGCGGGTTTTTTATTCCATTTTTAATGGTAAACAGTTTAACTTCAATACATTTTTTTTTTTACTTTTTATCACAACAATATCAAAGGAGAAAACAATATTCATTGGGTTAATCAAATGTTACAGAGTGTTTGACTCATATGTATAGTCTCAATATAATATTTAGACTGTATTTGGGTCACTGGACATATTAAGAGACTAATTAGTAGAAACTCTTGCAGTCATCTTATCTGTACAGTAATACTACATCTAAATGGTTTTTGGTTATTAGGAATAACATACTTTTGAATTCTGTGTATTAGTCTAGCTGGCTAGAGGAACATATTAATTCTGAGCATTTTGAAAAATCAGGAATTCTTAGTGAACTAAAAATATCATTGTAGTACTGGACTAAATATGAGGCATAATTTTCAAAGTACAGAAAGAGATAAGTGATTGTGTTTGCACTTTCCTCTAAAAATATTTAGAGTAACAGTTCATTTTTATGTACAGGTTAAAGTTTATATTGGCAGCTGAAGGGGCACATATTTATTTTAATATTTTTTTTTGATTTTATCAGTCTTTCTCATTTCAACATCACCATATTGCAACCATCCACTGTTGCAGAAACATGGCTGTGGATATTCCACTATTAGATGTTTCTATTTCATGTGAAGAGTATTTGCAATATAAATACATAGTGAGGGAGAGTGATCTGAGTTTCTGTACTGATGGATGATTACAATATAGTGGAACTGAGATAAGAGAGGCATGGATAAAAAACAAAAAATTTGAAAAGATATACCTTATTTATATTGTTAGATAAACAATTATGAAATTATCTGGATAGATAATACGCAAAAAAAAAATAATAGCAAAAAGAAATAAACTAGATTTCCAACATCTGAAGAAATGGATTCTATAAATTATCTTTACCAGAGGCCCTTATAAATAAATATAGCCATTCCAACCCAAGACAAAATAAAAAAGCTAATATACAAAGAACAAAAAGTTAAGGATAAATTTTGCAATGCCTGAATAAACTGATCCATGAACCATAAATATGACACACTGATCTTTTTAATTTCTTTTGCAGCAAATTTTTTTTTTTTTTTAAAGACACCTTGCCTAATTGTAGCTCTCCATTCTATTCTAGTAAGCTATATCTTTCCAATAAAAACAATACTTATTGCAATTCTTGAGCATAACTTTAAGTTTATCGTAATAATATATAATTATATGCCAAAAATAAAACCACAATTATTAAATGCATATCTGAGAGATAGTGACTAATGGAAGTTATTTCTACCATTTCAACAATGAAAGAATAGAATTTCATTACAACTTTATAAGTTATTTTAGTAAATCCAAACAATTTTTTTAAAAAATAGTAAAGAAAAACTTAATATTTGAATACAAGTATAATTTATATATATATACTTGGAATTTAGATATAATTATAGGAGATTTGAACACAGACTTTGAAGCTCCCTTCAGCTATCCACTCTATCTCATACAACTGATACACATGTCCACATGTGTGAAAATGATAAATGATGGAACACCAAATTCCTTGTTGATGCCAATATTATTGTCATGCCCATGTTGATTTTAAATCACTCTGATCTCTCATGAATAGGATCTTGGTTAGAGTGACTTACAGTCAACATGGGCAAAACAATATTATTGGCATCAACAAAGAAGTTGAGTGTGCCATCATCACATTTTCAATGGTAAGAATGGCTATAGAGTTGGAGAGTGGAGTAACTTGAAGCCTGAATATTAAAATTTGAAGATTTTCTATCTTAATATAAACTGAGCACTAATTATACATATGTGTGGGAGATGATGATCTGGACTAATTAGTGAGTGCCACTTCAGCACTAAAGACATATATAGAAAATCATTTATCATTTTCACATATATGTGGACATGTGTATTGATTGTATGATATAGAATGCATAGCTAAAGAAAACTTAAAAGTCTGTGTTCAAATCACCTACAATTAAAGAAAGACTTGGAAATTTTTTTTAAAATGCATGGAAGAATTGCAACTGCCATATTCAATAACACATCATTAAAATCAATCAACACTTAGACAATCCCAATATTAATAACAATCAACAATCTGCAACCTCCTTTTAACAATAAAGATGGAATATAAAATATTTTATAATAAATGTTTTTATATACTGTGCATTAAAAAACCAAAAAACAATTGTTTTCTTCAACCACAATTAGGGATTTTTAGATTTAATCTGAAATAAAGGAATGGGGTGCCCCAATTATGGTTGAAGAAAACAATTATTTTGGGACTTTTAATCTACAGTAAATAAAAGCATCTAATATAAAATATTTTTTACATATATTATATTTAATTTTTTAATATTTGCACAGTAAATAAGTGTTTATTGTAAAATATTTATGTATAATTTTTAATTTTTTTAGCATTCAGATATTTTTTATAATTGTTTCTAATCATAACGAAGAATAAAAACATTGTCACAATTATATATTCTAAAGGAAATTGGCAGCCCATTAAAAATCTATTCCAATATTATTTTATTTATGAAAAAGGCATTAAAAAAATTACAATCAAGAGAAAATAAAATTTCATCTATTTTTAAAAAAGCAACTTTTATAATCAATTGAAAGTAAAATTTGTTTTTTTTTCAATTTTAACTGACTGCTAATACTTTTTAGGCAACTTTTTTTTAAAAATAAAAGCATTTAAAAATATACACTGCCTTTTCATGTGCGTCACTGAAAACTTAATAAACCAATATTGCCATGTTTAAAACTCAATCTGTTACTTCTTCAGTAAACAAACCAATGGATCAATTTAAAATATTTAATTGTCTTACTGCATTGCATCAATTTCTAACATATATACAAAATTTGGAGGAAATCTATTCGATAGAAGTCCATTAATTCTCAATTACAAAATTTATCCTAAACAAAGAAATAAACAGACTTTCTAAGTTAAATACAAGAGTTTACATTTGTTCAACTCTCATTAATCTTCATTATCCTTGCCACTGCATCTCCATATATTTTTCAAATAAATTTAATAACTACAAGTAAATAATTTATTGATGTAGCAATAAGAATAATCAAATGACTACTGCTGGAAAATTGATAAAAAGGTTGAGTCACAAAAAGATGAAAATTAAAAATGGTTTGAGTAGTTTACATTCCAGTCTGATACTCTACCACTGCAATGAATCACATAGGACATTAATAGAGTCAAAGCATCCACTATGAATCATTTTTTCTGATAAATTAACTAACCACTTGTTCAACAACCTGAAATCTGTACATCTGTAAATACTATGTATCCCATGTGTGATTAATAAATAAGCACTAAACTAAAAAAATTAGATGATTAATAACTTGCTGCATTCAATGTCTGTATATATTTTTGATACATTATACAATTTAATTTTGTTGATATAATTGCAGTGACAATAGAAAAATATATTAAAGACAAACTACTATATCTACTGTAGAATATATATTTTTTAAAAAACAACATAAAATATGATAATTAACAAAAGATCAAGTAAATACAATTTCTATTAATAATACTCTGCTTAAAGCAAATAGACTGATATTGCAATGTAAGAAAACGAATTAATAAAATAATAAATATGATCATCGAAAATTATGGCTAATACAAAGTATTGTAGCCAACATAATTCATGGAAGCCTTAAATACAGGCAGCAAATAGTAAACTTTTTTCTTGCTGAAAGAATCAGAATTATTACAACTTACTACATCTAATGGATTTCATGGAATAGTTGTTAGCATACTTAACTACTATGCCAATGACCTTGACTTTGAATATGAAGTGGGTGAATAGTATAAACTTTTTTGAATTACCAACAGGTTTATGAATTTCCTTTACGATAGTTAGCCCATAATCAATTCAATTAGCCATACAGATAGTAATCCAAATATGGAATATCTAACTACTATTAGCTAGTCAATAATGACTCATGTTTACCTGGCTTGATTTAATGAGTGTCAGTGCACTAATTACAAAACCAAAAAATAAAACCATATAGTAATATTATGATTTACCATTGAGCTTACAGTTTATCATTACATTTATTAAAATGACTCAAATGGTATTTGGATAGAACTATTCCCAACATAATGATTAAAAAAAAAATTATTTCAGAAAGTTTTTACAAGAACTGAGTGTTTTAATTTGACAAATACTACAGCAAGTGAAAGGACAATGTGTCATTTATTCAAAACATTTCTGTTTTATGATTTTTGAAATTGACTCTAAAACTTTTAGTAGATTGATATGTAAAATTATTTGTAAAAACATGATTGGAACATAAACATCATAAAACTGAAGCTACAAAAGTGAAGATAAGAAATATTAAACATCATAAAACTGAAGTTATTAAAAGTGAAGATAAGAAATATTAATAACTGATAATTAATATATATATGTTTGATTAATAGATACTAATTACATATGGCAAATTTTTGGAATTTGAAATTGAGAAATATTAACTATTGATTCAACACTCATTTTCTTGCATGTTGAGTCTGTATAATACTTTCTAATGTCTTAAGAACTTCTATCTTATAAGTCACCTTCCATAAAAAATAATACTGAAAATAATAATGTGATTTGTTAAGTTGCATTTCTTTTCCTAAATAAATACAGTATTGTCAAATAATATGTATTCCTTTAACCCTTACAAATTCAGACATTTTCTTTTGTTCCATCTGATGGAAATTTTTGAAAATGCTCAACCATTCACTTCTGTATAAAATCTTTATTTTATACTAATTCAATAAAGTAGACCTTATTTCCTTTTAATTTAATTTTATAAAGAAATAATATTGTAAAAAAATCATATTTGGCCTTAATATTTAAAAACTGACTTGCAAATGTAAACAAAGGATATAATTGTATCACA
Organism: Epiperipatus broadwayi; assembly: GCA_028023455.1. NCBI lineage: Eukaryota > Metazoa > Onychophora > Udeonychophora > Euonychophora > Peripatidae > Epiperipatus > Epiperipatus broadwayi. The sequence goes on from JAQFVV010012495.1 coordinate 3,858,056, forward strand.
CAAAGGTTGTACATGAATGTGAAAGTAAGAAATTCACCTTGAATTTGTTTTTATTTTAAGTTTGTTATTTAAATGTGAACAAATGATTGTATATTTATGATAAATGTATCAAATTCTGCTTTAAATTCTGATTTTTCTTTTATAATTATTGCAATATTTGAAAGGAATTGTATTACCATATCAATTGTAACAGATAATAACATTACACATTCCATTATTTCCTTTGCTTATTTGTGATCAAATTTATTATTGTATTTCTAAAAATAAAAGATAAATGAACAAGTTAAAAGTAAATATGTGTATTTCTTTTTGTTTTAAATAATTACCAACCAATTTGTGTGTAAAACTATGTAAAATATTTTATAAATAAACAAAAAATGATATTTTTTATTCCAAAAACGTTGATTGAAAGCTAGACCAGAAAAGAATGAAAACCTTCTCGCCATTTTTTCTATCATAAACAATAGAATAAAAATGTTAAATTTTAACTGACTTTCTATGATGTGTTGATGGCTTCAGATTTTTTTTTCCAATTAAAAAATCAATAAAAGCAGCACAGAAAATGTACATTATTAAAAATAAATATACATTGAGCTACGATAACAGTTAAGCAGCAGAACAACCATGCATTTCTGAAGGAAACATCCAAAATTATCAATGAATATGAGAGATGTCACGTTAATATGCATTCATATTAATAATTTGAAATAATTATTATTCATAATATATTATTGATATTGGTAAATTTTTGTATTTGTATAACTATTACTTGTTTTTTTTTTACTTAAATAAAAAAACTTTTTTTCCCGTTTGGAGTATACACTATATTTTGTTCCATCCTTCCTTTCCATCCTTCTTGCACATATCATAACAGCTCATTTTATTAATAAAAGTATGATTAGAATAACATACATATTATTTATTAAATTGTAAGAGTATTATATTTTCCAACATGCACACACATAACACAGATTAAGATTATAATATAAACAAAATTTTAAAAACATAATAATATAGTTATTAATAATAAATTGAGGAACATTTTACATATATTTTACTGATACTGATTATGTGTTCATTCATTCATTTACTGAAAAATATGAATAAGAAAAAAAACTCAACTGTACAGTATTTTTATTTTTTCAATTAAATGAATAGCAAAATATCTGACTTTTATTGAAATTAAATACACTTTGGGAAATATTCTTTTTTCTCTCTTATAGGAACATAATAATAGTCTTGTTATCAAGAAACTACGATCTCTCTAAAAGTTTTGAGATTTTGAAGTCAGTATCAATTTTAAATATGATTTTAAATTTTGTAAAACTTTTAGCACTATGCTTAGAAAACATTTTATTACATAATATACTGCTTATCAAATTCAGAAAGGATAATAAAGAAAGACTACAATTAAAAATTAAGTGGCAACATAAACTGAAATTTTTTTATTAATAAACAATCATATATGGTTCTTTCATGTGTAAAAGTAACTCCTGATGTATTGTAAAATTTATTTACTAATTTTTTTTTAAAAAAAAAACATGATTCCATATGTATTCAGAGACAAAAAATGGCTGTTTGGATATCATAAAATATATTAAATTTAGGAATTTTAATGTGGATTTTTTATTTGTTAATTTACATTTTTTTTTGCAGTGTCTAATTGAAATCATACATAGCCTAGTTCATGGCTTCACTATATTTTAAGATACAAATATTTATGATTACATTCAGATTTTATTCAAAAATGATTGGTTTTAAAGAAAACAAATAAAAAAAAGTAATAATAGTAAGCAAGTGATTGGATGAATAAAGGACACCTCTGTAGCAATTATTTTTTTGTCATTTTTTAATAATTATGAGTGGATTTTTTAATTTTAAATAGCATTGCATTATTTTATGATGTCTTAGTAAAAATTTATTCAGATTTTAAAAATGGGGTTAATACAAATTTTCTTTCATTCATGAAATATTTTTGTCAGACATTATAAAAGATTAAAATCCATTGTCTGTTTATATTTTCCCATTTTATTACTTTTTTTTTCTATATTTTCAAAATTGAAATGTTATTTTTAAGAATGTTTTTCATTGTAAACTTATATTTCTAACAAATAAATTCATGATTATGACAATATAATGCAGGATAAAGGTTTAATCATTAAAATAAAAAGTTGGAACTTAAATGGCTACTAGGCACTATCAAAAATGTGATTTGTAAAGGTAGAAAAGAAGTTAAATAAAAATAAATTAAAACATCTTGGTGGACATTCTTTTCTAATTTCATCCTTATCAAATCAATAATCATGACAACTACAAAACATTTATATATTAAATAAGAGTAAAAAATTCTTTAAAAAATCTTTTTCTATTCCATTTATCACATTTAATATGGTTGGACATTTGCTTATAATAGTAACTCTACATTTAATATTAATTAACTGTTATTTATAATAAGTGGTATGCTTTCTTTCTTATACATTTATGTATTAGAATTTATGGTCTCATGTCGTAGTAATTAGAATATTTATCAGCAATTTATCATCCCCGGAACTTTCAATCTGGTTAAAATTTTAATTTCTTTTTACAAAACTAATTTAGAATTTTTCTTTCAGTAGTTGGACTACAGCCTGCCCAGGTGGCTATCCAAATATTGTTAGGTAAATCAATACCTAACTACTTGTGAATAAATAAAACAAGAAAGAAAAACAATAAATCTTCAGAACCAATATGTGACTGGCTTGGTAAATATTTATTCATCAATCAATCGTTTTCTATCCAATAGACAGGTCCAGAGCATAGTCACAATATCAATTCATCTATTTTTCTATTACATTCTCTTTATTGCCCATTTCTTCAATTCCACATAAGTCTTCCCATCTCTTATATCATCCAATAATGTCAATCTCTTCCATCCTTTTTAATCCAGTTTCTCTTTCTCTCTCTCTGATATTCTCAATCAATCTTCTTTTCTCATTTACTCTTTTCAAAACTTCTCATTTGTTATTTTACACATCCAACTGATTTTTTCCATTTTTCTCCAAGTCCACATCTCAAAAGCTTACAATCGTTTCTTAATTCTATTACTCAATGTCCATGTCTCACAACCATACATTAATACACTCCACACATAACACTTAATTAATCTCTTCCTTAATTCTCTTTCCACAGTTCCACAAAATATCTTCTTTCTCTTCACAAGGGTCTCCTTTGCTAATGCTATTCTTCTTTTAACTTCATCTTCACTTTCCATCCTCACTCAACCAACTACCCAAATTTCTAAATCCCTTCATCTGTTGAACCATGTCATCATGGATTCCAATGTGCAGTCTTTTTGCATCTCTTCATATCCATAAATCTTTTCAATATTAATCTTCATTCCATATGCCATACATCCTATGGAATGAAGATTAATATTTCTTAATACCACAACAAAATTATGTAAATACTATTTTATCATTTTAAAAAAGAGTAAAATAATATAATCTTTTATATTAAAATAAAAATGGGGAAGGGGATTTTTAAAAGCTTTAACAATCCCATTACCAAACAAAAGTTCTTCCATCATTCCTATGCAGAGAAACAGCAATAGATAATAATAAATTTCCACATGATGAAGTTTTGTTTTTCCTTTCTTGTTTTACCTGCTTGTAAGAACAGCTGGTAATTGGTTGGCCACTGGCATAACTGCACCCCAGGATGATGGTCTTTGCAGATATATTAATTCCTACACCACAAAGCAATAAGAATTTTGTAAATTTTCTGTTATACATAGAATCTATTTCACTCCAGATAATAGGAAGGGGGTGAAGGGTTTTTGATTGTGGTAAGAAAATCAGTGGTTAACTAATAAGAATAACGCCATTTGAGACTAGTTAAAAATCATAACATTAGCTATTCAATAATTTATAAAGATGAATCTTGATAACTATTTAGAATGCTTGTAAATATTAAATGCTTGCATATGTTCAATGAACTAATGAAAGAGTGTGTGTTTATGATTAGATTCCTACATATAAAAAAGAACTACAATTGAGCACTAAACACTTGGCCACTAGCAACTGTAGCTTTCATCTACTTTCTATCATTTCATGTTCAAGATCCATAATAAAGAAATGATGCCTATAGTAGGAGATGTATAGTAAGTACCTATCCTAATTAAAAATTAACAAATTATTTCTTTTGAATGTAATACCAGCAGTTTCTAACCTGAGCTTCATGGTTGCATGATCGTGCAATAATTTATTAAAATTAATCAAAAAAGTATTTTATACTTGTTTAAGATGTCAATTTTATATGCTTTTATGTTTCACCAACAACTCAAGTCATCTAAAAATTGTACTTCAACATTTTAATCTCAGTACACTTCCATAGGCTTGTTTATCTTTTAAATAAACAGTTATGTAAGTCATTAATTTTACATTCACACTAGCAATACTTGTTTGTTGTAGAGAAAGTGGTTATTATATAGAAAAAAGTTGAAAGAAAAAAACGCAAACAATAAAATACCATCAGTGATTCCAGCTTACACATTGCTGTTTTTAAACAAAAGAGTAGTTAGTAATTTTTTTTCACAAAATTCCAGGAATAATATAAAAGCATTTTTTTTTCATATCTAATCTGTCTTTAATTTTTAAACCTTAATGCAGTTTACTTAGTTGAAACTAATTAAACTTTAAGCATAAAAGCTGTCTATATCAGCAGAGTTTGATTAATTAAAAGCAACAGATGTTTAACTGTGTTTTTTTCCCTTCTTTAAACTAACTAAATTAATAGATTTCAAAACTGATTTTAATTCTTTTAGCTTGTTTTTTTTTTTAATTTTGAATATGATTGCATGATATTGAATGACATACAGCAAAGAACATGTATATATAAACTAAGCTTTTATTTTTAATAAAAATATTTTGCTCTAATTATCATTATTCCAAATGACCCATGTACTATATAAATATAAATTTATAAATATTTAAACTTTTCCAATTTAAACAATAATAATAAAAACATACACGATCATAATATTATATTGAAATAATAAGAGGATGGGGGATTATTAATATTTAACATAATAGAAAGTTGGCAAAAAAAAAACAAGAAAGTTGAAGGAGACTGTAGCATAATAATGAATAACAACTAAAGTTAGATTCAAAAAATATCCATGCACAAACAATAAAGTTATAAGTAAAAACTAAGAAAAAGCAAAAAGAGAATAAACAAACACACTTTCGTTTTCACAATATATGAATAAAATAATAATAATCACGTGATTATTTGCTCACCAAATCATGAGACATTCCAGTATCAAATTGAAAACCGGGACAGGAGCATTTAGCTCATTCTGACGTATGAGATTACTTGAATGAATTTGTTAACAAATAAAAACTACAATTTAAAAGGAGCCATTTAAACAGCAGTGGTTAGAAGATTTGGCTGAAAATTAAACTAAAAATGCAGAATATGAACTAGCTAAAGTATTTATATAATTAAAAATCAATTTTAAATATGTTTAAAGTACAGTATATATTTATTTTTTAATTAGTTAAGTTAAGCTATTGCTATTTAAATCAGTCACAACTAGTCTAAAAAAAATTTATCAATAATGAATATCAATAAACTTTGTTTTCTTTTGTTTATCTTGTCTTCTTAATTGCTGGTATTTTTTAGATACAGCATGTTTATATACAAATATCAGATATGTTATTTCTATGGGGGAAAAAAGTATGTTATCAAATAGCTTTAATTTTAATACTGGATCTGCTATACAATTAGTTTGTCCCTCTTTTTAGTATAAGATTTAAAACTTTATATTTTAGCAATGACCAGGTGAAAATTAGTAAAACCATCAAAACATCATGTCATCGCCATTTCACAAGCTTATACAGGCTGTTTGTTAATAACAATAGCAAACTCTCCATACAATAGTGCCACCAAGTGCAAGTCTTAGTAATCAACGGATGCAAGAAGGTTTGTGCATAAAATCCCTATCTAGTCCCTATTCATCCAATATCCTCAGATTAGTTTCTAGTTTTTGGCTTTCATCAGTGAGGAGCCCACAAGCTAGAAACTAGTCTGGGAATATTGGATAAATGAGGCACTAGATAGGGGATTTTAAGCACAAACCTTCTTAAATCCTGATTCCTAAGGTTTGCATTTAGTGGCACTAATGTACGAGTTTGCTTCTGTCAACATTAGTAATTGATGAATTTGATGTATTGAGTGAAAGTTTAAAACAGATTTAAATCAATTTTTTTTTTTTTTTTTTTAAAAAAAAAACAAAAACATTAAATCAATAAAAAAAATGCTATTTATTTAAAATGACAAATCTAATTATAATAATAAATATTCATTAGTTTATAGTGTAGAAATAAAAAATATAATGATACAATTATAGGTATAATAACATTAATACAGTATTAAATTCCTGGTTTTTCCTGGAAAAATATTTTTTGTCAGATTAGAAATAAATCAGCACAGTTTTTCATTATACTGCCTGCCCTCCTCTAATGTCTTTAAAACACTTACATGTTGCTTCCTAAAATTATTAATTTTAATATAAACTGAAGATATATATATAACTGTGTAGTGCTTTTTTTTTTTTAAACAATAATAAAAAAATTACTGATTCAATATCCATTCCAATTTTTCATTACTGAAATTAAAAAAAAAAAAATGAAGTTTTCTGTTGCAAGCTTCATGATAACTGAATTAAGATATTTTTATCCTTGCCTCTCTAATGCATATACAGCCCCCTTTCTCTTTCTTCCCTTTCACTTTGCTCTTCCGCTCTTTTCTCTCATACGTAGCAAATGAATATTTCTTCTAGAAATACTTATATCAATTTGGCTTTTTAATTTACATGGATTTATTAAACTATTGTTATTTTATTCTTTTCATTTTATTTTCAAATGTTTGCAATTAATTTATTTACTGTACTGTATTTTTTATTATGCATGCATACTTAGGATTAAATATTTCATGCTAAAATAATAAAGTACAATAATCATGAAACAATTGTCTGCATGTTAAGACATTACCAAATTTTACGAAGCTAATTAATAGTATTATAACTAAGCATATTTTATAAAATTATATGTATATAGCTGATACCTACAAATTATCTAAATTCATTTAACAGAGTTATACTAACTACTACTTAAAAAAGACACTTGGCTCATTTCCTATCAGCAAAAAAAAATAGTTATCTTTATCTGACCATAGTGATATAGTAATATTCTGCTCCACAATGATTCTATACAGATGTCAAATATCATCTGACTTCATGAACAACTGATTATATCATTAATAAATAAATGGAATATTGAATAATTTTTTTACATATAAATTTTGGAATAACTTTGATATGCCTAATTTGTTACACTTATTCTAAGATTAAGCACAAGATTTCTGTTCCTTAGATTTCTTTGCCTTTTTTATTGTTATTCCAATTAAAGCTAAATTTGTAATTCAAAATTTTAATACATTTCAATAAGAAACTGCTTATGCTATCCATATTAATTGACTATATAGTAAATTTTGCATTTTCAAATGTATATGCAGAAATTTTTGCTAGATATGTTACTTTATTGTTATAAGACCTTTAAAAAAAACATGTACACCTGGGTCTCTTTTTACGCGGACTTATTTAACACGATTTTGAAGTCACATGATTCATGTTTCACTGGAAGTCAAACTCCGATAATGCGCTATTACTTTAAATAATAAATTTTGCGCACTTACGTTATATTGAAAGTAATAGCAGATTATTGGAATTCGACTTTCATCTTAGTAATTTCAATATTTTCAGTGCTTTATAATCATGATTTCCACATTGTATGTATACACACATTAAATTTTACAAGATTATAATGTAAATTTGTTCAAACATTGTGCATGTTAATTTTGCATTTTAAATCACATTCTGTTTTTGCTTTTTAAAAAAGAACGTAATCAATTATTAATCATTTAGTGTCCGCAAGTTTATTTTTAAAAAAAGAGTAATAGCAGTGGGCACAATTAAATTTGGCAATTAAAATCTGATTTTTAATTGTAATTAACAATTTAAAAATTACTTACGGTGACTTGAAATTAATGTGATGTAAAACAAAATTTGATTTTTAAACGGAATTGAAAATTAAAAAATTAAAGACAAAAATAAGAATTTAATTTTTAGTTGTTAGTTTTAATTAAATTTTTTCCAGCAGTGGTGAATAAATGTCTTTCTATTATCATAAGTCTAAGTTCATAAACAATTGATAAAATCATCGTCTCAAAGATTAATTACTAATTACGTTGTCAACAGAAAACCATTAACACAACATGAGAGTGCAAACGAACGTGTTTTTCGGTAAATAGCTATAATAATTAAAACGTGTATAAAAAAATGTAAATTACTGAACTGTAAATTATGCATAAAAATATATTATTTTGAATAAAATTAAATATGATAGATAAAAAAAGTTTGTCTTGTATCAATTTTTTTCAAATTTGAAATTTTTTATTAGTCATACTTTATTTCCTTATTTTTTTTTTTTTTTTGCGCGAATTTTAAAGTAGTTTTACGTTGGTGCTTTGCTTTTACGCGAATTTTGAAAAATCACAGACCGCATCCCCCCTTTTTCAATGTAAGTTAGTCTATTTTTGCGCAATTTCGTTTGCACGTGTTTTCTGAGAAACCTATCTATCGCATAAAACGAGACGCAGGTGTATTTGGGTTGGTATTTTTATATCTAGTGTCTGAACCTACCCTGGCACCTCTCTGAGGAGTGCCAAAGCATGAAACCATGGTCAGGGCTTTGGGGGGGTTCATGACAGAGATATTTTAAATGCTTTCTCTGGCTAAGCATTTATTATAAGGCTTGTTGAGGAATTGGCAATCCTCATTGTTTAAAACTTAAAAGCTTAAAAGGATAGGGTCATGTGATCTATGATTCTTATTTTGACTATGTATTATTATTGATTTAAACATACAATTAAGTCAAAAAAAAAAACAGTTTTGTTCAGAAGTGTTGAGAACAGATCTCAATCTAGAATAGCTAGAATTTCTACAAATGTTTACATAACATGATGAAAAAACCTATTAAATTGGGGGAGGGGGTGTTTATCTTTTATCTTTTGTTATATTGTAACTCCTTTTCTTTGAAAATTGTTTTCCAAACTCAATATTTTTTGGCCATGATAATTAAGTCAACATGTCTTCACATTTATATAAAATAGATATGAAATATTTTTAAATACAAATATACTGTATTGTCTATACTGAAATTATAAATATTATTGAAAAAATTTTGAAAGTGGTTCAAAATTTGTTCAGAATTGAGTAAATTGGAAAATGTCCTTAGATCCTATAATTGAAGGAGCTAGTCATTAGCAAAACATTATTAAATAAGAAAGAATGCCAAAATCAAAAGAATTCAAAAACATTATATACCTATTTCCAAAACAAAATAGTAAAACACTGTACTAAAAAATTTATAAATTAAAACGTTATCAGTATATTTTTTTTTAATCAAGAAAATTTTATTGTGAGCTCAAAGAATTACATTATAGCAGTAACAGAGTTATGTTGTTAACAGAAATTATAAAAAAAAAGGTTACATAACCTAATACCTACAGTCTGGGGGTAAAAAATCAACTGTTCAATCACAAATTGTCCATTACTACAATGCTCCATGTAGTATTGTAGATGTATGTTGGAGCTAGTTTTTCATCTCTGTGTCTGATGACCTGAAGTTTTACCAGAAGTAATTTCTTACAGTCAAGTAAGGTGTGACCATAAATGAGAGTGCACCTAGTTGACCAATAGGCAAACAGCAAAAAGGTTATGATTCTTATAGATGGAAAGATCCTATTAGATATGCTAGAAATTAGTCCGATGAGGAGAGGCATTCTAGTTTTATATATGGATGCGATAAAGCCTCTGTCCCATTGTAGTGAGGTACAATGGTATCATTGTATCATCATCCTGTTTACATAAAGGGCAGACCAGGTCCAAGCACAAGAATCCTCTACAATAGACCAGAAAATGACATGTGGGCAGAACATTCAGGTTTATTTTAATCAAAAAATCTAAAAATTTTGGCTCTAGATGCCACCGTTTAAACTTTTTAATGACTGAATGATTGGGAAGGGTTAGTAGTGATGTATATTTTTATTTGCTTATTAAATAGATAATTTCCTTGTGATAAAGACCACAAACACACATAAAACCAAAAAGAAAAATATTATGATACAATAATTTACATAAATATAAGTCTGTGACAGGTAATTTGTATAAAAGTAATCAATCACATTAATGAAAGGCCTATGTCAAAATAATACTTGATGATCATAAGCATTAATATACTATCCTTGCCACCTTCTTAATATAATTCATTTTAGCACCTTAATTTAAGAATATCATTAACATTAAATGCTAAAACAAGATATATACAAGAATTTACAAGTTAATAAAATTTCAAATTGCAATTTAAAACATCAAGATAATTAATGTTTATTTAATATTTATTTACAGAAAAACAGATCATTTCTTTTTGACAATTAGATAATTGAATTAATAAATCTGTTTTAATATTTTGGTTCTAAATAATACTTCAGATAACAACACTTTAAATATATTCAATGATATCAATTAATAAATCATAATCAAGTGATCAAATTGAAATCAAAAATATCTTTTATAATTACACTTGCTGCTAAAGTAATCACATAAGATATTTAAGTTAAATAATCAATTTGATAGTTAAAAACCATCAAACAATTGTTCAGATTCCTATTATAATCACCAATTTAAATAAAATAATTGTTAATATAAAGTTTTGAAAAGTTTTTAATGACTACAAAATCGATTTGGAAATTTAATTTTCAAATTGAATTTAAAGAGGAATGTATTTAGGCTGACATAATATGCTTTCAATAAAGATAATCTTTAACAGCTTTTTCTTACTGCAGCATTATCTATACAAACAATATTTAAGAACAAACCTATGTTTTTAGTTTTGGTTTCTGTAGCATATAATTACTTCATTAGTAGTGTGATTAAATGATAAACAATGCATACTCTAAGCATCATTAGAAGTAATTTCTATAACACTGAAGTTAACTAGAATTTATACTCACTATCTAAAATCGTACAAGTTACAAATTTTCCCTAAGGCACCCTAAATTGACATAATACTTAAATGCTTTACCACTGAATAACTATAGAAGTCTATTTTAGATCACACAATAAAGGAAACAAGTTATCTGTAAGCTGTTTTCTAAGAACAAAAAAAACTTTTGAGATATGTCTGAAACACACAAAATGAATATATACTATACTTTATTCTTCAGATTTCTTCAATCAGAAGAAAAAATTTCCTTTAGGAAAAAGGTTGATTATAAGTTATTATCATATAAACCAAAAAAGGATCATCCATTGATTTAACAGAATTGTCACAGTTTTTCAGATTCATATGTTATTTTCAGTGCATTAAAAAAAGACTTAAAAGGAATAAGATTGGCAAATGACTGTATCTTTCTTGTAATTTTAATTCATTAATCATTCTTAAATTTTCTTGAGAGTCATTGAATTTCTGCTACACTCCACCTGAAATCTTATTTCAATATTTAAAAGATTATCAAAATACTGTATCTATTTGAAATGGACACAATTTACAATAAAAATTAATTTTTAATATTATAATCTTTCATTGATACATCTAAAAATTCCAATATTGTAATTATCACATCAAGTCAATATCTTTACAACAAACCCAATACTAAGGATTCTCTGTGAATTTGTAAATTGCAACTTTCAAAAACCACCTTCCTTCTCGATTTAAAACAGTTTCAAAAGAAAAGTTGGTTAAATCAATTCAATCTTCACAGCTTCTTATGTTTAGATCTTGAAAATTTTCAATCAAGAAAAACTTCTTACACACAAAATAAAATCAAAATGTTTTGTTACTATTATACTACATCTTGATTTGTCACTATTATCACTACTGATATTAAATTATTTCTATCACGTAAATGAACAAACTACAAGTACAATAATCTAGACAGATTTTATGAGACAAGCCATTTTTAGATCACTTTTTATGTCTTCATATTTGTGGTGGAACCAGAAGATCCTTACTACCCAAACACAAGAATTTACTGAATGAAATTCCTGCCCTGACACAGTGACTCATTATTGACTGTACTTTTGTAAGATCACAATCCAATCCTTATCAACACTTTCTCATAGCTGAGTACTTGCCTACAGAAAAAAAAAGGAAGTATGAATTGATGTTTCATTTGAAGGATGAAAATGTTTGCCCAAATAAATAACGAATGGCACAAGTCTCCTGGTGACAGGATTCTTTACTAACCCAAATGATGAAAAATAATAAAGGAAAAAAAAATGAAAAGGGAGATTGAGATAAAAAGCACAAAGAGAATACATAAATGATATAAGGCGGCAACAGAAATCAGAAATACAAACGCTAAACTCATTTTATACAAAAGTATCATATAACCATAATTCCCAAAATTTGATACTTGTCAGGCCAAAAGATTTTCTGACTCAAAGATTATTAACTTCTGTACTGCTAATTCACTTTGCAATTCTTTGTTATTTTAAAATATGCTGGATTTTATTTTGCAATATGCCAGAAGATTTTTCACTGTTGTTGAATTTAAAAATTAAAGAACTTTTTTTTCATATTGTCTGTCTCAAAAGAAATATCATTCTTTGAATCATATTTTCCAAATATTCAGTATTTTAATTATAACTGCCAAATTCATCAATACTTATAATTTTTAGAATCTTATTAAAATACTTTCTATTAGAATCTTATTAATTCTTTTTTTTATTTTTTATTAAACCATAAATTATATTTAATATGTATATACTTTTTTCTGTCTTTGCTGCAAACAATAAAATTTATGAAACAGGAATGTCTAAAATTATCTACTGGAAATACTGTTAAACTGGAACAAAGTTTTAGCTAATCAGAAATTCATATTGCATAATTCCTACTAATGATCAAAAAGTTACTACATGGTACATAATCTTCATTTATTGGGAACTTATTGTTTTTCTTCCATGGATTGCAGTGGTCTAAAGAAATCATGCTATTTGCTCTCTATAAAATAAAACAGTGAAATAAAAAAATAAAAAAATTACTGAATAAAAAATTGAATAGTCAATAAACTCTCTGAAGCAGTCCTCTTTATTCACCATATTTAAAAATACTGAATAAGACATCACTAAAACAATTAACAAAAATATAGAATAACGTAGTTGTAAAAATAGAGTGATAAATTGAGAAAAAGTGCAACAGAGTGCACAATGAGCACGCAAGATAAATGAATGACTAGTGAAGGTGATTCATAACACTATTCATACAGAAAAACATGCACATAAAATTTATAACCATTTTGCCACAGAAACAAAACTGTCCATATAATATAGCTAGTCAGTGCAAGCCAGAATAATCAATGGATGCAGGAAGGTTTGTGCATAAAATTTCTATCTAATGCCTACTCATCCAATATCTCCAGACTAGTGTCGAGCTTGTGGCTTTCATCAATGAGGAATCTAGGATCTACTACAACTCTCCAGTAGCCACCTTTTATCTTAATAGTTAACTATAGAGTATGGTGATCATGTGATCTTTGGTGATTTAATTACCTTTTTTTTTTTTTACAATAATTACCTAAGTCATGAATAATAGTGAAAAGCTGACTAGTTCTCTTCCCAAACTGTCTGCAATGCAACTATTCTCCACAAAAATTTGAAAATGCTTGCATATTTGAATCACAAGTTATGACCTACATGCAACAGTGCATTTCATATCTTTGAGAATCATCTTCAATGCTTTACCTTCTATCATGAGATCTTGCAAACTATTGGAAAACCTTCTGACTCATAGCTTAACAGCCACAAACAACATGAATCATTTCAAACATTTCAATAGCAATTTTCCCCAATTTAAAACAAAATTTAATGTTAATGCATTGTTCCATCATGATTAAGATGGGAAAAAAAACTCATATCACATTTCATGTTATAACTTGTGGTGCGGACATTCTTTAAAATGACTGTGGTGAATAGCTAAACTATATTGCTATGTAATCCATAAAATGATTCCAAGATGGTACTTGCAGGATCACCAGTTATTTTTCCATTGAAACCTTATGTACATATACCTATGATACAGTTTTAAATTGATGGCCATTAGGATATCAAAATAATAATAATTAAAAAGTAGACTGTAAAAGAAAACAACATAATAATAAATCACTAACAATATGATTGACTGCAAGCAAGTGAATCAAAAAAATGACTGGAAGAGATGATTAGTGGCATGCTCATACAGACAGATATGCTCATGAGCATATAAAATTTATGAATTCAAATTTATTGTCTAATTTTCTATTCTTTGTTTAATATTTTTTCAAATTACAAATACGTTTATATATATGGAGACTATTATTTATTATACGCAGTCAATAATTGACCTCCAAAGATTTTTTTTTTTTTTCACATTCATTAAATATATTTCAATTAAGTATTCTCAAAGCCAACACCATGACTCAAGACTTGATCATTTTAATCAAACTATTTAATAAATCAGGTTGCTATTCTTTTTACAGAACTATCAACAAAAAAGTTAGTTCAAATATTTTAAATACTTGTCTTTACTTTTATCAATTACTAAATGCAAATCAGATTAACTAAAAATACCACCCTCCCCACCATTCCCCTCCTAACCAACAGAATTCACTTTCAAATAGATTAAAAATAAAATGGAAAACACTGCAAGAATATCTACTAGATTAGTCTAATCAACTATTGTTATGTATTTAATTTATTCTCCAACTAAATATCTATTTACTAATTAATATGGCTAATAGCTAACTATTAACTAAGTATCTTTTAAAAAAAAATCTCAATTTTTCTAAAAATTTTCAAAAATACTTGAAAACTTTCCAAAACAGCTTAGAATCTGAATTTAAATCATGGACATAGCATAGCATAAAAACACAACATTGCATCATGATATTTCAGACAATTGATATAGTAACTGCATCTATCAAATACTCTAACAAAGGAAACGTTTTTTTAAAAGAAATTATATTACATTACTTTGCTATAAATGATATCTTTCATAGATAAGATGTTGAATAGAGAGAAGAAGGTCTCTTAATTTTCAAAGAAATGATTTCAAAAGTAATAGAATACAAAAACAACAAAATACAATATATTCCGAAAAATTTAGAAATAAGTCATATACACTTTGTTAAATGACTGATATTTTATTACAACTAGAAGCTCAATTTTCCATAATTCAATTAAAATCTTACAAATTTTAAATGTTAATTCTTATCGATTTAAATTTAAATATTTCTCAATTGCTTACATATATTTAAATTTGATATATAAAATAAATAGTGACTCCGAATATTTAGATAAAATATATTATAGTATAGATGTAATTATAAATAAGCATACAGGTGTGAATCAGAAAGAGGGGGGGGGGTATAAAAATAATTTAGAAACAATTTGGACTTTGAATGTAAATAACAACGAATACGTATTATGTTAATAATATAGGTTTCATATACATTAACATAAAGCAAATATACTTCACTTAGAATTTATACTTTTAAAAATATATATTTACAATATTGTACCTTATAATTAAAATTCGATAAAAGCGGGGTAAGGGATCACTAAATAAATTTTAATTAAAATTTTTAAAATATTAATAATTTAGAATTACATTATATTAAAATATGGAATTACATTGAATTAAAGAATGGAACTTATATATATTATCAAACAATCATATAAGCACACACACATTGTTTTGTACAATTCTTTTATTAAAACACTGTATAACATTATTTTCGTATTCTTTACAAACATATAATAAAACTACTAAATGCTACAGCGACACTTTCGGAAATCCTTTTTAATAACTTATTTATATCTTGTCTTACAATAAGTTATTTAAAATCTAAATTATTTCCAACAAATACAATTATTTTCGATTTGCATTTTATATGTACATTCGGTATAAATTTGTAAAACGTTATAACATAGCTTCAACCTATATTATACAGTAGGCTCCTCTTTACCCAGGATTTACATATGTAAAAAAAATATATAGCTTACGGTTATAAAAACAAGTTTATCATTACTATTTATTGAAGCAATAAAATGTTGTCAATTAAGAAAACTTAGTAAAAAATTGATTCAAGAAAATGAATTAGATAAATATTTAAAAATGCTTACCCAAAATGCTTCGGCAAATCGTGCCATTATCTACAATTTTTTCTTTTAGTTTATACAGTATACAGTTATCTCGATAATAATAATATAGTAAACTGAGTAGTTAAAGCAAAGACAAATTATCAGTGAATTTTTACAAACGCGGAACAGAGTTTAAGTATATTTATCCTCATGACAATTAAAAAATAGAAAAATGAAATCGATGGACGGTACCGAGAAGCGATAAAAAACATCTAACAATCCTGTCACATGGATAGAATAATATACTTAGTGACTGCAGAGCTTCGCAAATAACTTATGTTCCGCACAACTTTTTGTTACTACTAAGCGGGGGTAAAAAAAATTGCCGAAGTTACGAATACAAAAGTGTTACTATCTTTAGAAAGGAGGAACCTAGAAACCTAAACTGTTAAAAAAACGTCTGCTATATGAGATTCTTTTCCTTCCTTAGTTAAAATAATTTATTTATAAAAAAACTACGTAATTAGCAGATAATTTTATTTTAAAAAAATAGGATCATATTATAATTAATTGAATCGCATTATCAATATATGGGCATTTTAATAAAAGGAGATGTGTTAAACCGCTGGGCATAAATGGTTTTCAATAACATTTGAAATGGAAAGTGGTTTACGAAATTAGCAGTTAAAGGGTCACTGATAAAATAAAAACAAAAAAAAAATTTTTAAGGCAAAAATGCAAAAACAAATAACATGAATATATTATAATGATTGATTATAAAACTATTATAGGACTTTAATTAAACACAAATATGACTGCTTAAAATGTCTTCTGTAAAAAATGATTCCAATTATTATTATAGTTTGATTAGTGAAGTAAATATTTTCTGCAGGTGGTTTTCTATTTAGACCGTCTTTGCAAGCTGTGCAAGGGTAAATAAAAATCAGTTTCTATTCTGAGTCTCAAAACCAGTATGTTTAATTGATTTCGAAGAACTAAGATTTTATTTTTTAATATAGTCCATAAATGATTTTATTTATAAAAATGTCAAATAGACATTATTTACTTTTTTTTTTCTATCATGAGCTTAGATTTTTTATATCGTATACTGTATACAAAAAAAAAATTCATTAGAAGTGTTAAAACTGGAAATATTTTTAGTAAAAGTAGTAAGCGAAAATATCTTTATTTTATGAAAAAATAAAAAATCATTCGATGCAATGTAGCTAGTCACTTATTTGATAAATACCATTTGGAGAATGGACGCATGATAATCTAAAGATCCATAATAAAAAATAATAATAATAACGAAATGTTTTAAAAGCTACAAGAAGTTTTTTGTGCGAACTGTCAGAAAGGATTCTTTACTTGACATATAAGTAAGTTAAATAAATACACAGCTAGGAGAAAATTGGCCTCTCTTACTCAAATCAACCATCCACTTTTTTGCTGCCGAATTATTCGCTTGCCCTTCTTTGGGAAGAAGGTGGGTTTTTTTTTTCATTAACATTACATTTATACAATCAAAAAAAAGCAATCAACTTGCTAAAGTATTACAGAATATAAAATATAAAACTAAATAATAATAATGTGTATAAATTGTGTTTATAAAAAATATTGTTTTAAGAAACAAATACAGAGTTATAAATGGGGAATATTCTGCATGCAAGATTATTTATGCATACAAACAAAGGCAATAAATCAAATTCTACAATAAATGAGTATAAAAGTTTTTTAAAAAGTAATAACAATGCTGATTGCTCTTACATAATGTATAACACCAAAAATTTGTGTAAACAGAGCTGCTGCAGGCAGGTGTACAAGTCATGCCCCCAACAAAGGCACCTCATCATGGGAGTGCCATAACACTGCAATAATTAATTATAAATGATGTAGTTGTCGGTTACGCATACTGTGGCTGATAGGTAATGGTGCAATACCATCAAGAACCACCAAGAAGCCGGCAAGTGATAAATTTCTATCCAAAAATGGCTAAAATCAATGAAAAATTAAAATGCAAGAATCGCTGAAATCAATATGTTTTAATTATCCCATTTCTCACCTCAGGTGTTTTAAATTTACATTGATTTCAGTGATTCTTGCATTTTAATTTTTCATCGAATTTAGCCATTTTTGGATAGAAATTTATCACTTGCAAGCTTCTTGATGGTACCGCAGTGTCGCCTAGTGGCCACAGTCCGCATAACTGACAACTATCTTAAATAAGCAATGTAAGTATGCACATTTAAAATGTTGTATTGTTTAATATGTATACAATAAAATATAGTATATAATAGTGATATAAGCATCTAAAAAGTTAAATAATAATATAGTATAAATATTTTCTTATTGAAAGAATATTGAATTATGGGTGTTAGTATTATTTATTTTGTTTGTTCACAAATGTGTTATATTGCAAATTATCCTGAATATTCCTTTAAGATGGGATAGTGGCTTATATATAAAAATGAAAGAAAAACTTTTTCAAAAGTATCAAAAAGTATGTTCCCATTCTCTTCACTGTGCTTTTTTTTATTAAAAGACCATAACAAGACTAACAGTAAAGAAAATTATTTAAAAGTAAAAATAGAGTGTTTTAAACTTTAAAGATATTTGGTCTTTCAAACTGTACCAATTTGAAACTTATCAATTAGTTTTTTCTTTGATTTTTGATATTGTGGTTCTATCTTATGGATAGACCAAAAGTTCTAGTAGTAATGATAAAATAATGTGATTTTTTCATCACTTTCATTTCCCTGTCTTTGGATTGGAGTGTTATGTCAATAGATGAGTTATGTATGTGACAAAAATGTCATAGAAAAAAATATATTAAAATGTGATTTACAAAGGTCAAATTTTCTGCATTCAAAACTTTGATACCGTTTACTTTATATACATATATTAATGCTTTTTATCAATCATTTATTAAACTAGAGATTTTCCTTAGATCAAATATAAAGTTTAAACCTCAGTTAAAGATAATAACATGGTTTAACTCAACTCCATCTCTCTTTTTTGTGTGCATATTATTTCATTTAGATAATTTTAAAACTACCACTGATGTCTTTATTTTTATGTTTAAAGAATATGTGATGAATGATGGTTTTAATATATCTTAAAAAAGATATTATAAGTGGGAAAAGAAAGATGAAGTTAAGATATCCATCTTATTATCTTCAAGTGATAATTAGTTATTTATCTGAAATGAGTGAAGTTAAAGATGTGAGAACAGAAATTTTGATACTTGTAAGTCAAAGTTATATTTTTTTGATTATATAGTGGAATGACTGTTTTAAGTATATATAAAAAGGAGAGAGTAGAAAAATTAAAATAAGTGCTACAAAGAAATAAATAACCGATTTAAATAGTTAAATACTGTATATATTTTACTGAGGAATTTAAGAACATTCAAACAGATTTCATCATTGAAAGCATTCATTCGTAAATACAAATCTAAGGGTTGATATAAAAATTTAAAAATTATCAGACAGTCAATAGTTGATAAAATAATCAAGATAATAGCCCCTAGAAATAATCTTAATTGCAGTATTCAGTGAAAATTATCACTTACATAATTTAAGATTTCTAAAATAAAAAAAAAAAAACTCCTGTATTAATGTTAAAAAATATAATCATTATCTGAAATCAATGAAATAAAATTCTAACAGAAGTATTTGATTTTATTAAATGCTGATAGCCTGTTCATTAAAGTATAAAGATTGACTATCTAAATATATATCTGAGCACTTATAGCATATATGTGTAGAGATGGTAATCTGGACCGACTGATGATTGCTGGTTTAGCATGAAATACGTGTATTGGTGATTATTTATCTTTTCAACGTATATGTGTTCAAGTGTATCAGTGTTATGAGATAGAGTGGAGAGTGGTGGGACGTGTGAAAGTCTGTGCTCATATGCCCTATATATTAAATGCTGATAAGTAAAATAAATAAAAGAAAAGATGTCATTTGACACTTTGAATTTGATATGCATGAATAAATCTGTTTTTTTTTTTCTTTTTGATCATTGTATTATGTTTTTTAATTATTATTATATTATAGTTTTTTTTTAATTAGGTCACTATATTTCATTATCTACTAAAAGAAATAGCAAATGCCTAAAATAATAAAGCACACATGTACCAATTGATAGGAGAAGTAAAAAAAATAAATAAAGAAGTTGTTCCATCATAATGGCACATAATCCTATAATTCAATCTAGTATGATCATTCCTAATGTTTGGATACCACTCATTAATCTTGCTCTTAAAATGAAAAAAAATGGATATAAGTATATAAACTTCTACTGATTATTGTTTTTTTTTTCATGTGTCACAGCATCGGACGGGAAGCGAACCCACAAACCCGGGACAACTGCTTGTAAGGCAGCTGTGCTGACCACTTGACCACCAACGCTTGACTACTGATTATTGTTTTGGCTTAGTTGGTCATAGCATCATCATGAATCTAAAGTTTATATATTCAAGTTCTTTTCTAGATTATTACTGATTAAGTTAATAACACCTGAAGAAATACGGATAATAATACCATTTGAAGCATTGTGTTCTATATAATCTATATGTTGTAATTAACAATTGAATATATTAGGAAAGTATGAATAAAATTTGAATTTAAAAAACAATTAATAATTCAACTTGACAAAGAAAACAGTCCAATATAATAACAAGTAGAATACTCATCATCACAAACCTTCAGACATACAATTAGTTCTTTGTATATGTCTAATAGTATAACAAACTTTGGATATTATAAAAAATTACATTTAACGCTGATAAAAGTAGAAAATCGGATGACTTTCGTATATAAATTTAAATCTAAATGGATTGATTCAAAATGCTAACAAAATCTTCATCTCCAAAGAATTGAAAAAATCAACTAAAGAGTAAATAAAATTCTGTTAAGAGAAAGAATAAATGCCTAAAAGTTTTCAGATAATCAAATATTATGTTCCATTAGTAATATAGATATACTTAATGATGAAGAAGACTTTATAAGAATGTTTTAGTCAGCAAGATAATCATATTCTAAATTGTACTAAAAAAATTAAAAAAAACATCTAAAGAAGAAATGTGTAAACCTGCATGGATATATCAAGTCTAATAATGTTCCAAATAAAAATCTTACTTTCAAACTTTTAACTGATGCTGAAGGTTCTGTTCTGAAAAAAGAAATTGACTTATTTATCATGCTATTTAAAATCCTATTAGTAAATAGAATGTTAGTAACTGAAGAAGTATCAAAAAACATTTCTAGAAGGGTCTTCAGAATTATGTTGCAGAATAGAAAAAAACATTTATGTTGCAGAATAAAAAAAAAACATTTGAAAGACACCAGTGCTCAAACTCAAACATAACCTGTCTTAAGAGGGAAACTATTAAATCTTTTAAACTTAATAAATCTCACATTTAGAATGGAATCCACAGCCTTACACTTCTCAGGAAAACTCTTTAACAACTGGGTGAACAGTAATTACTGTTGGCTCAGTTAAAGAATTTTTCTGAGAAGTGTAAGGTTGTGGATTCGATTCTAAATGCTACTTAATAAATCTACAATCATTATTTTTAATAAACAAGGCAAAACTCTCCATATAGTAGTGCCACCCTGTGCCAACCAGAGTAATCAATGGATGCCAGAAGGCTTGTGCATAAAATCCCTATCTAATGCCTACTCATCCAATATCCCCAGACTAGTTTTTGGCTTGTGGCCTTTGTCACTGAGGAGCTTTGGATCTGAGAGCACTGCACCTAGATCTTAGGATCTAATGCAACCCTCCAGCAACCACCTTTTATCTCTACTTAACTATAAAACTATGAGAATGAAATTGAAAACACAAAAATATTTTCAATCTAAGCTCAATAGCCACAACAAGCCAGAAACTAGTCTGGGGATATTGGATGAGTAGGCATTAGATAGGGATTTTATGCACAAGCCTTCTGGCATCCATTGATTACTCTGGCTGGCACAGGGTGGCACTACTGTATGAAGAATTTTGCCTTGTTTATAAACAATTATGTGCTAGTATAAGAGATGGTGATCATGTGATGCTTAATGGTTTATCATTATTCTTAATGATAAAGACTACTGATTACGAAACAAAATAAATCATCTTACAGCAGGTTAATATAAAAAAGGAACAAAAAATCCTATAACAAGTATGGAAGCAAAGCTACACATATTAGTCAGATTGTATCACTGGTTTGAAAAAAAATGTAAATTAACTTGTTTCAAAAAATTCTGTATCTCTTGGTTTAATTAAAATCTGTAAGGATTAAGCTCCATTATGATCTATTGTTGATTCTAAAAATTCAATATGTTAAAATTTGTCAAGATATTTTTTAATTCTAAAACATTTGGCATATAAGACAAAGTCCATTATCAAGAAAGAATTCTAAGCACATTGTAGAATTAATCAAGAATATCAAAATAGAAAAAAACTAATACCTTAATAAGATTTGATGTGGACAATTTATTTCAAAATGTACCCAACTATGAGGCATTATTTATCCTAAAATAGAAAAAAAGATTAAATGAAATAATAGTACTAAAAGGCAGAATAATTTTATCTACTAGTAATTAAATATTCGACTTTTCCCATATTAATTGTTAAATGTCTTTAAAAAAAATTCACATTTTATTTAAATGTTAAATACACATTAGTAAGAGCATACAATTAATGTATAATAATGCTATGAGTGGTATTATTCTCCTCTCTGCTACAGGTATTTCTGACATGGCCGGTGACATTACTATCATGAAAATCAAACCTGGATTTTTAGATATGTGAATATTAAATTTTAAGGGGAAGCTTTAAGCAACTAGGCTATTCATATACTTATCTATGAAGATCTTCATGATTTCTCCACTCTTTCTTAAGGTTGAAATCGATGAGTGGTTTCCAAACATTACGAATAATCACATTAAGCTGACTTGTGAGATTATTTTCCATTGGCATGTTAGCAGCATCTTTAATTTTATTTCTTTATACTTTTTCCGTCTCTGCCCAATACTTTTGTATTTTCCTAATCAAATATATGTTATCGATACACGGTCTGCTACTTTACATACATTTGTCTTTATTTTCAATCATTAGCTTGTGCTCTTTAAATCACTTTTCAATGGGGTGATTAGTTTTAACAATACACCCTTCCACATTTCACATGGTATTTTGTAGACATAGTTTTTGTTTTTCAGCATAGCAAGTTTAGATTTTGTAAAAGTTATGATTTCTTGTCATGTAATATGGCTTTGGAAAGTTATTCAGATATTATATTGACTGCAGATTTCCATTAGTTTGTCTGCTATCTCTGGTATGTATGGATACACTATAGTACTAGTAATTGTTTTGTCTTTTGATGTTTCTTGTTGCTTAATTATAGCTGATGGATAACCATAATTTATTAATGTTCATTCTATATAGATCTTTTTCCAATTCACTGGTTTCTGAGTTAACTATTTTTGTTCTACTCCATACTGGTAGTATAATCCATTGTATAGTGTTTCTGTCATTATTGAATGTATATCATAAATATTTTCCCATATGGTTTTTTTGTAAATTGTAATTTTAATTTTGCCATGGGAAAGTCTTGACATAAGCACACCTAAAAATACAAATTTTTGTTCTTGTAAATGTCCAGAATGTTTGTAATATTACTTCCCCATGTGGCTATACAATAAATATGTTATCTACATAGCGAAATCAGGCTTTATATAAATATATAATAGTATTTGTGATTGTAGTTTCAAGTTCTTCTACTAAGATGTTGCTAAACAGGAGTGTCAGTGGTGAACCTATAGCATAGCTTTCTCTTGAATTTGTTGAAAGAACTCTGTGTTACATTGAAAGCATATTGTTGTTTTACAGAACGTTAATAGTTCTATTATACTATCAATAGGAAGTGTTGTTGTGGTTTGTAAGCTATTATTGTCATTTAATCTTTTCTTAACAATAGACAATCCTTCATGATAGAGTATATTTGTGAATATACTTTCCACAACATATCTTATTAATATGTAAATTTTTTCAAAGTGCTTAGAATCTCTGACATCATACATAACAGTAATATACTTTTAATACAACACAAAATTATTCCAACAAAATCAAGTTGTGCTTGTAGATTCACAACAATACTCTTGATTAGCAACATTCACATGGAAAAGTTTGAAATTGCAGCCATAAATATTGTTCCATGTCACCACCAATTGACTACTTTGTTGCAATGAAATCAAGTCATATATCATGATTTAATTTAATGAGCTTGTATTACAAATGTTATATAATGAGCATTTCAATAGCTCTTAACAAGCTTTTCAGAACATCCCTATCCCCAGACCATTTTCTAGCTCTGGCTTTTGTCAGTGAGGTGCTAGAATATTCAAGCATTAAATTTAAAATACCAGGCCAAGACCAGCACTTTATCTAATGTTTAACTATTAAGTAAAAAATCTGCAAAATTTCAGACATCCATTTGTCTTCAAATCCAGCTATCTAAGCTTAAATAACCATATGGAACTGAACTAAATTCAGCTACACCATATATTAATAACTTTAGCAATATAAAATTGCCAAAGCCTTAAGAGCAATAACAATAATTGCAAAGAAATCAAGTCATATAGCATGTGACTTAATTTAATAAGCTTGTATTACAAAGGTGATATAATAAGCCTGCCAATAGCTCTTAACAAGCTTTTCAGAACATTCCTATCTCCAGACCAGTTTCTAGCTCTGATTATTGTCAGTGAGGCACTAGGATATTCAACCATTAGATTTTAATACCAGATCAAACCTTGCATTTTATCTAATGTTTAACTATTAAGTTCTGAAAAGATTGTTAAAAGCTATTGGCATGCCATTATATAATATTTATAATGCAAGTTTATTAAATTAAGTCACAAGATATATGACTTGATTTTCTTGCAATTATTGTTACTACTCTTAAGGCTTTGGTGATTTTATATTGCTAAAGCTATTAATATATGGTATATCTGAACTTAGTTCAGTCCTATATGGCTATTTAAGTTAGATAGCTGGATTTGAAGACATATGGATAGTTTGAAATTTTCAGATTTTCTACTTAATAGTTAAACATTAGATAAAGTGCTGGTCTTGACCTAGTATTTTAAATCTAATGCTTGAATATCCTAGCACCTCACTAATGAAAGCCAGAGCTAGAAACTAGTCTGAAGATAGGGATGTTCTGAAAAGGTTGTTAAAAGCTATTGGCACGCTCATTATATAAGACTGCTTTGCATATTGATGTTACATATGTTTTATGCCTTCATAGTAAACCACATCTATAAATGTACTAGATCCACCTTAACAATATATCTCCAATTAGAATCACAGTACAATTAAAACAATGATAAAAATCAGTATTATTAGATACACATGTAACACGACTATCTCATGAAAAAAAAAAACAACTATAATTTATAGAAAACTTTCACACATACAAAAAATATATACTTTTGAATATGCATCTAATTATGGTTATCATCACAAAACATAGCAAAAAAACTTTGTCCACTAGTAGTGACTTGGAAGAAAAGTTCAACACAAGCACATAACAAAAAGAAACTTATTTATGATACTGTAGTATTTTTAAATATATACAAGATAACAAAAAAACAAAGAATATCTGCAATTGATATAATGCTAGAAGTGTTCCAAAGCTATAAAACATTGTGAGGAATTCTAATTTCTACAGAATCTAAATTCAAAATGCTGATAAACAAAAACTGAATCTATGCAACACTATGTGAATGTGGGAGAACATGTATCAATAAATCAAGCAATCCCATAAAAATGATTTACAAAGATAAAACAGTGATCAGAGAAGAGAAAAGCCATATATTTAAAGTAGTATGCCATACATGTATCAATGAACATAAATTTGACTGAAAAACAATAATATTAGAAAGCGGATAAAGTAATAATAAAATGTAAAGAAGGTGTTCACATGAAAATAACAAATTATCTTATAAATTAACATAATATAATAATTCATAAAGTTTGAAAACCAGTCATTAACCTTCTCCTTAGAAGGACAAAATGAGTAAAAATCATGAGTACCGTAGTAGTTATATAAAATTTTTACTTATGCTTGTCTTTGTTCAAACATCACCTTAAATTTAGTATTTGTGAATCTAAAACACAGCATACTCTGTTACTGATCTACCTACAGCATCTGAAGAAGAAAGAAGAGTAATGTTAGTGATGTATCTTCAGTAATCTGTACGCTACTGCTAAAAGTTAAATGTATTTATATATGTGTGTGTAATGCTGTCATTAACACTGGTTCCCTTTCACCAACAGACATTTTATAATGTTTCAAATGACAACAGTTGATAAAAGAAAATCAATCTCCCTTAGATGTATTTCTAACAATCAAACATAATATCATCAGTAGATCAGGAAATCAGTTGAGATTCCAACAAATATAACAATCAATGTCTCTTATAGACGTATTCACAACATTCAACAGTATCACAAAACTTAAATACAAATTTAGTGACAATTTAACTAAAACATACTTTGTATTCATTTAAGTTATTAAACAAGGTAAAGTCTTTAAACAACTCACTTTTAATTATTTTGCTAACAAGTAAATATTTTAATTAATTAAATATACTAATAATTTTAATGTTATTTCCTAATCCTAATCCTTCTATAATATTGACTGAGGTTTCAAGCAACAATAGCTAATATAAAATAGCTAATCTCTTGCTTTCTATATCTAGCTATGAAACCTAATTGGGAAATCAATTGAGAACAAAATTTTTACATAAATACCCTTGCAATGTTCAAGATGATCTCAAAACTTGAATACAAATTTAGCTGCAATTTAATTAAAGTATCTTTTACAAGGAATGTTGATTAAAAATTAGTTGCTTACAGACTCTACTTTGTTTAATAATATTAAATCCATACACAAAAAACCTTTAATTAAATTACTGCTAAATTTGCATCCAAGTTTTGAAATCAAATTGAAAATTAAATGTGTATTTGTATGAAATTGGATTTCTATATTTGTTGGAATCTTAACTGATTTTCTGAGCTACCCATGGTGTTAGGTTTAATTGCAATAAACACAGGTCTAACAAAAGAATTATGTTTGAAACATTAGAAAATTTCTAGAGTGTATAGATAAATGAAGTAAGCATTATTAAATATTTGTCATGTTTAATGAATTAATTATATATATAATAAAAAAAAAATGCAGATTTTCTTTTACTGATCTCAATAGTGATAAAATATTAAAAGTAGCATAATAAAAAATATGTATGTATTGTAAAATTTTTATCTATTCTCATGCAATGTTTCTCAGGATGGCCGCATTTGATGAAAAGTTACTTTTAATTTTTTAGCCCTGTGACATTTTGTAATTTTCATATGTATCATAAGAAAAACATAGTTTATTTTTTTGTGTTTTTCATATTTTCATGTAAGGTTAATCAATAAATATTATGGAATAGCTCTTACTAGAAATACGTTATTTTTTAAGATGTTACGTGCTTTTTTATATAGAATCATTTTGTTCTAACATACTTCACATTCCCAAAATAGATTCTACATTTAGTATTGTTACTGCTGTTTCTCTATAGGAGACAAAGTAATCATCACTTTAACTCAATTTACAAAAGTGTCATCTATGCTGATGAAATGGATATATGTATGTATCATTAGGATTTAGCCATTTTTGTGAACTGTTTGATGCAAAGTTATTTTGAATTCATTAACATTATTGACATCAGTAAAAAAAATCTATTTATATATACAATGTGTGTCTATATATATAATCTCAAAAAAACATTCATTATATATTTGCCTTATTAATGAAAGAACTTTATTAACAACTCAATAATAATTAATATTTCAACCGAACCCCATTAGCTACCTTCAGAAGACAAAAATAATTACAACAAAATATTTGAAAATGACTAACAATATTTGTAATAATAAATACAAACACATTATTAAACGTTTTTATTTAAGTAACAATATCTTTTTTTTACATTCTTTTATTTAAGTTACAATATCTGTTTGTTGGTTTGTTTATTTGGAAACACTTATAATCACTTTTATTATTTAATTTATAATAAAAATTTAAAATCAAGATGTAATACATTCAAAGTTAATAGAATTGGTTCAAATTTATTATATAAGAAAGAAATATTTAGAAAAGCAATGTGGGACTATAATATTTTAAGTTTTCTTAGACCTAGGCCAATAGGTAAAAAAATTTTTGAATATTTTGATATCAAATTTACAATTCATTTTTAGAACTTTTATATGTTTTAAGTAAGGCTCACAAGAAAGTGATATAGAGATTTTTTGGTTTCAATTTAAAGTTATAACAACATTTTAAAATCAAGGTTTAATAGATTTAAATTCAATATAATTTGTTGATATTTGTACATTTTTAAAATCACCATCTAAGTGATAGGACACTATAAAATTTTTAGTAGGTGACTATATTTTGATATCAAATTCATAAATTGTTATTAAAACTTCAATGTATTTTAAATGATAAGAATGATTTTTTTTGTATTCAATCATAAAATTCATTTAGGTTAGAATAAAATAAAATTAGTTTACAGTTTAGTTTTGTTAAGTAGTTTTTTTAAAAAAATCAATTAAAAAAATGTCAAATACATTTTAACAAAAAGATATCTTCATATTTTAAGTTAACTAATGCCTTATTATATATATTTACAATTATGCACATATACTAAATATGATATATACATAAGGAGTATACATATTAACTTAATGCAGAACTATCTAGTGATATATATATATATATATATATATATAAGTGTCAAATTGATTTAAAATAAAATCATATATATTAAATATGTCAAATTGATTTAAAGTAAAATTATACATATTAAGTAAAATTTGTTTACAATACAGTTTGGGTAAGCATTTTTAAAAATAAAAAATTTTCATTCAAAATAAAAATGTCAAACACTTTTCACTTAAAAATATATTTCATATTTTTAGCTATTTAATGATTTATTCATCATCATCAACCATTATCAATCCACTGCAGAATGACAGTCTCTCCAAGTTCAATCCATCTTCTCCGAACTTTAGCTTCTCTTCTCCACATTACCCTGCACACTTTCTTATTTCATCCATCCATCTCACATGTGGGCTCTTTCTAGGTCTTTTACAATCTCTTGGAATCCAGTTTAAGATTCAATTGTTCATCTATTATCATCTCTTCTAGCAATATGGCTGGACCAACTCCATTTCAGTCTTTTAATTTTTTCAGTGAGGTTAGTAACACCTGTTTGTTCTCTTACCCATATATTGCATTTCAATCTCTTCTTGTTACTCCCAACATGCATCTCTCCATACTTCTTTGAGTAGTCTGAAGCTCTGTAATGCTCTTCTAGTAAGTTTCCAAGTCTCAGATCCACAAGTAAGAAGTGGAAAATCACATTTATTAAAAAACCTTCCTTTTCAAACACATAGGCATATTTCCTTTTAGTATCAAGTTATTTCTACCAAAAGCACTCCAAACAAGTTTAATTCTATGATTAATTTTATCCATTATGCTTTCATCTGTATTAATAATCTGACCAAGGTATTTGTAACTGTTAACTTTTTCTAACTCATCATAATCAATCTTTATTTTCATATTTTGATAAAATCCATTAAACATTACTTTAGACTTTTTAACATTTATCTTTAGTCCTACTTTCCTACTTTCATCTGATAATTCCTGCAACATTCCCGGCAGTTCTAAAGCATTATTTACAAAAACAACTACATCATCTTCAAAATCTAAATGACTTATATAATCTCCATTTACTTTCACTCCTTTAGCTTCCCATTTTAATCCACAAAATATTTTTGCAGCACTGCTGTAAAAAGTTTTGGATATATGGAGTCACCCTGTCTTACACCCTTCTCAATGTTGACTTTCCTAGTATCATTATGTAATGTAATTGTTGCTGTTGCATTTTTTATAAATATTCTTTAAAATATGATAATATCCTGGATCTGTACCTTGATGATCCAATGCTTTCATCACTGAAGAAATGTTTATAGAATCAAATGCCTTTTCATAATCTACAAATCCAAAGCATAATGGCAACTCTTATTCATTTGTCCTTTCTATAACTTCTCTCAATACCTGAATATGATCCATTGTACTAAAACCACTTTTAAATCCAGTTTGTTCTTTTGGTTGGTGGAAATTCAATGTTCTCTGTAGACAAGTTGAAATTATCTTGGTAAAAATTTTGTATAAAACTGATAAAAGGCTGATAGGTCTGTAATTTCTAATACCTTCTTTATCAGCTTTTTTAAATATTAATATTAATACTGCATTCTTCCAATCATCTGGTACATCTTTATCATTTAGACATTTGGTATATAATTTTGCTAAAAAAAAAATCTATTTCTTCACCTGTTTCTTTTAATATATCAATTATAATTTCATCATTACCTGGAGCCTTTCCTTTCTTCATACATTTAATTGCATGTCTCACTTCATCATTAAAAATTCTGGGCAATTTGGAAGATATGTAATAGATATAGGAGGTACTTGTTCTTCATTACTATATAATTCTTGATAAAAATCTTCTACCCATTTCATGATGTCATCTCTCTTTTTAGTAATAATTCCATCTTTTTTTCTTATTGCAGATATAAATTTCCTACCAATACCAAAATGTTGTTTTATATTCTTGAGATTTTTATTTTCTTTTACAGCTTTTCTTGCTATTTCACAGTTATACTTTCTTATATCATATTCAATTCTTTTCTGCACCATTTTACAAAATTCGAGATATTCAATCCTTTTTAATGCATCATTTTTGTATATCTTCATATTCCTTCTTTTCTTCATAAATTCTTTAGTCTCAATAGAAATTTTATTGTTCAATTTCTGCTTTTTTCTACCAGTTATCTTTGTTGCAGTTTTTAAGTATATCAGTTATTTTCATATTAATTTCTTTCGAATATGAATCATGTTCAAAATCTACTAATACTTGAAACCGATTTGTAAGTTCTAATTTAAATTCATTAGAATGTTTCTGAAGATTAGAAATATTAACTGTAAATATTGTTTTCCTTAATAATTTTTGTCTCTCTAGTTTTGCCTTAACATGTATCTTACATCTTACTAATCGATGATCACTTCCTGTGTTAAATTTATTAAGAACATTACAATCTTAAAATATGTATTTTCTGTTAGTCAAAATATAATCCAATTCTGCTGTACTTTCATTTGGATGCTTCCATGTCCATTTCCTTTTACCATTTTTCTCAAAAAAAGAATTCATAATATAAAGTTTTTCTTTTTCTGCAAACTCCACAAGTCTATGTCCTCTCTCATTTCTATTACCATAACCAAAATTACCTACAGCAATTTCATCTTTCATTTGTCTACCAATTCTAGCATTAAAGTCTCCCATAACAATTTTAAAATGTTGTTTACTCTGATCAAAAGCCTTTTGTGAGAACTTGTTGGGGCATAAACCTGAATTATCTACATTTGGTATCTGCTATTATATTGTATAACTAATCTTGCCACTCTTTCCGATACACCATCAATCTCCACAATGTTGTTCTTCCACTTTTTATTTATAATAAATCCTACTCCACTTGTATTTCCAATATTTGTACCTTTATAATAAAGTACATGTCCACTTTTTAAATTCATTGTCTCTTCAGCTCTTCTTCTAACTTCACAAAGTCCAATAACATCCCATTTAATATAAGCCAGTTCTTCTAATTTTTGCAATCTTCCTTCACTTGAGAGTGATATGCAGTTTTAAGTACCTAAATAAAAAGTCATCATCAAATGGCAGACTGGATTTGCAATCAGGAGATTCTTAGCACCCTCTGTCTTCGACCACCAACCGCTGCCTTGGTTGGTGATTTTACAGCCTCCTGGAAATAAGGGCCATGATTTATTTCTGTCTATCATAATTGTATATATTGGAAAAATATTTATCATTTACACAAACATTCATTCTGCCTTATCAGGCAACTGAGAAGAAAGACCATGGTGTTTCTTGATCTTAAACTCAGAGATAAAAAGCCAATAAACTTGACACACTGACTAATGTATGTTGGTGAGCAGCCCATCCAAGTTTGTATACTATATGAATAATCACATAGTAATAACAGCTGCAATGACAAGAATGTATGGAGTGGGCATTAGGAATTTGCCCTGCTCGGTTTTTTTTAAGGCCTCCAAGAGAAATTAAAGGGTCTCCTTTCAGTTAACCACATACCAAATATGATATATGCTTAAGGAGTATGCATATTATCTTATATCAGAACTATCTACTGATATATATATATCAACTATAAGTGTCAAGTTGATTTAAAATATAATAGTTTTACATTTTAATTTGCAGTGCCAATAATAAAAAGTCAAAAATAAATAGAGATAAAAAACTGTTTTATATTGAATGTTTTTATTTACATGCACTAAAAAGCAAAAAAAAAAAATTTTTCAACCACAAATGGGTTTTTTAGATTTAACTTGAAATAAAAGCATAAGGGATCCAGAAATTAATTATGTCACTCCCTATGTTTCTTAACAAGAGTTTGATTTAAATTACTTTCTGGCAACCCTGTCCATACTTTTATTTCGAGTTAAATCTCGAAACCCTAATTGTGTTTGAAGAAACAATTATTTTTTTTGCTTTTTAATGCATGGTAAATAAAAGCATTTAATATTTAAAAAATCTATTTATTTTTAAACACTAACTTCCTTTGATGTTAAAAGTGATTCATAGTTGTAATGACTTATGAATGTTTTCACTTATGTATTTGGATGTAGTTTTTACTAATAATTTTTACTTGAACAATTATTTTTTTAATTAGGTTTAATTACAGTTGTGAAGAAAATTTTGTAGAATTTTTGTAATTTTACTACCTATCTTTTTTATTATATGTTTATTCTATTTTGAAAATAATAAAATATATAAATAAGTAGACAAATGTATGTAAACATTATACATACTATAAATTTGTATATATATATATTGTAATGGAAAATATAAAATAAAAACAATGCTAATGAAGCAACGCTGTCTCATAAATAGCAATATTTTCCTGTTGGACAAGACAAAAATGCAATGAGCAATTAATAAAATAATGGATGAAAAGCTACCTTTGAGCAAGCTAGAAATTTAATGGAACAATAAAATACTGGTCATCAACAATAGTAAATAATATGGTAAGTGAAAACCAACCAACAACAATATGGATAAAAAACTAAAATGTTCACTGAATATCTTTCAGATTTGAGTAATCATAAATACAATATAAAATAGTATAAGTGAGCAGAGCTAGCTGACCTGTAAATGACTCATAGATTTGGGTGACCAAGTGTAACAAATAAAATTAAGAACCGAGTAATATTCTCCAATTATACACTATGTATTTGGGCAACGTAAAGTATCAAATAAACATGGTACTTAGACAACTAAAAAAAAAAACTAATAAAGAAACAAATCACATGAATTTGTAAGACATTAATGGGTTCAGAGATGTGTTTTTTTGGCAAAGAAAATAAAATTTAATAAGTGATAATTTATTTGCTGATAAGGTATATGATGGGATATGCAATTAAATATCTTAATAATAAAATAAATTGTGTGATAGGTCAATCAACAAGTAATTAGATCAATAATAAATATAAATTTATTAATGTAAACATTAACTCATTGAGGTCGTTAAAACAAATAATTTAATTTGATAAATAGCTACAATCTAACATCTTACAATTGATATGTATAATTCAGGGGTCCCCAACTCTATGCCCGTGGACCATTTTACATGTGCCCACCGATATCCGAATACGATAAAAAAATTATTTTTCTGATACAAATAAATTTAATTTTAAAAATTTCTTATAAATTATTCTATTATATTGTAATCAAATTGTAGCGAATACTATATTTTTACAGCATAGAAATATAAACGTTAATTATATGTTAAAATTTTATTTTTGAAATAAATATTTTTTTGTACATTATGTGTATTATTAACAATATCCAACTATAAATTTACATTAAAAAAATAAATGGTGCCCACAACCTAGCCAGTATTATATAATGTGCTTTTAAGTGGAAAAAGGTTGGGGACCCCTGGTATAATTTATTCCTACCATATTGCAATCAAACAATTTGAGCTACAATTAAAATTATCATTATTACATACAATCAAGTCATAAAGGGTTAACTACAGAATTTTTTCTCACATAAAAAATTATAAAATGTAATTGAATTTTAATGTTATTATTTTTTGTATTTTAAAGAAAATAGCTCATATCATTCACAATCAAGCAATGATTTTATAATACAAG
Organism: Epiperipatus broadwayi; assembly: GCA_028023455.1. Classification (NCBI taxonomy): domain Eukaryota; kingdom Metazoa; phylum Onychophora; class Udeonychophora; order Euonychophora; family Peripatidae; genus Epiperipatus; species Epiperipatus broadwayi. Next base: position 3,892,636 of record JAQFVV010012495.1, read on the forward strand.
TTCTTTTATAGTTTTGAACTAAATTATATGAAATATTAGTTATATTTCCAAAATTTGATGGTTCTCTAAAAGTAATACATTAATAATTAATTCAAGTTTAATTTACTTGATTTTTTTTATTGAAATGCATATTGACTGATAAAAATAACACTGCTTTATAATTAAAGACAAAAGATTATTTTGATAAATATTCTTCAGAGATTACCATTATATATTTTTAACTATTATTTACAAGTGAAATTCACCCAAATAGACAATTCCAAGAAATTTATCTGTTAGTATCTGTTACCAAGTTAGGCAGATGTGTAATTTTGATTTAAGCTTCCATATCCTGCAGCATTTTCTTTGACTTTTCCATGCTAGCAGATACAAACATAGGAATCCATAAACATTTTTAATTATTAGATGATATCCAATTATTTCTCCTGTAAATATCACAATCCATGGTAAATTTAATGGTTTTAGCTCCATGGAAGTTAAGGACAGTATGTGTTGTTAATCATTCTATTTTAATCATAAAGATATCAAATGAAGAAAAGTTTGTGCTATTTCCCTCCTAAGTAATTCTCTACTCACAAATATCATTTGTTTGCTTCAAATCCAAAATCTATTGATAAAAATATGTAAAAGTAAAACATAAGTTTTAAAGAAAAAATATATGTATATTTCTTACTGAGCTTGTTTTATATTTTGATGACCAATAAAAAAAATGATGCAATCTTTTTCTTTTAAACACAAGCTCATGAATGTATACATACCTTTCTTTTAATCTTAATAAGGCATTGTTATCATTCAATGTGATTTAATAAAATATTTCATTTTTTAAATTTAATAAATAAAGTGTCAATTCTCTCTACATTTATCCAAAGTAATAAACATATTTACTAAACATATGACTTTTAATTTATTTATTTTTTCATATGTCATAGCATCGGCCAGGAGGCAAAACCACAACCATCTGCAAACAACTACTTGCTTGCAAGGCAGCTGCGATGACCTCTCGGCTAACAATGCTTGATGCTTAGTTTTCTTTATTTAGTTACTCATAAACTACAAAGAGAACTATATATATATTGCCTTTTAAAAGACACAACTTTAATTTTAATACATAAAATAAAATTCCATATACAATGGAGCCATGAATTATGCTATATTTTGTTCCAATATTTCCTCAGGTTCAAATATAGCTATGATTATGATGCTCATCATCAAAAGTGCACTCATCTAAATAAAATCCACTTCATAAAACATACACACATAATGTATACAAAAGAATTGCATATACAATAAAGAAAAAATTAATATTAAAAATAATTCATGAATATGGAGCACAATAAATAACAATGAAATGTGGGTGAACACGTAAATAGTATAAACAGAGGCAAAACTCTCCATACAGTAGCGCCATACAGTGCAAGCTAGATTAATCCATGAATGTAAAAAGATTTGTGCATAAATCCCTATTTAATGCCTATTCGTCTGATATCTATAGGATAGTTTCTAGCTTGTGGCTTTCATCAGTTAGGATCCTTGGATCTGAGAGTACTGCACCTATATCTTAAGATCTAATTCAACCATACAGTAGTCACCTTTTACTTTTTAGTAAACTATAAAGCTATGAGTCCAAAATGAAAACATGACAGTATTTCAATCCAAGCGTGTTCACTTATATAGTCATGCAGACCTAAAACCAGTTCAGAATCTATTCATTTTGGTATTTTTGATTCTTTTATAATGATAGCCACTATCATCATGCTCACTATTTCTTCAAATTGTTAAAATAGAAGCAAAATTCTCCATACAGTAGTACCATCCAGTGCAAGCCAGAGTAACCATTGGATGCAAAAAGGTGCATAAAATCTCTACCTAGTAGTGCCTACTCATCCATTCCATTGACTACTCTGGCTTGCACTGTGTGGCATTACTGTATGAAGAGTTTGTTTTAACAGTTTGTATAAGCATAGGAAATAGTTATCATCACATGATCACTATTCTTTATGCTTATACAAGCTGTTTACATAGAGGCTAAACTCCCCATACAGTAGCAACACTCAGTGCAAGCCAGAGGTATCAATAGATGCAAAAAGGTTTGTGCATAAATTTCTATTTAGTGCTTACTCATCCAATATCCAGACTAATTTCTACTTTGTTGCTTTCATCAATGAGGAGGCTTGAATCTGAGAGCCCTGCATCTAGATCTTAGGATCCACACCAGAAAACACCTTTTATCTTATTAGCTAACTATAAAGTTTTGAATCCAAAATGAAAACACAAAATATTTTCAATTCAAGCTTATTAGCTTGTATAGTTGAATAGATATGAACTCAGTTCAACATCCATACTTTTTGGTATCTTTGGTTCTTTAATAATCACAGTCACCATAATCCCATTGGACAGGATTGGCAGTAAACTATTAAACAGCACATGATCATTATGCTTTATGCTTACACAAGCTGTTTACACAGAGGCTAAACTCCCACAGTAGCATTATTCAGTGCAAGCCAGAGTAGTCAATGGGTGCTCATAGCAGTACTGTTTGGAGAGTTTAGCTCTGTGTAAACAGCTCGTGTAAGCATAAAGAATTATGAATGGTGTACTGAGTTCAGATCTATACAACTATACAAGCTAATAAGCTTGAATTGAAAACATTTTTATTTTTATTTTGGGCTGAAAGCTTTATAGTTAGCTAATAAGGTAAAAGGTGGCTCCTCACTGATGAAAGTCACAAGCTAGAAATTAATCTGGGGATATTGGATGAGTAGGCACTAGATAAGAATTTATAAACCTTCTTTCATCCATTGGTTATTCTGGCTTGCACAGAGTGGCGCTACTGTATGGGGAGTTTAACTTCTGTGTAAATAGTGATCATGTGATGTTTAGGGATTTAATAAATAATATAAACAAATTAATATTATCTCTAGTATAAAAGCCTCATAAATATTAAAGAACTATACTGGGTAATTTTGAAATAAGTTTTGATTCAGCAAATAAAGCAACTCAGTACGTTTTGTAAGCTAAAAAATTTAGAGGAAAATTAGATTTTTTGCTATTAACGTTATATTTCTTTTTTTTCTTTTTTTTTTTTTTAAAAAAAAAACCATTATATTTCATCTAAAAATCCTATAAATAATTATTTATTTTATTTATAAATCATTTCAATCAATAACTATTAATGAATGAAATTTTTTTTATTCATCTTACTAAATTTGGAATGTATACCAAACTGTAACGTTGTTCATAATTACATTATAAATATTTTATAAATGAGCAGCTAGCTTTATTACTAGTATCTATAACTACTAAACAACGTAACATCTTTTTATCAAATCCCGATACCTTTTAATTTTTTTTCTTAATATACTTAATAACTGAAATACAAGCTTATTATATACCTATATCAATATATGTAATATATAGAATATATGAGCACAGACTTTCACACCACAAAGTCATCACTGATAATACACTTGAATACATATATGTCGAAAAGATCAATAATCGCCAATATACGTATTTCATGCTAAACCAGCAATCATCAGTTGGTCCAGATTATCATCTCCACACATATATGCAATAAGTGCTCAGATATATAATAAGATAAGCCAATCTTCATATCTTAATTGGACAGGCTTCAATCCACTCCACACTCCAACTCTTCAACCGTCCATCCAATTGAAAATCTGATAATGGAACGTCAAAGGTCACCCTGAGGTCGAGATTCTTGTCACACCCATGTTGACCTAAAGTCAATCTGACCCCTCATGTACAGGGCATAATCCATTTAATACATATACAAGGGATATGCAAACATTCTCTACTATGTAATAACTGAAATACAGGCTTATTATATACCTATGTCAATATATGTAATATATAGGGTATATGAGCACTTTATTTATTTTTTTGACATATATGTGTTCAAGTGTACTAGTGATATGAGATAGAGTGGTGAGTGGTGTGAAAGTCTGTGCTCATATACCCTATATTACATATATTGATATAGGTATATAAGCCTGTATTTCAGTTATTACATAATAGAGATGTCTGCCCATCCCTTGTATATGTATTAAATGGATTATGTCCTGTATATGAGGGGTCATATTGACTTTAGGTCAACATGGGTATGACAAGAATTGTGGCCTCAGGGTGGCCTTTGAGTGTTCCATCATAAGATTTTCAAGTGGATGGATGTTTGAAGAGTTGGAGAGTGGAGTGAATTGAAGCCTGTCAATTAAGGTATGACGATTGGCTATCTTAATATATATCTGAGCACTTGTTGCATATATGTATGGAGATGATAATCTGGACCAACTGACGATTGCTGGTTTAGTGTGAAATATGTATATTGGTGATTATTTATCTTTTCGACATATATGTGTTCAAGTGTATCAATGATATGAGATAGAGTGATGTGAAAGTCTGTGCTCATTGTACCCTTAATATACTTTAAAAAATTTCTCCAATCTACTTTTTTTTTTTTTTTCAATTTTAATTTTTTTCAATTAAATCTTTAAAAAAGCCATCAAATTTCTATTTTAATTATATTCCAACTATTTCTTTTTTTTCCTGAAAACTATCCCAATATTCTCTCCCATGTTTTCTTTATGGATAATTTTTATTTACTATATTTTCTTTTTATTTATTTTTGGCTAAAGTATATTTACTTTATCCTTTATGATGTTAATTTATTTGCCACTTTTTTGCCTATTTTATTCTATCTTCATATATTTTTAATTCATTAACTTCTCTATTTTTGTACAAAATATTATTAGAGCTATTCAATTGAGATCCATCTTTTATCTCCTATTGGTCATACCTTTCTTAAAGCTCCATATCTAAAACTTTCATATACCCTTATTTCCACGAAACTAAATTATGATTACATGGCATCCTGTTTTTGTCTTCAGCCAAAACATGAATTCTCTTTTTTCTTTTGACTTCTTTTTTACTAACAATATATAATCAATAGTTTACTTCAAAATATAACTCTGCTATATAAACTCCCTATTACACCTGAAATTCCCACTTATATTCCATGTTTATCCACATTCTTTTCAATTATGCTCTTCATATTTTTTACTTTATCAGTTTCATTATCATTCATATTACTTGTGATGAAAATTTTATAGTTTATTTATATTTCTACTGTGTACTTTTCTGTAACAACATTTTTAAATGTTTTTTTTTTTACTTCCAACTCACTGTCATACACTGATTTCTATCTATTCACTTTCATCTCACTCAAATATATTCCTTACAATTTTCATCTAAAATATATTTCTTAATAATAATCACCACCAGGCCATGTGCTACTTGTAATAACTTATATCACATTCCACTATGGATAAACAAACGATGAATAATTTTTAGAATTAATGTTAACTTACAGATTTTATATAATACATTTTTTTAAATATTCAACAAAATTCATTGCCACAGTATCATTAGTCACACTGTTCAAAAAAAATATTTTAAAGATCCTCTTTTGTTTAGCAGCTTTCAAAATGTGATTTGTTTAATTTCCAACAATAGGAGAGACATTTTCTGTATAAAATCATGTTTTTGGTGTTTTTTCCTATAGAAAACATTTTAGAACCTTCAGTTTCTTTTTCAGTATTATCACATGATTAGAGATAATTTGCTTCTTTTAAATTTTCTATCTTGGAAGTAAGATTTAATAGACTCATTAAATCCTGCATGACAGGTACTAGTCTTACCATGATGATGTGATATCTCAACTGCTTTATTTCCTTGTTTATTAACTTTAATTATTTTGTTTTTTCATTTCAAAATAGATTTTTTATCATCAGTTTTGATCTCATCTAATTGGTTTTGAGATTTATCTATTGTATCTACAATAATTCTGTCTTTCTCTAATAGAATGGGAAAATCAAAATTAATAGTAATATTTTCAATATGTCTACTTTTATTTTTAATCATTATTTTTATCAATTATAATTTCAATTATTAGTTTCACTAATATCCAAATTATTATCAGACATTTTTTATTAAAATATTTTTTCTCACATTTTTATTTTTTAATAATTTTATTTTATTAGATGAATCTATAACAGTATTTAAAATTCTATATAAAGAAAAGCTCTATAAAAGATACAATTGGTATCCATTTTTGTTACAGAAGTTTTTTTTATCATAACAATGATTTTCATTTTCTAATTGGTCCTCCAAAGTATCATTAATTACTTCAATTTTAATCTTAGAATTATCTTCAATATTATCAGTTATATATTTTATTTGAATTTATTTAAACACACATTGATTACGTAAATAATATTTACTAAGACTGTCAACCTCAAGAATATGCATGTGAAAATGTGAAGGTAAGGACCTCTACAGGCCTTCACCACAAACAAGAATATGTGCATGAAAATGCAAAGGTAGGGACCTCTACAGGTCTTAACCACAAGCTTGTGGTTAAGACCTGTAGAGGTCCCTACCTTGGCATTTTCACGTGCATATTCTTGAGGTTCACAGCCTTAGTAAATATTTTGTTTGAGTAAAATTTTCATTTGTTGTAAGTTACTTTGTTTAGTAAGTTTAACTTTTAAATAATATATTTTATTATCCTAATTAACTTAATCAACCATTTTGTGTTTGACACTAGGAAGTTGTTTTTTACAATTACCATAAATAAAATCATCTAATCCATCGTCATATTTTTGTATATATGTCGATTGAGTATTAATGCATGTTAAGTGAAAATTATTTCTATATTCTGAACAAACAATTCATGATTGTTTTCTAAAAATTAACTTATTGTAATAAAAACATGGTGTTCTATCCATAATAATTCTGCAGAAAAAAATAATATAAATGTTAATAATTGTTTATAACAATTTCGATTAATACAATATAAATATTTAATATATATACTCAATAATTTATACTTATATTTATATTAATAATTCTAATTAATTTTTATAAGCAAATCAATTTACATCTAATTTCAATTGATAATATTTTCACCCTTTTCTTAATCTTTTCTCTTATGTAAATGAAATACAAAATGATTCCTTTTTAATTGATTCTATTTAATATACAAGTATGGAATCTTTCATTATTTATATGTATATAAATAAAATATATCATATGTACATATCATAGAAAATATATAATAAAGTATATTCTATCAGAGTATATAGATAATTATCAATTATTACAGTAATAAATCTTTAGTACAAAACAATATTTGTTAGCTTTCTGAACTAGGCTTTTGATACACCATATCTTTGTCAAAGCATGAGTATAGTGAGCATTATCAAATACATTCACATATCCACATGTGTATGGAGATATGCTTGTGTATTTTCTAATCTTCTCTATAATTGTTTTTGACAAAGATACACTGTAAACACAGCCTAGCTCAGCAAGTTAACAAATATTGTTTTGTACTAAAGATTTATTACAATAATAGTTGAGAATTGTCTAAATACTCAGGAGGAATATATTTTATTATATATGCATGTGGGTGCTAAATTGATAAAAGTAATTAGGTATTCTAGAACTTACTACTGATTTTGTCTGTGCCAAAATGTATAATAATTGCATGCATGTATTCAGTATACAAAGATATATAAAAAGAAAATATTAAAAGTTTGATAGTTATTAAAAATTAAATATTCTTTTATCCAAATGTTATAATTAGAGATTTAAATATAATTATATTCCAGTTATAAATATTATGGTGGCAGATTTATCTGAATAAATTGGAAAATGTCCTTTTTTATAAAGTCTAAATAAATATTTGTTTGTTTCTGAGGCAGTAGTCTTTTATATTTTAATGTGATTTATTTCTTTTCTGGTATACATTCAATAATTTCCATCAAACATAATTAATAATCCATACTTTCAGTAATGGGGTTTTAATGGTCCTTTCGTTGATTCCAAAAGTTTACTTCAAGTTAAAGGCAGCTATAAACATTAAGTAACCACTTCAAGTTTTTCAACTTTATCCTTGTATGGTTTTGGTCAACTGAAACATTTAGAGTATTAGACTGTTTGGTATTCTATTGCTATCTTATTGCAGCATTTTATCTCTCTCTTAACTAAAATAATTTACTGTGAATCCATGAACTTTGCTATATTTTGTTCCAAGTCTCCTCATGCATAATCATATATAGCACATAATATCTATTTTTTTGTTGATAAAGACTGATTAGTATATATTGTTTATTTCAACAAACACATACACCCATCATCATCATCATTATCATCATTGTCAATCATTATCAGTCCATTGCAGGATGAAGGTCTTTCCAAGTTGAATCCATCTTCTCCTATCTCTAGCCTCTCTTCTTCACATCACCCCTGCACACTTTCTCATTTCATCCATCCATCTCACATGTGGTCTCTTTCTGGGTCTTTTACAATCTCTTAGAATCCAGTTTAACATTTCAATATATATATAAATTGTATATAACATAGATGCTTTTTTGTATATATAGCAAGCATTTATAAATTTATCTTGGGTTATAAATAAAATTTTGAAAATTAATAATAATATAGTTAGAAATAATAGATTGAGGGAACATATATATATATATATATTACTGAGTATGTGTTTACTCATGTATTCACTGAAGCAATAAGAATAAGAAAAAATAATTACTGTATAGTTATTATTAAAATAAAGAAAATAGTGAATATCTGATTTTCATCAGTATTAAATATGCTCTAGGTAATTTTTTCAATATTTTTTTTTTCTTATAGAAATGTAATAGTGGTATTGTTATCAAAAAATTAGAATCTCTAATTGGCTTGCTTTTAAGTCAGTATTGACTTTTAATATGTTCTAAAATTTTGTAAAACTTTTAGCATTATGCTCAGAAAATATTTTTATTATGCAAAATACAGCACATCAAATTCAAAAAGGATAGTAAAGTAAGAATAAAATGTATATGCTTTCGACATAAACCAAGTATATTTTATTAGTATTTATAATTGTGGATTGTGTTCAAAGACAGAGAAATAGCTATAGGCCTATTATAAAATTTGTTTACAAATTTTACTTTTTTTAAAAAAATTGTGATTGTGTACAATACTAGTGGGGGGGAAATGTGTGCTTATTAATATAAATTATTTAATATAAATGGTTTGACAATTTATCATTACAAATCATGAGACATATTATTTAAATCATCCAGTAAGGTTCTCTCTTTTTTTTAACATTAAGAATACACCTAAAAGTATATCCTCAATGGCATACAAATATCAATATACTACTTGAGTAAAGTAATGATATTCCCATGACTCACATTCAAGAAAATAAATTATATTTAATATTAACATTTCTTAAATTAAATTGACTACCACTCTATTTTGTATCCCTTTATTTAATAAAATAATTCTATCTCCCCTAGAATAATATTTTGTAACAATTAAAATCTCAGGTCCTTATTATTATTTTTTGAAATAAATAAATTAATAGATATAACTACATGTAATGAGAGATTTTAAGTACATCTAGGTATATAAAAATAATAATAAAGAAAACAAATATACTAACTCATCCTTTTTTAACTCATTAACTAATTTACTTGTAAACTAAACTAAAACTAAGTTTTAAATTGTGAACTAATAATAATTAATTACTATCATTAAAACAGGCAAAACTCTATATACATATTACTACACAGTGCAAGCCAGAATAATCAATGGATGCTAGAAGGCTTGTGCATAAAATCCCCATCTAGTGCCTACTCATCCAATATCCCCAGACTTGGTTCTGGCTTGTGGCCTTCATCATTGAGGAGCCTTGGATCTGAGAGCACTGCATCTAGATCTTAGGATCTAATTCAACCTTCCAGCAGCCACCTTTTATTTCCATTTAACTACAAAACTATGAAACTTAGAGAGTTTTGCCTGTTTTAATAACAGTTAAAAGCAAGCATAAGAAATGGTGATCATGTGATGTTTATAGGCTGAATAATTACTATTGTTACCATAAATAAATTTTAAATAATTCTTTATTATTATGTATTACAATTTAATCATTTTATTTTTAACATAGCATTTTAAATATCAACTTTTATTATAACCATTAAGTTAGATAAGAAAAATTTGCATTGCTTAATTTTTATATTCAATATAAAATATGTTTAACAATCATAGCATGTTTATTATTCATTATTTTATTTAAATTATATGCAATAATACCCAAATATTTAGGAAGATGCATAATGACTTGAGAATAACCATAAAAGAAGCTATAGACATGTCATTAATTGTAAAACATTAACAATTTATTATAACAACAATATGAAATTAAAAAAAAAAAATTACAAATATTATATTTTTAAAAAAAAATTGAATAGATTATAAAATTTAAAAATTAACATAAAAATAATATTTATAATAGAAGTAGATAATTTGCACTTCAAAATTATTCACTATTATAAAATAGTATCTTTCACCTTAAACTTTGTAACTATTAAGATATTCCATAATAATTCTATACTCAACATATCAATAAAGTAGACAATCTATGTGTTACATTCTACTTTTTTTTTTAAAAAAAAGTTATTCTATCATTATTTATTTACTTTTAATATTTTATAATAAAATAACCTCATTATAACTCTATAATTTTTTTTATGTTTTATGTTTATTCTTAATTATAAAAGAAACTTATAATTTCTTAAATATTAAGTATGATGTGGTATTCTTTTATATTATTTCTAATAATATACATCACAATCAGATTTTATTTTCACCATCACATTTCACATCATTCCCACATACACTCTATAATTTGATCTCTAACAAATTAGACTATAAAAACATTCCTCAAATCTTTATTTAAAATACTCTTTTAGTATTTTATTTGTTCAATATTTACCTCTTCTTGCATTAACTAAATTCTTGACATCACTTGAGAGTTTAATGATATCATGGATATGTAACTTAATGCCACATTTTTCTTGTGTCTACCTTAATTTCTATCTTGGCTTCATTTTAAGCTCTTATAGATTTATAAAAAAATGCTACTGTCCATGTGTCTCAAATATACAGATTTACTTTAACTGTATTACTCTTAATATTAAATATATTCATAATACTACTGGATTTCCTAACAAACTACTTTCCCGAACCACTACTTATCTATCAAAACACTCTGTATAAATACTAAAAACATCACAGATAAATACTATACATCTTTTCATAAAATAATATCCAAACATCTTAACATTGTATATCTTAGATACCCAAAAAATTAAAATAAAACAAAAGAGTTTATGATAAGCAACTTATCATAAGTAAACTGAGTTAATTACTTATAACTTGTTCAGAGATCAATTATTCATACATTGTATAATCATATGCAGATTATAATTAATAACTATATTCATACCTCTGTAAATTATCATCACATGAATATAAATGTCACAAATATATTTATTTTATTAAATAAGGAAAAACTATCCATACAGTAGTGCTACTCTGTGGCAACCAGAGTAATCAATGGATGCCAGAAGGTTTGGGCATAAAATCCCTATCTAATGCCTACTCATCCAATATTCCCAGACTAGTTTCTGGCTTGTGGCCTTCATCAGTGAAGAGCTTTGGATCTGAGAGCACTGCACCTAGATCTTAGGGTGGCATTACTGTATGGAGAGTTTTGCCTTGTTTAATAACAATTATGTGCTAGTATAAGAGAGATGATCATGTGATATATTTATTTTACTTGAATTTTAGATTGCATTATTAAATACCAATATCTTATACTAAACGTAATAAATGACAGTAACCTTAACATATATTATTAGGATTATTATTGACAATCAACTAGTTGACATAACTTCCTGATGTTATAGAATCATAATAAACAAAACCAAGAAAATTTTTAATTTTTTTCTCTTTTATATATATATCAAAAAATTCTAAAAATAATTGAGTCTTAAAACTCTTAAAATATTAACATAATTATTAATAGTAATATTAACTTAAAACTATATTATATTACAAATTTTAAAAAAAACAAGTTTTCTTTCATTTCTTGAACTGGATCACAGAAGTCCTAGTCTTCATAACAGCCAATTGACTTGAGCAGAGTGATTTTTCCTCTCTACCTTCCGTGCTTTTTTCACCATTTTTGCAACATGAATATAAAAAATATATAAAATTGTAGGGAAATGTTACTTGTCAATAACAAATAAAAAGTCTTTTGTAATAAAAGTTCATTCTTCTTATGTTATTGACAAAACAAATTCCATCAACTTAATAAATAAGCATGTATTAAACAAAGCAAAACTCTCCATACAGTAGTGCCACCCTGTGCCAACCAGAGTAATCAATGAAAGCCAGAAAGCTTGTGCATAAAATCCCTATCTAATGCCTACTCATCCAATATCCCCAGACTAGTTTCTGGCTTGTGGCCATCATCAGTGAGGAGCTTTGGATCTGAGAGCACTGCACCTAGATCTTAGGATCTAATGCAACCCTCCAGCACCCATATTTTATCTCTACTTAACTACAAAACTATGAGAATTATGGTTTAACACCAATCCTGCCTAATAGGATTGTGGTGGCTATGGTTGTTAAAGAGCCAAAGACACCAAAATGTATGGGTGCTGAACTGAGTTCAGACTCATATAACTATATGAGCTATTGAGCTTAGATTGAAAATATTTTTGTTTTCAATTTCATTCTCATAGTTTTGTAGTTAAGTAGAGATAAAAGGTGGGTTCTGGAGGGTTGCATTAGATCCTAAGATATAGGTGCAGTGCTATAAGATCCAAAGCTCCTCACTGATGATGGCCACAAGCCAGAAACTAGTCTGGGGGTATTGGATGAGTAGGCATTAGATAGGGATTTTATGCACAAGCCTTCTGGCATTCATTGATTAACAGGGTGGCACTACTGTATGGAGAGTTTTGCTTTGTTTATAAACATATGTGCTAGTATAAGAGAAAGTGATCATGGGATAAGCATGTATTATTTAATAAGGCAATTAACAAATTTTAAAAGTTTTTCTTCTTTCAACATTCAACTATTCACTACAAAATTATATAATTTTAGAAAGTTCTCCCAATCATTCACATTTAAGATATTACTTACTAATTCCAATAATGTTGCTAGTAGACATCAACTTTTAGAGTTCTTCACAAAATTTTTTGCATTTAGCATTTTAATAACTTTAACAATACTTATTAGTAAAATTATAAAATTCCAAAGTTTTTCTCCTGTATAATTAATATTCATAATGTTAAAACACTCATAAATTATTACTTAGGTAGAATAACAGTTAGTAAATACATTTTCATTAAAAAAATTAGTCAGCATTATCTATTTATTCTTAAAATTATTAACACTCTTCTAGAATCATTCATAAATTTAAAAGAGGAAATGTAAATAGCTTTTCAGAATAAAAAAAAGTCTATTTTTATTACTGCTACTTAAATTTAATTTAAAAAGGTCCTCTATCATTCAGCATATGAATGTGAATAAATATAAATTCCTTATGTAGTCTTCGCATTGTTCTGTAGGCAAAATGGTTTGATATTCGGCAATGTTTTTTAACCAAAGAAATTTTTATCTTTTGAAATAGATTTTTTCCTTCAATTACCATATATTCCTAGCTGGCCTATGCAGCACACTGATAAGGAAGATTTATTTTTTCTATACATTTCATAGTTTTATAAATTATTGTCACTACTTTTAAAGACAAAATAATAAAATTTAAGATAAATTTAGACTTAGATTTAAAAAATATAAAGGAATGCAATTCTATTCCTCTGAAAATTTCTTGATTTCTCCTCTTCACATCTACTCAAGAATAATCTACCAATACTTGATTGGTCAATTAATTCCAGACACTTGCTAAAATTTACTTATTAATTATTTATGTCTAGTCTTCTAAAATAATTTTATAATAAATATTATATTTTTAATTTTTATTCTAATGCAATATTTAAATACATCTTTTAATAAAAAAACACTTTTTATTTCAACTTAAATTTGAAAACATAAAAATTTATCATTTATGTTACTATAGTAATTATTTTGAACACTTTTAAAAAATTGATACAATGAAATAAAAATGCAACATTTAATTAACACAAGTAATAAATAAAGTTAAGAACAAGGAAGTAAAATTTAATTAATTGTTTCATGAATGTGTGCATGCACATCTACCAACACACACTTTATTTTGCACTTATTTCATCATTATTTAAATAATTTAGGATAATAAATAAAATAGCAATTTTTAAATTAGACTGTTAATAATTACAAAAATATTAACTTTAATTACTAAGACTATTGGCTTAAAATGATATACGATTTTAATTATTATACACTTTTATCTCAAAAATAAATAATACTTTACATGTCCATTTTATTACTTAAATTAAATTATATTGTTTTAAATATTGAGGAAATGGTGCAGATTAACTATTCTATAAATTAAATAATAAATTACAACTAGCTTTTGCATAAAAATTAAAATTCCTATGAAAATGGACTATTATTCACATTCATAGAGTAATGTAGCAAAATAGAAAGGCTACAATATATATAACTGACAAATCCTGACTCATCTGTGTATGATTCATAGTATTTATGTACTGACATTTTGTTTGGTTTACACTGGCTAGTAACAGTTAATAAATATTATAAAAACCATTATACAGATACTGTAGGCATTGATGTATAACAGGATTTAAAAGGTTCAACCAATAGAAAACAAAAATAACAAAAATAAATAAATATAAAAATGCCAATGGAATGATAATAGAAATGAAAAACAATATATAAAATCAACAGTCATTAAGAGTAATGTGTTTTAAAATATTTTTCCAAATGGATAATAGTTTACATGTATCAACAATTTGTTGATCTGATTTGGTTTCTTAAGGATCTCAATAGCTTCTCTGATTTTTCTTTGGTGGATAATGTCACATCTGGTAGGATCTTGGTATTTATAAAATCTCTTGTGAGGAGAGGATTTATGTGGATATGAGCAATCAATGCTAGAAGAGATTAACTTGATAATGAAGTTAAGTAGTACTCATCATCACCAACACTCTTCTTCCACATTACAAATATGGTCATAATATATTTTTTTTCTAACACCAGGATCTTATCTATATGTGACCTTCCATCAAAGAATAATCAGAGAAGCTGAAATCTTTAAAAAATCAAATCATATCAACAAATCTAATGATATGCTTAACTATCTTCCATTTGGAAAAACTATTTGTACTCATTAATTCCAATAGCTGTTGATTTTTACATTGTTTGTTTTTTCTATTATTTCATTCCTACTTTTATATTTTTTCTGTTCTTGTTTTCTATTGATTGAGTCTTTAATCTTATTATATGTCAAGCTTATGGTGCCTCTACAATGTTTTTTAATAATAATATTTATCATTCATTTGATGGCTAATGTGACACAACTGAAGTTTTGTTGATAGTACTATGAATTATGCATGGATGAGCCTGGATAATTTGTCTTTATATCGATAGCCTGTGAAAATGTTCCATTTAATATATATATATATATGTATATAGGGATTTCACCTTTATTGTTAAAAAGAAGTTGCCTTGGCAACAGTTTGGAATTGTTGATTGTTATTGATAGTGGAATTGTCTAAATGTTGATTGGTTTTTAATGATTATATATATATAATAAAACATACAACTTAAATTAAATTTACAGTTTTCAATGTATCAATAAATGCTACTCAAGATAGCAGTTATTTCATAATTTATTTATTTATTTATTGTTATGTTAAAAATTGTAAAGTTAATTCCAGTAATTTATATTAATTATATATTTTGTCTAATATTATATATATATAACAATAAACTATAGTATAAATAGTATATGTATATACTATAGATAATATGTAATAAAATATATTCTACAAGAGTATATAGACAATTATCAATTATTATGGTAATAAATATTGGTATAAAACAATATGTATTACTTTGCTGAGCCAGGCTTTCGATATGGTGTGTCTTTATGAAAGCATGATTTTGGTGAAAGTCAGAAAATACATTATCATATCCATATGTGTAAAATATCTGTAAAGAATTCAGAATGGCTTCTATCAATGTGACTGACATCTATGGATCTGTTAATAATGTTTGATCTATAAATGTTAAACAAGATCTGTTGAAGCATAGTTTGATTAGCGGTAAAAGGATTCAATTTATTATGGATGTTTTATAGCAGATCAATGACAATTTGTATGCTACATTTAGGTTGAAATTTTTATTATAGTTACAAATTGGCCCATAAACTTGTCTATTAGCGGTATGATATGTAGCTTAGCAGTAGCTTTCATTGAAAGAGATGTTATTCAACTCCTTTTAGACACTAATAAAGATGTAATATACACTTAATATGTGGATGATGTTTTTATTTGAGTTCACTCTAGGCTTATTCAAAAAATGTTTAACAAATTGAAGCAATTTCTTGAAATGAAATGGGTAATAGAAGAGGAGGACAGCAATTTACCACATTTCTAGAGTTGAAATTGATAAGTTGGAATTATACTATTGATTATTTAATGATTGTAAAACCTCTTAATATTAGGGGTTATCTGCATCCACACTCAAAGATTCCATTTCAATATAGCTATTCAAAACATTGTAAGTTTGAAGCTGAGAGAAAACATAATTTAGAGTGTTATAGAAAAGATTTAATTAAAGTTGATTATTCTATGTTGACACTCAACAAAAAGACAAGAAAATTTAATAATAGACATAAATTTGATAGAACATATGATTCTAAACTATGGATTAACATGCCTTACATCCCTAATATACACTCAAAAATAATATTGGTTATGCACACAAATTTTAATATTGGTTTTAGATGTACCTTATCATTAATTAGATTTATTAACATTTCCAAAAGATAATATTAAGATGATGATAAAGCTCAATTGGTATACGCCCTGGATTATCAGTTTTGCAATGTCAGATATTATGAAGAAACGTGCAAATTTAAAATCAAGAATAACAGAGCATGCTAAATTATATTAGCAGAACAGTGCTTATGGCTCAGTGATAGCTCGGTCTTTGAAACCATGAGAAAAAAAAAACTGGTCATTCCTTTAAACCTGCTGATGCTAAAATTATTTGCTTAAAATTATATATAATAAAGAATGAAAAATAAAAGAAACTTGGTCTCCATAAATATAACAGCTAATAACATTCTTCTTAGCAAGAACTGATCATTTAAACCAATGTCTTAGCCAACTTCTGGGTCAATTTACACAATGTAAATATGCAAATCTATTATAATCAGTGATTTGTTTAACGTACGCTTAAACAAAAGCTTGGCTTAGCAAAGTACTAAATATTGTTTTATACCAAAATTTATTAATAGTTAATAATTGTCTACATAAACTCTTGTAGAATATATTTTATTATATATATACAACATAAATAATAACATATGTTAAAAATTAAATAATATTTTCCTTCTATGTCTAATAAATCTATCCTTTTGATTTTTGATTTAAAAAAACATCATATATATTTAAAAAATTCAAGCCACTTTTCCACAAACTCTTTATTTTCATAATACCATAAACCATATTCAAATCTATCTCTTCCTTTAACTCCCCTCACTTATTAATTTTTTTTTTTTATCAAATTCATGACAGCTTTTCAAACTATTTATTTTCATTTATAACCCTTTGTGTAATTAAACACTTTAATGATATACGTACTCATTAAAGTTTTTGATATTGCTCTGAAATTAAGATGTCAGTTGTGTAAAAAGGATAGCAAGCAATAGCAAATTATCACATTAATTATCTTATTCTACCGGTTTAGAACGGAGAAATTTTCAATATATATATATAGTTTACCAAATAGTATTAGTCTCCACCAGCAATAATAGTATTATTTTATTCATTTTACCTAATCTCTAATAATAAATAAAATCTCAGCACCTGGTAATCACATCTTTATATTTTTTCTTTCCTTTTTTTTAAATATTATATTCTTACATTCTTTAACCAGTAAATTGCTTAATATTATAAAAACAAATTTTTTTAATTTTTATTTATCAACCCACCCTAACTTGATTTTACCTAACCTAACTTGATTTTACCATTTTGTTTAGAAGCTATTTATATTATGATATATGATTTATATCATCAACCATTATCAATCCACTGCAGGATGAAGGTCTCTCCAAGTTCAATCTATCTTCTCCGATCTTTAGCTTCTCTTCTCCACATTACCCCTGCACACTTTCTTATTTCAATTATCCATCTCACATGTGGTCTTTTTCTGGGTCTTTTACAATCTCTTGGAATCCTGTTTAAGATTTCAATTGTCCATCTATTATCATCTCTTCTAGCAATATGTCCAACCCAACTCCACTTCAGTCTTTTAATTTTTTTAATGAGATCAGTAACACCTGTTTGTTCTCTTATCCATATATTGCGTTTTTGATTTCTTGTTACTCCTAACATGCATCTCTCCATACATCTTTGTCTTTCTTCTCAGTTGCTTGATAAGGCAGAATGAATGTTTATTATGATATATATGATGTAATATGATATAAAATATCTTTTTCTTAATGGAAATATTCCATGCATAGGTCATGTGCCCAAAAGCCCTGTTCCCCACATTAAACATTTATTGCCAAATCATTATTCTAGTCTTGAGTCATTGACTTTTCTTTTCCTAATTGATTCTAGTAAAAATTATCTTGATAGTTTCATTATCTTAACTATGCAAAAATCACAAGATATATCAACTTCTATCATATCTTTTATCTTTAATTTTCTCTCATTCTCCATGTGATATATCATGAATATCTTTCAGCAATGTACATTCCAAAAATAAATGATCATATTCTCCTTCTCTACATAACTATGTTTATAATCCAAATCCTTAATCCATTTTTGTCTTTTTTTCTATAGTATCTAAAGCTTTTACTCTTGCAACAACTTATAACAAACTCTCTTTACTTTTATCATATATTCTCTCATATGTTATATAATTTTTATTCTTATAATTATAAACTATTTTTATTCATATTTGTTTACCATAATTCTAATCCTTTTTCTGTTACAAACTCATGGGATACAATGTGGATAGCATAATGTGTTTTTCATGGGAAGAATCTCTCAACCAACACATCAAAAGAAATTTGTTAGCCGTCACATTTTCTTCTTATCACTTTCCGATTATTCTTTTAATATCCTACACTACAAAAAATAATTGTTCAATTTCTTTCCCCCCATGTCCACATAATCTATCTACACACTCCAAATCTTTATTCCATTTTTGCTTTCTTCCCCTAGAATCTAAATTTCCTGCTGATGAGATGCACTATGACTTCTTCTTTATCAGAGTCAAGAACTTTTCAGCTACCATGCCCAGAGAAACCTGTTAGCCAATTTACCTTTCTGCCTGTTTTTCTCATATTATTCTCTATCCTGCTCCATCTCATTTCCACAACATAATATTTGTCAACTCTATGGCCTTTATATCTAAATCCCCCTTATCTTTTTCCAAACCCAGCATAAAAACCAATAACCCACCTTCCATATAATCCCTTTATTTATATTCATTTACCCACAACTTCATTATTTGTGTCCTTTCTAATTGCAAACATTTACATTCAATTAACAGATGCCTAATAAAAATATTTTCCATGCCTTCCTTACGCAACTTGCAGACTATATCATCCACATTTTTCCATTTATCTGTATATTTCCTTGTTGCTAAAGATTCTGTCCTGACTGGTCCAATAGTATAAGCTTCTTCTGGTGATGTTATAATTTTTTATATATTCTAAACTATTTTTTTGAATTATTATTTGTTTTCCACTTTATTTATTTATTTGTTTTTTGCATTATGGCTTCTTTTTTTATCAAAGTCTGTAATCTCTCTGCCAATATGTCAAAAGAAACCAATAACAGTCCTATTTTTCCTTTAATATTTATTACTCTGCAACACATTCAAAACCTCAAATTATTTACACTTTATCCCATTAACATCACTTTTGCGCATAAACAGCTTTAGTTCAAGAATCATCGCTGTCCAATCTCAACATCAAAATGAAAATTCCATTTTCTGTATACTAATAACTGCATACTTTAATATGAATAGAGTATATCATTATTGTATTAAAAATAATATTTATTTTTGATACTTTTAAACTAGACATTATTTGATTACTTATTTTTAAATTTTGTAATAAAAAAAAAATCCAATTATTAGATTCTTGAGAGTCAAGTAATCATTTCTTAATCCATCATAATTCTTGTATCATCACTGAACTATTTCGGAATTTGAAAATTTTCATTTTTAAAGCTAAATTTGTTGAATCATACACAAAAAGTAAATGATTTATTTTATCCATTTCCTTATTTGATAGACAGTTTTATAATTCGGTTATCGGTTAATTATTTATAATTCCATTCTTACAATTTTTTACAAGGTATTTATGATTCATTTTAATGTTTTAGTTAATAGAGGGCAGCACTATATTGAAGGTAAAGGTATTACAAAAAAATAATTGATGAGTTTAAAGAATTATTAAATACTGTACTACATAAATCGTTTTAAAAATAAAATTCGAACAGTAGACGTTAATTAGATTCAAAAAAGATATTTAAAGAATAAATTATATTTAAATCTGGTGAGGAAAAACTTATAGCAGATTGTCTTTATGATAATTTTTAGTTAAAAAAAAAAAAACAGTTAAGGTAAGGCGTCAAGAATTAAGTAATCATTTAGTAGGCGCTAAAGGACATTTTAGTCAACGAATTCATTTTTTTTTTTTGATTTCACACAATCAAGCAAAGAGAAGAAAGTTAAAAAAATTTGAATCTACCTTAATAGTCTAAATGAAATCTTATATTTATGTATTGGAACAATTGTTATGAAGAATGATAAATTATCATATGATGAAGCCATCAATATGTAACAATTCATGAGATAATGCTTCTGCGTCACCACTCACAGAATTGTGAGAATAGAATCAAACTACAAATGTGCAAAAAATGGATCTGCAATAATAGGAAGCAAAAATGCATGAATGTTATAGATGCTTAAATCATCTAGATTGATATTATAAATAGAAAAAAAGTTAGTGCAGAAAAATGTAAAGCACTCCGATACTTAGATATATGCAAGGAGTAAGAAAAGATGAGAGACCTCAGTCTCACCAATGAAAAACCAAACAGCAAAAATATATTAAAAATCAGATACAATAAGTCCTGGATAAACAATTTAGACTATAGAACTTAAAACAGATTTATCATCATAGAGATTGATAGTAGAAGACCATACTAATGACATGGAAGAATTCGAAATAATCTTTAAGCACATAAATCATCCACATTTAAACAAAACTAACCTTTAGACCACATTCTGCAAATAGAAACTCAATCAAAATAATCAAAAATATTGAAGTAATAATTACAAAACTTTGTAGAATTCAGGATGGTATAAACCCAATTACCGGCTAAATGGACTTCTTAACAGAGATATCTATCTCTGTTCAAAAGGATTATGAAAAAATAAATCACATCTATGAAATAAAGCTCTTAAATACTAGAACAGTAGTAGGCTTGTCAAATCCAATGCTCTCTATCATTTACTACTAAAATAGATTGGTCAGGGGTGGCTAATCTGATTTTCACAGAATCTTCATAAAAGCCTCTAGCAGTATGAAAACACCTTTCATGGACCAAAACTATATATTAATAGAGGATACTATCAAGAACACTCACAGGGTTCTAACCCAAGGCTATGTCTAGTGACCAGGATTCAGTTAATGATTAACTAAATTGAATTAAAATTTATACAGCTTAACAGATAATAACAAAGTTATCACCAAGAAGATATATAGCATGATCACATTTTTAAAAGGCCACAATCTCCAGATGTGGAGTAAATTTAACATCAAGTAAGTTCAAAGACTGTATGAGAGAGTGGAGTTTAAACCATGCTTGAACTCAATATTATTACCTGAAATCTACTGAGTAGCAAAGAAAGTTGTTTAACAACTGAAGCAGCCCAAAACATTACAAAAGTATCCTCAGGTGAATTGCTACTGGACAGAAAATTGAAAACAATACCCAAAGACCAATAGGAATTTGCTAGAAATATAAAGGCAAATTTGTGATTGAAAATTAGGGTATAAAATAGTTCTTTTATAGAAAGATGGATAAAATGATTATTAAAAAAGACATGTCTAAATAAATCACAGAAATCAAAACAAAAATCAGGGGCAATACAAAAGTCATTAAAATCATATGAGATGGAATAGCATTAATTGCAGTAAAATTGTTCATTTTAATTGCTCTATTTCTGCATCATAAAATTGGTTGATGATTTTTTCTATGACCAAAGTGCCAAACTGATAACTTTATATGCCTATTTTAGGTATGGTTGGTTTATACAATATTTTCATATACTATGTAGCACAAATATACAGCTACTATATATAGGTATATTCTTATACACATTTCATTTATTTGGTTACACACATTTATGTATATACATGTTAATACTCTAAGCAGTTAATGCAAATCAATTTGACATTACTTTATTTTTTGTAATGCTTAGTTTACAATCTGTATCAATCAGTACTTCTTTGAATAAGTTATGTTCTAAACTATGTGAAATATATTGAGTTAAAGTTTAAAGTTATCCATGCAATTGAGGGTGACAAATCCAATTATTATTCTTATCATCATCTGATGATGATGATTTGTAATATCATATTTTACCAGATAACTTGCTGACAGAGTATATAAGCTAGACCATGAATTGCAACCCTGGGAAATTTATGCCGACATCAATTTTTTTTACCAGGATTTCATGATACAGTTTAGCTATTCAACAGTAAATATATCCATTTAAGGACAAGTCACAGTGCATCACATCACATCATCACACATGAGTAGGAATATAGAGAGACAGTTATATATATATAGTTTTTATGGATATAGAGAAGGCATATGATAAAGTAAATAGAAATAGATTATCGATAATTTAGTAAATTTGGGAATGGATGGAGCTTTAGTGGATATTATTAAAAAATTATATGAAAATAATTACTATATGTATAAATTAGGGAATATAGAATCAGTTAAAGTTAAAAATGGGGTGGGTCTAAGGCAAGAATGTCCTATGTCACCTATTTTGTTTTTGTTGTATTTGAGAGAAATGGAGAGAGCAATAGAAAGATTAGAAAGAGGAATAGAGATAACATTAATAGATGGCAAGGGAATATATACATTGTTGGGTCTTTTATTTGTGGATGATGTCTTTTTTTGTGTGTGCAGAAAGAGGGAAAACATGGAAGTTATGCTGAGAATATGCACAGAGGTAGGTAAAGAGATGGGGATTAAATTTAGTGAAGAAAAATCAAAAGTATTGATGATTAATACTGGGGAGAGAGAAGACAAAAATTTTTTATTGGGGGATATAAAGTTAAGTGTGGTGAATAGATATAACTATTTGGAAATTGTCTTAAGTAATCAAAGAAATTGAGTGGATGAATGGGAAAAAAATTGATAAATGGAGCAAAAAAAAGAAAGAGATTGATAAAGAAATTAGCAGTTTTCTCATATAATAAATATGATGTAGCTAGAATTGTATAAAAGGAAATGGCAGTAGCAGGGTTAACATATGGTAATGATGCATTATGTGTTAGTAAAGAGGTATTAGATTACTTAGAAAAAATACAGAGAGAAGTAGGAAGACATGCATTAGATGCAGAAGTGTGGATGGCAAAGAAGGCAATTCAATGAGAAATGAGATGGTCAAGTTTTTACATGAGAGATGCAAAAGCAAAATGAAAATGTTCAGTAGATTGCAGTTTATGGATAATAAAAGAATAGCCAAAATAATATTCAATTGGGTTATGAATAAAGGGCAGGCAACAAGATGGGTAAGAAAGGTAATATGATATGCAGAAGATTTGGATAAAGACTTTATGTCAGCATACTATACAGAAAGTGGGATGATTGTGTTAGGAGAATTGTTGAGTATTATACTATTAAGAAACGGGATAGAAGAATAGATACATTAATAAAAAATAAGGAGTTGGAAAGATGGAAAACTAGTATGGAGAGTAAAAAGAATTTAATATTTATAAAAGTAAACAGGATATTGGGTGCAAGTTAATTTATGATAATAGCAAAAAAAGTAGTTTACTATTTGAAGCTCGGACAGAATCTTTAACAACAAGTAAATAGACACATAAATGGAAAAAATATGGGTGATTTAATCAGCAAGTTGTGTAAGGAAGGCATAGAAAATATTAGGCATTTGTTAATTGAATGCAAATGCCTGAAAGCAGAAAGAGTACAAATGATGAAGTTGTGAAAGAATGAATATAAACAAAGTGATTATACAGAAAGTGGATGGTTGTTTTTTATGCTGGGTTTGGGAAAAGACAAGGGGGATTTAGGTATAAATACCATGGAGTTGACAAAAATTATGTTGTGGAAATGGGATAGAGCAGGATAGAGAAGAATATGGGAAAACATAGGGTGGGAATGGAAAAGGAAGTCAAACTGGCTAACTGGTTTCTCTGGACATAGTTGCTGAGAGATTCCTGACTGTATAAGGAGAAGTCACAGTACATCACATCATATCACATATAGGTAGACATATAGAAGATAGTTTATTTGTAATTACACAACTTATAGATATTAATAGAAATACAGGTAGACAATTATATATGGTCTTTATAGAGTAGGCATATGATAGAATAAATAGAAATAGATAATGGGTAAGTTTAGTACATTTTGGAATTGCTTTAGTGGATTTTATTAAGAGATTGTATGAAAATAAATACTATATGTATCAATTAGGAAATATAGAATCAGAGTAAAAAATGGGGTGGGACTAAGGCAAGAATGCGCTATGTGACTTATTTTGTTTTTGTTATATTTGAGTGAAATAAATAGAAATACTAGGAAAAGGAACAGAGATACCATTAATAGATAGCAAGGGAATGTATATATTATCAGGGTCTTTATTTGCTGATATTTTGTTGTGCACAGAAAGTAGGGAAGATATTGAAGTAATGCTGACAATGTGTGCAGTTGGGTAAAGAGATGGGAATTATATTTAGTGAAGAAAAATCAAATATAATGATGATAAATGCTGGGGAAAGAGAAGAGAAAGAAATTTTATTGGGGGATATAAAGTTAAATATGGTGAGTAGGTATAACTATTTGAGAAACGTCTTAAGGAATTAAAAACATTTCTTTGATGAGTGGGAGGAAAAATTGATAAATGAAGCAAAGAATAGAAAGGGACTACTGATAAAGAAATTAATGGTGTTTTCATATAATAAATATGATGTAGTGAGAATTATATGGAAGGGAGTGACAATAGCAGGGTTAATTTATGGTAATGATTTGTTATGTGTTAGTAAATGGGTATTAGATTACTTAGAAAAAATAGAAAGAGAAGTAGAAAGACATCCATTAGATGCAGATGTGTAAATGACAAAGGAGGCAATTCAAAGAGAAATGGTATGGTGAAGTTTTTGTATGAGAGATGCAAAAAGCAAAATGAATTTTGTCTGAAGATTGCAATTTATGGATAGTAAGAGAATTAACCAAAATAGCATTTAATTAGGTTACAAATAAAGGACAGCCAACAAGATGGGTGAGAAAGATAGTAAGGCATGAAGAAGATTTAGATAAAGACTTTATGTCAATATACTTGTACAAAAGATGGGATGATTGTGTTAGAAAAATTGTTGAGTGTTATAGTGATAAAGAATGGGATAGAAGAATAGATGCATTAATAATAAATAGGGAATTGGAGAAATGGAGAACTAATATTGAGAATAAAAAAAGTTTAAATATATATAGAAGTAAACAGAATATTGGATGTGAGTTAATTTATAATAATAGCAAGAAAAATAGTTTCCTGCTTAAGGCTCGAACAGGATTGTTAGCAACAAGGGAATATACACATAAATGGAGAAATATGGGTGATTGAATCTGCAAGTTATGTAAAAAAGCCATGGAAAATATAAGGTATATGCTAAATGAATGTAAATGCTTACAAGCAGAAAGGGTACAAATAATGAAGTTGTGAGAGAATAAATATAAACAAAGTGATTATACAGAAATTGGGTTTTTGGTTATTATGCTGGGTTTTGAAAAAGATAAGAGGAATTTAGATATAAAGGCCATAGGATAAACAAAGATGATGTTGCAGAAATGGGATGAAGGAGGATAGAAAAGAATATGGGAAAAACTTAGGATGGAAAATGGAAAGGGAAGGTAAGAAGGCTAACAGGTTTTCTGGGCAAGTGGTTAAGAGATTCCTGTCTTCGATAAAGAAGCCGTAGTGCATTGCATCACATATAGAAATTTATAAAAAAATTAAAAAGCAAAAGATAGAAGAGAAGATGACTCAGTGGAACAGGTACTTAAAAGAAAAAAAATAATAATTGAAATACAATTAGGATATAGTGGGGTGAAGTTAATAAAAAGTAATTGGGAGAAAATGAATAGAATGTGAAAAATTTTGGAGATATATGAAGGAGAGAAATAAAAAAAGGGGATATTACATTAATTTAGTAATCTAACAGGCTGTTATTAATTTTGTAAATGTACAGAAAAAATAAGAAGAGAGTAGGAAAGAACTTATTATTTTGTAATAAAAACTTTGGTAATGGAGAGTTGGTGACTATGATTTATTAGAGAACTTAGTTTATGAGAAGATGAATGGAATGATAGATGAAGAATTGAATAGAACAATAAGTAGATTGTAAAAAGGAAAGATAACTAATTGATATGGGAGCTGATAAAATGATTGTAGATATAGAAAGATATTCCAGCTAATTTTTTTGATAAAATTTATAATGCATAACAAGATATCAGATGACTGGAAGAGTGTGAGAATATGGTTATTAAATAAAGAAAAAAGAAAAGATTTTAGGTTAACTAATTATACACTGATAATAATAACTTCTATAATTTGTAAGTTATTTAGATACATCTCTATAGAATGAACTAGGACTTGAATGAAGAAGAGAATGATGTTATTCAGGGATGAGGAGAGAGAATAATTGTTCATTGTCTCTCATTTGATTAAAATGCCTTATAAAAATAATAAGTCACTATTTATTGAATTTCTAGATGTTGAAAAGGTTATATTAGGATGGATAAAATATATTATGGAGAAGTCTTGAAAATATAGAAGAAGAATTTTTAACGTAAATAATCTAGATGCTTTTTTTACTACCATCATGTCAAACTAATTCTGATAGGAATGTAATCATCCTTTATACAAGTGTAATACTTTAATATTCAATTAGCCATGTTAAATGGTAGTAAATTCTTGATCCAAATCACAAGGTAAAGACTTTTGAAAAGTTAAAAGTGGTCATCCTATCTTTTGTACCTATGTGTAATTATATAGGCCAATCTTAAGTATCTTGGACTGAGAATGTGAATATATTATATTATTCACTTTACTTAAATTTCTATTTTATTACACAATAATGCTTGCAAAATTTTGAAATTTATTATGTATTAATATTAAAAGATGTTATACTTTAATGTAAATAATCTAAAAATATTTTTACTAGTGCAATGTCAAACTGTAATTCTGATATGAAGGTAATCATCCCTCATTACAAGCACCATACTTTAATATTCAATCAGTAATGTCATCGCTAATTAAATATTAAAGTACAGGGCTTGTGTATCAGAATTATAGTTTGACAAAGTGCTAGTAAAAATTTTTCTAGATTATTTACATTAAAGTATAACATCTTTTAATACTAATGTATAGTAAATTTTAAGATTTTGCAAGTGTTATTACGTAATAAAATAGAAATGTAAGTCAAGTGAATAACATAATAAATTCACACTCTCAGTTCAAGATGCTTAAG
Organism: Epiperipatus broadwayi; assembly: GCA_028023455.1. NCBI lineage: Eukaryota > Metazoa > Onychophora > Udeonychophora > Euonychophora > Peripatidae > Epiperipatus > Epiperipatus broadwayi. The sequence goes on from JAQFVV010012495.1 coordinate 3,920,519, forward strand.
ATTAGCCTATATAATTATATGTAGGTATAAAAGATAGGGTGGCCATTCTTAACCTTTCAAAAGACTTTATCTTGTGACTTGTATTGAAATTTTATTAGTGTTTAACATCGCTAATTGAATATTAAAATATGGCACTTGTGTGAAGGATAATTACCTTCATAGTAAAATGAATAATATTTATAGGTATCAATTGGAAGATACAAAATCAGTGGGCGTTAAATAAAAAATTGAATTGAAACACACATTATTTATTCACAAGAGAATTGGAGGTTGGGAAAATAAATTAGGAATAGGGGTGGGAAATCCTACAGTTAAACCAAGAAAGTAGATAATGTGGTGACTCTTTTTTTATGTTAATAACAATGTAGAAGACATGGAATTGTTATTAAAAAATGTGGAAAGTGAAAAAGAAGTATAATATTCATGTCAGTTCATGAAGTAAAATCTAATAATTTAAGGTCCTAGTATTTAATGGGAAGCATCAAACTAAAAGATGGTAAATGGAAGACATTTGTTTTAGACATTATAAAAATATATATTTGTTTTAGTCATTATTTAAATATACTTTTTAAGTTTTTGATATATATTTTAATTAAATATTTATTTCACCAATTTATAGTTCTACAAAAAATATTCATTCTAGATTGATTTAATACTAGCTTTGCAAAGAATTTTTTTAATGTCGTTTTAGTCTTTGCTTTGAATCACGTAATTGAACTTGAAAATTAGATAAAATTTTCTGATAAGATTATTGTTTTTATATTGTCCCTTAAATTTCTAAAAGTAAAACTTATATAATTATAATTCTTTTTGTCACACTTCATAATTGAACAATAATGATTTAATTAATTTTATTTTTTAAAGTTCATTAATAAAATGCATCTACCTTGCATAAAAGTGCTTCCCTGTGGAGTTTAGGAACATCACCAGCTAATTTTTAAATTTGATATCCTGTTTATAATTTCCCTTAAAATTACATTTGTAAAACTTGTTTAAGCTGCATGAATATGCATTTATTAAATCAATACTCATAATAATGGACATTAGGAATTGTATTAAACAATTTGTTGTAAAAAATGTATTTTGTGGATTGGCCCGTTCTGTTTAAAGTTTGAGAATTTTTGACAATTGATTTTTGTGCTTTTTAGCCAAAGAAGATACTTTGACATAAAAGCTCTATATGATATATGTTAAAAAGAAATTATAGTTTAATGAAAGATATGTTTGAAGGAATGGTGAATGGAGGAAGAAAAAAAAGAATGGAAGAGATTGACATTATTGAATGATATAAGTAATGGGAAGAGTTACATGGAATTGAAGAGCTGAGCGAGGAAGAGAATGGAAGGGTAAAATGGATGGATTGATCATGTGACTATTCTTTGGACCTGTCCATTTGACAGAATACTGTTGATGATGATGTAAAGTGCAAATCTAGTATTCAAATAATGACATGTAATCACATTAAAAAACCTTCAAATTTTTTATTACTTTTTAATGGTTTATGATGACTCTGCTAAATGACCGCAGTGAAATTTCCTTTTGATTTTCGTAAAATCACATGACTTTCTTAAAATCACATGACTTTCTTCCTGACACATTACAATCGATGAGCCATCTAACATCAGCAAGTGAAAAAAAATAACACTTCCTTAAAGTTTTTGCGAGTTGCAAGTTGATTCTTGGAGTTATTTCTTTATTTTATTTTGATTATTTTATTGACTTTAATAAAAATAATGCATAGCCGATGAAAAGATAATTTATCGGAAGGTTCGAAGCTGTTGCATTAATCGTGACCAACAGTAACCTATCTAGATATTTATTAGACATCGTAAAACAATTTCAAATATCTGTTAACACAATCAAAGTAGACTGGTAATTTTTCTGAATCGTTATAATATTTACTGAGGCTATAACCTCGATAATATGTGTGTAAAATGCGATAGTAGGGACCTCTACAGGTGTTTTAACCACAAGCTTACGCTATGGAAGAAAAGAGGGGAACCCTTCTTTACTTCAACCTACTTTCTATTTAAATAGGTGAAGCTGAAGCGGTTAGATCTGCGAGCGTGAAGCTATTCAATACTTCACTGATTAAATCCACATTTCTTATTACACATTAATACCCGCGAAATCTTTCGATTTATATGAAATTTTTTTCAAAGGTGTGTCTACTTTATGGCTGTACACTTTAAAATATTTTTGTACAGATAAAGTTCCATTCATCATTCCCACACATTTCAACTGCTTTTTTTAAAACCTAAAATTAACATCATATGAATAATATTTTTTTCTGGAATGGTGAAATTAACATTTAGATGGTACATAATATTGAAAAGGATAAAGGAATTGGTATATGTTTTGTGGATTTGGAAAAAGCATTTAATAAAATAGTCTGGAATAAACTTATGTCCATCTTAAAAGACAAAGGGGAATTTTGGAAAGAGAGAAGATGGGTTTGGAATATGAATACTGGACAAAAGATAAGAATAAAATTGGAGAGTAATGAGACTTATGAAGTGAATATAGAGAGTGGAGTTAGGCAAGGATGCAATGTGTCAGATGTTCTCTTTACTGTGTATTTAAAAGACATACTAATTAATTATTTAGATGTTGGAGGAACAAATGTTGGTGGTAGAGTAATAAAATGTATAAGATTTTCAGATGATGTGGCTCTTATAGCTGAGGTTGAAAAGTGTCTTCAGAATATGTTGAATAAATTGAACGAATGATATATGGAATAAAGATTAATGATGAGAAGATTTTATGTTTATGCATAGGGAGAAATACAAAAAGACTGCAAATTGAAATCCATGATAGTTCAACAGGTAAAGGGATTTAGATATTTGGGTAGTTGGCTGAGGGTGGAAGAAAAAAGTGAAGATGAAATTAAAAGAAGAATAGCATTTGAAAAGAAGGCATTTATTAAGAGAAAAAAGATATTTTGTGGATCTTTGAAAAGAGAATTAACAAAAAGATTAATCAAATGCTATGTGTGGAGTGTACTAATGTATGGCTGTAAAACATGTACAATGAGTGATAAAATTAGGAACTGATTGGAAGCCTTTGAGATAAGGACATGGAGAAGAAAGGAAAAAATCAGTTGGGTGAATAAAATAACTAATAAAGAAGTTTTGAAAAGAGTAAATGAAAAAAAGAATGTTGATTGAGGAAATCAGAGAGAGAAAGAGAAACTGGATTGAACATATGTTAAGAAGAAATTATAGTTTAATGAAAGATATGTTGAAAGGAATGGTGAATGGAAGTAAGAAGAAAGGATGGAAGAGATTGACATTATTGAATGATATAAGTAATGGGAAGAGTTACATGGAATTGAAGAGCTGAGCAAGGAAGAGAATGGAATGTAAAAATGGATGATTTGATGATGTGACTATTTTTTGGACCTATCCATTTGACAGAAAACTGTTGATGATGATGATAATAATTGATATTTGTTTTCAACTCTGGTATGATTAGTCAATGAGACAAATGATATTAATCAGGTCAAATTTCCAATTACAAGACTGGTTAGATTTGTAAGACAGGATAATAAATATAAATAATTCATTTTATGTTTACAAATTGTGAATCTCACACTAGAAGGTTGTATATTTATAGAAGTAGTTCTTGAAAAATTTATTGATTTAATGATACATAAGTATTAACACCATATTACTTTATATATATATATATATATATATATATATATATATATTGTAACAACTCTCTCCACACAATAGTGCTACTTAGTAATAAAGCAATAATAATTAATAAATGCCATAAGATTTGTGCATTTAAATACCTATCTAGTGTCGATTCAGACTCAAACTTTCTGATATTTATTGACATTATAGTAGCTTTCACTAGGTGGACTATGGTATGGAGAGAATTGTTATTATTTTAATAGTTTATGCAAGGAAAAGAAATAATAGTTAGTTATGTTTAATATACAAGGTTCTATACACCCACAGTCTGTGTGTAGAATAATTTTGTATAAAAAAATTTGGTCTCTGTGGTAAAGTTTTAATCTTTAGTGTCTATATAAGTATATTAGACCATTAATAAAGGTTGGGATTCCACCTTTATTGTTAAAAGGAGGTTGCCTTGACAACAGTTTGAAATTGTTGATTGTTATTGATATTGGCATTGTCTAAGTGTTGACTCATTTTTAATGAATAATAAAAGTATGCCTTACTTTTTCAGTAATGCTACCTTTCAGTCATCTCACATATAACCAAAACTATTTGATTCAAACTACAATAACACTGAAAAATAAGCAAAACAAATCATCTCAAATCATGTTTCATCAAAAACAAATTTTTAAGCTGTGATGCTATTCTGGATATATGTATTATTTTGTAGATAAACTATTGTTGTTTCTGTGTTATCAAACCTTTACTGAATTTATTTTTTTAACTTATTTATGCATAGTTATCTTCAACATATGCAAGATATTCTTCAGCGACAGCTGCTTTATAAGCAGTTGTCCCGGGTTAGTGGGTTTGCTTCCTGGCTGATGCTATGACACATGAAATATTCTTATATACTCATTAAATGAAACAAACAGCCATAAATTATGCATGAATGCTCTTATTAAATAACATTAAATTTTTATGACATATATATAATTTTATTTTATCAATGAATTTTTTAGTTTTCTAATACAATTATTTCTATTTTTGTTTGTTATTTAATATTTTCAATATATTTAATTTAGTAAAGTTACTTTTATTAATTTAAATATTAAAAATTGATTTTATAGTTTGTACACAGTATTTTTATAAATAAATAAATAAAAATTATTTTTTATCAGTAACACTTTTTTAAAATTCTACAATACTAAATTGAATTGTTTTATTTATATGGATTCGTAAGTATTTTTTATAATGAATATTTCTATTCTTTTGTACCATTTAAAAAAGGTATTATCATTATTAATGGATGATTTTAATGAATATTTTTATCATTTGTATATATATCCTAACTATTATTGCTATTAATAGGAGAGTATTATGCAACCATATGCAGTTGTTTTTGCAAATAAGAGCAGATTAAAGTAAGAAAGTAGAATTAAAGATAAATAAATGTTAAAAAGACTAAAGTAATGTTTAGTGGATTTTCTCGAAAGAAGAAACTAAAGATTGATTATGATAAGTTAGAAGAAGATAACAAAACTACAAATATCTTGGTCAGATTATTACTACAAGTGGAAACGTAATGGAGGAAATAATCATAAAATTAAACTTGGTTGGAGTGCTTTTGGTAAAAATAACTTAATATTAACTGTTTCAGATTCAGGCGCCATATTGAATTTTTTTAAAAACTGACTTGAGACACAATTTTCACAATAACTTCAGTTTTAATTATGTTAGAGCAAAAAAATTTACATTAATAAAAACTAGAAAAACTAAGGAAAACAATAAATCTAAGACAAATAGTGATAACCATTTAAAAAATAAGAAAAAAAAAGAAATTTCAACATTCCACATAATTATTATTTTATTACTTGTTCATAATTTCTAATTTCTCATTAACTAAGTTTGAATTACATCTTCAGTGATAATTTCTTTGTATTCCTCACAAAATTATCTTTCAAACCGTATATAATATGTCTTGCCTGAGATAATCCATAGTTTCAGAATCTCCAAAAGTATTCACATAAGAATTCTTCATTTTTATCTTGTACCCCAAAAGTTACCAAAACTCAAAGGTGTCTATAAGGAAAAGATTCATCCTAATAAAAGATACAAAACAAACCATTTCCAGAAGATAGATATGCATTTGTCAACATAGCAATTGACTTCTTGTCTATCTAAAATTAAAAATTTTAAACTACTATCTGTATCACTGATAAAATTAGTTTCATCTCTTCATTTTTTATTTTTTTGTGTACATCAGTGATGTTTATATTCATTATGCACACCAGTGATGTTTATATTCTTTATGCACAACAGTGATGCTATATTGTTATATTTATTGTATCACATAGATATAATTTATTTGCATATAGTCCATTTGTTAGCTATAGACTTGAAAATAATGTGATAAAAGATATGGCAAAACTAATAACTCCACAGATGAGTATCAAAGCATAGGCAACAATCAGAATTTGATTCTTTGCTTGCATATGCAATTTTTCTGTACATTTAATTATTAGTTTAGTAAATCATTATTTGTTATACAACACACAAGAGTAAACCCAAACACACCATATAAACTTAATAATAAATAATAAATCATTAAATCTTCTTATTTTTATAAAATACATGGATTGATTATATTAGAATACACAAAATTACTGTACATATGAATTCATATGAACATAAATAAATATAGAATTTATATACACACCCACTAATACAAACCCAATAAATCATAATAAATTAGTAAACCTTTTGAGAATCATTATTTTTATAAAATAAGTTTATTTTTATAAAATAAGTGGATTATATTAGAACATAAAATTACATATGAATTCATATGAGCATAAATAAATATACAATTTATATAGACACACACTACTATAAATGCAAATTAATAAAAATTAAATTATTTTTTCAAATAATTAAAATATTCAAAAAATTAAAATTGTATACTTATGAGTCCATTTTCTGCGATTATGTTTAGACTCCAAGGAATGCCTTGTTTCTGAATCAGCATACTTTTAATCTGATAAAAGTGTATTTTTAGGCCTATAAAGGTTTTCTGTCTTTATCGCTTCATGGAAATTACAAAATTGATCCCCCAAAAAAAAAATTAAATGTGCAATTTATGAAAAAAGTTAATAAAAAATCCAATTTTCATCAGATTTTTTTTTTAAAGACAGCATTAGAAAGCTACATAAAAATGTATAAAATGTCCATATTTCTATTGATATCATGCTTATAGTTTTTATATCATTAAAAAAGAAAACAACATTTTGACCAATCAAATAAAATGCACAGGTCACCCACTTGTAGCACGGAAGCAGTTAAAAGAAAATATGCCTATGTATTTGAAAAGGAAGATTTATAATAAATGTGCTTTACAAATTCTTACTTATGGATCTGAAACTTGGATACATAACAGAAGAGCAATACAGAGACTTCAGACAGCTCAAAAAAGGATGGGGCAATGCATGTTAGGAGTAACAAAAAGAGATCAAAAATGAAATACATTGGTGAAACAACAAACAGATATTACTAACATCATTAAACACATTAAGAGACTGAAATAGAGTTGGGCTGGACATATTTTTAGAAGAGATTATAATACATTGGTGAAAGAATAAATAGGTGTTACTGATATCATTGAAAGAATTAAGAGACTAAAAAGGAGTTGGGTTAGACATATTGCTAGAAGAAATGATAATACAATTAAAATTTTAAACTGGATTCCAAGAGATTATAAAAGATCTAGAAAAAGACCACATGTGAGATTGATAGTTGAAATAAAGAAGTGTGTTGGGGTGACATGGAGAAGAGAGGTTAAAGATTGGAGAAGATGGAGTGAACATGGAAAGACATTCATCATGCAGTGAATCAGTAATAGCTGAAAATGATGATGATACCTAGACTTCAACTGTGAACAAATTATACAACCTTTTTTCTTATACAAAATTAAAATTTGTATAGTGAAGATAATTGTTACAATGAAGACATCTTTGAAATGATTTCTAAAACCTAAATTAACTATTTAGTTCATTTTCCTGTTTCTTTGTTCCTTTAACAGTGAAAATATACTGTGCTTATTTTTTAAAAAATATTATGTTTACATATGGGTAACAATTTTATTCAAAATCTCTGATCAGACCAGCATTACCTGAAAAAGAGAGAACAATAGCACCTGAAACATTGCATTAACTCACTATGATCACTAACAGTTGAATATATCTGAAAAATTTAAATAAAGTCTGAATTTTTCTGAAAATATTTAATAATTAATATTAGATGATGGAAATAACCCAACATATAATTACAAAAAAAAATATCTTACATCTCAAGGAATTATTTGTATCATTAAATCTGCTTTAAACATGGATATAATAAATATAGGAAAAATATACAAACAACTAATAACACAAATTTCAATCAGACAAGTTTAAACAATTAGGCTAAGCTGTGAAAATCTTCTTTAGTAGTCATATATTACTGCTATTTTTTATTTATGGAAATTACATAATTTAATTTTACAAACATCTTATTTTTTAGACAATATTTATTTCAAACAACTATTTTCTACTGAATACTCAAATAAGAATAAATCAGTTTATTTTAATAGGGTTAAAAATTATTCCATTTTCTTTAATCCTAATTGCATACTTTAATTAAACAATATATGCAAATTTGTTAGTATATGGAAATTTATTAATCAATAAATAAACACAATGACAATGTACGTTTACAATGCACATGTCCAATTTTGAATATTAAAAAAATATAATTACTAATAGATACTAATAGGCAGAAAAAACCCCTTTCTATTTACCCATATATGATTCAGAAATATTACCAAAATCACACTTTCCTTTATTTTTGCTGTAATATCTTATATAAATACAATTTATCCCATACTGGTTGATTAGACATGCACGCCACTTGATGGTGTTGTTTATGTGCTAAAACACATAAAGATGCCATTTATGCAGCCTGAAGTTTACGGTTTATAGAACAGTGATGTTCATATTAGACATTATGGGCCTATATTGTGCCACACACAAATATTATGGCCCACTTATGTGCTTCATGACCCTATGCAAGTGTGCACTTTTCACAGATCACTACCATATCATGTGAGGGTATATAGAATTCAACTGACCATAACTCTTGTAATTTGCATTCAAAGTAATGATCTCATACCCTACCTAATGTAGTATTACATACTAATAATTGTAAGCCTGTTGCCACACTTTTCTACGTAGCTTGGAAGGTGAAAAAAATTGCAAAAGTGTAGGGACAAGCACAATTTCACATAATTCATGCGAAATGGCACATTTGCACGAGAAGAGCTACAAGACAAATTAAATGGCTGAGGTTTCACATTGTTTTGGAAATAAGAAGCTTGGTTTGATCAGACTACTGCATCTTTTGGTCAATACCTTGGATCATCAAAAATATTGGGCCCTGGCCTTGCAAATTCCAGTGCTGTGCACTGACATTAGTAATGTAATTTTAAAATGTAATTATTCGATTTCAGAAAAATTTAATTCTTACATTTTCTAAAATAATGTTGGTTCATAAATTGTTTACAAATACTTTGCAGAATGTTGGCCCATAATGTTTACAATAGTGGATTTTTTTTTCTTCAGATAAAGAGCAGCTACGAGACAACTAAAATTGCACATTGTTTTGGAAAATCTTAATGTTGGTTTGATCAGAAGACTGCATCTGTTGGACTATAATGCAATTTAAAAATGTAATTATTCTATTTTAGAAAATAATGTTATTTCACAATGAAAAGTTGGACCGGTAAACAGCATTTTTATATGTTTTTGCACATAAACAATGCCATCAAGCGTCGTGCGTGTCTAATCAACCAGTACCATTTATCCAAACTCCTTAGAACACTTTTTAGCAAAAACATTTTGTTGTACACATATACCTATAAGTATGTGTATATAATATTAAAGCAAACTGGATCTGAAGAAGACTGCAGGACAAACATAGGTGTATGTGTATGTATGTACCATATGTGATTATTAATAGGCAAATAGCAAAATTGGAAAACTTTAAATTTTTAATCCATAAAGTAACATTAATAACTAATGATTCCTCAGACAAAAAAAATCAATAAGTAAGCTTAATCATTAACATACATTTACAAAACATTTTGCACACTTCCAAGTATTGAAGAAGTCAAACTACAAACTTTGCCTTTATAATAGTCTTTGTGATGTATTTAAATATTTGCTTGATTATTATAGTGTTGCCATTATAGTGTTATTAAAAATCTTAGGTGGGTAGATAAAAATAGAAAATATATATGTATATATAAGACAGATTTTAAAAATACGTCTATTCACCTGAATGCACTTAGGTAAATAGAAGTATTGTTGATCATATTTAGAAACTTATAAGTAGATTCCCAAATAGTCATTTAAATAAACCTGTAATTAACACCTACTTTGAATAGATTGTATTAGTAAAAAAAAAGGTCATTAGTTAGAAATTTAATTTCTGAATTTCTAAACATCATCACCACATTCTTTTATTTATGAAAGCTGAGGGAAAAGGTTTTTTTTTTTTGCCCTCTAATGCATTTTTTTTACTTTTTAGTGCACTTACTGTGAATAAAAGTATTTTCTCACATTTTCTAAAATATTTTTTATTCTCTACTTTTTAGATTTATATAATTCTAGAAATTAGGAGTGAAAAAGTTTTCATACAACTTAATATCACTAGATGGCAGTTCTGTAAAGAGTCTGTCTAGACTTTATGTCAGTATCCTTACACAAAAGGTGGCATGATTGTATTAGGAGTTGTTGAGTGTTATTATGGCAAGGAATGAGATAGAAGCAAAAAATGCATTAATAAAAAAATAGAGAGTTGGAAAACTAGTACAGAGAGTAAAAAGTGTTTAAGTATATATAGAAATAAATAGAATATTGGGTGCGAATTAATTTATGATAATAGAAAGGAAAGTAGTTTACTGTTTAAGGCTCAAACAGTATTGTTAACAACAAGGGAATATACACCCAAATGGAGAAATATGGTTGATGTAGTCTGCAAGTTATGTAAGGATGGCATAGAAAATATTAGACATCTGTTAATTGAATGTAAATGCTTACAATTGGAAAGGATGCAAATAATGAAATTGTGGGAGAATAAATATAAAGTATGTGTATTATTTATGCTGGGTTTGGAAAAAAATAAGGGAGATTTAAATATAAAGGCCACAGAGTGGACAAAGATAATGTTGTGTAAATGGGATGGAGCAGGATAGAGAAGAATATGGGGAAAACTTAACAGTGGGGAAATGCAAAGAAAAGGTAAAATAACTAACAAGTTTTTCTGGGCAAATGGCTGAGAGAGTCCTGACTCTGAGAAAGGAGCAGCCATAGTGTATCACATTGCATGCAAATGTGTTGGCATAGCTGATTTTTGCTCCACAAGATAAGTGAAAGTTTTATTTATTTTAATAAGATCTAGATCAAAATTTCTGATGCTGGGGAATATTTGTTTAGAGAGTTGATGAGAAAAGAGTGTTGGAGTGAAGAGAGATGGATATGGGAAGACAGGACAAATATTGCTAATATTTGGAGAGTGATTCAAGATTGCTGACATTTTAAATATATATACACCTGGGTCTCTTTTTACGCGGACTTATTTAACACGATTTTGAAGTTACGCGATTCGTGTTTCACCGAAAGTGTGTTAAATAAGTCCGTGTAAAAAGAGACCCAGGTGCATGAACTCCGATAATGTGCTATTACTTTAAATAATAAATTTTGCGCACTTACGTTATATTGAAAGTAATAGCACATTATTGGAATTCGACTTTCAACTTAGTAATTTCAATATTTTCAGTGCTTTATAATAGTAAGATTTTCTGCAATAATGAAATTAAAATCATAATTTCCACATTTTATGTATATACACATTAAATTTTACAAGATTATAATGTAAATTTGTTCAAACATTGTGCGTGTTAATTTTGCATTTTAAATCACATTCTGTTTTTGCTTTTTAAAAAAGAACGTAATCAATTATTAATCATTTAGTGTCCACAAGTTTATTTTTAAAAGGTCAGTAATAGCAGTGGGCACAATTAAATTTGACTATTAAAAATTAAAATCTGATTTTTAATTGTAATTAACAATTTAAAAATTACTTATTGTGACTTGAAATTAATGTGAAATTTGATTTTTAAACCGAATTGAAAATTAAAGACAAAAATAAGAATTTAATTTTTGTTGTTAGTTTCATAAACAATTAATAAAATCATCGTCTCAAAGATTAATTACTAATTACGTTGTCACCAGAAAACCACTGTTACAACATGAGTGTGAAGTTGGCGCTAGTTGTTTGCAAACGAACATGTTCTTCGGCAAATAGCTATAATAATTAAAACGTGTATAAAAAATGTAAATTACTGTACTGTAAATTATGCATAAAAATATATTATTTTGAATAAAATTAAATATTATAGTTAAAAAAAGTTTGTCTTGTATGAATTTTTTTCAAATTTGAAATTTTTTATTAGTCATATTTTATTTCCTTATTTTTTTTTGCGCGCGAATTTTAAAGTAATTTTACGTTGGTGCTTTGCTTTTACGCGAATTTTGAAAAATCACAGACCGCATCCCCCCTTTTTCAATGTAAGTTACATCTATTTTTGCGCGATTTCATTTGCGCGTGTTTTCTGAGGAACCTATCTATCACGTAAAACGAGACCCAGGTGTATATTGAATTTATTCTAATGAGGTCTTAAAAATTAAGGCATATATAAGATTATTTGGATTTTAGGAGGTTTGCTAATAAAAAATGTTTTAATTTAAGTGAGAGAGTGATTCATTTTGAGAAAGAGGGGTAACATTGAATGTGAGATTTAGGGGAGTATGTATTTCTTATTCTCCATTATAAAAAAGAAAAAAAAATGTATAAAGAGGTTTGGAGAGGAGTAGAAAAGTCATAAATTTAAATATAGAGTAGCAGAAGTGGAAAAATAAGGAAATGTGGACTGTATGTGTATATCACAATGTATGCATGACAGTCACAAAGAAAGCTTGCTTTGGTAGCATATAAAAAGGTTTTCCATATGAAGTGCTTAAATAAGACTAGGAAGGATATAAAAGGTTATGGTTGGGTAGATCATGTATAAATGTGATAAAAGAGGTAAAAAAAAATAGTTTTAAGTGTAGATAGTTTAAAGAGAAAGTCAGGAAAAATTGAGGAAAATATAAGAATGATAGAATGGAGTATATGTTTAATAGAGTGACAAAAGATATAGATGACAAGATGGGTAGTGCAATGGAGATAGTTAGGATAAAGAATAATGAAGATAGGAAAAGAGGTAAAGTATGTAAAAGTAAAATCAAAAGTAGTAGATATGAAGTGTGAGAAGGTCAAAGAATTAATGAATAGAAACAATGAGGAAGAAATAGATAAGAAAGTTCAAAGGTTGAAGAAAATTTTACAGATGAAATAGGAAAACAATGAGGCAGACTTGATAGGGGATTCAATTATAAGAGGTTGTGGAGATGCAATTGCAAGGGAAAATAGATATATAAGAGTATGTTTGCCTGGAGCTAGAATTAGGAATGTTATAGATAAGGTAAACGAACTGGGGAGCTGATATGTTTGTGTTGTGGTGGAGACAAATAATTTGTTAGAAACATTAGAGAGAGTAATGGATGAGTGCAAAGAATTGATTAATAGTTTGAATAAGATTAAAAGAAGAATAGGAATAATTAGATTACTGTCAAGATTCAATAATAAATATATGTTAGATAGGGTATATTCTATAAATGAGAGATTGCAAAACTATGCAACAGAAATTATGTTATGTTTGTGGATGCGTGAGATTTTTGTATTAGTAAGAGGGAGTTATACAGTAAAGATAGATTACATTTAGAAAGCAAGAAAATGAAGCATTAAAAGGCTTGATTTATGAAAAATATATTTTGTGAAATTTATAAAGAGGGTAGGATTTTAAATTATATTATTAGCAAAAAGAAGGTTAAGAATGAATGGAATAAGCAAATAAAAAGTCGCTTATCTAGATGTAAATGTAGATGTGAAGAGTAAATGGGTCAGTAAAACTAATGATCAACAAACTAATTACAAATATAATAGAGAAGAAAGAATTAATAAAATTGATAAAAGGACAGGAAAAAAAAATTGTAAAAATTGGATATTTGAATATGCAAGGTGGTAGGAAACCAGAAAAGTGGTTGGAATTAAACAAATCAGTTAAAAATGAAGGGTTTGAGGTATTAGCAATAATGGAAACCATCTAAAATAAGAAGAACCTACACTGGAAAATTCGATATGGCAGAGTATACATAGAAAAAAAAGGAGAAAGGGATAATATAAAAAAAATATTTAAATACTGTAAAGTGTCAATAATATTTGTGGTTTGTGATAAAGTTAGGAAGACAAGAATGAATGGTGGATATAGTGTATATGGTCACTGGAGAGAGTCAAACCATAATGAAATGGAACAATAGCATATATGAATGCCTATTTAAGGTTATACAGAGTTTCAAAAAAAGGAGAAGAAAATTATGGTTACAGTGGATAAGAATGGGCATACTGAAGAAATTGATGACTTGGATAACAAGAACGTGCAGCTGCTGAAATTTTTTTGTTAGAGAGTGAATTTGAATACTGTAAATTTATCAAATATTTGTGAGGGGTAATGCACATGGTCTAGAAATAATATATTTCTCACAATAGATTATGTACTGGTAGATAAAGAGGGAATGAATAAAGTATGAAAAATTAAAGTTTTTTATAATGAAAAGAGAGTATGTAATAGTGATCACAATTTTTTTATAATAGAAATAGTTAGTAATGTGATGGAAAATAGAAAGGATAGTGAAAGATATGGATGGACAGTGAATGATAAGAATAAGTTAGAAGAATATAAAATAAAAGTAAAAGTTATGGAAGAGTGTATTAGGAATAAATATAGGGATTGGTGTGATAAAGTAGAATAAAAGTAATAGAAAAATGAGAATTAGTAAAGTGCAAAAGAGAGGGGAAAAACATGCTGAGAGTATAAATGTGCTATTAAAAACAAAAAAAAAAGTGAAAAAAGATGTGAATATTAAATGGGAAAACTAGTTGTCTAAAATAAATAATTATATAGAGAGAATTAAATTAAATAGTAAGTTATTGGAAGATATTAATAAAAGTGGAAGAAATGAAAGTAAAAATTTTCAAAATATATTGAAAGAAGAAATGTAGGGAGAGAGAAATAGTGTTACTAAATGATGAGGAGAAAGACTAGTTCTAAAGAAAAAATAGAGTCAATCTTAAATAAGTATGTAATGGATATAGAAAAGATGTTAGATGTGAAGGAAAGAATGATAACTATCATAAAACCACATAATATTGGAAATATTAGTTTTACAGAAAATGAATTGAATGAGGCTGGTAAGAAGTTGGAAAATGAAAAGTCAAGAGGTTTAGATGGATAAACAGCAGAGATAGTGATCAATTTGATAAACATGCTTTAATAAGATGATATAGAAGACAGAATTCCTAAATATCAGGAATAATATAAGAGTGAGCTATTATTTAATGGAAAAGATAAAGACCATAGAAAAATAAACATTATAGACTAGTAGAGATAACTTCAGTGTTGTATAAAGTTTTTGCATATATGGTGGCTGGAAGGATGGTAAAATGGATTAAAGAAAATAATATAGTAGGAGAAATACAATGAGGTTTTAGAATGGATAGGCATATAGGAGATAGTTTAATTGTCATCACACAACTTATAGAAATGAGTAGAAATATAGGTAGGCAATTATATATTGTCTTTATAGATATAGAAAAAACATATAATAAGATGAATAGAAATAGATTATGAGTAAGTTTAGTAAATTTGGGAATAAATGGGGCATTAATGGATTTTATTAAGAAATTGTATGAAAATAATTATTATATGTATCAATTAGAAAATATAAAATCAGAGTTAAAAATGAAGTGGGCAAAGATGCCATATGTCACCTATTTTGTTTTTGTTATATTTGAGAGAAATGAAAAGAGAAATAAAAATATTAGGAAGAGGGATAGATGTACCATTAGTAGATGACAAGGGAGTATATACATTTTCAGATCTTTTATTTTCTGATATTTTCTTATACACAGAAAGTAGGGAAGATATGGAAGTTGTGGTGAAGATTTGCATAAGAGTGGGTAATGAGATGGGAATCAAATTCAGTGAAGAAAACTGTCAAAAGTAATGATGGTAAATGCTGAAGAAAGAGAAGAGTCATTTTTTTTTGGGGGGGGGAATATAAAGTTAAGTGTGATAAATAGGTACAATGTACTCAGAGAAATTGCTTGGAGGAATGGGGAAAAAATATAAATGAGGCAAAGAAAAGAAAGGGACTAATAAAGAAATTAATATTTTTCATATAATAAATATGATGTAGCTAGAATTATATAAAAGGGAGTGGCAGTAGTGAGATTAACCTATGGTAATGATGTTTTAGCAAGATATGCATTAGATGCAGAGTAGATGGTAAAAGAGGCAATTCAACAAGAAATGGAATAGTCATGTTTTTATATGAGATATTCAAAAAGTTAAATGAAAATATTTGGTAGATTGCAATTTATGGATAGTAAGAGAATAGCCAAAATAGTATTTAATTAGATTATAAATAAAAGGCAGGTAACAAGATGAATGAGAAAGGGTAGTACAGAATACAGAAGATTTGGATAAAGACTTTATGTTAGTATACTTGTACAAAGAGTGGGATGATTGTGTTAAGAGGATTGTTGAGTGTTATATTAGCAAAAACTGGAATAGAAGAATAGATGTATTAATAAAAAATAGGGAGATGGAAAGATGGAGAATGAGTATGGAGAGTAAAAAGAGCTTAAATATATATAGAAGTAAACAGAATATTGGATGATAGTTAATTTATGACAACAGCAGTGATAGTAGTTTACTATTTAAGGTTCAAATAGGATTTCTTGCAACAAGATAATATATACATAAATGACTAAATGTGGGTGATTTGGTCTGCAGATTATGTGAGGAAAACATGAAAAATATTAGGCATTTGCTAATAGAATGTAAATTCTTACAAGCAGAAAGGGTACAAATAATGATGTTGATGTTATGGAGAAATAAATATAGACCAAGTGATTGTGCAGAAAATGGGTTATTGGTCTTTATGCTAGGGTTAGAAAAGATAGAGAGGGGGGTCTAGATACAAAGGTCAAGAAGTGAACAAAGATGACATTGTGGAAATGGGATAGAGCAGGACAAAGAAAAATTTAGGAAAAATTTAGAGTGGGAAATGAAAAGGTAAAGTACAGTAGCTAACAGGGTTTTCTTGGACATATTTGCTGAGACATTCCTAATTGCAATAAAGGAGTAGCTATATTACATTTCATCCCATACAAAATAAAATAAATTTTTTACGATTTTTTGTTGCTTGCAATTCTAAAAGAATGATTGTCATAGGATACATTGTATATAAAGTTTCAATTATTCTGGAAATTAGATTTTAAAACAGAGAGCTAAAAAATAGAGTAGGTTAAATAAAAGCTACTAAAAAAAGGATTTCTTGTTATTTATAAGTGTATTCTTTAATACTAGGAGATGTAGGTGAGTATATTGTAAATGTATGTTATAGTGTTTATTTATAAATTTTGTAATCATGCGTGAGGGATTTTTATAGTCCATTACATTGTAGCATTATCTTTCATTTCTAAAAATTATTGTTATTGCTACAGCCATTCTTTTTTTAATTTTCAATTAATATTCAATCATGTGCATAAAATAAGTAGGGCAAGCAAAAAGAAACTCATCAGTATTCAAGACCATTTAAAGTCTATTTTTACATTTATTTTGTATGTTGAGTGGGGAACCATGTTATTTGTGTGTCAATACTATTTAACCAAAGGCAACATTGAGGCACATTTAAAGGAAAATCATAGTAATTTCATGAATTGACAATTTAAATGCAGGTATGTGCAGAACTATGATTATTCAAAATTAAAACAATTCACAATTACGATCAAGATATCATGCAGCTTTCATAGACTTTGTTGAAAAAATCTTCCATGATGGCTTACATACAATAGTAGCCCTTTTCATATCCACAGTCTTATTAACTACAGTTTTGGTAACCCATGGCTTGAAAACATTAAATAAAAACAATTGAAATCCATAAATTTGAATTCAAAAATTTTACTGCTCGCCTACTGGTTTGCTATTATAAAGCTTCTTTTAGTTGGACGCTCATTCTCAAAATTAATTATACAAAATGTTTCTCTCTCAGTGAATTACGTTATCATTTGTTTCATAAATGCATTATTCTAATTTTTTATTAATAACTTTTGTTAATGGCTTTATATTTACATTTAAAGCAGAAGAGGATGGATAAAGCTCTGATGAAGACTGCTGGAGAGTTGAAAACTGTAAGGAAAATAAAGTTTTTTAAGAAAATTTGTTTGCATTGAAGTGTATATGAAAAAAATATTGTAAGCAATATATACATTTACATTTTTTAAATTAAATTGTATTGTAAAGTATGAATGTACATTAAACATGTATATTATGTAAAGTTTGTTATTTATGGGAAGATGTGGAACTGAATGCAGTGGAAACTAAGAACTATGATAGTTGAGCCTTGTTTTGCACTCAATTAAATAAACTGGTGGTATTTTAAATGATATTAAATATATAGTACATACATATATCTAATTAATACAACACCTATACATGCTTGTCATCTGTAATAAACAAATAAGTTGTTGGCATATATATGTGCTTTCTACTGATATATGTAATGCTAGGCCTATTTATTGCAAAAAAATCATGCAATATATAATTATAACAAAGCTTATTTCATCTCATTTAATAAACCATTGTTTTATCTCTGGGTTTTATCTTTAGTGCTTTCCAGCCTTGTTAATTATAATAAAGTCTATGTATATTTAATGACACATTGTTTTTTCTGGAGTTGTATATTGAATACTTTCTGTATTGTTAATTGTAATAAATTAAGTCCATTTCTTATTTAACACTACATAATAACAATTAAACAATTCCAAACTAACTCAATAACCACTTAAAAAAATAAAAAGCCAATTGATTTTAACGTAAAAGTAAAACTCCTACTGCTACATGAAATGGATAAACCTGAGTCTTTTAGTAAGACATGTCCAACATAACTAATGGGGCCTGATCAAAATATATTCCAAAGATCGTATATTATTCAAAGAGGAGTTTGAAAATAAAACAACAATAAATACATCATTTTCTGTGCAAATACAATTGTTGCTTGTTCTTTTGAAAATAGTTGTGAAAGTTCTGTGATTATAATAAGATTTGAAAATCACACTATAAGTGAGAATTTAATTGAGACATATTACTTTTTCTCATGCAGATCTATAAAAGAATGAAGATCTCAAAATCTTGCCATAAAATAACAGTATTATTTGCAACAAAATATACTGCATTATAATGTAAAAATGCTGAAGGGCAGCTGAGTTAAAGGTTAATGGATGAATGTACTCTATAAGAGAGAGGCCATATTGTCTGTATATGTGAGGCATATTGATCAGAAAGAATTTCTTGAATTGCAAGGTGAATCACTGAAAGGTACCATTACTACAACTGCTATCTACAGTAAATTTAAGACTATTGGAACTGAAATAAAATAGTCAAGAAAAACAATGTAGTTTATGCTGAAGATGACAGCAAAAACTGCTTAAAATTGATGCGGGATGAAAATTTTAAAATGTTACTTATTCAATCTACAATTACAATTCAGAGAAAATTTACCTACTAAAAACATTTTAAACAGGCAAAAACTCTCTATATAGTAGTGCCACCTTGTGCTAACCAGAGTAATCAATAGTGATCATGTGATGTTTAGTGGTTTAAAAACATTTTACCTTTTCTAATTGAGATATTGAAATCATGAAGTGAATAATAAAATATACAAATTCTGATAGTGAGTTTTAAAAAGATTAAATGTAAAAATTACTTGACATTACTATAAGCTCGTTGTCAAAGGATAATTGTTGGAAAAACATCACAAACTCTTTAATATTTCTTTGATTTTTTTTTTTAAAAACTAAGCTAAAAGGAAGATTCTATTAATAGACAAAGGGTTTTTTTTTTAGTTATTTAGCAGATATTTTCAAACAAATGAATATAGTAATCTTCTCATATCCATGGCATTTGATTCTAAATATTAAAAAAGATACCACAATTTATGAATTGTAACAAAGTATTGTAATAGTATGGAACTGAGGTCATTATGAGCCATTCGATATTACTATGACAAAAATAACTAATTAAAAAATGAAACAAAACTATAAGTTGACTTAGTAACAACAATAATTGATTTTTTAAAAAAGGTTCATTATACATTTTTGTCACTATGAATTGTAAATGATTAAGGGTACTTATGTATTAGTCCAGTGGTGAGATTTCACTTAAAAATTAGTCTGAATATTAACTTTCTAACCTTATGATCTCATAAAATAATGTCTGCATGGGATCTTTTGACAAACTTAATCCATCAATTTTCATAAATGGCAACAAGTAAGTTTATTTAGTATAAAATAGTGGCCTACAACATTATTTTGTGGGAGTAAACAAACGTGTATTTACATTCTGTTCTAATCAAATTATTTGCAAAAATGATAAAGAAATAATCTTATTTCATTCAAAATAGTGACCTCTAACTTTATTTAATGAAAATTTTGAATTTACAGGTTTTTTTTTTGCAAGAAATAATGTTGTAGCAACTAAACTTTTAGCAATATACATTTATTTAAAAAAAAGAAAATCAAAAGATTGTTTCTTACAATCACTGGGGTGAACTGAATTTTTTTATGTTCTGCAAAATGCAAACCAAAGCGTACACTATGGTTTATAAAAACAATGTTCCTATCCAGCAGCTCACGAGTTGTCACTTTCGTATGACTTTGTGTTTTTCTCAGAATAACATACTACATGCACAAACTCTATGGCCATTTTTTGAAAGTAATGGATGACTACATTATCCTTGGTTGTGAGCAGTTCACAATTTTAATCATTTTCATTGGACAAAAAGTAGTTCAATAAATTCACTCATCAGGAATTAAAGCTAGACAGTAAATTATGTGTATATTTTACTTTTGCCAGATGATCGATTGGTCACCACAGCAAAAATTAGCAACCAAACCAACATTTTAAATAACTTTTTCTGAAAGAATATTATCTAATATTCACTTAAAAATTAATTCATTTTCTTTTTAGAAAGATTGTAGTCTTTTATATACACATTTGTTTGTACTGGTGACTTTTAGCAACATCGGACTAATATGTAAGCACCCAATAAAGTTAATATTTGCTTTATGAAATGTGACATTTATATTGAACATTTTAAAGATAAAATAATGTACTTTCATGTATATATTTCTATATCATGAAAATATATATAGTTGTTTCATAATTTATTTTTTAAAAAAGATAATAAATGCAAAATTTTACTTTTTATTATAACTAAAAAATAATCATTTAATTAATGTGTATTGTTTTTTTTCCTCATGTGTCATAGCATCAGCCGGGAAGCGAACCCGCTAACCCGGGACAACTATTTGTAAAGCAGCTGTCGCTGACCTCTCGACCACCAATGCTTGACATGTGTATTGTTTAAAGATAAGGAAGAAGTTTCTTTATTTTATTCTCTTTCATTTATAAAAAAAAAATTAAAAAAATAGATGTAGAATTATTTTGGAAATATATTTATTATGCTTGATCAAAAATGTTTTTTTTCTTTTTTGATTTAACTTTTATTCTGTACTCTGTAATTTATTTATATTGAATGAGAAAGAGTTTATTAACAATTTTTTAAAAAATAATTTTTTTATTGATCAAACTAAAATTCTGATTGGACAGAGTAGCCTATTGTTATTGGGCATATAAATAGACATTGTATGAGTCTCTCTCTCTCTCTCTCTTGGTTTCTGCTTCTTATTCCTGCATGTGTGTTCCTGCTCAAGCCATCCAGATGTTTCTGCTATTCCTATTGTTTGTAGAAGTCAACCTAGGAGCAATTGTAGCCAAGAAACTACTTTGGTAGGGTGATTAAAGGCTATCAACATTTGGAGCCAATATTAATAAAGAACTATTAATTGACAGAATTCGATGGTGACAAAATTCATTGAGAAAATGAAACAAAGAAGAATGCAACGTTAAAACTTCTGTGTGTGCCAGTCCAGATTCTGTATCATGTAGCCCTCCTGTAGAAAAATCATTTGTTACTTTCTTGGAGTGAGAAAAGAGATGGTAGTAACCTGTGCAAGGTCAGCTGCTGCCTGCCTGGAATGGATCAAGTGGTCAACTTATAACATGTATTCCATTAAACCTGTCATAACAATTATTTCCACCTGCCATGAAGACTTTAGAAGTTAATATTTGTTAATAATTATGTATTCTCTAAACATGGTAATATACTTAAAGTCTGGTCTAATTAACTAATGATTTTTGGATAAGATGAAATTTTATTTATTTTATTAACTGAATGAGTCATTATTATTATTTTTGTTAATTTAATCTAAATATAATTTTATTTGTATTTATTTTCTAATAATTTACATTTGATATCTGCTGTGGGTTTTAAATATAGATATCATAAGGTGTTTAATTAAATAAATTTGTTTATTGTTAAAATTCATTTTGTGTGGGTAATTTCATCTCTTTCCATGAAAATAAGTTTAAACTTTATAACTATTCTTTTTGAGTTCATGCTTGCTGATGAGAAAATATTGAGAAGTATAGAATCCACCAACAGGGGGGAGGTGTATATCTAAATTTGCTCTTTAATCGTATAATATAATTTCTTAATTAGAAATGGCACTTAAGTGTGAGTAATTCATAATCCTATAAAGATATTGTTTGGCTGAAGAGATATATTAGTTGTAGAGTTATTAAAAGGGATGGTCATCATCAGTGATCATCATCATAAGTAATATAATTTAGATAAGCTACATGTCATTGCATATTTAACATTATATAGAATTCTTTTACAATTTGAGATTTGAATAGTTTTAAAAGCTAAAATGTTGTAGTGGTGTCATGGGCCAAATTATGTGATGGTGACAGGTTGTTCCATAAAAATGTAGTCAAAGAAATAGTCATGAATGATTAAAATATAAATAGTAGTTAAACGGGCAACCAGCACATGGATAATTTAAGTATAAATGATCCCCTTTCTATATCTTTTAGTATATTGTCTGAGTCTAATTTCTAAATGAGCATAAAATAACTTCTTGCCATCCTATGAATGATTGCATTCTGTTACAATATGTATAATGTAAAATTTTGACACAGATGCATGAACATGTTGTACATACATGTTGAAAGCATGTATAACATATATATAGATAATCAAAATTACCCCAACTTCACAATTCAACCAGATTAGCCAAAAAAAATATAAACTCTAAATCACTACCAATGGTTTCACTGCTACAAGAAGACTTCTTAAGTGTAAAGAACTACAAATTAACAACATATATAAACTATACATTACCCACAATTCCACTTACTTCCCATCCACACTTAATATTAAAAGAACTTTTAAATAAGTTAATTGCTTCAGAATTATAAATTTTTAATAATAAAGATTCTTTAATTCTTTTTTTAATTTCATTTCTCTCAAAGAAATATGTAGATGGGATTAAACACTAAATAAATAACATTGTTAACTAAAAAACTTAAATGTAAAAATTAAAAGAACTTTTCATTAATTTCTCATTTTCTTATTTGTTCAATATTATTTTTTCAAATTATATAGGAAACTGAAGCTATGAATAAGAATAAATCATGTGTACAAGGAAATGGCTTCATATTTCTTGCAAATCAAAGACAGATATTTGACTTTCATTACATTTCTAGAATTAAGTCAATGGAATATTTCCATAAAAAATTTACTCACTTGTATTGAATTATAAAGTAATTAATGCTGCTGCATTAATTTCCTAGAATGCCCCCCCCCATTCCTTGAAGTGCCAAGAAAATCTGTCTGATTAGCAAAACTTCACATAGAAAAGTCATATATATGGCTCCGATAATGAAATATTCAAATTTAACATATTTGTCAAGAGAACTACTGCTACTAATGTACATAGTGAAATGTAATAATCATTAAACTCAGGGTTTCCTCTCTGGTAATTTCCAAAACTTGACTCATCTAAGTTTCAGCATGGTAGTTACTAAAATAAATTTAAATTTGCAGCATTATATTTTTACTTAAAATTGTAATTTTTCAACATTCAATTTGTTTTTGAGAAGTAGAACATAACACAAAAGGATTAGAAACTACTGATATAAATTAATTTGAATTGAAGGATGAGTATCAGTGCACTAACTGTAAAATCAAGAATATAATGATACTATGTTCTGACCTTATCTCTGAAAGAGTGCCATGGTCTTATCGTACTGATTCTGGTTTTATGTTTTACCTTTATGATGTTATGAAAATTTGTTGACTTTTTTTTCATCAATTGCATGCTTGATAATAGCAATTATTATTATTATTATTTTTTTTTTCTAGGTTAAAATTATATTATTATTATTATTATTACTACTACTACTACTACTACTACTACTACTACTACTACTACTACTACTACTACTACTACTACTACTACTACTACTATTATTATTATTATTATTACTACCATCGCCACCATTACCATCACCACCACCACTACCTGTATTACTACTATTATAATTATTGTTATACAACATTGAGAATAAACATACTTTATTGAATGACTTTAATATTATTTTAAAGATTCTTATGAATCAGTATCTACTTTCCATTAGTATTTTTAATATGCATATTGAAAAATGTAATCATTTTTAAACAATTCTAATTAAAAATCATTATAGCATTGCAAATTTAATTTATTTCTTAACAGTTTTAATTTATATTTACAAATAAATATACAATAATTTACAAATTTAATCATTAATCATATTAATGCATAGATGATATCACAGCTCGAGCTCATCTTCTTCACATGTGGGCTTAGGTTCAATTAAAGGTGGTTGCTCATCATATGTATATAGTTTTTTTAATTTAGATAATTTTTTAAAAAGATTTTTATTTATATTATTATATAAATTATTATGAAGATCTAATGAATTTAGATTTGTCATTTCATCAAATGAACCCATATTGAAAGCTGTTATTTTATTTTGTGACAAATCAATTTTTTCAAGTTGTGGAAGTTTAAAAATACCTTTTAAGATAATATTTATCTTATTTGATGCAAGGTTAAGTTGTTTTAATAGGACTAAGTCATTAAATACTCCTTTAAGTATGCTTCCAATTTGATTGTTATTTAGATCTAAAAGTTCTAGTTTTAACAATCCATCAAAAATTCCTTTGGAAAGCTGCTGCAGTCGATTTCCTGCAAGGGAAAGATATTTTAAGTTGGGCATTTCAAGAAATGATTGTGGATCAACATGCTGGATGTGATTATTCAGCAACTTCAAAGTTTCTAGTTTGTGTAATCCTCGAAAGGTGTCTCTGTGAATGCGTTTAATGTTATTTTGGTAAAGATGCAATTCTTCTAATTCTGCTAAATTTACAAATAAACCTTCAACGTGAGATAAGCTGTTATATCCAAGAATAAGAATTTTTAAGTTTTTCAAGGGTGTAAAAGAATGAGGTTTGACATATGATAAAGAATTGTCGCTCAAATCGAGCAAAGTCAAATTGCTATGTTGTCCAAAAGTATAATCCGCGATGGCTCTAATTTTATTACCACATAAATGTAACTCCTTTAAAGATCTCGTAAAAGAGATTTGTTCATTTATTAAATCTATATTATTATAACACAGATTTAGAATTGTAAGAGCTTGAAGTTCATGAAAACCTGTCAAGGAATCTAACTTATTGTCTTCTAAATAAATTTCTTTAAGAGTTTGTTTGGAGTTAATAAATATTGTTTGAGAAATTGACGAAATATTATTATAAGATAAATTTATTTTTTCTAACACTTTTAAACGCGTAAAGCCTG
Source organism: Epiperipatus broadwayi (assembly GCA_028023455.1). NCBI lineage: Eukaryota > Metazoa > Onychophora > Udeonychophora > Euonychophora > Peripatidae > Epiperipatus > Epiperipatus broadwayi. The sequence goes on from JAQFVV010012495.1 coordinate 3,946,213, forward strand.
ATATTCGATGTAACAAATTATTTTTTAGATTGATTTCTTTTAAACTATTTTCCGCATATAAAAATATAGAAGAGGGAAGAACTTGCAACTTGTTGAAAGCTAAGTTTAATTTCTTTAATTTTTTCAATTTACGTAAAGGAAATGCAGTGGTTAGCTGGTTGTGACTAAGATTTATTTCTAAAAGTTCATCTTCTAAACCTGAAAAGGCACTATTTTCAATGGTGTGGATATTTGAACGAACAAACTTCAAACGTTTTATTTTTAAATTAAATTGTTCAAAATATTGGGAAGGTATTGTTGTTATATCAGCACATTTAATAGATAAACTATTAATTGTTCCACTAAGTTGTTTAAGCAATCTACTTAGTTCGAAAAGTCTAAAACGTCGATTCTTATTAGCACCAACATAATCACAGAGCCCTGGACATAGAGAACATGTGACGTTTAATCCCAACGGGTTTAAGTCATCGCACTGGCAGGGAAATATGATATTACTAGCCGGGCACTTGAAAGACGAAACTATTTGAGCGAAAAATAAAATACTTCCACAAAAAAAAGCAAGCTGGGTGGATCTTACCTAAAAAACAATAAAAAAAGGTAACGTTAAAAAAAAAAAAAATTATAAATTTTGAAATTTATAAATTAATAAAAGTAATTAATTATATTGATATATAGTAGCTTTAGGGGACTTCAGGCTACTAAAGTGCCGAATTCACAAAATTTGTGAGATCTGGTTGCTTAGATAGTATAATTATAATTACGGCCCTTAATGTATTAACATATATATATACATTTATAATGGGCAATACACTCTCACACACAAAATCAGTCTAAAATAAATATAATAAACAAAAAGTTCTGAAATAAATTCTATAATATAAATAATAGTTAGTTTATGGTATGTACATCATCCTGGGTAACATTTAACAGTTAAAATTTATTGAATAAACAATATAATGGTATTAATATACATAAATTATGGAAAATTGGACATTAACACGAGAACGCGAATGATGTGTGACTTTAATGCGATTTTTTTTATTTTTTAAATTTAACTGTTGTATACTATTATATATATTTGTGTTTTAAATATTATTGAGTTTCTTCTAGAATTTTTTTTGTTTTTATATATCTCATCTATATATATATAGATAGTATCATTGGTTTGTTTACAATATTTATTTGCCTTGATTGCCTAATCTAACTTCAGATGAAATTGTACCTTAAAAAGATTAGGTAAATAATAAACATCAAATAACATCACAATTATTAAGTTATTATTGGCAGTAGAAAGCGTCGTCATGTTGTTTAAATAAAAGCCAGTCGTCAGCGACTTCAGAATCAAATGCATAATTTTATTTATCACACATACACATTAGTAAAGCCTACAAATGCACCAGAGCGCATTAATTTAAGTTTTATAAGAATCACATAACTTATTTGAGCTCGTGATTATTTCTTACGCCTATTAAATACAACTATCAAAAGAAAAAATTATTGGCGTTAACGATATTAATTTTTAAATAAAAATTGTATTACAGAATATAAAATCTTTAATTATTATTTCTTAAAACTAATAAATAATTTCAAGAATATAAGGCCACTTCACAATAAAGAAGATTTTCACCCTCCCCCCCCCCCCGCTCATGCCCAAAGCAAACAAACAACAACTTAAAAACCTTTCTGCTTTTACAACTTAAATGTAGAATTATTTTCACGGAGAAGTTTAACCCAGTATTAAGTGAGATAGACTTGATAACTAAAGTTTATTGCCTGATCAATTGAGTCGAACTATTGTCTCAACCGGATTCTTTGTTGCTCAACATCTCTAACAAACAAATAAATTAATAAACAATTAAGCATTTCAAAAACATATTTATGTAATATAGCCTTGCTTATTTCTCTAGCTATACATAAGTGTTTGAGAATTCGGTTTCTGCTTTGTATATGAAAAAACTCAAAACTATATTTACGTCAATCGCTGTTGAAGCAGCGGGTTCTAATTTGATTGTTATCAACATTAGAATACTTTGAAAGTTTCGTGTGACATGTTTTATGGGCGGTCCGAACTAATAAATGCTACATTCTATTCATTTTGCTTTTTTTTTTAAAAACAAAAACATCAATTTTGTTAGTTTGTCAAACGTACAATATTATCAGTATTTCATACTTGCAAAATTTAATAAATTTATTTAAAATTGTCAATATTTAATTTAAAAAAGAGAGAAAGTGTATCTCCGATAACCAAAGGCGGGATGATTTTTGCCTTAATTATTATAGCTTGCTTCATTTAACTATCAAATATTCGCGAAAAAGAAAAGAAATGTAATCTTAGCGAAGCTCAACTCAGACGGTATCGGATGGCAACAACTTGATGTTTAGAGATAAGGCTGGCGATTTACAGCCGATTGCCGTAACGTTGTTAGATTCTGACTAAACTGTGATCAATTAAACTGACGACGTAAATCTGTCGCCACTTCGTATTTCTCCATAGTTCTTTACAAAATCAACTGATGGATTGATATGAGATGTAAACAATGTTTAATTGATGATCGCTACAAAACGCAAAGATGAGATCTGCGTTTTCTCTGATCTCCAGGAATAAAAAAGACCGACAAACCAAATCTAGCCTTTGAATTTTATTAAATAAATGTAAAAAATAAGACTTGCTATAGGAATCTCTCTTTAAAAAATAAAATAAAACTTCAACCTAATGTGATCGCTTTTAAATAGATACTTCTTCTTTTCTACATATCTTGTTATTATCGGACAAAATGCATAATTTCAACACGGTAAATTATAATGAATCACATCTGAAATATTCCAAGTACTTTTTTACTCGATCGTAATTAAACAGGGGGGGGGGGGGTTACAATAATCTCAAACTTTTATAAACCAATGAAAAAATTAATAATTATTTAGAATATCATGCATTTATATTAATATTCATTTAAATATTTATTAAATGGTGTTAATCATAAATATTTGCTAAAAAAAAAAAAAATACTCATAGATATATTCACGTTATTACACCAATAAATTTAAAACAATGATGTTTGATATTTAAGTGTTATATGAATCACTAATAAAAATTATTAACATACTTTCCATTAAGAGATTTATAAAAGTCATAAGGGCAGCACATTTGACATTTATCAATTAACGTGTAGTGATTTGCTATATATATATACTGAACAATGATAAAGATATGTGTAAGAGATTGTGATCTGGGTCAACTGATGAGTGCTGGTTGCAGCATGAAATGTGCATCTTGGGGATCATACATCTTTTTCACATGTCTTTGATCATATGTTTATAATTACAACCCTCCACAAAGTGTTAAAAGCAGATAAAAAACAGTCCCTACCTTGCATAAGAGTGGTGTAGTGAAAATTAAATTACAGAAATATTATTCATTATGGATAATATCTAGTCTAATAATTGACTAATAAAAATCATTATTATATGGATTTGGTCTTATAGTTGTAGATATATATAACCATGAAGTATAAATTTCAGCGAATACTTTTTAAAGTAACGTGATATATCGAATGACTTCAGTTTACATTGCTGTTTCAGCAGCTTACTTTTTTCTTTCACCACATGCTACCTATTGTAAACTTCAGTAACTAATAGGCACTAGATGATAATACTTAATAAATCCCTGTCCAACACTCTCTTATTCAATATTCCCAGACTAATTTTAAGGTTATGGCTTTTATCAATGAGGAATTTGGATATTGTTGGAATTAGTGAGAGGTAAATGATGGGTACTAGAGAAAAGTGCATTATATCTTAAAGGTCTAGGTGCACTGTTCCAAAATACAAAGAAGCTCACTGATAGAAACCACAAGCTGGAAATTGGTTTGGAGATATTGGATAGGCAGCACTGGATTAAGATTTATTAAGACTACCAACTGACATCTATTAATTTCTAAAGCTTACAGTAGATGGCACAATGAAATAAAAAAATATTTTTTAATGTATATTTTGCTTTTGCACTATAATCTTTTATTAAGATATACCATGATAAATAATATATTGATTGGTTTTATGATCTTACTGTTGTATTTTTAAAATCTTCGAGCATCGTTAAATAAAACTAAATAAAACGTTTCTAATGTCTTTATATTGCACTATAGATGTCCAGTTCTCATTTCTAGGCAATAAATTAGGTAAAATAACAGATTTATATATATGTAATTTAATTGCAGTAGTTATTTGCTTGTGATTAAATAATCTACATTTTAACTTTTTAAAAGTATCAGCAATACATTGGAGTTTGTATTGTACTTTATTATCCAAGGCCATCTTTGTATTTATAAATAGGAAGATATTCAAACTGATTTCCATTCTCAAGTTGATAATCATCCAAGCTAAAAGTTCCTGAAGATTTTTCTTCTCACTGATGATTATATTCAAAACATCAAGTACATTATCATTTTATGAAGTGGAAAAAATAGCACAATCATCAGCATTCTATGGATGCAGAATCTAAAAAAAAAAAGGTATTGTTTCCCTTTTAAAGATTAAAAAAAATCCCCATCAAACTTGTATGTATCTTGATCCCTATTTGATAAAGCCACCTATAACAATTCCAAAAACCATGGTTATAAAAATTGAAAGCCATGTTATAGTAAGTACATAACCTTGTTTAACACCAGTTTTCATTTCAAATGCCTCATACTTTTGATAATACTTCTCATTTCATTGGTGCAGAAGATGTAGAATAAGAATAAATTTTGGTGGACAACCAACTAATTTCATACAAAGCTAGAGATCTGTCATATTAATTGAATCAAATATCTTGGCCAAATCAATAAAATGATATATAAATCATTTCTTTGTTTATGACTTTTCTTATATTTGCTTGGCAATAAAAGCTTTTTTGGTGCTTCATGATTCCCTAACACCATACTGAATCTCTGGTAACCATTCACCTATGATTGGAAATAACCCATTCAACAAAATACTTGAAAATACTTTTGCTGTAGTGGATAATAATGATGGTCCTGATAATTACTGCAAATTGGACTACTCTGTTTTTAAAAACTAACAATAAAATTATTTTTAAGATCTGGTAGTATAACTTCATGGGTACATATATTCCTCAAAATGTTCAAGATGTTTGACTATTCTATCAACAAATACCATGATAAAGCAATGTGAAGTCACTAGTATCGTTTAAAAGCATTAATAGTTTAAATATTAGTTTAGAGAGTTTCTAACACAAAATTATTTTTAAAGAGAAGTTGGTATATGTAAGTGGATTTAGATGAGAATGAGTATACAGATTTCTCTGCAGTATTAAAAAAAAAAAAACTTAATAAACAAAAACCTAAAATATTTGAACTGGCTAAAAACATTTCATTTTGAAGATTGATGCTTCTATTTGTGTCCTCAAATTCTTGATTTAAAAAAAAAGCAGCTTTACTTATATAACTGTTCATGCAAATAAAACTGGGGCAAGATCGAGGCACAGCTGTAGGTGAGTGGGAAGGGGTATATACTTTACTTATTAAAATGATATATAAGGGATTCGAACTCAGACTTTCACACGACTCTCAACTCTTCAGGCCATACCATATTGCTGACCCACTTGATCACACACATGTTGAAAAGATAAATAATCATCAATATACGTATTTTATACTAAACCAGCACTCATCAGTTTGTCCAGATTACCATCTTCACGCATATATACAATCAGTGCTCAGCTTTATATTAAGATAGTCAATCTTCATACTTTAATGGACAGGCTTCACACTACCCCAACCCACAACTCTTCAGCCGTTCATTTCATTGAAAATCTGATGATGGAAAGTTCAAATCCCACGTTAAAATGATGGAAAATTATTGCATAGAATGCTGGGAAAATTGGAACTAAAACCGATAGTACTCTACCTTTAAGATCGTGGAAGAAAAAAGTTTATAGATTAATATAATTTATCTATATTTGACAAAGAAGAGAATAACGTGATTAAAGCTGTTAAAAGGACAAGTCATAAAAATAATCTGAAACTTTTAGATAAATTACAAATTAATGTCTTATTTAAATATATGTATATTGTCTATACTAGACTTAATGTAATTATAAGGTACTTGAACTCAGACTTTCAAACTCCCTACATGTATTCAATTCATCTTATACAACAGATACAAATGACTACATACATGTGAAAGATAAATGATCAATATCGGTATTTCGTGCTGAACCAGCAGTCATCACTTTGTCCAATTAATTATAGTATTATGACTATTAAAAATGAAGACAATCTCATTAAATAATAATGAAAATTTATATATATTAGATAGGTTCAGTTAAAGCCCTTTTGCCTTTCGAACAGTTCTGCTGAATTAATTATTAAGTTTGTACACATTTTCAATTTCAATTGTGAATAGTCAAAATAAGAGTCATAGATCACATGACCCTATACTCTTAAGCTATCAGGTGTCTGAACCCATCCTAGCACCTCTCTGAGGAGTGCCAGAGCACGAAACCATGGTCAGAGGTTTGGGGGGGAGGCCGACAGAGATATTTTAAATGCTTTCTCTAGCTAAGCATTTATCACAAAATTTCAAATCTGATAAATTTAAAGAAAATTTTGGAATTTTGAAATAGGCTTATTAGTTTTTTTTTTTTATTATTATTATTCTATGTTCGCTTTATAAGTCCCTGTTAAATATAATTACCAAACTTGAACTAAAATCTCCCCGATTTTTTTTTCATTTTTAATTTAGCGAGATATATAATTTTTAATAACCACTTTTAAATAATCCGTTTGCTTTTCTAGTGCGAAAACCGGCACTGCAGGCTTTAATTTTCAAATTACAGCAAAAACGAATCAATTTTTTTTTTTTAAAAATCCCTCTGTTACTTAAGAAATCCATCTCATATTGGTTGTTTTAAATCTTTCATGCAGAATGAGAAAGAAATTAATTACTTGGTAGCAAGACAGTAGTTCCAACCCGCTTTTAACCTTATTTAAATAAAAGTTGAACAAAGTATTACAATACACATTGTTTCCTTGTAATTATTTATACCCTATTGCCTATTCCCACCCATCCTGCTTTTAAGCATTTTTCTATTACGCGCACACATTTTTGTTTTTATTTTTTTAAAAAGATATTTAAAACACTTATCAATAAGCTATTGTTAACTTTGTAAATAGTGAGTAAAAATACTATATACTTGTTGGGAGCGACTTGTGTTCCTAAATGTAGTGAAAACATCTCAAAAGAAATGCTATTAATACGACTTAAACTTTCATTTAAAAAATATAAATGATACCATTATAAATATGAAAATTATTATTTTATGTAGGCTCACTTGATAAATATAATAACAACCACAAAAACGGATACGGAAAAACTGACGAAAGATTTCCTTTTCTTCCACGTGAACATTTAAAGAATGATTGAAAAATCGACGCTACGATCTTTGGGGTTAGTATTTCCGGCGAAATTTAAAAAAATAAAAAAGGGAATTTATGAGTGATCTGCTTTGAACGCAGGCTGGTAACGAAGATAATTTTATGAAAATGATTAATTAACTCAATACCATTAAAATAATTAATTATAATAATTTTTGCATCTTGCATTATTATAGTAGATTGGCTCTTACTATTTAATAAGTTATAAAGTTTTTTAATTCTTTTGTAAATAATAAATTAATGCTCTGTTCAGTTTAGAATCGCAGAGTCTAGAGTTTTGCCGTCACTTTAGTCCTCGAACGTCAGTTGATTTCTTAAACCATATGATTATTATTTTTATGTTAATGATAGAATGATTTTACGAAACAAATATAATTATCTATATATTTGTTTATGCAAAATTATGTAATATTGTAAAAAAAATTGTGACAATCTTTAAGAATCGAATCATTCAAACGAAATATTAACTCTTTTGTTTTAATGATGTTTATCAGTACTGGTATTTGAATCCTACAGCTCGGTTTAGACCACAGAATATTCTAATTCTATTAATTTTGCTAAACAAAAAAGTTTTTTTGTTAATCTGTAATTTATTTAATATTATTTCAAAGATTAAAATTCTAATGAAATGATTGCAAAGAAAGAAAATAAGTTTTAACTCAATATATATCTACTTAAGTATTTTACAGCATGGAAACATTGATATTTTGTATCGTGAATATTAATTTTTGCTAGCTATAATCAGTAACTTTAAATCTATACATCCAAACCTCATTTTTAGAATTTTTTTATATGTGGTGTTAAAATTAGATTTACGTATCAGGAGATATAGTACTTCCTGGTTTGTATAAAATCTAGCATTCCATTAAAGAAAAATGCGTAATAAAAATAAAACTTAAATTATAGAACAGTATGTAAAAGTTCTCAAAAAATCTTTATTATTTATATGAGTAAGTCTTCGAATGTTACATATCTCATTTATTAACTATTTAGTTATCTGAATAAATTAAAAACAACCCGCATTATTTGGATTCCTGCTAAACAACACTTCTTTAATTTCAAGCTAAAGGTAGTATTTAGAAACAAATAAAAATCAAATGCCTATTACATGATTTTTAATATTCAAAACGGAAATTTCTGCTTTTTTTTTTTTGCTTATATTTACTAAATACAGATCATAAAATAATTATCAATAATGTTTAATTGGAACAGATCCAATAATTTAGTTAATAATACTTCTCACAGAACAAATATTTAAGCGGATAAAACTATGACTTCTAATTTTAACTTTTCAAAGTTATATTTTAAAACTATAATAAATTATATTAAAAAAATTCTTACCATTATATAAAACGTTCGCAGCTCTCTTTCGCGAAATTATTTGTCTCAAGGTAAAAAGTGCCTTTTCTTAAAGTCAGTTCCAACATTTTATACTCTGGGGTCAGATTATGATGTCAATGTACCAGATCATCAACGCCTGACGCTTGGTTCACCTCAACCAATGGCGACACAAATCCCCTAATTAATTGGTAACTTATTATGGCTTTTTTTAAAAAAAATCTTAATCAAATTCTTCTTATAGGACAGAACGGAAAAGGATGCTCAATATTTTAATCGTAGGTTTACATGTATTGTTAAAGAAAAATATATAATAAAGGGTTTATAAAGGAGCTATTGTTATTTAACCTTACCCCAATTTATATGCTAATACTAATTGGATTACTATCTTCAGAAAAGAATGTTACAGGAGTTGTACTTAATTGGATAGATAAGAGCTATTTCAAAAAAAAAAAAAAAAAATGTAAATTGTATATAGATAAATAAAAAATATATGTACTTATATAATATATTATTAATATTCTAAAAAGTATTTTTTTTTAAAAAAAAAAATGAAATGAAAAAAAAATACTAAAAATTTGAAACAAAATAGTTATTCTTTCGCGCAGATCGCTGAGTTTGTTTCATACCACAAACTTGATATTATTGGTTTTATTATTATTAGATATTATTAATTAAATATTTTAAATATTCCCATAATTTTATGTATTTAAGGGTGCGTGTGTGTATATATATATCCGCATCAAAATTAAATTTTAGCATTTTTCTAACAAATCTAAATATTTGTTTAGTTATATAATTTGTGTCCTTGCTCTCGGTGGTCGTTACAGACCTCACTCAGGTCTGTCGTTTGAATTTCTTTTGAACTCCTGATCAATAAAGCCATTCGATTAGGTTAAGTTCCATGCAATCAAAGACGACTCTTGGTATATCTGCGCATAAGATCTCTAATGATCACTTTTTAATTAATCCCCTCTAGTATGAAAACTTCTCATATAACGTGTACAATCCTATATTTCAAGCTGATTTAATATTAATTGGATATAACTACACTTTTCATATTTTAATCATCATCTTTTACAAAGAATCAATAACCCAATGTATATAATATTAGTTAATAATCGCCTAACACAAGTTAAATGGTAAATATATTTTGTTTTCAAATATAGCCTACATATATTTTGAAATAGGAAAAAAGTAGTTAAAGTAATGTGGAATGCAATGATGATGATACTAATCTAAATAACAAGTACGTGGGTGTGCACATTTACTAGTGAAAAGATAATTTGGTGACTGGTTCTCTCTTCAAGCAGCCTGTGGGACCATGCCTAGATCAACATCAGTGTATGTAGTAACATAGCTTAGCTATTTTCCACAAAAATTTTAAGATATCTGGATGATGAGTTATAACATGAAATGTGTCAGGGTGTTTCATACCTTAATCCCCACTGGTATGATGTGTTAACATTAAATTTTGTTTTAAACGGAGTAAAACTGCTATTGAAATGCTTGAAATAAATTAAATGGATTGTGGCAATAAAGCTATGAGTTGCAAGAAAGTTTTCAAGTGGTTTGTAGATTTTGTGATGTCAGGGAGATAGCACTGAAGACAATCTATGATGATACAAATCACATTTCTTGTTATAGCTGATAATTCAGACATGCTAATAACTTAAATGTCTGTGATAAATAGCTAAAGTATGTCATTACGTAACACAAGTACTGACTCAAAGCTGGTGTTGTAGATATATTAGAAGGGAAAACAGTCATCCTTTCACTGGGATGTACTTTGCAACTATGACAGTTGGGTCCCTTTTCACTATATAGGTTATCAGAAGAGTACCAACACCTTTTTAAAACTATTTTTTATGCTAATCAATCATACTGTCCACTAACTATTTTTGTCACATATGATATCTTAGCTTCAGAACTAAAGGCTAGAATAATTTAAATATGTAACACTTAATATGGATTAATGAAGAGATAATTGTTGATAATAATTTATTATACATAAAATGTAATTTATAAATCATCGTAATTAATAATGACTTTAATATATAAGTTCAAATTAATAAATAGGCAATAATTGATAACTTAAAAATACACAAATTATCGGACTTCTTATTTTATTATAAATAATCTGAATATTATTTTTTTTACTTGCTTGAATAGAACACATGTGTGAAATCATTTACATATATAGCTATAACACTATATGTGAGGACTCTTTGCTGTCATGAGCAGCATTGTTTTGTACTCAGTTGTTATGCTAAACAAGCTGCTAAAGATCTAAAATATATATATTTAATGGTAGTCATTTTGTAATAAAATATTTTAGGATACTGACATCATACAAGAAATGTTATCTTCATAAGATAAAATGATGGGATTCATTCCAAAAATAAATACTGTACAACTTAATCATTATATAATTAAAAGTGAGTAATAAAATATAATAATAATAAATTGAAAATATTAATTTTGTAATACAGTAATTGGCAGATATCTTGATGTACACAAATCTAAACAAAAATATAATTTTTATTCAGCATACAATTAAAAATAAACTTTCATCATATGCAGTGATAATGTGCATTAAAAATAAATTGAAATATGTGTACATTAAGTAAATACAATTTACTTAACTAATTAATTTATTAAATAACGTTTCTGATAATTATCATGGTTTATTTAATTTAGAACTAACATGTTTGTTCTGCCACTTTAAATCACTCTCCTACAGCTATCTTAACTGATATTATCATTGATCTTTTTTTAAGAAAATACTAATATTGAGATCTAGCAAATATTGGTTTATTAATTTTTAAAAAAATCTGAAGAGACCAGTATTTTCCATGATAATTAAAAATCATCAAAGTGAATTTGGTCTTTTCTCGATCTTTAGCAATGTCTCCAATGTGTTAATGATTTTACTACTTTGTAATCTGGCTTTCATTGCATTTGTGATATTATTTCAAAAAAAGTTTCAAATTAAAAAAAATATGATTTTTGCTAGTTTATTAAATATTTTTAATTATTTTTACACAATAATTGTATAACAATCATTTAAAATTAAAATAATGCATGTATACACTTTGATTTTATTCATATATGTTTTATTTTTAGAAATAGAAATTAATAAATTTAACTATAATACTAACAAAAAAACTATAATGGTGAGAAGTCTATGCCTTGTAACACTGGGCATATAAGGATGTTACAGTCATTTTACTGATATGGTATTAGGATTTTTTGAAATATTCTAAAAATCAACAATCAATTTTAATAATTTAAAGCAGAATTTGATAGATTTGTCAGAGATTAATATTTATTTGCTCACATTTTAAAAACAATTTTCTATGAAAAATGATTTTGTTAGCTTTCTGAATACTGTTTTCCTGCTGATTGTTTAATGATATTTTATGTTTTCTGTTCTTATTATGAATTCAATTTTTCTATATTTATAAAATGCAATTATGATTTTTTTAGAATGTTTTTAAATTGGAAAATTAAATTTCTAAGAAATGAAGAGCAACTTATTGAATTATAGTATAAATTAAAGATTTTATACTGAAATCAAAGATTGAACTTTGACAAAAACTGCCACTAGGACTAACAATGAAAAATGTCAGCCTGGTAGAGAGTTAATATTCTCACAATATAAATTTCTATTTACTCCTAGACAGAAATATCTGCAATCTTAAGCATAAACAATATCAACAAACAGAAACAAAACAGTTTTTACTTACTATTTTATTAAAAATAAATTTTAATCATACATAGAAATAAAATACATTAAAAATAAATTGAAAAATATTTAAATGATTAAAATATGAAAGTATCTATTATTTAAATTCTTTTATTAAAATATATATTTACTTAACTTTTATTTAAATTCTTTTAATAATAGAATAACTTTATTTAAATACTCTCATCATGTAATATATATGTAATAATTAATAATACAGCAATTTATATATACATAAAATTGTGAGAGGAATTACTTTTCACACATGCACAAGAAAATTGATATGCATTCTCTCACCAATAATTGTTTTAAAACTATAAGTAGTTTACCTATGATTAGAACTTATTTTTTTTAATAAACCACAATTATTGACCATGCTTAAATTAGGGTTTGAACTTATTATGAGCCTGAGTTTTAAATTGCATATTACTTGCAGAAGTTCAGTTTATTGTGCTGGGCACTCTCTGAGTGACCACATACAAGGTGGCTGAAGTTGAAGCTACAGCTCAGTTATAATTATTAAGAGTTCTTTTTGCAGACATATTATTCCAAGTTTTCTCAGATGTATTTTTTCTATTCTTCAGAGGTATAACTGAGAGAGTCTCAGAGTGATCTAAGTTTTTTAGAATATATTGCATGATCATTGCAGGCCGACTAGCCTTATATTTTAGTCATTGCAAATATTTCATGACTCCAGATTAATGCAGAGGTTACTTATGCAGAATACCATTGCTATGGAGTACTGATGTAATAATTGAATGGTGATAGCTACAGTCAGTATGGAGGAGATTGAGGTTGCCAAAATCTTGTGGTGTTGATGAGCTCCTGTCACTTCCAGATATATGCTACACTCGACTCATATCCAAGCTACAATTTAGAAGAAGCCAAGAACTGTTAAGAAAGAGCATAGATCCAAGTCTCTACTGAAACCATTTCTAAGAAAGTAAATAGAAGTTTTCATCTGATTGCCACAGCAGTAATAAATTCAAGATGAAGATCCTTTCTATATCAATCAGCAAGATAATTATGGAGTAGAAGCCTGCTTCAGCCCACCTATCCACCTCCATCCAAGCTGTTGAAATGTAGCTACCCAGGTCCAGCAGATATTGATGATGAAGATTGCCTGGCCAACATAGTGAAAAGAAAAGAAGTCCTTGCCACCCTGGTAAACAGATGTGTATAGCATGTTCAGAGACCCCAAGTCCGGATGAAATCATAAGACACCGGAGGGTAAAATTTGTTTTAATCTCTTAATATTATTTTCTTAAATACTACTTATATGTTTATATTATATATCCATAATATGTTTAAAATCTAATTCCACCAGAGATCTAATTTATAGTTCGGTAGTGCATGTATGTTAAGTCATTTATCCACTAAGTGCAGGATTCTTTAAGTTAGTCATTCTTCAACATTTAGTTAAAAATACACGATTTTAAAACACTATTAAACTGTGGAATGAATACAGAAATGAGAATACCTGTATGACCGAATATTTAAGGATCTCATATTACTTTTTATATTGCCTAATATATATGTGTGGGTGTAGAACTCAGATTACTTCATCCAAACATTTTTATGAATTAAGGGAAAACAGATTAAATAACATCTTATTTTCTTTTATTTGTGCAATGGGTGGTGGGATAATGAAGTTTAAGAAATGGTAATTGATATGTGTAATAAATGTTTTATAACTTATTTTATTGTTGAGTGTTATATTTATTTTCTTTCATTTCCTAAAAATGTAATAAAGTAAATATATTTCCAAGAGCAGCTTTAAAATTTATTTTTATACAACTTGAGATAAAAGAGGACTGAGATAGCACAATGGGATACGACTTTATCAGGTCCAAGAAAGTTGGTATATGTTATGTAATGAGTTGGGGGTTGTATATCCTTCCAGTCAGGGATTTTGTCTGTCTGAGAGTGGCACATAAAGACATGAATTATTCATGGTCTTTCAAAGGTATACGGCAATTAACCTTTTGATGTCCATTGGTATGGAAATGAAATAATCAACCATGGTTCAATATATTGCCTAATTAATAATGTATTCATATAAATTAACTTATAGAATTCATATTTATATTAAAATTATTATTGAGATCTCAACCTGAGGTGGTACAATCACTTCATGCTTGATATGTATGCCAAAAGTTAGAATGGGGTAGAGAAGCGCAGATAAACGTATATACAAGAATGAGTTGTTTTTAAATAATTCATTTAAAAATAGACATATATAGAACAATATTGTTTTTTAAGTCATTTAAAAAATCTATATATTTTAAAAGATGACAAGTAAAGTTTGCTTGGATTGAATTAAAATCAAAAAGTCGAGAATTAATTTCTTGACCGTCTTATTTTTAAAGGGAAATCTAAACAAAGATTTTTATAATAATCAGTATAGTTTTACTTCTCACTATTATGTAAAACATAAAGGAGGCATTCTACATCAATGGAAACATCCATGCCATTAATAGAAAAGACCCTTGCTTCGAGATCTCGAAGAAATGGGCTACGTAATACTAGCTTATTTGAATATTTGTATTTGCATATATTTTATTATACATTTTATGAAGGCTATGAATATGAGGCATGGATCCTTGAAAACGTTAAGCCGATAAACTTTAATACTAATTTATATCTTCTCTAATTAACAATTATATGTTTTATAATAATCAGTTAAAGACTGATTTTATTATTATTATTTTTTTTAAAAAAAAGAGAGAGACATTTTAAAGTGTGTTGATAATTAATCAATCAACTGTCAAAAATTTGATAGTATTTATTTTAAGAAAAAAAGGACTTTAAATTGCAAAAAAAAAATCTTTAATAATTTTATTGTGATAAATACAAATGCTATGTAGATAAATTAATATATCATACATCTGTGCAAATTATATATATGTGTGTGTGTGTGTGTCAGGAAAGCTAGAATATATAATGTATATTATTTAATTGAAACTTTAATCATTTATTGTATTTTTATATAACTTAAGATTTTGATAATTATATTCAGAAATTGAAATGTATTCCTTGTATATTATAAAATGCATGTCTGTGTACAGATATATATGTGTTTATGGAAACCTATTAAAAAGTATTGTAAATCAATGTAATAAGTTGAATTTTGTAAGTCACATATATGTAAAACAATGTAACAACTTGAATTTTATATAGTAATTTTGTAAATCACAAATGTGATATTTTTTTACTGTATGTTAATCAAAATCAAAAGGCTTGTGTCTATAGCCAATATTATATTAACCTTAACTTCATTTTTTTATTATTGTTAATAAACTTATATTCAGTTGTTAAAAATGGTTCTAAATATTTTTAGAATATCTGTTTCCATCATCTCTTGGTCACATACAGTAATAGGGCTTGTGTTCTACTGAGCTAGATTTGTGTATAATGGCTGATATATAAATGGGGGTGTTTATTTAGTGCTTTAGGTGCATTCCACTATGACATTGTCCTGGTTTTGGCATGAAGATTATATTCTTCAAAGCTCCTGCACTACATTTTGTTTTAGTTTAGTCTTAGAAATTAAGTTCATAGTTGACCAGTACATTAATGTTACTAAGTGGTCAGAGCATTGATGATAATCAACATGGTTTAATGTTCCAGCATTATTGTTTAAATTTTTGATTCTATTGTATTCTAATGGATGAGCACTTAGTTGGTGCATCCAAATTAATGTTAAAATAATTGCCCCAAGATGGCAGTGGCTCAATAATTAACCTGGTCTACAGAAGACCCATTTCCAATCCAGTCACCAGATCAACTGTTGATTTATATTTTTTATTGTTCAAATCCAGCCACAAGATAGACTGTTGATTTATTATACTGATATATTTTGATTGATAATTCATGAGGATGAATGATTATTATTTAATTATAGTGCTGGTAAATTTATAGTGCTTTTAATTGTTCATCTGAGTTAGCTGGCTAGTCTCACAGAAAGTTTTCAAGATCTTTCATGCTTTTTAGTATATAAAATTGCATATATATATATATTTATGATTATTAAACATTACTTTAATAATTAATTTGATATTTCCTTTTAAATTGTCTGGGAGTGATGATGAGTAGACAGCACCCCAGGAATGACCAACTCTGATTACCCATCCTGTTACAATATATATATGCACACACAAAGAAGTTTCATAAAAGTTGAATGATTAATGAGTTTGTCAGAGGGTATTATGACATTTTTGAGCACCAGAAGTGACAACTTGAGTTTTAATTTAGGAACTGTTAACCTGTGATTCACTCTATGACAAATGTTAATTCATTATATAAGGTCAAAATCACTCTCACTTAAATTTTTTAGGAAATGAAATTTATATGACTGTCAATTACCAATCAATATATAAAAATTGTCATTTTTTAAATGCTTTTATATTAACTTGACTTGTCTGAATTTCTGACAGTATGTTTATATTTTTGTCTATGAATTCTATCAGAATGTCCACATTTTTGAATTTTTAATAATGAAAAAAAAATGTTCCTGTTTAAAATTCAAATTTATGTCCCTATACTTCCCAGAAAAATCCTTAGCAACTAAGCCAATGGAAATACTGTTTCCCCCAAAATGCGACCCAATCTTGCATTAATTTTTGTTCCAAAAGGCACTGTAGTACTTATTTTCAAGGGATGTTTTATTTTTTCATGTATAAAAATCTACATTTATTCAAATACTTTTTCTTTTTACAGAAAGCTGTAAGATTATTATTCTGAGATCCCCCATAATTCCTTTTTTTGTACTAACCAAAATATTATTCCATTTACAACTGGTTGGGCTCTTTGAGCGGGTTACCCGCGCATCGGCTGACATGTTTTTTTTTTTCTTTACTGATGTAAAAAGTATAAGCAGGATGTCAAACAAAATATGGGCATTTGATAGCTCTATGTCATGTGATTCCAAAGATGTCTACCTCAAAAAAATCTGCGGAAATTTAGATTTTTGGCAGCAGTTTTAATCAAGGAAGGTATTTAATTTCTTTTGTTTTTGATAAATTTTGTAATTATCACAAAGTGATAAAAGACAAAAGATTTAACAGGCTGTAAATCAACATTTCTCTGGTATTATTCACAAACAAGGCCTACAATTGAGCTTCAACATAAAGACTCGTAAGTATAAAATTTTATTTTTTTTAAATAATATTTAATTTTTTTTAAATTTTTTGAAAAAATTATCTTTTTTATTAATTTTAGTTTGTAGTTAGTGTGTGTTAATATAAATTATATATTTATTTATGCTCATATAAAATTCATATCTACTGTAATTTTCTAAAGTTCTAATCCACTTATTTTATAAAAATAATAATTTTCAAAAAGTTTAATAATTTATTATTTATTATTATGTTTATATAATATGTTTGTGTTTACAAGTAATGAGTTACAAAACTAATAATCAACTGTATAGAAAGATTGCATATGCAGACATCACTTGTGTGCATAAAGAATATAAATATTAATGGTGTCCATAAAGAATATAAACATCATTAATGTACATAAAAAAATATAAAATGAAGAGATGAAACTCATTTTTATCAGTGATATAGACAGTAGCCTACAATTTCTAGTTTTAGATAGACAAGAAGCCAATTGCTATGATGATTTCTTTTGTATCTTTTATTAGGATGAATATTTTTCTTTATAGATGCCTTTGACATTCAAAACTTTTGGGGTACAAGATAAAAATGAAGAATTCTCATCCGACTTCTTTTGGAGATTGTGAAGTTATGGATTATCTCAGTAAGACATGTTATACATGTTTAGAAAGATAATTTTGTGAGGAATACAAAAAAATTATCACTGAAGATGTATTTTGAATTTTAGTTAATGTTGATTTCCAAATTATGAACAAACAATAAAATAATAATTATTATGGATGTGAAAATATCTTTTTTTCTTTATATTTTGTATAGTTATCACTATTTATATTATGCTTATTGTTTGTCTTAATTTTTCTAGTTTCTATTAATGTAATTGTTTTGCTCTAACATAATTAAAACTGAAGTTATTGTGAAAATTATATCTCAGATCAGTATTTTAAAAAAATTCAATATGGCGGTTTGGACCTAATGTGTTTAAATTTATCATTAAAACAAATGATAATTGAAGACCTGTAAAATAGCAGTGATAGCAAAAATGATTACTGTTAAGAATAGTTTGTCCACACAAAAGCAATAAAAAAAATTCTTAAAAATTCAGGAAATGTTTTTTTTATTTCACATATGCACATGAGGCACATCCATTACAACATACAGTGTATTGAATTACAAAGATTCATATATGATACAATCATGTCCCTTTGTTATCAAGTATGCAAATTGTAAATACTTTCCAACTTACTTGTAATAGCCCTGCTTGGATATTCTTTTTAAAAAACTTTTCTTTAAGAGGAAAAGAATATAATTTAACTTCAGCTAAACTTTGATTTTTAAAATTACTTTTGTTATTTTAATAACGTCTTTCAGGAAAAAAAAAATGTTTAAGAAATCAAACTAATTTTTCTTTTATCTTGAATATTTAAAAGCTACCATAATAAAACTCTAAAACTAATTCTAAATATTAAATATGAATAAATTAAATGCCTACATATATAAATAAAATGATAAATTGTTCAATATACTGACTTGAGGTAGATAAATTGTTTCTCTAGATAGGTAGAATTACGTTTGTCGAATCATCGAAGGGGAAATATAAAAGAACCATATAATTTTATATTTCCATTTATTTACAGCATCAATGACGATAATATTGTTTATTTATATACTAATTATTTTATAATTTAATGTGTCCATTGTATGTTTCAATTGGCAGACAAAAACTATCTATTAGGCAGCTGATCTTAACTAGGCCTTATATTTGGAATAGGGATTATATTACGAGCATCCTCAAAAATTATGCTAGGACTTATTTTTTATGTTTTATTTTGGGGGAAACATGGTCTTACATATCTAGAATAAAATTTTGTTAATATTAAATTAACTCATAATTAATTAATTAAAATTAAATATTTTATACCAACATCTGAATTATTCTTTTGCAACTAATTAATTTTTCATAAATATTTGTGAAAAAAAAATTGTAAAAAAAAAAGTTAGATAATTATGTTTTCATTTCCAAAATCAAAACAAAGAAATAGAACTGATGTGATATGATATGATGCATTGTGATTTCTCCTTTTTCAGAATCAGGAATGACTCAGAAACTATGCCCAGAAAAACCTGTTAGCCACCTTACCTTACTTTTCCATCCCTAACCTAAGTTTTTCCCATATTATTCCCTATCCTTCTCCATTCCATTTCTACAACATTATCTTTCTTATCTCTATGGCCTTTATATCTAGATTCCCCTTATCTTTTCCCAAACTCAGAATAAAAACCAAGAACCCACTTTCTGTATAATCACTTTATATTTATTCTCCCACAACTTTATTATTTGTACCCTTTCTGTTTGCAGGCATTTACATTCAATTAACAGATGCCTAATATTTTCTATACCTTATTTACATAACTTGCTGACTAAATCACCCATATTTTTCCATTTATGTGTATATTTTTTTGTTTCTAAAGAGCCTGTTCAGGCCTTAAACACTAAACTACTTCTTTTCCTATTATCATAAATTAACTTGCACCCAATATTCTGTTTACTTCTATATATATATATATATATATATATATATATATATATATATATATATATATATATATATATATATATATATATATATAAATTCTTTTTACTCTTCATACTAGTTCTCCATATCTCCAACTCCTTATTCTTTATTAATGCATCTATTCTTCTATCCCATTCCTTAACACTATAATATACAATTTTCCTAATACAACCATCCCATTTTTTGTACAAATATACTAATATGGGGATCAAACCTGAAATGTTTATATTTATGAAAACTGAATTTAAAGTGATGCTATAACCATCTAAATCATTCTGCCAAAGCCATTAATTGTTACACTCTAACTATATAGGCCATTTTGTCAAAGGCCTTTATGCTGTTTTGTTTTTGATAAAATAGCCTATTTAGTTAAAACATCCCCTTAAATTTAATAATCATGAAACTAAAGATCCCAGATTCGATTCTTATGCAAGTCTACCATTAGTTAGGCCAACAATATCTGATGAAGAGAAATGAACAACAACACTTAAAGAGGAATGAAAAATAATAACACTCAAAACATATCACACTAACCTGTGTGCTAGATGATAGAAATAATCTAATTTAAAATGAATAGGGGTGCATGGCAAGTTTGTTACAGATTAAGCAGTTAAATGAGTATCTTTCCTAGCTAGATAATAAACAAGAAATAAAAACTTAGTAAGTTTTAGTCATCGATTTATCATCAGAGAAGGAATACCTCCCATTTTGCAGTTTCTGTAAAGTATTGATCTCTACAGTGATTTTTTTACATTATTACTTGATAGGGGTTTTTTTTTGGGGGGGGGGGTAGGGAATAATGATAATTGGTTTTCAACTTAGAAACTTTAAATGCTTTATCAGTTTGAACTGCCAATATTCCAATGGATTCATAGGCTAACAATTTTATTCTTTTTTTAACTTCAGAATTGGCATTTACTTCAGAATTGACATTTCATTTTACAAGTTTACGAAACTAACATGGCTTTTTATCAGTCTCCTAAAATTTTCACCCGTCTATCCATCTTAAATTCATATCACTTCACAATCACTTATCAAAATAAAAACTCAGATTACTTTCTTTCACTGCGAGTGCATTTTTCAAATTAAATGTTACGTTGAAGTAAGTTACTATTTATATGCTACAAAATAATAAAATACTGTAGTTTAAATATGTCAGGTTTTTTTTTCTTCTAATTTTGTAGCAACTCTCTATTAGATTTCCATATTGTAGTTAATAAAAAAGTTGAGAATGATAAATAAAAAGAAATGAAAGATTTAATTTTTTTCATTCTCTATTCATTATTATAAATGCGTAATAAACATTTACCAAATGTTCATCCTTAAAAAAACATATGCTTTGAACTACTGTTAAATTTTTAATTTATTTAATGTTTGTTTTTGCGTTTTATGTTGAGATATCCTTTTATTAAAAAAATGTATATATACATATAATGTAATATTGTCTTTATAAAAATACGTCAATGTCGAATCATTCTTCTTGAAGTACTTATAAATACCATCTCTAAGATTTTGACTAGTACTGCTTTCTTGCTCACATATTTTTCAGAACTAATTAACTGTCAATTCTAGAATATTCTATAATTCAATTATTTTATATATTTTACACTTTAATATATGTATATATTTTTAATTTTTTGATGGTCTTACAACTACTGAATAAAGATTTGGAAAAGCAAAAGTTCTTTAGGGTTTGTATATTTTTCTTACATTGCATAATTACACTGAAATCTATACCAAGTTTTATAATCTCTCTTTTAACAATCTTTCATAAGGCATGTCTTATTTTTATTATTTTGTTTCTTTTAGCATTAACTTTTTTTATACTTTTTTTTAAATGTCTTATCTACAGTATTGTACTTAAATTGATCTAAGGTTAGGTGAACAAAAAAAAAAAATTGTTTCAAAAATGCACTAAAGAAATCAATGATTAAAAATTTCCCATATACTATGATGAAACAAAAAACTTATTTATATGATTACCAAAAGACAAAATAGTCTTGATGATAACTAATAATAATATTAAAAATCATATTTTTATTAAGAATTATATAGATTCTACAAAAAAATGAAATTCTTTAACTTAAACATTGTCTAGAAAAATATCAAGATATTTTTCATGAAGAAAAAGACATGTTTTCTGAGATATATAAATGGAGAATATTAATAGTTCATTTCTTAAATCACTAAACAACACATGATCACTACTTAACACCAATCCTGCCTAATAGGATAGTGGTGGCTATGGTTATTAAAGAAGCAAAGACACCAAAACGTATGGATACTGAAATGAGTTTAGACCTATATGACTATATAAGCTAATGAACTTGAATTAAAAATATTATTGTGCTTTCAATTTTATTCTCATAGTTTTGTAGTTAAGGTGGCTGCTGAAGGATTGCATTAGATCCTAAGATCTAGGTGCAGTGCTCTCAGAACCAAGGCTCCTCACTGACAAAAGCCACAAGCTAGAAATTAGTCTGGGGATGTTGAATAAGTAGATAGGGATTTTATGCACAAGCCTTCTGGCATCCATTGATTACTCTGGCCTGCACTGAATGGCACTACTGTATGGAGAGTTTTGCCTGTTCACAAAAGCCAGAGCCTGGCTCAAGTGTGGTGTGACAATAGTTCCTGCATTTATTAAGGCCACGTATATGCATATCTACACGATCTATGCTTTCTGTAAAAATCAAAAAATAAAATGTATTATTTACTTAACGTAATTACATTTTATTTTTATTTTTTTCTGCCAAAATTTTGTAATTTGAAGGCTCAGCTACGTCAATATAATATAATTGTAGAAGAACTGGATGTGCAGGGACGTAGATTTTTCAGCTACATACAATGTGTATGCTTAATGTGAAATCAACATAGACCAAGAATGTTTCTGTTTGCTAGCAATTTTATCTATACAATCAGAATTGACAAATAAATAAATTAAGATAATGTTAATAACGGATTCGCAATAAAACATTAAAGGAAATAAAATATATGTTTTTGCATTATACGTGTTTTATTTTGTTTTCTGAAATATTCATCAATAAAATTGCACAAAGCCTTATTTATAATTTATAAATAATCATAAATAAGTAATTATTTATACATTAATTTGTAAACAATCTTACATAAGTAATTATTTATATATTATAAGTATTAATTTGAGCAATTTTATTTTGGTAAACAAAATAAAATACACATAATGCAAAAAAAATATATATATATTATTATTTTGAATTTTTTTTTTTTAGCAATTTCTCATTCAAAATGGATAAAAAATTTAACAAAGAGAATCGTTCTTGACTTGATTAATAATAATTGTAAAGCAATATCTATATACGCAAATAAGATATTTTTAAAAAAATATCTAGTATTTTTATCATGACTAAAAGTCACCCCCCCCTCTTGAAAACGTCCTGACCCCAGCTCTGACAGAAATCTTATAATATTTAAATTGGATGATTGAAAAGACTATGGGAGTTGTATTACATCACTCTTATATGATTAAAATCAATTTGACTATATAGCTGAATGAATTGAAACATTATCATCATCAAGTATATGTTGTGGTCAAGAAAGAGTATTTACATCATGAAATAAACATATTTCCCAACATGCTTATATATAGTTTGATAATGAAATCCTGATTTCTTTATAAGTAAATTAAAGAACAGGGAAAATTCAGTCTTGCTGAAAAATAAGCTATTTTAGTGATTGGTAGATACAAATCCTTTAAATGGTTAGTAATAGTGTAAAAGATAATATATTTAACTATGCAAAATATTCCAGTCATCTGTTTTCCAGTTTTATATTCAGAAGTATAATTCCTTTTATCCTAAATCAATGCATTTGATAAAGGCAGTTCAGATATTAGTGTTCTTATAAATCACATGATCACTATCTCATACTAGCACATAATTGTTACTAAACAATTCAAAACAAAGCACTAGACCCTAAGATCTAGGTGCAGTGCTCTCAGATCCAAGGCTCCTCACTGATGAAGGCACAAGCCAGAAACTAGTCTGAGGATATTGGATGAGTAGGCACTAGATAGGGATTTTATGCACAAGCCTTCTGGCATCCATTGATTGCTCTTGTTAGCACAAGATGGCACTACTGTATGGAGAGTTTTGCTTTGTGTTCTTATAAAACTTCTCACAACAGATTTTTTTAATAGACATTGGGAGTGCTGAAATATGTATTGATCTCTATAGTAAGTACTTTCTGAGTGATCTTGTGCTTTTTAAAGCTACAGTGCTTCTTAGTGTTTGCATTCTCTTTTAATATGCATTGATTTTCAAATACAATTGGCTTCCATTCTCTTAAGGGAATATTATCACCTTGAAGCATTAAAAAATATAGCAGTTTTGAATACCAAAATTACATATATTCAGACTTATTTCAAACTCAAACAACACTGATATTTGTTCTTATTGCATTACTAAAATGATGTCTGGTTTCTTATCAAGCCCTCAGGGCTCTATCTGTAAAAAACAAAAACATGTTATGATGGGTTTTTTTCTTTATCTTTCTGTAAGTTATGGTATTAGAAATATATTATTTTGTCCAACTTTGCATATGCACAGTATATATATCAACTTTTCTGGTTTTTACACTGCATTTCTTATCTCAATTCTCCCTTATCACTTCTTTCTATTTGCATAGAAAGTCAGATAATCTTCCAAAATATATATATATACCTACATGGTAGTCATGAAGGGACCATACTACCACCAGCAGATGGCGCTGTGACATCATCAACAACCGGCTCAAAGCTTGCAAGTGATAAATTTATATATGAAAGTGTTTGAAAATTGACAAATAAAAATGCCTAAGGCAATATATATCCAAGAAATACATCGAAAGCACAAATTATAAAAAAAACCAAAAAAATGCTATAAAATTCAAATTAAAAAAAAATGGTGAAAAATACGACAAAGACATAACCCCCTCCCTAAAATCAAGAATTCTTCACTTAATATCAAAAAATAAAAAAGCCTGAGGATATATATATCCAAGAAATACATCAAAAGTACAAATTATAAAAAACCCCAAGAAAATGCTATAAAATTCAAAATAAGAAAAACCGAAATCGATGAAAATATGACAAAGACACACCCTCCCCCCACAACTAGCTAATTTTATCAAATTCTTCACTGAAATCAGCAATACAAATGCAACGAATCCATCAAAAATACAAATTACAAAAAAACAAAACAAAGAAAATCATATAAAATCCAAATTAAATAAAAACAGAAATCAGTAAAAATCCACAAACTAAGAAACATGGCGGAGAGAGCACAGGCAATCCAAAAACATCAAATTATTTACCTTTCAATATTTGGAAATGATCAGATTTAAAAGCAATGGTTATATAAAGTAAAAAGAACATTACACAAGAGAATCTATTTCACGGGTTTGAAATTATGGCATATCATCAAACGTATTTTCACCGATTTCTGTTTTTTTTTAATTTGAATTTTATAGCATTTTCTTGTTTTTTTTTTATAATTTGTACTTTCAATGTATTTCTTGAATATATATATTCTCAGGCATTTTTATTTTTTGATTTAAGTGAAGAATTCTTGATTTTACAGGGGGGGGGTATGTCTTTGTCGTATTTTCACCATTTTTTTTTTAATTTGAATTTTATAGCATTTTCTTGGTTTTTTTTCTTATAATTTGTACTTTCGAAAACTTGTGAATAAATATAAAGTCTGAACTTTAAATAGACAATTCAAAAGGATTACCCCTCCCCCCCAAAAAAAAACAAAAAACAAAAGAATACCTCTCTTAAAACATATGCTGCAATGGGTATCTTTTGTGTCGATTGTTTAAAGTATAGATTTTATATTTATTCACATACAGTGTTGATGAAATATCATATGCTAGCTGAAAATTCAAATAGACAAATATTTAAATCCTCCTCCTAAATGTTATCATATTTCAGCAATGCCCTTGGTGAATAAGTATAAAGTCTGAACTCAAATACCTTGCCAAAAAGAAAAGGTATAACACTCTTGAATCTGTTTGAAATTCAGACTTTATATTTAGTCACAGAGGGCATTGCTGAAATATCATAACAATTGTGAAGATCACTTGAATTCTCTGAGATTGAGATTTAAGTATTTTTACTTACTATACTTTTAATATCTTTTCTAATATTTTTTAATAGTTTTAATATCTTGCCTTTAAGTAAGTTTTTATCCTTTATATTTTAATAAGCTTATTATGAAGCTCTTTACATATTTATTCTTTATACTTCTTTTCTTATATTCTTAACATCATTTATTAGTTTCAATTACTTTTAAAATAATTTTTTGGGCAACTTTGACCACACTTTGGCAGCACTTGTATTTATTTGTTTTAACAAGCAAATGTTTATTGCTGATACATTAGTATTTTTTTATCATAGGAATATTATTTATTTAATAATATCTTTTATATTTATCACTTCATTTTTATTATAAGACCTTTCTTTTATTACTATTTACTTTATGCAATTATTCAATTATATCTTTAATACTATGGGAATGAACCAGCACTTCAAGCAGAGGGGAGAATACCATTGATAGCCTAACTATCAATGATACCCACAGCCAGATTGGGGCTATACAAAAAATAACCATGACCACATTTCTTGGCTATGGCCCATCTCAACACCTGGAACAAAATCCTGCCATCCAAAGCATTTTATTTGTTTTGAGAATCAAACTCAGGCACCAATTGACCATATGTTGTATAGATAGCATGCCTGAATGATAGGCATACGAATCCAGCACTTGAAATATCCCAAATTAGCTTCTACTCTTAATCAGTGGGTCCAGCATATTTAACATATAAATATAATTTTATCTTTAAATCAATGGTGACACAGTGATAAGAGAGAGAGAATAGCCCAAATAACAATTAAGCAAATATGATTTATTTATGCACAGACATATCTAATATAATAATATATTTTACATAAAGAAATATAAATGATTAGTTCAAGCTAAATTTTATAAGTCCTTCGTTAAAATTCATTTCATTTAAAATAAAGCATCTAGACAGTTATTATAAAAATATATTTATCTAGGTTTTCATTATTATCAATTTCCAACTGGTTGACCTTTTGTGTTATATTGATGGTTTTAGGGGTTGTCTTCTATTCTTTGGCTTGACAATGGGACAGAGAGAGAGAGAGATAACAGCAGAATCTACTTCACTGTTTAGGTATTGGCTTCAGGTGTTGGTTCCAGGTGAGGACAGTTGATTTTTTGGTACACTTTGGAGCATGAAGCCCACTCAAGTGCCCCTATGACTTTTTAGAAATGCATATTGCTGATTCTGTGGCTTCTGCTTGAATATTATCTATAGCAGTAATGACTGGCTCTATACTGTACTTAGATTTCTATATTGCTGGATACTGAATGAATCAAGCAAAGAATCAATAACAGAATGAAGACCAAAACAATTTACAGACTAATATAAAAATAGCTGGCTATGACTTTTATACTTTTCCTCTCCCATTGTTTATACTTTTTAATTTAAATCTATTTTTTTTAAATTAATTTTAGGGATTTTTCTTTAATCTATTTTTTTTCTAGATTAATTTACTATCTCATAACATTTATGCCAATGAGATAGTTTACATAGTTTGTAATTACTTCTATTGTCAGTTTTATTTTTAAACATTTCATATTTATTATCAGCAGAAATCTTACTGGCATTCAAAAAGTTTTCTTTCATTAATTAAGTAATCTTTTTTTATTTAGATTTTTCACTCTAAGATTTATTTTTAACCATTTTTTTAACTTATTTTAATTTATAAAAAGGAGAGTGAGTTATTAAATTTGTATTTCTCCTAATTATTTTCCCCACCATGTTCTTAATAAAAAGTTTTACTCTATCTTAAATGAATAATATAATGAATCTTTTATTTTTTACAAGCTTACATTTTAAAACATACTTCTTAACTAATGATTCCTTTAACTATTCTTTTTTTCTTAATAAATTTTATCATATATTTTTAATTGTAATGCAGATATGTGTGTTTTATAATATATATCTCACTAGCATTATAATATATATAAAGAGCTATTATAGGTTTAATAAAAAACTGGTTTGGCCTCAAGGATTGTTCTTGATAACATCAAAGATTAAAGATTATTTTCACTTACATGGATATTCTCATTTCCATTCTTTATTACACTAACAATTCATGGAAATATTTAATTCAATATACACCTAGGTCACATTTTACGCGATAGATAGGTTCCTCAGAAAACACGCGCAAAAGAAATCGCACAAAAATAGACATAACTTACCTTGAAAAGGGGGGGGGTACGGATTGTGATTTTTCAAAAATCGCATAAAAGCAAAGCACCAATGTAAAATTACTTTAAAATTCGCGCAAAAAAAAATAAGGAAGTAAAATATGACTAATAAAAAATTTCAAATTTGAAAAAAATTGATACAAGACAAACTTTTTTTTAACTATAATATTTAATTTTATTCAAAACAATATATTTTTATGCATAATTTACAGTACAGTAATCGACATTTTTTTATACACATTTTAATTATTATCACTACTTGCCAATAAACAGGTTTGTTTGTAAACTGGTAAAAAATCAGATTCTTCACAAGAGGAAATACAACTAGTGCCAACTTCACTCTCATGTTGTGTTAATGATTTTCTGGTGACAACGTAATTAGTAATTAATCTTTGAGATGATGATTTTATTAATTGTTTATGAAGCTCACGATATCCAGACATACAACCATTTAGCTCTTGAAATTTAAGAGCATGTTCGTGATTAGTGTAATTAATAAGAAAATAATTAAAAATAAACTTGCGGACACTAAATGATTAATAATTGAGTATGTTCTTTTTTAAAAAGCAAAAACAGAATGTGATTAAAATGCAAAATTAACATGCACAATGTTTGAACAAATTTACATTATAATCTTGTAAAATTTAATGTGGAAATCATGATTTTAATTTTATTATTGCATAAAATCTTACTATTATAAAGCACTGAAAATATTGAAATTACTAAGATGAAAGTCGAATTCCAATAATGTGCTATTACTTTCAATATGACGTAAGTGCGCAAAATTTATTATTTAAAGTAATAGCGCATTATCGGAGTTTGACTTCCAAAGAAACATGAATCACGTAACTTCAAAATCGCATTAAATAAATCCACGTAAAATGAGACCCAGGTGTATATAAATTGTTGTTATGGTAAAATAATTAAAAATTGCTTTTGTGGTTTAAAATATGTTATATTTTCAATCAGGATTTTGTTTAATTTTATTAATTATATGAATCATTAAGAGATCAAAAAACAAACACATTCTTAAAAATTAAATCAAATGTTTTTTGAAAAGCATAAAGCATTGCTTTTGATTTCTGGCTAAAATAGATTATTGTGTGGGAGCACTATAGGTATATAAAGAACTATAAGCAGCAGTAGTGTCTTGAATTAGTTTTTGATTGAAGATACCAAATACATAGTCCCCCCCAAAAAAAAAAATAGCAGAAGTGACTGCCAGAAAGAAACTAACACTAGGTTTAACAGTGGAAACAAAATTCAAACAGAATTCAAAATCATTTAAGTGATCATCATCAGTTTACAATTGTTGCTATGAGTAATTTATTCCCCATGGTTTTATGTTATAAAAATATGTGCTAATTATAAATTTTAGTTAACACTTTACTGTCTGGAATTATAATTATTGGTAGTATTTGGATATAGACTTAAAACTTATTATAGTTTTTCTATTGCCTGCTCTACATAATGGAACGCACACCTGAGCTGATAGCCTGTTTACCAACAAAAGAACTGTAGGAAAACTAAAATGCACCAAACTTGACCTTTTCTGTAGGGGGGGGGATTAACACTTTGGAAAAAAATCAAATAGAATAACTAATCTTGCAGAAAATATTATTTTGAACACTATTAAGTGTTTTTTTCAAAATTAGAACATGTATATAGAAAATAAAAGAGGATGATACTAACATTGAAATACTAATAAGAGTTCAATTTAAATTCTATTTTATAAAATCTTCAATAATTATAAGTAACTATAACATTTTAATGGCTAACAGTAATTTGAGAATGAAAGAAGTAATTTGTAGCTGTTCATTATTAATTTTTTCTCTTCGGTTCTAACATTTTATAGTATTGTATTTATTTTACCTCTTTTTTTGTTGTTTTTATTTTTATATTACTACTAAACAATTTAAGTTTACTTTAAGAAGATATCTCATAACTTATTGTATATAATTAGCAAGAAATTTTTATGCATTGTAAGCATTTGTGTTTGAAGAGGTTTTAAAGAGGAGGGGATATCAGTAAAATACTGAACCGACTCAGAGATTTACACAGATATTCATACCATATAAGAATGATTTATGTATTTACAAATGAATGCAAGGTAAGTTTTACACTTCAAATTTCTTTGACTTTTTTATAATTATTTTATTAAAATGTTGCTTTAAATGCAACTATATTCTATTTTCAGTTTGATTACATAGTATACAATATAATCATATATGTGATTGTTCATCCTCTGATTCACTAAACAAAATTGCTAAGTACTCTGGATTATGCTAGACCAGGGGTAACTTATTAGATAAGATTAAATATTTAAGAGTAATATGAATAGGCGGATCAGCAATTTGAAATTGAAGTTGGTGTTGGAATGGAAAAATATTCTTACCTTTAAAACAATTCAAGCTGATTTGCTCTAGTCATTATTTCTTATGTTCAGAGCAGAGAAATAAATAAGAGTAATTATTGCTAAGGAAATTCAATCATTTCATCAGTACTACATCATTGAGATGATATTTTGAGTAATGGCACTGTGTAAATCAATGATGATGGAATGGTTCTAGGAATGATCCAATTACTGACCAATGTTGTCCTGGGACAAATTAAATTGTTATTATTATGTTTAAGCAGGAATTTGTCAGCAAATCTTGCCATTATTTTTCATTTAAAATATAATAACAGAATAACATATAATTGATAGTTAGTATCTATATATATTACATGATAACAGCCAAAACTTACATAAACCATAGAATCAAAAATCTGTTGTTAAGACAACCTCTAAAGATAAAAGATGCATTTCACCTTTCATCCGGGTCTAAGATCTTAATATTGACAAAGACTGTTGACAGAGGATTGTAACATATTGTGATTTTTATCTTGCTTGAAGTTTGAATAAACTCCATTAAACAGGCAAGTACAATCTGTTGTGAATTGATGAACAAATAACCATTTGTACAACTTTAAAACAAGATTCCTATTCATTATTATTTAAATCACAAGTGAGAAAACTATGGGCTGTGGAACCACATCCAATAAAGACAATTTGTGCAGCTCATAATATTAAAAAAATTATTATTTGTGCAGCTCATAATATTAAAAAAATTATTAGGTTCATTTAACTTTTATCAAATAATGTTTTTATTAACTTGCAACTTAACAAATTATTGTGAATCATAAAATCGACCTGATTTGTCAATATATTTTTAAAACCATGCATTTTATGAAAAATTCTTTCAGACAAAATGTCTTACAATTTGATCCTAAATTACCATATATATATACACCTGGGTCTCGTTTTATGCGGATTATTTTAATGCGATTTTGAAGTTATGCGATTCATGTTTCTTCTTAATATTTTTCATATTTCACTATATTTATTAGATATCAAAAAATTTAAATTATTAATAACTTATTTTGACTTGAAATACTTTTTTTTTTCCCCCAAAAAATATAACGTTATATTAGCAGCTAACGTGAATATGGCCTGAAGCTGTATTTAGAATAAATAACCTACTTATACTAATGAGTAAATAATAATAATAGATTTATACTTGCATATAAAAATATCGCAATAAATATTCAAAAATTTTAAACTTTTAAAACATATTTTTTTAGGTATAACAGAAATAAATAATGTAGATTTTTAAAATAAATAACGAAGATTTTATTGATTTTATAAACTGAAAAAATATTTCTAATGATAATGTATCTTTTTGTTTCGAATGCGATCTCATTTTTTTAATATAGAAACAAAATGTGAACATTTAAAATTTATTTCAGTAGTAAAAATCAGTTGTCAACAGAAAATTATTAACACATCACAAGACTGAAATTGGCATTAGTTGTGTAAATGGGATGGAGCAGAATATGGAAAAACTTAGAGTGGGGAATGTAAAATAAAGTGGCTAACAAGTTTCTCTGGGCATAATTGCTGAGAGATTCTTGACTTTGTTCATGGAGAGGCTACATCACATCACATCGATGAATCTGATTTCTTACTAGTTTACAAATGAACCGCATATCGTCAAAAAACAATGTCAAATTAAATACTGTAGTTAATAAAAAAAAGTAAAAAAAGTTTGTCTTGTACCAATTTTTTTCAAATATTTGATATTTTTTATTAGTCATACTTTATTTCATTATTTTTTTAATGTGAATTTTAAAGTAATTTTTCCTTATTGCTTTGCTTTTATGTGAATTCTGAAAATTACAGACCCTATCCCCCATTTTTCAAGGTTAATTAAGTCTATTTTTGTGCGATTTTTTTTAATGCGGGTTTTCTGTGGAACCTATCTACCACATAAAACGAGACCCAGGTGTGTGTATATATATGTGTTTGCATACTACATTAATTTTAGAATAATAAGTAAACTGTAAATTGTCCCATATCAAATGGAAATTTGCCGTAAATGGATATTGTTGCTCAACAATAGGTCTCTAAGTCCACAAAGATTGTGGCACAAAAATTTCATCATAAAATTATGTTTCATGCATATATATATATATGATGCTAGACATTATTCTAAAATTGATTGCCTGAAACAGATTTTAAAAGCTTTATTTTGTGAAAAGTCATTGAAAATAGAAAACAGTTTCCAGCATTATTGCAAAAAATCTACTATGACCTACTAAAAACTTTAGAGAAGTCCATGTTGAGCACAGACAGAAAAGTTTGCCTACCCCTGATTTAAATAATATATACGTTGCCAATAACTAAATGGTTTATAAATGTAAGTCACATGGTATATAAAGCACAGAATGTGCAATCTGTGCCAAAGCAGTCTGCATAGGCAAATCCTATTTTTCATTCTGGCTAAGATCTTAATATAGAAAAAAAATGCTGGAACAGGATTGTAACAGATTGAGATTTTTATCTAAACAGAAGTGTAAATAAACTCAGTAAACAGGCAAATGTAACCTGTTTTGAAAGTAGATTAATAAATTATCAATTTTTGCAAATCTCAATTCCATTTACATTTTTTATTAGTTAAATAATAAACATGCACTACCAATAGTTAAATGGTTTGTAAATGTAAGTCACATGATAACAGTTAAAGCTTACATAAATCATAGAATCTACAATCTGTTCAAGGTGACATCTCTAGGTAGAAAGTAAATTCCACTTTTTATCCTAGTCTAAAATCTTATTGCAGGTAAAGACTGTTGATTCAAAACTGTAAAAAATTGAGATTTTTATATTTCTAGAAGTTTACATCAAGTAGATGAATAAATAATCATTTTTACAACTTTCAACCCCTATTTATTATTATTTAGATATTTTAAAAAATTAAAAGACTTTTCTTATGAAAACTGTAATATTTGTGTTATATGAAACAAGAAAAGATATAATTGTATTAAATATTTTATTCATTGAGCATGCATTTGAATAATCCATCAGATTCATTCTCAATTATTCTGCAGTTCAGAAAACAATTTTAAAGTTTGTTGTGCATTATGTAAATTAGATTTTTACATGTTCCATTTTTTTGATAAGGGAATGATTCTTTTTTTATTAATTGCATAATGATAGCCCATATTTTTTTAAATGTATGTTTCCTGTTATCTCTTTCAGTACAAAATGTTTTTTTGTTAATCAGATCACATGCATAACCAGGTATATACTCATATTCAAGGAATATTAATCTGAGTTTAGAGGCTTTTTTTCCCTCTGTTGCACAGATACTTATGCCAGGTTATCACCATGGAAACATTGGTCCATGACCCTTATGTGTAACACTATATATTATGGTGAATCACATATTTTCATATCCTCATGAAAATATGTAATTCACCATAATATATAGTGTTGCACATAGGGGTCATGGACCATTGTTTCCATGGTGATAACCTAGCATAAGTATCTGTACAATAGAGCAAAAAAGAGCTCTGAATGCAGACCAATATTCTTCAAACATGAATGCATGTATATTGGTCATGCATTTGATCTGACTAATTTAAGAACAATTTGCACTGAAAGAAACACCAGAAAACATAAATTTACAGAAGGGTGGGATTCCTATGCAATTAATAATAAAGAATCAAGCATTCCATTATCAAAAAAATGGAACATATAAATATCTAATTTATATAATGCATATGAGATAAGTGCTATAAATCTGATGGATTAGCCAAAAGCATTCTCAGTGCATAAAATACTTAATATGATTCTCTTTTATTGTTTCATGTTTATAATGTGAATGTAAATATTATTATTTAGATAATAAACTATACACTGCCAGTAATTAAAGGACTTATAAATGTCAATCACATGATAACAGCCAATGCTTACATAAATCATGGATCTTAATATAGACAAAGAATACTGACATAGGCCAGTAACACATTGAGATTTTTATCTTCCTAGAAGTTTAGATAAACTCCATTAAACAGGTAAATATAACCTAAACAGTATTAAAACAGACAAAACTTTCCATACAGTATTGCCACTCATTGCAAGCCAGAGTAATCAATGATTCCAGAAAGCTTGTGCATAAAATCCCCATCTAGTACCTATTCATCCAATATCCCCAGACTTGTTTCTGGTGTGTGGCCTTCATCAATAAGGGATCTGCGAGCACTGCACCTAAATCTTAGTATCTAATTATTCTGGCTTGCAATGAGTGACAATACTGTATGAAGAGTTTTGCATGTTTTAATAAGTTAAAGCAAGAAATGGTGATCATGTGATGTTTATTATCTAACCTGTAGCAAGTAAGCATAAGAAATGGTAATCATGTATTGTTTTAGTGGTAAATATAACTTATTTTGAAAGTTGATCTAGTTTTAAATGTACTATTTAAAATATGTAGTAAAATATATTGTCAAAAGTTTTTAAATGAGTAACTTTGTTCCTTTACCACAAAAGAATGAGATAAAAAGTTATGTATTATCCAATGTATTACCTTTATTAATCAAAATTATTATATGAATTGTAAGTAATATATTATAACCTTAAGACTATGCATCTAGATGCGACAGTAGAAACCTCTACAAATCTATATGCATTGTACTACATTATAAATATTTTTATCTTTCTTCTACTAAGTTGTGAATTATAAATATTTTTATCTTTCTTCTACTAAGTTGTGAATTATTCTGTTTTTTTTACTCTTCGATTTTAAAAGTATTTTTCATAACAAAAAATTATAATAGATGCAAAGGAAATCCTAATCTACTGAATGGGAGTTTAAAAACAAAATCTCTTCCCTTGCTTGAATTCAGTATTATTGCCTTAATATCAATGAGGGCAAGGGTTGATTCTAATTTTTGATTTTCCTATCTCATTATGGAAGAAAAATTGAAGCTTATTTATTATACAGGATTAAACTAAAAACCGACACGATTGCAATGTTGAGAAGAGGATTTTTTTTTGCATTATTAGATAAGGTACTGGGGTGTGTGAAGAAATGATGGTGGGAATGATAATCTATAGGTGTGTAAGAAGGAACACAAATATGAAGGGTAATTTAACATTTCCTCTTCTTCTTTATGTAATAAACAATTGGGACCATTATTAACGAAAGTCGCAGTAATAGAAAAATATTAATAAGAGGAACTTTCAAAGATAAATCCTAAACCAAAGCAGTGTTAATTTTTTTTTTTTACGAATTTATGTTCTGGTATTTCCAAATGTTGTAAGTTGAGGAAACTACCATAATACTGTTACAATTGATCATTTCCTTTCATTTCCGCATTGAGTTACAATTTTTTTAAAAAACTGCTTTTAAACAGAATTTCTAAGGAAAAAAATAAAAACAAAAGTAACTTAATAATACCTGTAATTTTTTTTAAACTGGGTAATTTCTATTAAATTGACAATGATAAAAAAAAAAAAGTAATTTATTATATTTATTTTAAAAATGTTATAATATGTCTTGAACTGGATAATCCCAATTAGAGAATTGCGACTTCTTAGCTTCACATTAAGCGAAAGCTGTCTACTTCTTTTTGCTGTTGATTTAACCTAGATCTTATCTTGAAGTATCTCAAACACTTTAAGTAGATTAATTCACATTAGAGTCAGAAGACTTTAACACTTATTTGTTATTGTGTAATTTTTATAAGTCATTCATAGCCATTTCCCAGGAGTATTGTCATCACTCATTCTGCTTTATTCCCTTCTTAAGATCATCCATTATTTCTCTTTTTTTAAATAGAGCTTCTCCTGTATCTTTTCATGCAGAGTTGATGGATGCTGTAAGAATAGACTCTATTATTCTGACTACTACTAAAGGATATTTAATAACTGAAACACAGGCTTGTTATATACCTGTGTCTATATATGTAATATAGGGTATATGAGCACAGACTTTCAGATGACTCATCACTCTCCATTCTATCTAATATCACTGATACTCTCAAGCACATATATGCTGAAAAGATAAATAATCACCAATATATGTATTTCATGCTAAACCAGCAATCATCAGTTGGTCCAGATTATCATCTCCCACACATATATACTATAAGTGCTCAGATATATATTAAGATAGACAATCTTCATACTTTAATGGACAGGCTCCAATCTACTACACCCTCCAACTCTTCAACTATCCATCCAATTGAAAATCTGATGATGGAATGCTCAAAGGCCACCCTGAGGCCGAGATTCTTGTCACACCCATGTTGACCTAAGGTAACTCACACAGGTATATAACAAGCCTTTGTTTCAGTTATTACATTGTAGAGATGTCTGCCCATCCTTGCACATGTATTAAATGGATTAGGTCCTGTACATGTGGGGTTCAGATTGACCTTAGGACAACATGGGTGTGACAAGAATCTTGGCCTCAGGGAGGCCTTTGAGCATTCCATCATCAAATTTTCAATTGGATGGACGGTTGAAGAATTGGATGGTGTAATAGATAGGAGCCTGTCTATTAAAGTATGAAGATTGTCTATCTTAATATATATCTGAGCACTTATAGTATATATGTGTGGGAGATGATAATTTGGACCAACTGATGATTGCTGGTTTAGCATGAAATACATATATTGGTGATTATTTATCTTTTCAGCATATATGTGCTTGAGTGTATCAGATATTAGATAGAGTGGAGAGTGATGAGTCATCTGAAAGTCTGTGCTCATATACCCTATATTAAAGGATATTTATAATTTATCTTTATTATTGTAATCTCCAATTAAAAATAAATAGACAACTTTTTAAGCATCTTAGTTGTCGCTAAGTGAGAGAGGACTAATTAAAGATTAGAGGTGTGGCTTTAAAATTGTGGTGCTAAAATAAAAGTAATGATAAAATGCCAATGATAACAATAAAGAGTAATTGTTGAGTCATAATATTCTGTTGCCTAATGCTGTGACCGTTGGTGGAGAAGTAGAGTTAAAGGTTTTTGAAATAAAGGTTTTGGATATCACACCCAATTATATTATTTTCACTCAAACTTTTTACAACTCCTGACCAATGAAATCATTAGATTTTTTTTTCTTAATTGCTGAAACTGCTTTTGAGATGGGAATCTAACATAGACTTTGTTTATTATTAGAAAATTTAAAATCTATGGACTAATGTGTATGAATTGTGTAGGAATATTATTTACAAATGTTAAACATTATAAAAGCTTATTTTATTCAGCAAGACACAAAATGTAATGAGCATTGAAAATTCATATGACCCTACATGCTTACACAGATTATTTAAATATATAATTGCATAATTAGAAAAATAATGAATAATAGTTTTAAGTATTGTAATTGCAACTTATCCACTGTACTTCAAACATTTTTTAGCAAAAACCTTTCATAGCACATATATGCATACACAATCTTATGTTTCGACTGTCCTGCAGTCTTCTTCAGAGTCACTTTTAGATTGTAGGACAGTTGAAACTTAAGATTGTGTATGCATATATGCACAATGAAAGG
Source organism: Epiperipatus broadwayi (assembly GCA_028023455.1). Taxonomy (NCBI): domain Eukaryota; kingdom Metazoa; phylum Onychophora; class Udeonychophora; order Euonychophora; family Peripatidae; genus Epiperipatus; species Epiperipatus broadwayi. Next base: position 3,984,637 of record JAQFVV010012495.1, read on the forward strand.
TTTTTCCTAAAGTGTTTAAAGGACAATGGGTAATTTAATTACATTTATATAGGATATTACAACAAAATAAAGGAAGTGGTGAATTTGGTAATATTTCTGGAGTTTTAGGTAATCTTTCACTGACAGTTTCTAAGAATCAATCTAGCCTAGTTCACTACATAAAATACATTTTAAATAAAATTAGGGGGGGGGGATCTATTTATTATTAATTTATAAATCTCATTATTTTCACTTTTAAAAAAAGGATGAAAAATTTATAAGAATTAAGAATGAAGATGTGATCTTCTTAGAGAGGTTAAATAAATAAAAATAATAAATTGATTTCATTATTCCAGGAGTTCATAAAAACTTTGAAGACCAGAAATACCAGAACTAAAATCTATACTAGGATCTTATGTTCCAGAATCTGACAATCTTTCACTATACTTAACCTCTCAGGGCAATGAAATGGATAAAAGAATATTAAGAATATAAAATGAATAAATGGAATTATAGGGGGGGGGGTGTTTCCATATTTGTAATGTTAAATAATAAAAGAACTAATTGTTTGTTGTAGAAATTTCTAGAGACAAATAATTTTTATACACCATTGTTTTGGTATTTTATCTTTATCTTTAATATTTTAATAAAACAAAAGGATATTTAACTTAAAAATCATTTGTATAGTAAAGAAATATATGATTAAATAAAAGATGAATGTTTTTTTTTAGTAATTATTATTTGTATTAATAATATATTTGTGAATTCTATTAATCTTGAGTCATGTTACAATTTATGTTATGATAGTGCATGGATAATCCTAATCTTTAAATTATCTCAGTGTTCTATTTTCATTATTGCGGTTTCTCTGCATGGTTTAGGGTAATGGACAATTGACATATTATGGAGCCTCAGATCAGTCTCAGTTCCATCACTCCTGATTATATTCTTATGAATTCCTGGGCAATAATGCCATTCAATTATAAACTGTCAATAAATTTATATATTTAAAAATCGATTTTTAGAGCAGTGTTTTTGGTAATTTTTAAAATCATTTAAATCAGATAATTGCCTCATTCAAAATTAAAAAAAACTAACCGATTAGCTTTCTTTTCTCACCCACATGCTTCAATAAATAAATACTTTAAACAGAGGAATAAAAGATTTAATTTTTCTTTTTCTCCTCATAATGTTCAGCATCCTTCCATCATCATCACTTGACATTATAATTTTTGACACCCAACTGGGGTCATGCTTGGTTAAGTTAGACTAACTTTTAATAGCAGCTTTTGTTCAACTCTTCTACACCATATCTCATTTTTTATTTTTCAGATTTTTCTTGGTTGTATTTTTTAAAGAAAAGACCACCTACTTTCTATTTCACCTTTCCATTTTTTACAAATTTTATTTAATCATAAATTTAGTGAATAAAATTGGACTAACAATATAATATCAACTTCATAAATAAAAAAAGACTAACATTCAGAAATAACCAATCAAAACAAAACTCTTCATTTTAGTTTACAGACTTGAAAAATGTATTTTAAGAAAAATATTTTCTTTAAAAATTAGTATAATTATTACATATTTCTAAATCACAATTTTAACTTGATAACTTTCAGAATTGTTAGAAAATGTGATTGTTATTTGTGAAAAAGCATGATAGTTCTGCAAATTTATATTGCTGTTTTAAGATTATTGTAAGTGATATTAATGTAGGTTTTTTAAATAAAAAAAAATCAGTTTCTGCAGGACTGCTTTTTTTGATCAGTTGCTGCAGAACTGAATTTTTGATCTCTTAATTTAAAAAAATCTGAAGAGGTCAGTATGTGGTGGACAATCAATTTCATTCTATGGCATTCCTTTATTGTTTACAATAGGAAAAAATATCCAGAAAGTGTTTACTTCCTTTTGGTCAAGTTTTCACATGAAGTTTTTGGAATAAAAGAAATATAATTTTTTGCTCATTTATAAAATATTTTTGATTATTTTTACACATTAATTTGGTTGATTATTATTTTAAACAAAAAGAAATACACATGTACACTTTTAATTTATTTATTTATTTTTAGTAACAGAAGTTAATAAACTTGACCAAAATATATTAAAAAAAACAGCATCTATTACATCATTATCTGTCAGAATTGACATTGGTGCTAAATTCTTTTCAAATATTATAATTATTATAAAGCATATATCAGATTTAAAAAAAGAATTTGGTGGATTTATCATAAATCTATCTTTGTCCATTCACATTATAAAAAAAATTAAAAATGAAAACTAATTTGTTCAATTTCTGAACTTAGTTGTTCTGATTTACAAGTCTGTTTTTAAACAATTTAAAAAGATTAAATGTGATTTTGTAAAAATATTATTCATTATAAAATTACCATAGAATACTAAATCATCCATGCACTTTACTACTGTTACACAATGCTTTATTTACCACCCTCTTTTACAGTTTACAGTTTTGCCAGCAATCTTCTTCAGAACTTTTATATTGCTGGAGCACTAGAAACTGTAAACTGTATTTGAATTTAACAGTTGAAGTTAGGAGATATAAAAGTTCTGAAGAAGATTCTTGGACCAATCAACACTGTAAACTGTAAAAGAGGGTGGTAAATAAAGCATTGTGTGACAGTAGTAAAGTGCATGAATGATTTTTTTAGTATTATATGGTATACATTTGGCAATGCAATAAAAAGAGTAGTTATTATACTTCTCGAAGATTATAAAAAATTAAATTAAAAAGAAATTTAGTTCAATTTATTACGTTGTAGTATAAAATAAAGATTTTATATAGTTGGAAAGATTGAACATTTTCAAAAACTCTCATCAAGTGGAACAAAAGAAAACATCAGATTTCATAAGGGTTAAATAATGAAAACTCTTTTTAACATGTTAAAATTTGATTTATATTTATAAAAATACATGTGAGTCTTGTTTTATGTGGATTTTTTTAATGCGATTCATGTTTCTTCTTAATATCTTTTTACGTGGTTTACTTTTATGCCATAAAGAAGTTCATATTTCACTATATTTATTAGATATCAAAAAATATAAATTATTAAGAACTTATTTTGACTTCAAATACTTTTTTCTCAAAAATATAACATTATATTAGCAGCTAATGTGAATATGACCAGATGTTATTTAGAAACTTAACTTCTACGTAAACAATCTACTTATACTTATGAGTATAAAAATATTGCAATAAATATTCAAAAATTTTAAACTTTTTAAAACATATTTCCTTAGATATAACAGAAATAAATAAATATTCTTTACAATTTTTAAAAATAATCAGAAATAACAAATATTTTATTGATTTTTTAAACTGAAAATAATATTTCTAGAAATGATAATGCATAATCTTTTTGTTTGAATTGTGATCTCATTTTTTTAATATCATAGTTTATTTTCAAGTAAATATTGAAAAATTTAAGCAAGCCTGAACTTAATGTATAACTGACATAAAGCGAATACAGTAATTAAAAATATAAACAATATCTGGATTAAATCAGTTTTAAAATAAAATGGATACAAAAGTCAGATTAATAAAACATGTAAAAGTATAATTCACAATATGCTATACAAAAGAATATATGAGTGAAGAAAGATTTAATATGTATGCAAGCAAAACACCTGGTGAAAAAAAAAAGATTAGAAAAGCTGCCTAATTAAAATGCACAATTTGTTTTAATCAGATTAAATTGGATTCAACTTTAAATGAAGTAAAAGTATTTGTTATTAAAGGTAAAATTAAAGATTTAACAGCTTCAATTGTTATTTACTATGCATTGCAATATGTCCTGAACATAATTAATACATTTTTCATTCAATATCAGTCTTTTTAATGATAATAATTTTTGAATAAGATCAAATCATCCATTCTACACCATTTTTGTAAAATAGTACAAAATTCCATGATAGGTTTTTTAATTCTTTTTTTTAAAATATCACAGAAACATTATTTCCTATGCTTAAACAAGCTGTTAAAACAGTAATGTGATGTAATGCATTGTAACTTCTCCTTATATGGAGTCAGGAATCTCTCAGCAACTATGTCCAGAGAAACCTGTTAGGCACTTTATCTTCCCTTTCCATTCCCCTCCCTAAGTTTTCTCATATCCTGTTCCATTCCATTTCCACAACATAATCTTTGTCAACTCTATGGCCTTCACATCTAAATCCCCTTTATATTTTCCCAAACCCAGCATAAAAACCAATAACCCACTTTCTGTGTAATCACTTTGTTTATATTTATTCTCCCATAACTTCATTATTTGTACCCTTCCTGTTTTCAAGCATTTACATTGAATTAACAGATGCCTAATATTTTCTATGCCCTCCTTACATAACTTTCAGACTAAATCACCCATATTTTTCCATTTATGTGTACATTTTCTTGTTGCTAAAGATCCCATTCGAGCCTTAAACAGTAAACTACTTTCCTTGCTATTATCATAAATTAACTCACACCCAATGTTCCATTTACTTCTATATATATTTAAACTATTTTTACTCTCCATACTAGTTTTCCATCTCTCCAATTCCCTATTCTTTATTAATGCATCTATTCTCCTATCCCATTCCTTACCACTATAACACTCAACAATCCTAACACAATCATCCCACTCTTTGTACAAGTATACCGACATAAATTCTTTATCCAAATCTTCTGCATACCATATTACCTTTCCCACCCATCTTGTTGCCTGTCCTTTACTCACAACCCAATTAAATACTATTTTGGCTATTCTTTTATTATCTATAAACTGCAATCTACCAAACATTTTCATTTTGCTTTTTGCATCTCTCATATAAAAACTTGACCATCCCATTTCTCCTTGAATTGCATCCTTTGCTGTCCACACATGTGCATCTACTGCATATCTTCCTACTTCCCTTTGTACATTTTCTAAGTAATCTAATACCACTTTACTAACACATAATGCATCATTGCTATATGTTAATCCTGCTACTGCCACTCCATTCCATACAATTCTAGCTCTATCATACTTATTATATGAAAACACTGTTAATTTGTTTATCAATCCCTTAGCAAACTCTTCATACAATAGTAACCTAGTTCAAGTCAGAGTGATCAATAAATTCAAGAAGGTATGTGCATAAAAATTGCTATCTAGTGCAAATTCATTCAATATTCACAGACTTTTTTCTAGCTTGTGGCTTTTATCAGTGAGAAGCATTGGATTTGAGAGCACTGCATCTGAATCTTAGGATTTAATGCATCCTTCCAGCAGCCGTCTTTTACCTATTTACTTAATTATAAAGCTGTAAGCCCACGATGAAAACACAATAATGTTTTCAATCCAAATAGGTAAAAGATTACTGCTTGAGAATTGTATTAGATCCTAAGATCTAGATGCAGTGCACTCAGGTCCAATATCCTTCACTGATGAAAATCACAAGTTAAAAACTAGTCAGAGAATATTGGGTTGCTAGGCACTAGTTAGGGATTTTCTGCATGAAACTTCTTGAATCTATTGGTTAATATAGCTTGCATTGAATGACATTACTATATGGAGAGTTTATTATTGTTGTAATTCTTTTTTTTTTTAGTATTTTATATGCTCAATGGATATACAATTTGAAAAAAAAAAGATGTTTTAGAATCTTTCATCTAGTGATCAGGAACTGTATCTATTAAAATATTAAAAAAAAATTGCACTTAAATTTACCCAAGCCAAATCAGAAACTAATTGTTTTATTTCCCTAATTCATTGTTGACAAAAACTATCTTAACCATTCATGCCATTAAACTATATCCTTCCTTCATTTAATTTTTTTTTCACATTCTGTATTTTATTTTTAATATTGTTTATTAAATTAAATACCGAATTAAGTGCAATCGTTTTTGTTTGCAATAATTTGTTAATATTATTTATTTTAAGTATAGAGTTAAAATTGACATGAAAGGCATTGCCTATAATGAATCTAATAAGTTTGAACATCAGATATGAGTGTTTATCATTATTTATGTCAATAAATTCTTCTACAGCATTACATTTATTCAAATTGGTATCATCATAATCATCAACCATTATCAGTCCACTACATGATGAAGGTCTCTCTAAGTTCAATCCATCTTCTCCAATCTTTTGCTTCTCTTCTCCACATCGCCTCTGCACACTTTCTTATAACGTGGTCTCTTTTTGGGTCTTTTACAATCTCTTGGAATCCAATTTAAGATTTCAGTTGTCCATCTATTATCATCTCTTCTAGCAATATGTCCATCCCAACTCCACTTCCACCTTTTAATTTTTTCAATGAGGTCAGTAACACCTGTTTGTTTTCTTACCCATATATTGCATTTTCAATCGCTTCTTGTTACTCCTAACATGCATCTCTCTATATTTCTTTGAGTGGTCTGAAGTCTCTGTATTGCTCTTCTATTAAGATTTAGTGTCCAAGTCTCAGATCCATAAGTAAGAACTGGTAAAACACATTTATTAAAAACCGTCCTTTTCAAACACATAGGCATATTTCCTTTTAATATTAAGTTATTTCCACCAAACACACTCCAACCAAGTTCTATGAATAATTTCATCCATTATGTTTCCATCTGTATTAGTAATCTGACAACTAACTAATCATAATCAATCTTTATTTTCATATTTTGAAAAAATCCATTGGACATTACTTTACTCTTTTTAACATTTATCTTTAGTCCTACTTTCCTACTTTCATCTGATAACTCCTGCTACATTTCCTGCAGTGTTAAAGCATTATTTTCAAAAAACAACTAAACCATCTGCAAAATCTAGATGACTTAAATAATCTCCATTTATTTTCACTCCTTTAGCCTCCCATTTTAACCCACAAAATACTTTTTGCAGCACTGCAGTAAAAAGTTTTGGAGATATGGAGTCACCCTATCTTATACCTTTCCCAATGTTGACTTTCCTAGTATCATTATGTAATTTAATTGTTACTGTTGCATTTTTATAAATATTCTTTAAAATATGACAATATCCTGGATCTATACCTTGTTGATCCAATGCTTTAATCACTGAAGAAATGTTTATAGAATCAAATACCTTTTCATATTCTACAAATCCAAAGCATAATGGCAATTCATATTCATTTGTCCTTTTTATAACTTTTCTCAATACCTGGGTATGATCTATTGTACAAAACCACTTTTAAATCCAGCTTGCTCTCTTGGTTGATGGAAATCCAATGTTCTCTGTAGATGAGTTATAATTATCTTGGCAAAAAATTTGTATAAAACTGATAAAAGGCTGATAGGTCTATAATTTCTAACATATTCTTTATCACTTTTTAAAAATATTAGTAATAATACTGCATTCTTCCAATCATCTGGTACATCTTTATCATTTAGAAATTTGATATATAACTTTGTTAAAAAAAATTCTATTTCTTCATCTACTTCTTTTAATATATCAATTAAAATTTCATTATTACCAAGTCTTTCCTGTCTTCATAAATTTAATTGTATGTCTCACTTTTTCATTTAGAATTCTGGACAATTCACAAGATATAATAGATATAGGAGGTATTTGTTCTTTATTACTATATAATTCTTGATAGAAGTCTTCTACCCATTTTATGATGTCATCTCTTTTTTTAGTAATAATTCCATCTTTTTTTCTTATTGCAGATATAAATTTCCTACCAATACCAAAATGTTGTTTTACACTCTTGAGACTTTTATTCTCTTCTACAGCTTTCCTTGCTAGTTACAGTTACACTTTTTTATAGCATTTTCAATTCTTTTGTGCACCATTTTACAAAATTCAAGGTATTAATGTTATCATTTTTGTATATCTTCATATTGATTTTTTTCTTCATAAAATCTGTAATCTCAGTACAAATTTTATTGGTCAATTACTTCTTTTTTCTACCAGCTATCTTTGTTGCAGTTTTTAAAAGTCTATCAGCTATTTTCTTATTAATTTCATTCAAATCTGAATCATGTTCAAAATCTACTAATACTTGAAACCGATTTGTAAGTTCTAATTTAAATTCATTAGAATGGTTCTAAAGATTAGGAATATCAACTATAAATATTGTTTCTCTTAATAATTTTTGTCTCTCTAGGTTTGCATTAACACGTATCTTACATCTTACTAAGCGATGATCATCTTCCTGTGTTAAATTTATAAGAACATTACAATCTTGAAATATGTATTGTCTGTTAGTCAAAATATAATCCAATTCTGCTGTACCTTCATTTGTATGCTTCTGTGTCCATTTCCTTTTAACATTTTTCTCAAATAAAGAATTCATAACATAAAGTTTTTATTTTTCTGAAAACTCCACAAGTCTATGTCCTCTCTCATTTCTATTATGATAACCAAAATTACCTACAGTACTTTCATCTTTCATTTATTTACCAATTCTAACATTAAAGTCTCTCATAACAATTTTAAAATGTTGTTTACTCTAATCAATAGCCTTTTGTACATCTGCATAAAAATCTTTCTACTACTTCATCACTATGAGAACTTGTTCGGGCATAAACCTGAATTATCTGCATTTGGTATTTGCTATTAAGTTGTATAACTAATCTTGCCACTCTGTCCAATACACCATCAATCTCCACAATGTTGTTCTTCCACCTTGTATTTCCAATATGTGTGCCTTTATAGTAGAGTTCATGTCCACTTTTTAAATCAATTGTCTCTTCACCTTTTCTTTTAACTTTACAAAGTCCAATAATGTCCCATTTAATATAAGACAGTTTTTCTAACTCTTGAAATCTTCCTTCACTTGAAAGTGATCTGCAGTTGTAAGTACCTAAATAAAAAGTCATCATCAAATGGCACCCTCCATCTTTAGTCACCAACTCCTGCCTTGGTTGGTGACTTTACAGCATCCTGGGAATAAGGGCCATGATTTATTTTTGTCTGTCATGAGTGTATATATCTACTGGAAAATATTTATCATTTACACATACATTCATTCTGCCTTATCAGGCAACTGAGAAGAAAGACCATGGTGTTTCTTGATCTTAAACTCAGAGGTAAAAAGTCAATAAACTCACCATACTGGCTAAGGCATATTGGTGCACAACCCTCCATGTTCATATACTACATGAATAATCACATAGTAATAATAGGCGCAATGACAAGAACATTTGGAGTGAACATTAGGAATTTGCCCTGCTTGGTTCTTTTAAGGCCTCCGAGAGTAATCAAAGGGTTTCCTTTCAGTTAATAGCAAACTCCTTTCTGCAGCCCAAATTGGTATAAATAGCTTTAAATGAGTGAGTTTTACTTTCCCAATGATTTGAATATTATGTTTACAGATCTTTTTATAATTTACCATGTTTTTAAGAAGCAGAAAATCAAAAATATAAGTACTACCTTATTCTTTTTTTTTGCTGGAAGCACTTTCCACAAATTTGCAAGTTAGAGGAATGTTGTAACAAGGCATATAAATTTCTATGATTTAAACTAATTATTCTGGAAAGCACACCTTTATATTTATTTCTTATACTACTTCCCTTTTAGCTTATTTACAATTCATATTCTGAATTTATTTCCTTTAATACCTAATTGAGTGCAGTAGTTTTTGTTTGCAGTAATTTGTTAATATTAGTTATTTCAAGCATAGAGTTAACTTGATATGAAAGTCATTGTTTACATTGAATTGTTTATAATGTGAAGCCTCAGATATGAGTGTCTATCATTATTTACATTAATAAATTCTTCTACAGCATTACATTTGTTTAAATTGGTATGAACAGCTTTCAATGAGTTAATTTTGCTTTTCCAATGATTATCATACAATAATTTGAGTATTATGGACACATACCTTGCTATATACAATTGCTGCCTTATTAATTTTTTCCTTCACATTAGTGGTAAGAAGGCATTTCATTTCTACGATTTAAACTAATTACTCTGAAATACACACCTTTATATTTACTCCTTGTATTACTTCCGTTGAAGCTTATTTACAATTCATTTTTTAAATTTACTCCTTTGAACTTTTTGTGCTAGCTATTGCTAATTAGCTGTATTGGGCACTTTAATAAACTTTATAAATGATTCATTATTAATAGGTTGGTACCTATAAAATTTACATACATAAATAATTAGTTTTTATTTTAAATAAAATCTTCATTAACAAAAACAATATTTATAAACATTTTAAAAATTATTATCGATATCTTTTTCAAGTGAGAAATATCAGGTGATAATCGATTTGGATGCTGTAATATTTAAACGATTTTATATTAATTTTAATTTATAAAATACTTCTATTAGGTTTATGTGGGACTATAATAAAGACAGACTGGAATAAATATGATTAGAATTTCACGTATATATACAATATTTACAAATCCATTATTATATATACAATACATTTACAAATATATACGCAATAATGTTTGCTATATCGATCACATGTCTGATACATTGACCAAGATATAGCGTTTGGTTACCGTGCAACTACTAAAATAAGGAACTTGAGGTGTCCTTCTAGGTTTATCTAACACTTCCAGCTCTATCGTGATAGCTTGCTTTTGTGTAAATATGGTGACACTTTACAATTTTTCTGTGACAGCTTGCCTCATATCTAATTTAAAGTCCAGTAGCTTCAAGTTCTAGCATGATTTAGCTATATAGTGGACAATGTACTTACTGTTGCTCTACTCTGACAGTAATTTGTTGTTGTTTTTTTTTTACCTCCTATTGGACTGACTAGCCAGATCCTGTTCCATAAGGAAAACAATTGGATTTACTGAGCATCATAACTTATTTGTTTATTTCTACTATTGAATGTATTTTATCTATTCATATATCGATTAGAACTGTGATGATGAATATTCAATCCAATCAAAATAAAGTGGAATCTGGGTTAGTCCATTAGTTGAAGATAAGGTACGTTATAACAACTTTATTGTTTAAAGTCCCAATAAATTTTCTCTACAATCATATTGTTTAAAGTCCCAATAAATTTTTCCTACAATCGTATGTTTAAATGTGTTACATCAATAGAGGATCATATTGGTTTAATAACGCAATTAAAATTTAGAATTTTTCATTATTTTTCTCTTCTATTTTTTTTTATAAATTCTTTTCAAAAAACATTGCTACTAGATAACATTTATAACTATAGGAATAATAATCTTGGAAACTTGCTTTTCGTGATCTGGAATAATCAATGAAAATTTTCTTCACTTAGTATCTTTAAAAAATACTACATAACAAAAGGCAATATCCTAAATCTTGAATTTTTAATACATTAACCAACTACAATGCTGTTTTTCAATGACTAAGAATTTTAAAATAATGTGATATAGAGAAAGATCAGGATAGGGAATTAATTTTCTCACCTGAGATGAGATTTTAAAGATGTACCTAATAAAGTTTAAAAGAACATTGTAGAGCAGAGTTAATCATCCACCTACCATGTCTATGATTTGGTGTTCAAATACAGGCAAAATAAACTTTTTTTAAAAAGACTTTAGGATTTTTTTTCTGAGAGATGCTTTATAGCAACATTTTTAATTAATAAATACGTAATTAATTATTTTTGATTAGACAATAAAACAAGAATGGAAAAATATTCAAATGCTCACTGTCCTGCAATTACAAAGCTGGTGATTTTCTTTACTGTTTCTCTATTAGAATCTATTGGTGAGATGTTGACTGTATTGATTGGGTTAATTATTACAAGAGACAGTTTTTCTACTTATTTAATAGAGTCTTTTGAAAAAAAAAGTGTCAAATAAAAAAAAAAAGTAGCAGTACTATTTCCATACATATTTATTAACTTTTTTGCACTTGGAAAAGCCACCAACTCACCACTGTAATAGAGAGGGAGAGCTAATATGGAGAATAAAAAGAATTATAATATATGTAGAAGTACACAGATTATTGGGTGTGAGTTAATTTATGATAATAACAAGGAAAGTAGGATACTGTTTAGAGCTCAAACAGGATCATTAGCAACAAGAGAATATCCCCATAAATGAGGAAAGGTGGGTGATTTAGTCTTCAAGTTAGGTAAGGAAGGCATGGAAAATATTAGGCATCTGCTAATTGAATGTAAATGCTTACAAGCAGAAAGGATACAGATAATGAAGTTGTGGGAGAACAAATATAAACAAAGTGATTATACAGAAAGTGGTTTCTTGGTTTTTATGCTAGGTTTGGAAAAAGATTAGGTGGATTTAGATATAGAGGCCATAGGGTGGAAAAGATAATGTTGCGGAAATGAGATGGAGCAGGATATAGAAGAACATGGAAAAAAATTGGATGGGAAATGGAAAGGGAAGGTAATGTGGCTAACAAGTTTCTCTGGGCATAGTGGCTGAGTGATTCCTGATCCTGAGAAAGGAGAAGTCATAGTGCATCACATCGCATACCAAGCTATAAACATAACAGTAAATATCACATGATCACCAACAGTAAATATGTGAGTAAAATGCAGCTAATATTAAAATAACACTAATAATAAATATACGAGAATTTAAAATTTTTGTCTTGCAGTTGTTTGAACAATAAAAACATGATATTAACAATGAATAGTATGTGAGTAAACTACATATAATATTAACAGTAAATAAAGCAGTGAAAACAATAAATATAGAGATGAAATGATTCACTTGTTTATTCATAGTATTTTTTAAGTACATGCTTTTCTTCCTGTTTGGTTGTGCTATTTGTTAATGGAAATTTTTTGTTAATTACAGTTATAGTATAAGTCTTATATTTTTTAAAAATGCTCTATATGCATTATTTTCATACTATACTGTGAACCTTGTATTTTTGTTTTTATTTTTTTTTTAAAAAAAAAAACTACTTGATTAAATACTTTTTTCCTATTTGGTTGGAAGATTTGTTAATGAAAAACATAATTATAGTTGTCAAGAGTTATTTTAATTTAGCTTTATCGAGGGGACATGAGTTAATAATTTTATTTAAATTGGGAAAGTAATACTTTTTTTTTTTTATTAAGGAAATATTTATTGGAAAACAGATTCTACAGTTTACATTAGATTACAGCTCTATTCATTTAAGTTTTTGTTTACATTGATTGAATTCAACTTGAATTTGCATCTCTCTTTTATCTTGTGTAGATTTAAGTCACATCTTGGTCTTTGGTTACACCATGTCAAATCAAGCAGCCATTTTTCATTTGGTGGCAGGTTTTATCTGTTTTGTGTTATCTTTGTTCTTTCCCCTTTTCGTCAGTCTTCCTGTCATCACTTTCTCTATCTTCATACCTTCTTCTTTCTTGTCTCTTGTAGTTTCAGTTGACAGATCATTTTATAACTTAGATGTCAATTTGAGAGGTTTGATTGTCGGCTCATCCAGAGTGATCTGTTCCCATGTGTTTACATACAGTTTGTGGGATGTTATAAGATAGTCTCTGGTTTTCAGACTGCAAAGGTGCTTCTTAAAGACTTGCCATAGGTTTGCCGAGTTGTCTTGAAAAACACTGTGACACCTGGTCAACCACTTTGCAAAGAGAATCATGATTGCCATTTGGATTATAGCAAATTCTCCAGTTCTCAGTGCCCCCCCCCGATGTCCAGTGTCTGAGAGCATCACAACCTAATACTAGATATCAATCTCATCTCCATGTGTCTGAATTTTGAGCAATGGGAGATAAGATGATCAATATCCTCCTCCTCCTGGTTGCATAATGGGCTGATGGGAGAAATGCTCTTAAATCCCCTATGATCTACCAAGAATTGATTTGTTGGAAGAGCGTCCAGACTGAATTTGATAATAAAATTTACTAGCCTGACATCCAACAACCAGTGTTTGGACTTTTTATCAATGATTTTAAGGTTAATTCTAGCCTCACTGGGTTACTCTGTTGACTGGGATGCATAAGTTTGTAAGCATCCCAGTACCTAATCTTTCTATCAAAAAGATCTTCTTTGGTAGATATGAGCCCTGCCACATGATCCTCCATTTCTGCTACCCACCTGTTATTGTTAGGCAGTGGGGTGTCAGTGGGTTCAACTGAAGGGGAATGTTGGCTTCTACCTTCTAGATCTTTATATACCCTATAGAATAGTTATCATCCTCTGCATAAACAGCACCTGAATGCCATACAAACCAAGACAATTTAAGTCCTTGGGTTTTCTTATTCTATTGAGGCTTATACAAACAATTCTACCAGGTGATGATTTCCATAACACTTTTGTACACTCTGACCCTATTTTATTTTGGAGATCTTGGTCGGCCTGATAAATGGTAGATAATATGCAATTCTCAGGAAGACCAGCACATTCAACAGTGTAACCTTGCCTGGAAGTGACAGGGAGATCAAGGATAAGGTGCCAGCCACCTTGCTGGTCCTTTCTAGTAACATGGATTCTATCTGACATCTCATTGCTGACCGTGACATCGCCACTGGAAGCCCCAGAAAATTTTGGGGTGTGCCTGTGAAGTTAGATGTAATGGTTTTGCCACTGCAGGCCTTCCAGATTGCTGTTTTTGCTGGATTCACTTTCAGGTGGTACTTGATGGCACACTGTTCTAGAAGCAAGTGTAGCTGAGGAAGATTCTTAGACCACAAAATATTATGTAATTGCCATTCGCCTCATTGTAAATTATTTATCAGTAATCAATCGGGAAATAGCAGAGATAGTTAAAACATTTCAAATATTTTAAAATTACGTTTATTAAAATATATTATTTAAACTAAAAAGCTTAAGTCTTCAAATGTTATTTCAACCTTTTATTAGCTTAACCTTTTATATTATTTGTCCAATGATCCAGGCATGCACCAACACTCAACTCATGTTATATTATGTGCACATTTGACTTAGTCAGTTCTGTACATATTCTAGTCCATTGTCTCTCCCTGATGCTAAGCTGTGGGTCAGAGTTATAAAATAATTGATGCGTGTCTCAGATATGTTGTTGGTTCATGGTTAGACTCGAAAATAGATGAATAGGGCAGAAGCCTTAGTATTCTTGATTTTTATATCTCATGTATGAGTGGCCTCAAGGTACTTTCACCTAGTATTCAAGCTGGGTTAACCAATATACATCATTTGACTAGCACGATATTGAATTCCACTCTCATTAATTTAAACTTTTTACATTTCACAAATAATCTTTTTTCTAATCTTAAGTTATAAATAATTTTTATTTTCTATTTTAAATTAACCCATCTTTTAAAATTCTTTAATTTATTTAACTTATTATTTATTTTCGCTAGTAATTTATCTCTATATATGTATGTGCATTTAAGCATACTCCTACATATCATTGAAAGAACTCTATAAAGAATCATGTAGAAATAAACAAGAAAATAAAGTAAACTTTATGAGAGGGCATTAAAAAACTCCAGAATCATTCTCTGGGGGTGGGTCCACTGTAGTACAAGCTTCCACCACTAGATGCCTTTTGTAGTAACCCTTCTGCATCAGTTTACTGATCAGAATCATCAAGTAAAGTCGTGATATTGCATAATAAATTTTTATGCGTTAAATGGTTTGGTTTTCATAATGGCTGAAACGTTGGAATAATGTGAAATTCTGTTTCAGTTAGGAAAAACGTCAGGGGAAACGTTTGTAATGCTCTAAACTACTTATAAACAAGCTGTTTTGGGAAAACACAACTTTATAAGTAGTTTAATAAAAAAGGTCTCCAAAAAAGCATGGTAAAACAAGTCTAATGTCAAGTTGATGCTGATGAATTTTTTGAAGCAAATGGCATTATTCACCCACAATCCATTCATAATGGTCAGGCATTTTACATACAAGTTTTAAAACATTTGCATGAGCGATGAAATTAAAACAACTTGAGTTGTGCAAAATGAGTAGTAATGGCATCACCATGACAACATTTCAGAGCACAGAGCTTTGAATGTGAAACAATTTTTAAACAAAAACAGCCTGACACAGTTTACCCATCCACCATATTCACCTGAAATCACTCTGTATGACTTCTTGTTATTTCCTGAATGATAGAAGTCCTCAAATGAAAATGTTTTGCAGAAATGGAAGTGATGAAGAAAAAAATGACAGAGGCATTAAAAGATATCACTTTGTAGAAAATTAAGGACTGCTTTGAAAAGTGGAAAACCCAATTAGACACCTGCATTTTGTCAATTGGATATTACTTTGAAGAAGATTTCATTTGTAACACATCAAAATAATTCACACCATTTTTATTATAAAAGTTATACACCTTGTACAATTATTACATCTTTTAAATTGTCAATCAATTTTAAAAGAAGAGATAAAACATACATTAAAATCTACAAAGAAGAGAAGGTGAATGAAGAATTTATCGACAAAATTTACCAAATAGTTACATGATAATAATGTGCTAGATAATAAAGTGCATGATGATATTTATATTTAAGAAAAGAGCTAATGGAGATATTAGAAATTACAGATCCAACAGACTTCTACCTAATCTATACAAGATCTTTACTAAGATAATTATAACTTGCCTACAGCAAACTTTGAGCAGAAATCAACTAAAACAACAAAGTGCTTTTAGTATATTGGATCACATCCAAGTATTTATTGAAGTTACAGATAAGACCAATGACTATGAGTTTGCTAGTATGCTTTTGACTATCAAAAATATGGAACCAAGATAGTCATAATCTGAAGAGTATTCATTTAATAGTAACAGTAGTAATTAGATAACATAATGGCCTATGATTGCCATTGATAAGGACATATGACTGGATTATCCCATGTCTCTAAAAAATTTTAAAGCAATTTTATAAAAAAATATTTTTTTTCCATATGTCATAGCATCGACCGGGAGGCGAACCCACCACAACCGTCTGCAACCAATTACGTGCTGCGCTGACCTTGCGGCTAACAAAGCTTGACTAAAAAAATATTTTTTTGCATTAAATGATAAAATAATAACACACGTGGATATTATTTAAGTAATATGGTTGTTTTAAAATGCTTCAGAGCTTCAGATAATGTTGCAAGAGTTTTCAGATTAAAATAAGAAAACAAAACTTAAATGCTAAAAATATTCTGGTGATTTAAAATGGCTTTTTTCAGACGAAAGTAAAGATTGATAATTTTGAATTAAAAGCTAACACCTATAAAGAATTAAACTTGGATGGGGTTCCTTTGATAAAAATAATTTAATGTTAAAAGCAAATATACCTATGTTTTTGAATAGATGATTTATCAGTTTATATATATATTGAAACATGGATTCTTATTTAAAGAGCATTACAAAAACTTCAGATCATGTCTTGCATTGGTGGTCGAGAGGTCAGCGCAACTGCCTTGTACTTGCAGGTAGTTGCCCGGGTTGCGGGTTCGTGTCCCGGCCGATGCTATGACACTTAAAAAAAAAAAAAAAAAAAACAAAAAAAAAAAACTTCAGATCATTAAGAGAAGTATGGAGAGATGTATTTGAGTGTAACAAGAAATAACCGAAAGGGACATACGTAAGAGAGAGAATAAACAAGTATCATTAATATTATTAAAAAAAATCATAATAAGTATAATGTTACATTTTTAAAAAAAATCAATAATTATAATTAATAAATGTTTATGAGTCCATTTTTGCATAATTATATCTCCTTTGCATAATTGATCTTTAATATACATATAAATGTTTGATAGACACATGTAGATTTTCTAGAATAGCATAATAAGAGATATTTCATTCATATCTGTCTGCACACATTTATATGATTAAATAATAAACTTTATTTACATAGTATATATAAACAATGCATGCATGCACACACAGTCCACTCTTCCCCCCATTCTAGAATTAAAGTTCTCATTCGGACACATAATTCTCTAATTAGCAAAAATGAAAGGATAGGGAAATACTTCATTAAAGTGTAGATAATTTTTGCAGCAATCTCAAAAGATTTTGTATTCATTTTTATTTGTTATTTTATATTTTTTTCTTTGGTTTGTTTTTAAGAAGGCCCCCATAAAATTTTGTTAGATGATATAAATAGACATCAATCAACCGCTACACATACGCTATACTGTTGTATTAAACCAACGGTATTTTTGTTGAATATTATTACTACTACTATTAGTACTATTACTATTATATATTTGATACAATGTCTTATTTTAATATCTATTTCAATTCTATATCTTAAATAAGTGCCTCGCTATCTCACCTGTACAAATTAGTTTTGTGCAAATGAAAATTTTGTGTATTCGGATTTATTGCAAATACAATAAAAAATTTAAAAGTAATTTTATTTGAAAGAAATTTTTAGATATAGAATCGTATATTCCAACAGTGAACTATTATCAGATTTAATTTTTTAAAAATGAGTATTGTGAAGTAGACAGAATGACTTTAAAAACTTTTTGTCGTCTTTTAACTGGTTGTTATTAATCAATTTTTTAAAGGTTTATAGGAGCCACTGTCCATAAAAAAATATACTTGATGTGTTAAGAGTAGGTTCAAAATGAGACCAATTTTTTTTAATGTATGTTTTTTGCCTGAAGGCTGATTAAAACAATTAGTCAATAGAGCAATATGATCAAAGCGATAACAAGGGCTTCGACAACGATAACTTTCCATTGCTTAACACCCCTTATATCTAGCGATAACATATGATGGCATGTCTGTATTTCCGACTGTAATACAAACTTTGATGAGCTTTTTAAACTATTTTTTCTTTCCACATCGAAAGAGCAAAAATCTGCTATATTTTAGTGAGATAAATAAACATAGAAAATAGGACATATACATTTAAAGCGTTTGCTATACAAATAAATATAACAAAAAAAAAAAAAAAATTCAAATATTAAATAAATACATTGCATTAAGAAACATAAAATATACGTATTAATAAATTACTTCTTTTAAACAGACACAGAAATTAACAAATATATCATAATTATATGTTATAGTACGATGTCCGAAATTATCTACAAAGGGTATTATTTTAAATTTAATAAATGATTAGTAATGAATATTAAATGGATAATGGGGAAGGACTATGAGAGTTGTGTGTGCTAGAAGTTTAGCACCTTTAGATTAAATTTTAATAATTTGATATTGATAAATATTCATCAAAGATAATAAGAACGAGAGATATTGAGATCTGGGTCAATTGAAGAGTGTTTATTTAGCATGAAATGCATATTCCTTTGGGTCAATATCTTTATCCATGTGATTAAAATATTAGTGGTAAAATGCAAAGTTATAAGTATACAGCATATTCATAAAACTTTTACTATTTACTTTAATTTTTCTAATTCATTTTTAAGTTTCCTCTTGCTTTTTTTCACTATTTTATACTTAATTTCTCTGTCTTCTCACCAATTTTTTTAAAAAAACCAGCACCATTTTTATCACAATCTTTACCTTTATTATATATATATTCCACAATTTCATGACTTTTTTCTTTACTTTACTAAAACTACTACATTTTGATTCAACATTTTTTAATCACAGTCATTTCTTAACACTTTCTATTATTTCTAAACTTCCACTCTAGTCTTACATATTATCAAAATCGCACTTTTCTTTATTTTTGCCGCAATATCCTATAAATACAGTTTATCCAAACCGCTTCAAACACTTTTTAGCAAAACTCTTTATTTGTACATATATATACACCTATGTTTTGACTGACCTACAGTCTTCTTCAGAGCAAGTTTATGTTTTTTTTTATTTAGAAGATCAAAATAAACTTGTTCTGAAGAAGACTCTGTAGGTCAGTCGAAACTTTGCTAAAAAGTGTTTGAAGCAGTTTGGATAAATTGTAGTCTTACATAATGTTTCACTTCCTTTATTGTTATCATATACATCTTCAGCTTTCATACCGATCGTTTGAATATCATATTAGGGAGATTTTTTTAAAATCAACTTTTTAAAATTTTTATAACATTTCACTCACTTTTATTTACTAAATTCTCTATTTTTTTACTCCATGCTTAATACATTGTATGTATAATGTTCTACTGAAATCTTTAGTGCAACTTTTGTTTAGGAAAATTGTGATATATTCCTTATTGAATTCCATAATTGGTGTTTTTAGTTGTTCACATTCCTTCTAATTATCCAATCAAAAATTATTTTAGTAATTCTGTTGTCATTCATAAATTGTAATCTTCCAATTTTTTTATACTTGCTCTTGGCATTTCTCATAGGAAATATTTTCTCTTCCTTCAGCTGCTATTATACAATTCTCAAAGTGCATATAAATACTTCCCCATGTTTCTGAATTTTATCCAATGTTGTTAGCAATGCATAAGTTTATTATACTATGTCATTTGCATAAATGAGAATAAACTCATTTATTTTCTTTTATAAGATTTTATTTCTATAGAATCCATTATAAGCAAAAAAAACCATTTTTACATTGCTTTTATTCAACTTATTCTATTTTTTGTTTATCTGTTTAATTAAATCTTGTAATACAATTTTCTTCCACTTTCCCAATTTTCCAATTTTTGTTTAAATTTTTTTTTTTTGTGTGTGTGTATATATATATTGTACCAATATTGGGTTGGTACATATGATAATTTTGTCTAAAAAATTATTAAAATAAAATTATTCGTTAAAAGAAATAGTATGTAAAAGTTTAAGAGTTTTTTTATTATTATTCAATAGTATTCTCCACTCTGCTCGAACAGACCGGTTCGTTCATGTAATATTTCTAACATAAGATTATAAATTTATTATAAAGAAGGGTTAAACCCAGTTAAACCTAGCAGATAGGGTAAGTTGGATCTCTACAGTTTGAACCCGGTACTATATATATATACTTCCAACAGTTTACAAACAATTTTAGCAAAAAAAAATTTTTTTTAAATTTTATATAGGATGTGATGTGGCTATAATTCTTTATCAAAGTCAAAAATCTCTCAGCCACTATGCCCAGAAAAACCTGTTAGCCACCTTACTTTCCCTTTCCATTTTTTACTCTAAGTTTTTCCCATATTCTTTTCTATCCTGCTCTTTCTCATTTTCACAACATTATCTTTGTCTATTCCATGACCTTTATATGTAGGTCCTCATTATCTTTTTCCAAACCTAATACAAATACCAAAAATCCACTTTCTGTATAATCATTATGTTTATATTTATTCTCCCACAACTTTATTATTTGTACCATTTTAATTTGTAAACATTTACATTCAATTATCAAATACCTAATATTTTCCATGCCTTCTTTACATAACTTGCAGACTAAATCACCCACATTTTTCCATTTGTGTGTCTATTCTCTGGTTGCTAATGATCCTGTTTGAATTTTAAACAGTAAACTACTTTGCTTGCTACTATCATAAATTAACTCCCCTCCAATGATTGATTTTGTTACTTCCATATATATTTAGACTGTTTTTACTCTCTATACTAATTCTCTTTCTCTCCAGCTCCATATTTTTTATTAATGCATAATATTCTGCTATCCTATTTTTTGCCATGATAACATTCAATAATCCCCTTAACACAATCACCCCACCTTTTGTACAAGTATACTGCCATAAAATCTTTATCCAAATCTTCTGCATACCATACTAACTTTTTCACCCATCTTGTTACCTGTCCTTTACTCGTAACCTAATTAAATACTAGTTTGACTATTCTCTTACTATCCATAAATTTTAATCTAGTGAACATTTTCATTTTGCTTTTTACACTTCTCCTTGAATTACTTACTTTGCTGTCCACACAGCTGCATCTAATGCATGTCTTCCTACTTCTCTTTGTACTTTTTCTAAGTAATCTAACACTCCTTTACTAACACATAATGCATCATTACCATAATTCTTGCTACATCATATTTATTATATGAAAACACTGTTAATTTGTTTATCAATCTTTTTTTTTTTTGCTTCATTTATTTATTTATTTATTTTTCATTTGGCCAGACAATTCCTTTGATTATTTAAGACAATTCCCAAATAGTTATATCTATTCATCACATTTAACCTTATATCCCACAAAAAATTTCTTTCTCCTCTCTTTCTCCAGCATTTATCCATCATTACTTTTGATTTTTCATCACTAAATTTGATCCCCATCTCTTTACCCATCTTTGTGCAAATATTTAGCACAGCATCCACATCTTTTCTACTTTCTGTGCACAAGAAAATATCAACAAATAAAAGACTGAGAACAAAATCTCTACCCTCTCTCTAGTCTTTCTATTATCCTCTCCATTTCTTTCAAATATAAAAAACAAAATAAATGACATAGGTCTTGCCTCAGTCCCATCCCATTTTTAACACTGATTTTATATTTTCTAACTGGTATGTATAGTAATTATTTACGTATTCTTAATAAAATCCTCTAAAGCTCCATTCATTTCCAAATTTACTAAACTTAATCAAAATCTATTTCTATTTACTCTACTCTATGCCTTCTCTATATCTATAAAGACCATATATAACTACCTACCTGTATTTCTACTCATATCTATAAGTTGTTTGACTGCAAACAAACTATCTCCTATACATCTATCCATTCTAAACCTCTTTGCATTTTTACCACTATATTATTTTTTTCAATCCATTTTCCACCCTTCCTGCCACCATATATGCAAAAACTTTATAAAACACTGGTGTTACAACTACCAGTATATAATTGTTTATTTTTCTAGGGTCCTTATTCTTTTCTTTAATTTATAGCCTCACTCTTATAATATTTCATCTATGTGAAAATTCTGTCTTCTATGCAATGTTATTAAAACATGATAATAAATTTAATTTCACCCTATTTTCTAAATTCATCACTATCTCTGCTGCCCATTCATCTAAACCTCTTGCCTTTTCACTTTTCAACTTTTTCCCTGCCTCATTCAATTCATTTTCTGTAAAGTTTAATATTTTCATTACAATATTTTTTATATTTGTTATCACTCTGTCCACATATAATATGTTTTCTATATCCATTACATACTTATTTAAGATTGTCTCTAATTCTTGTCTAGAGCTACATTCTTTCTCTTCACCATTTAGTAATACTTTTTTTCTCTCCCCTACATTTTTTCTTTTAATATATTTCCAAAAATTTTTACTTCCATTTCTTCCACTTTAATTAATATTCTCCAATAATTTACTATTTAATTTCATTCTCTCTATATAATTATTTATTTTAACCAACTTCTTTTTATTTAAATAGTTGTTCCATTTAATATTAACATCTTTTTCACTTTCTTTGTTTTTAATAGAACATTTATAGTCTTTGCATGCTTTCTTGGTCTCGTTTACACTTTTACTACTTCTCACTTTTCTATTACTTTTACTGTTCTGAATATTCTCACCTAAAACCTTATTTGCCATTTTTTCTATTTTACCACACCAGTCCTTATACTCATTCCCAACAAACTCTTCCCATAATTTCTTTTTATTTTATTTTATATTCTTCTAACTTATTTTTATCATTCACTTTCCATCCACATCTTTCACTATCCTTTCTACATTTATTATTATTTTCCATAACATTGCTAAACATTTCTATTATAAAAAAATTATAATCACTATTACATACTCTCTTCATTATCAAACACTTTAATTTTCTGTACTTTATTCATTCCCTCCTTATCTACTAAACATAAACTATTGTGTTAAATATATTATTTCTAGACCATATATATTGCCCCTCATAAATATTTGATACATTTCCAATGTTAAAATTCCACTCTCTGACAAAAAATTTCAAAAGCTGTCCATTCTTGTTATCCAAATCATCAATTTCTTTAATATGCCCATTCTTACTTCCCATAATCATTACTTTCATTTCCTTTTGTCGAAACTCTGTGTATTCTTAAATAGGCATTCATATATCCTACTGTTGAACTCCATTGTAGTTTGATTATCTCCAGTAGCTTTATACGCTATAGTCACCATCCACTCTTTTCTTCCTAACCTCATCTCAAACCACAAATGTTCTTGACACTTACAGTATTTAAATATTTTTTTGACATAACTCCTATATTATCATCCCATGTTTCTTTTTCTTTTCTATTTATACCCTGTCATACCAAATTTTCCAGTGTTGTTTTTAATTGCTTTATTTAATTCCAACCACTTTTCTGGTCTCCTACTACCTTGCATACTCACAATCCAATTGTAACAATTTCTTACTTTTTTACTACCCTTTTATATTTTTTTTACTCTTTCTTCTCTATTATATGTTTTATGGATACATTTCTGCTCCACATCTACATTTATATCTGGATTGGCTACCCTTTGTTTACTTCTTACATCCCATTCATTCTTAACCTTCTTTTTAATAATATTGTAATTTAAAACCCTATCCCCCTTTATAAGTTTCCCAAACTATAATATTTTTTTATAAATCAAATCCTCTAATGCTTCACTTTTTTTTTTTGCTAAATGCAAACCATCTTTCCTGTATAACTCTCTTTTACTAATACTTTAATCTTGCTACCTATTTGATTATACTGACTTCTTTAGACTTTTTTTCTTTTAAAAAATAATGAAATATCTCATTATTATACAAGTATGATTTAAAGAAACACAATAATAATGGTTTCTGTCCAAAGACTTTCATGCAAATTTAAAGAAGAGTTATTAAGATCGAATATCAAGCGGACTCAGATATAAACATAACCTATTTAATACAGCTAATAATTTACTTATTCTGTTTGGTCATTTACTTTTATTAGTAACAGTTGTCAGATTTGCTACATTTGTATGGCTTAATCATAAATGGAAATGTTTTTTTTTACTTGTGCAATAATTCTGACACTAGATAGCAGTGCATTAGCTTATATAGTCATATAGGTCTGAACTCAGTTCATTACCTATACATTTTGGTGACTTTGGTTCTTTAATAGCTAAAGCCACCACCATCCTATTAGGCTGACCTATATAAGCTAATGGGCTTGTATTGAAAATATTATGGTGTTTTCAATTTAAGACTCATAGTTTTGTAGTTAAGTAGAGATAAAAGGTGAATGCTGGAGGTTTGCATTAGAACCTAAGATTTAGGTGCAGTGCTTTCAGATCCAACTGACAAATGCCACAAGCCCGAAACTAGTCTGGGGATATTGGATGAGTAGGCACCAGATGGGATTTTATGCACAAGCCTTCTAGCATCCATTGATTACTCTGACTTGCATGACGTAGCAAAACATATAGAGTTTTGTCTGTTTTAATAACAGTTATAAGCAAGCATAAGAAATGGTGATCATGTGATGTTCATTGGATTAAAAACAATCCTGCCTAATAAAATAGTGGTGGCTATGGTTATTAAAGAACCAAAGTCACCAAAATGTATAGGTACTAAACTGAGTTCAGAACTATATGATTATATAAACTAATGGGTTTGGATTGAAAATATTATGGTGTCTTCAATTTAAGATTCATAGTTTTGTAGTTAAGTAGAGATAAAAGGTGGCTGCAGGACATTAGATCCTAAGATCTAGGTGCAGTGCCATCAGATCCAAGGCTCCTCACTAATGAAGACCACAAGCCAGAAACTAGTATGGGAATATTGGATGAGTAGGCACTAGATGGGAATTTTATGTACAAGCTTTCTGGCATCCAATGATTACTCTGGCTTGCATGGAGTGCAATATGTATAGAGAGTTTTGCCTGTTTTATTGTATTAAAATGTTTGTATAAAAAATTAAAAAAGTATAGACATAAAATTGCAACAAATAAAGAAATAAGAATACTTTTTGTTTAACTGGATTCAATTGAACTGTTTTCTTGTAATTAGTTATTATAATGAAATAAATTTGCTTTTTATTCTTGTTGCCATTAGTTTCAATAAGTTTTATAAAATTTAATTTTCAAAGTAGCAAAAAAATGACTATTTGAAAAACATGAAAAAATTTAGTCATTTAAATTACATATGATAATAGATATCACTTTAACTGAAAAGAAGGGCATATATTTCAACCATTTGAATTAAATTCAAACATTTGATTTTTGCAAAATAGATACATATTTAGGAAGCTGAGAGGAACAACCCTGTTCAATTTTAAAAATAATATGAAATTAGAACATTGGAAAATTGATAGGGGTATCACATACTTCTTATAGTTGGTGCAGGTTAAATTATTTTTATGCTCTAAATGGTTTAATCCAGTTGTGACTCTGAAATTCAAAGTCATTGGATTATAGATACAACTCTATCACTTCTGTAGCTCAAATTTCTTATAAACTTCTGACCAATAAACCTTTCATTTTTTTACCATTGATTTATATTAAAGTTGAAAAAAAAAGAAGAAATATGAAGAAGAGAATTTTTATTTACTGGAATCAAAGAAAAATAAAGTGAAAATTTGACAATGCCCTATTGTGATTAATTGCATTAAATAAATTTAAATAAATTTTCCATATATTAATAGCCCCAGAATCACCAAAGCCTTAAAGGTAAAATTATAATAATCAATAAAGCAAGTCATATATAATGTGGCATTGCTTTTAAAAGCTTGTATTTACAAATATGTAATATAGGGATTGTACCAATATCTCAAGCAAGCTCTTATTTAATAAGTGTGGTAAAAGAAAATATTTAAAATCTCTATCTAGAATATTATTATCCCAAGATCAATTGGTTTCAAGCTTATGGCCACCTCAGTGAGAGGCTAGAGCATTCAGACACTAGATGCAAAATATCCTCTTCAAACTCCAGCACTTATTTAATATGTAACTATTCAGAAAAAAATATGAAAATTTCAGATACAAAACTATCTTTAAATCCAGCTATATGGAACTGAATCAAATTCAGATTTACCATATATTAATAGCCTCAGCATCGCCAAAGCCTTAAAAGTAAAATTATAATAATCAATAAAGAAATATTTTTTCTTACCACACTTATTAAATAAGAGCTTGTTTGAGCTATTGGTATGCTCCCTATATATATATATATATATATATATATATATATATATATATATAATTATATATATATATATATATAATTAAAATTACCCCAAATCCAAAATTCAACCAGACCAGCATAAAAATGATATTAAAACACTACCAAAGGTTTCACTGCTACAATCAGACTTCTCAAGTGTAAAGAACTACTAAAACTACACAATACGTATTACTACTTAAGATAGCGGAATACGCCGAAGCTGGCTATAGCAAAGAATTTTAATCTTTAATTTTATATAGGCATTTTGTAAAATTTTGTAGTTTTTATTCTAGTGAATATTTTTATTATACTTATATTATTTGATATTATATATATATGGAGTAAGTAATATAGTTTATCAAATTTTTTATGAATATAATACTTCATATATTGGAAAGTCAAGGTGTAGTATTGAAAAAAGAGTTAAAGAGCATAAGTTGTTACATAAAAGAGCATCAAAGATAATTCAAAGAGATAAAAAGAATAAAGGTGATCATTTACAGAATCAGTGTTTTATGATCATGATAGAAATTGTAAATGGAAATTTGATTTTGATATGAAAAGAATTAAGATTTTAAATTAAAAAAGAAATAATGAAAAAAGAAAAATTAAAGAGGCAATTTTTATTAAATGTTATAAAAATATGATAATAAACAGACAATCAGATTGATGAATTATGGGATATGCAAATTGCTATATGGTTTCCAGTTGATGCTGTTTTACTCCATTTTAAAATTAATTCAGTTTAGTTGAAAATGATTGTGAATATAATTGAAAATACTACTATTGATTAAAGTTTATGTTGGAATTTATTTTGTTATTTACCATTATTTGGAATATAATTATGCTTTATATATAATTATATTATATATGTGTGTGTGTGTGGTGGGGGGCAGTGCACTGTGGGGAAAAAATAATTGAAAGATATAAAGAAGTAAAATATAAAATGATTATATAATATGCCCTTTTTCCCTTATATTTTATCTATAATCTCAATAATTATTTTTTTTAATTATTTTTTGAGACTGAAAGGTAATCTTGATTTTGAAAATATGAAAAAAAAAATTAGTTGAAAGTTAATTAATAATGAAATGGAAAGCAAGAGTTAATTAAAAATATTTTTTTTACTTTTGCTTTGCTTTTTGATAAACAATATCAAGAAGATAATAAGAAGCCTATATAAAAGGATATATTTTTGTTATATTATTCAGAAAAGGAATAAAAAAGGATGCTGTTTAGTCATTCAACATAAATAGACCCACCATCTGAACTTCTTAATAGGAAAAAGTCTGAATTTAAAGAAATTGCTGATCCATTATCATAATATGATTGAGTAAGAAGGTGAAGAAGCAGCCTTTTATCAAAGACCCTGTTATTGATATCTGTAGCCTTTATTAAAAGACAACTTGAAACTTGCCTGAAGGTTTGTGATGATGGTATATTAGATGTGATAGTATGTTGGACTATTACCACCATCTAGCAATAAATGTTGCATGTATAAAAAATTTTAAGTTTTATTTAAACTTCTCAAGTACAAACAATTTGTTTGTAATAATATACAAATAGACACCATAAATTAGTAATTACATAATATTTCAAGTAGTATTATTCTCCATTCAACACCTGAAGAAGAGTGGAGAATAATACTCAAAACATTGTGTGATTCAGTACTGATCTCTGTTGTCTATTAGTGTGTTACTAGTAACAAGTTGTTTATACTTGAAAAAATTAAATAAAGTTTAAACTGTTCTATGCAATCTACATTTACTGACAAATGATGAAAATAGTCCAACATATTATCACATCAATCTTAAACTCTTTCATCCAACTAAATTCTTCACAGCAAGAAATAAATTATTGACACATACACAAAGCAAAGTCTTCTTCGTTACCAAATACAACTCAAATATTGACAATGTAAAATTTATTGTTGGTTAACATGAAATCAGAGATGAAAGTTGTTGCATAAAATGCTAACATAAATTGTCCAAAATTGTTAAAACTCTTTCTAAATGATAAGTATTCCAGAAATAAAATTAAACTTTTATTGATTTATTTCTTTCAAAACTTTTATTATTTGAGTAATTGTAATTCATGACAAAAAATAATTAATGCTACAAAATAAGATTAGGTGTTATAATCAGATTATTTATTAATCATTATATATCTATTGTTTTCTTTATTTAAGTTGTATCAAAATCTATTTTATTAACATATTAGAAATATGGATTATAACTATTAATCATTTGTCAAAGGGAGAGGTAATTTTTAATAAAAGGGCTATACTATTTAAAATTAAATATTTATTTTTTGTCTGCATTCACATTAATTTGATGTGAGTGTGCGTGTTATAAAATCCAACTTTCTTATGCTCAGATTGAGTTAGATCATTTGTGTGAATAACAACGAAGATGTAAAGAAAGTGAAACTTGACATAAAAAATAAATTATTCCTTCTTTTGTCAGAGGAGTTGAGTTTTAATCATCATCATCAGATATCAAAGCTTTCTCGCCCATTTGTTGCGGTAGTGATTCATGTAACAAGTTCAGTTTTATAAGACATAGTTGAAAGAAGTGATAAACTACCAATTTTTATATATATCAGATGATTTTTCTCATAACAGGTTTACGTTTTCAAAAAAAAAAAAAAGTTTGGCAACAGATTCCAAATAGAACACTTGACTATAAATTATCAGTGATATTTATATAAAAAAAATAATTAGTGTTTAAATACACCTCATGTTCCGGGATATACAGTTTATACTATCTCCTATAATATAACCAATGTGTAATTAATTAATTGCATTTATTCATAGCTGCAACAACAACAAAAAAAGTAAATAAAATTGTTATCTCTGATGAATACATATGCACATACATAATTAATTGCTTTTATTAACTATAATGTTTAAATTTTGTAATATATAAAAGTATTAAACAGATGGTAATTTCATTTCGCTTTTCTGCTTAGCAGATCGCACTTTCTTTTTAACTCCGGAAAAAGAGTTACAGTAAAGTGTAATGAAAATAATTAATCAGCAAAGCAGAAACCGGGAACTAAATTTAATTTTTTAATCGTAACCACGTTTTTCATGAATTTTTTTTAAAAAAAATGTAAAGAAAACGTGGGTTAAAGGAAATGACATTCCCACTTTTATAAAACTGTAAGTGACAATGCACGCGTGTGTGTAGGACTAATCGCAACGCCCACATTCTTTAAAAAAAAATTATGAAATTGGTATTAAAATTATAATATGGGGTCAATAACATTTTTTTGCTATTGTTAATGGAATTATTACCCAATAATCGAATAATGATAATGTTATTGTAGTTATTTCTATTTTTTATTCTATTAGTCTTTTTTTTGTTTGTTTGTTTGTTTTATAGTTATATATAAAAAAGAAATTAACTAACCAAAAATTAAATGATAAAAAGTTATATCTATAACTTTATTAAAAAAATTATACATATACAAATTTCAAACTTTGAAACTTACGATATACTACAGATATTTGAGAGCACAAACATCCGACAAATATTATATTCACATTTTATTACAAATTTTTTCTATAATTACGTTTAAGAAATATAGTAGTAATAGTATTTATTCACGAAAGTAATTTTTAAACTATTCTCATATAATTATAAAGCTTATTATTTTTTTGTTTATCTTTTATATTGATATGTAAAAAGAAATTTAATCAAACCCATTAAGCCACACATATTAAGAAAAGGATTATATCACCCTTTCTAGAACATCAAACTTTAAGAAATTTTGCAGAAATAATATTAGCCATAAATAATTTTTTCCTCTCTTACTATATGCATGACCATAAAAACAGGTTGCTTTTACTTGTAATTATGTGGTGAAGTATTATCATACTCTAAATTTAAATGTTCTTTTTTTTTTTTTAAATTCAAACTGTATTCCTTCCATATATATTCAATTGCTATTAGTAACATAGGTTAAAGTATAATTCCTTTTGAATTCAAGTTTATTGGCCTAACTAATGACCGTATTACCATGGGAATCGAACCGGTGATCTTTAGTCAACATTTCGTGAATACTGAATTTAAAGCGATGTTCTAATAATTAGGGGTACTTACATATTAGACCTGCTTCCCGTATTTGTAAACGGCAAAATTCGTACCTTTCTTTTAGTGGGAGGAGGGGAGAGTGTTTGTACAGCAGAATGCCATATTAAAAAGTCATAGCTGTCTGTTTATTATTTTTGTGTACAAATTTATAGTATTGTATTTCTTAAATACGATATTCTGCTTTCGCAAATCCCCACTGGAGAAAGGTACGGCATTTTACCATCGCAAGAATGCCGTCACAAACACGGTCAAACAGGTCTAATACATAAGTACCCAATTAGGCTATTTTGTCAAAGGCAAAAATTAGTATAAATATATAATTATTTATGGGAGACCTGATTTTTTTCATTTTTTCTTTTTAAGAATAAGATTAATGAGTTTTCCAAACATTACCGTCATAGAAATTGATTTTACTAGATTTTAGAAAGTTTAAAAATCTTTTTAGTTGTATGTTTTAAATATATCCAATAATTTTTTAATAACTGAATACTGAATTAAGACATTATCCAGGTCATTATACAAAGTGATTTGTGTGAGTTAAATTGTTTACTTATTTTATATTGAAAAATAATAACACAAAAAATGCGTTTAATGATATTAATGCATAATAACACTAATAAAAAGTCATTGATAAAAATATATGAAGAATAATGATGACAATTTTTTTTTTTTTTATGTGTGAAAGCGTCGGCCGGGAAGCGAACCCCGGGATAACTGTGCTAACCACTCGGCCACCAACGCTTGACTAAAAATTTTTTTTTTTGCTTCTCATATGTCATAGCATCGGCCGGGAGGCGAACCCACAACCGTCTGCAACCAACTACTTGCTTGCAAGGCGGCTGCGATGACCTCTCGGCTAACAACGCAAGACTAAAATCAAAACTTATTAAAATCTTTTTATTTATTTAATAAACTCGGCAAAAGTGAAAAAAAAAAAAAAGAAATAGAGGAGGAAGGGGGAATTTTAAAACAGGAATGTAAATTTGTGTTATTTAAACAGTCGTGTTTAAAAAAAGTAATAATTTTATTATCTATAGTAAAAGTTTATTGTTCAAACAAACTCTAAAGTGTGCTAAATTTTTATCTGGGAAGAACCATTCTGCTTATGGTCGGCAATATATGGAAATGAAAGAGAAAACAATTTTATCAGTCTCGAATCAAAATTGCTCAATTAAAACAAATGTCTGCTGTCTATAATTTTAAGAATATCAATTTTAATATTGTAAATATCTTTAAACAGAAAAACAAAAGTGACATTTTTAAATTTTAATATAATTTTTAATAATAAAATGCAAGAGGAAATTATATAGAATAAGTGGCTAAGCCATAATGTAAAACAAAAGCAAGAGATATATACCTTAAAAAGAGAAATAAATGTAATGCTTGCAGAAAACTTTAATTAAATTTACCATCTATTTGCCTTGAATAGTCTATTTCAATGGTAGATTGAGTCAAATGTTAAAGAACAATGGATTCAAATGCAACTCTGTCACATCCTGTATTTGGACGGCATTTGATCTCACAAATGAGACACCATTTAATTATTATTATTGTGTCTCTGCATTACACTTTTATTAATTCTTAATACTCTTAAAAGTCTAGCATACTGTTATAGAGAAACTTATTATTTTTATTTTGACTTTTCAAATTGAAATACTAGCCAAGAATCTTAGGAAACCATAGTCATTAATGGTAAATCTATATTAAAAAATGCGTATATATTTTAAATAAATATATTTTGATGTAATTTTGTTTTTAATTTGCACACTAATTTTTACTTCAGTGATTTGTTAAAATTAAATGCTGCAATATTTATAATCGAAAGATGCCTCTTGTTAGTTTTCTACTTTATCTCAAAGTTTGTCTACTTGTAAATGTAATATGTTTAAATTATTCACATTCTCTTATAATCGACCTCAACCCTAGTCGATGTAGTGCAGGGATAGAGTGTTGGAGGCTGAAATATAGTGTACTGGAATTCCAATTCTGGTGCTCGAACATCAAACTTCTTATGAATCCCAGCAATAAAACAACTCGATTATTTATTTATAATCGATCTCCAGATCTAAAGATAAATTATGCGCTCAAAATCGATTGAATATTAGTTATATAATAAATGGGTTAACATTTTCATAATAGGTAATATTTTAAAGAATTTTGTGTCCAAATAGCTTTCATATTGAATTTTTATTCATAAAAATCTCACAGATTGAATAACTAATTTCAAAAATATCCGAGTAAAATTAATTATGCAGCACAAAATAGGAATAATAAATATTCCAGTAGGAGTCATGTTAATACAGGATCTTTCAAAGCAATTTTTCTTTTGCAGTAATGCCGGAAAATTATCACTTCAGTTATCATGTATATATAAATGTGTGTGTTTTGTGAAAGTGTTAAATGAAACGACTGTATTGCTCCAATTATCGTATGGTTTAAGTGTGCGCACGCGCAAGAGTTAAATGTTATTACCATAATGAGTAAGATTTGAAATACAGGCATTCTTATACCTGGAACTTAATTTTAAATATAGGGGATTTGAACTCAAACTTTCAAGCAGCCTTCAAGTATTCACACTATCTCATACTACTGATACACATGACCACATACATGTAGAAAAGATAAATAATCACCAATATACTATTTCGTGCTGAACCAGCACTCATCAGTTGGTCCAAATTATTATCTCTCATATATATATATAATCAGTGCTCAGCATGTGTGGGAGATGATAGTCTGGACCAACCGATGAGTGCTGGTTCAGCACAAAATACGTATATTGGTGATTATTGATCTTTTCTATGTGTGTTGTCAAATGAATCAGTAGTATGAGATAGTGTGAATAGTTGAATGTTGCTTGAAAGTCTGAGTTCAAATCCCCCATATTTACCATAATGAATAAAAAGTAGATTTACAGTTTTTGTTTACAGTTGACTAATTATTGAATAATTTATTTTAATATAATTATGAATAAATATCAAAATGATAAAAAAAATATTATAAATATTTAAAAAAAGCATTCTAATGAACATAATTTTATGTTAGAATTGGACAGTTCTAGTCATGAGTAATAGGAAATAAAAATATATTTTTCTTTATTCTAAGTTCATATTTTTGTGCAATATCTGATCATTATACTAATATCTGTGCTAAATTAAAAATATGTAATATCAAAGATATAGTTCTTAATTATTTTTTTTTGCATGTTTCAAGTTATGGAACAACATTGTCAACAATATTTAGGAAAACAAAAAAATTCTAGATGCAAGTTCAATATATACTTTAATTTCAACTACAACATTCAAAGGAGTTGCCTTTTAAGGTTTAGCTCGGTGTCAGAATAATAGATTTAAGAGCAAAAGCTTTCTGAATTGATTCTCAGTTTAAAGTATATATATATCTCAGTTTGTATAAGAGAATGTGCCTTGATATATATATATTTTACATAAAATTAGAAATTTCAAGCATAGGCTATATACCCAGAAAGATTATAGCCAAGTTAAACAGAATCTTTATATATGGTAATAAATTCATTAAATTTTTATTCCTTATTATCCAATTATTTCTATATCCCTGATTCATTTCTTTTTTATATGTTTTTATTTAATTTACTCGGCTTCTTAGTCTTTCTGTTTGGATAGAATATCTTGTAACTCAATTTTTAACCATTTCCTAATTTCTGACCTAATTGAAATTTTGTTTATATATTATGACAATACATTTTTTTTAGAATTTGTAAACAATTTTAGCTAAAAAACAAAAAGGAGGGGGGGTAAGAATTTAAACATTGAATTCTATTTGTACTAGTGAAACTAGCAGTGTAAGTGGCATTCCTTGTAATTTATAATTGTTCAATTTATTAAAAACTGGGTCAATTGACTTTTTTATTTATATGTTGTTATTGTTTACATATATAAGAATAAAAAAATAAAATATATAAAATATTTTGTAAAGAAATACTTTTATTCAATAACGCATTAAAATCTAAAAAAAAGTCCAACTTTTACAAATAAAAGCATGGAGCGTTCTATTTAGAAATATTCTGTTATACTTTATATAATATATAGGGGAGTTGAACTCAGACTTTCACATGACCTTCAACTAGCCACGCTATCTCATACTGCTGTATATTTGATCACACGCATGTCGAAAAGATAAATAATCACCAATGTTCATATTTCGTGCTAAACCAGCACTCGTCAGTTGGTCTAGATTATCATCTCTACACATATATACAATCAATGCTCAGCTTATATTAAGATAACCAATCTTCATACTTTACATAAATAAAAATTATATACATTTTTTTCGTAGACATAATAGTAGAACCAATCAAGAATATTAAATTAAAAATCTTAAATTGCAATTCTTGTTTAATAAAAAACTCATAAGCTGATTTTTTAAAAAAAAAAATTATTGCGCTTATGTGAATAAAAGGTTCTTTACATTTTAAAATTTCTTTCTATTTAAGTTTAATGAAATCTTTTTCAATAGTTCCACTATCCAGCCCATATATTCTCCAATTTCATCACAAAGACCTAAATATAAAGAAATCATAAAATCTTTCCTCCTTTCACTTTTTTTTTTCTCCAAATCTCTATCACCCTCCATACTATTTATCTCAATTCTTTTTTTAATCTTCCAAAAATAAATGTACAATCTCTCTTCTTTTTCTACATAAACTATAACTACAATACAAATCCTTGTTTTTGTTTTTTTTTGTCTTCTTTCCCTGCTGTCTAAAGTTTTTCCCCCTGGCGCCTAACTTAAATAAACTTTTTATGTTATTATATATATTTTTATATTTTGTATAAGGTTTATTTTGGCATATTTCCAAACTATTTTTTTTCCTTATCAATTTCATTTCCCACATCTCTAATTCGTTTCCTTTAATTAACAAACTTATTTATTCACTTTTATCATAAGACATAATTACGTATCTGTAACTCATTCTGTACACATTTATTTCATTTCTTATATAAAAATATATAGAAATAAATTGACCATTTTAAACCTTTGTAGCCAATGTGTTTGTTGTCTTCTCACATAATCTAATTATAGACTATTTTTATTTTTTTTATTTACATATTAAAACCTTCCTAACATTTTAAATTTATTTTTAATTTCCCTTATTTAAAAATAAGTTCACTCCATTTCATCTTGGAAAATATCACCTGCTTCCACAATTCACCACTCAATATATATCTACTTTAGAACTCCAATCTCTTTGGTCGAATTTCTCATGAATTCTTTGAACAACTAATGTGTTATAATATTCAAAAATATGTAAAATTATAATATAAAGGAACATTTAAATATAATTAATTTTTGCCAAATTCTGTGTTTTTCAAATCAAAAATAACAATCATGTATATTCTGCAAAAATTGTCAGATGAAAGTAAGGAGTAAAAAGAAATACTAAAAGAACTAAAATGTTGTTCAGTAGATTTTCTCAGAAAAAGAAAATAAATATTGTTAATTATGAACTCATCAATTGGTAAAAACTGCCAACAATCAACAATAGTCTCTTCCAGACAGTCAGCAGTTTTACAGAATATTCAAATACCCAACTTACTAGAAAAGAGGGAGTTGGGAATTTTCTTTAAGATGCTAAAACAAAGGGGTGGTTTATACATGCAGACCTTGCCTTTGATCTTTAATAAAGACTTTCCAGGAAAAAGTTAACTACTACACATATCTTGCTCAGCTTATTAATACATATGGTACCATGAATGAATAAACTTTAATCATAGAATTAAACTTGCATGGAATGATTTTGTTAGAAATAACTCAATATTAAATTTTTGATAGGAATATCTTACCAGATTTCATTTATGGATCAGAGACTTGGACCCTTGACAAAAGACTAATACCATTCAAAGACGGATGGAAACATGTATATTGGGAGTAATAAGAAGAAATTAAAAGTGAAATAGTTGGGTGAAAAACAATCAGATGCCACTGATATTATTTAAAGAATTAAGAGACTGAAATGGAACTGGGATGGACACACTGTTAGAAGAAATGATAATAGATGGACATTTAAAAACTTAAACTGGATTCCAAGATTGTAAAAGATTTAGAAAGAGATCATATGTGAGATAAATGATGAAATAAGGAACTTTGGTGATGCAGAGAAAATTCGTTGTGGATTGGAAAACTGGATTATACTCGGAAAGATCCTAATATTCTGCAATGGAATGACTATGCTTAAAAATGATGTTAATGTGTCAATGATCAAATATTTAGCTAAAAAATAATCAATAGACAGTCTTTAACAAATTGTGTAATAATCTTAAGTATGATTACAATTTTTAATATTATAAAAAATATTCATTCTTATTTAAATTTATTAGATTTATTTTCAGACCTGATTTTGTGTTCTTTCTGTAATTTAGTAACCATATGTCAAGTGAGGGAATAAGAAAGCAGCAGCATATTAAGGATAAAGATACTCTAGCTTCCCCTTGTTTTTTCTCAAATAATTTTTTTAGTTGTAGTGTATTGTTCTGTTATTTATTTCAATATCCATTGCTACTGGGTGGAGTACCACAGAATATAATAAGCATATGATCTAGACAGATATAGATAAGTACAAATGACCTAAAAAGACAAATATATTAAATAACCCCAATATTACTTCTCATTCTTTTAAATTCATATAAATAAATATACAATAAAAGACAAATGACTCCTAAGATGCATTTCGTGCTGAATCAGCACTCATCAGTTGGTCCAGGTCACTATCTCTCATATATATCTTCATTATATGAAAAATATTTATCAATATTAAATAATTACATTTTGAATTACAAGTGTCAAATTAACTCAATCCACATCTTTGACGCCATCCACTTTAGATAAATATAATAATGGCTATTATTGGTCATTTTCTAAACCAAAAAGATAAATAGTGCCTGGCGTAAATGTTGCATAGTAATCTAACTTTTGATGAAAAAAATATTCACATACAGGTGATACTAAAATTTCACTAATATCTGAAATGAGCATTTATTTTTAATCTAAAGAAGAAGTACAGCAAAATTGGAATAGGCAAAGTATTTTCTCTCTCTGAGCCCAATTTTCAAAAAAGTTACCTCTTAAATACTTTTTTAATTCTTTAATTCCTTTATCTAATATGAAACTTATTTTTTTAACTGTATTATAATAAAATATCACATGATCATTATTTCCTATGCTTACACAAGCTTCTAGCATTATAGTTAACTACATGGTTAAGGCTTTACTTCATTAGTGTTTGAAATCAATTAATATATATATATGCTCTGCACACAGATAATGAAGCTATTAAACGTAAGTAAAATTATCAAAAGTTACCGCCAAGTGCTTTCGGGACAGTTTATAGTCCCATAATCATGGTGTATTGTATTTTTTGGGACAATTTATAGTCCCATATTCATGGCGACTTGTATTTGGTTAAACCAAATACAAGTCGCCATGAATATGTGACTATAAACTGTCCTGAAAGTGCTTGGTGGTAATTTTTGATAATTTTACTTATGTTTAACCAAATACAAATCGCCATGAATATGGGACTATAAACTGTCCCGAAAGCATATATTAACTAAATAGATAAATTGTTGGATACTGTGGGGTTACATTAGATCTTAAGATCTAGGTGCAGTTCTTTGAGATCCAAGACTCCTCATTGATGAAAGCCATAAGCTAGAAACTGGTCTGGGGATATTGGATGAGAAGGCATTAGTTAGAGATTTTTGCACAAATCTTGCATCCACAAGGTTTGAACTAGTAGCAGTGCTGTAGGGAGAGTATGCTACCGTTATTATAATAAAATCATGAATAACTTTGCAAGAATGAAACATAATTAAAGAAGACATTGAAATTACTTTATATATTTTTCATATTATTTGCATTGATATTGTTTCCATTTTATGTTAAAATATAAACTAATTAACTATCGCACATGCTTTTATTATCTTTAGATTTTAAAATACGATATAGATTTATGAGCTTAAGATAACAACTCTTATTATTTTTTGTTTTGTTTTTTAGTACAGAACAAAAACGTACAAACTGCGGCTCATTTTTTTAGATGCTTTCCATTTTTATAAATGCTTATTCCTTTGACTAGCATACAATGCAAATCTAAGCAATCTGTTGATTTAATTTGTAACATATCAAGTATATAGCTTTAAAACGCTGCAAAAATAATAGGGTTTTTTTTTGGATTTCAATTAAGTGAAAAGAAAAACTTGCATCTTATTATTAGGTTCTTAACTCACTATAAAAAAAACAACAATTATATAATTGAGTACGATCCAAACTTCATTTACTATTGAGAGTAGCATTGAATTCAGGATTTACTTTTAGCTTTTATCCAAGCAAGGAGAATTAAGATATATAATTATATGTTATTTAACTTTATTCAAAATTTTATATTTTTTTAAAATTTATGTAACCCCAGAATTGCACTGGTGCTGGCAACACACACTTTTTACAAATTTACAATGAAAAAAAAGGAGGTGAGTTATATATATATATATAGTAAGAAAATATTGGAATAGTTATTATATGATATCAGAAAATCATGATTTAACAGCAATAGAAAAAATAAAAAATGCCAGTAGTCTAGTGTGTGATTGAGTAAAGAAATCTGTGTGACAGCATCAAAAAATAAATCATTATAAAATTTTTCAAGCAGTCTTGAAAATTCTAACATTATTGGTGTAAGAAAACAAGGCAATTTATGAAGCAAGTACTAATTGTTCAGACGTCAAAGATAATGACGATATGAATAAAAGTGATGAATAATTTTTTTGCTTTCTATGATTAAAATAAGTATATCCCAACTTTCTTTATAGAATTATTCTTATTTTATTACACATAACGGTTTATATGGGTTTTTATATTTTTTTATTTATTTAAAAAAATCTGAAATTTTTACTGAAAAAATCGGGTACTCATATCGTGTGGGACAACACTTCTTTTTTTTTTTTCCAGAGTAAATATTTATTGATTTTCATTTTAAATTTAAAATCATAAATCAGTATTATGCATTTTCTATCTTATTGTAAAATTATAAAACAGCCATTTTATTGAAGATTATTAATAATTGTAAATTATGATTTTATGGTGACAAAAAACAGCCCTTTAATCATTATCTGAAAATTGTTTTTATCAATGATGAAATGAAGTAAAACTATTTCTAATTAAGCATTTCATTACCATAACTTTTATTACTAAATTGCTAGAAATTTTATAAATATTATTAAAAATTTAAGCTTAGTAGTCGGAATATTTATTCGCCATTTAAAAATGTTTTACAAATTTTTTTATCTTCAAATATGTCCTTAATAAAAATATTATGTAAAATTACTAGAAAATTTAGAAGTTACAAAATAAAAACTTTATATATAAAATTTGTTATAGTGCTGTAGAAGTCCTACCTGGACATGTATCTATATTAAGTTTTCTACTTTAAGTAAATCAGACAATAGAGTAATCTAAGTGGTATCACAATTGTTGTCAGTCCTTGTTTACCATTGCATGCTATTTTCGTAGTACAGTTCCAATACAAGATGTTAGTGACTCTTTTACATCATTAAGAACCATTTTGCTAATTGCCATCTTGATTCAAAATTTACAATTCTTGCAAACTTTTATTAATTAATTTAACTTAATACGCCAAGTTACGAAATTTTAATTTTTTTTCCAGAAGCAAAAAAGTGTAATTAAATTCCATGTTGCTTTTAATTCTCAATCTTATACATTTTAGATTTTTTCCCCACTCTTTTCTAAATCATCCTTTGTGCACGATTACTGTTTTATAAGTATAACAGATTACATGCAAAAACCAATAGTTTCAAACTCATGAATTATTCTGAAATAGCACATTCCCTATAGCTTTTGACACAAGATTTATGAGTTTTAATTAACTATTCATAAATAATATTTTTGATGCAAATGTTGTATTTATTAGGTTGACTGTATCTCACATGTAGAACAAGAATAATATTATATCATACAATGCGGTATATTGAAAAAATGTGAATAAAAATCAAATAGATAAATGTATTTTAGTTCTTAAGTACTGAGATAAATGTTCACTAATAATTTTGAATTGGAAATCTAAAAATAATGTTGCAAATGTTTAGTATATGCTGGGTAAGTTAGTCTTCTTAGAGTAATTCTTTTCACGCAGACCTATTATTAGACTGAAGTTCTTAAAATATATAGAAACTGACCAGATATCCGATCTATATTATTATGTAAGTGTATTGGTTTGAGTCCAAAATCAACAAAGTTAAAATGATGGATGCTAGATTGATAAAAGCAATAGTTCAAGTTTTGAATCCTAAATCCTAACTGATGATGGCAAAAGCCAGAAACTGGTCTGGGTAATATGAATAATGTAGCATAGCATTATACAGTATCTGTTAATTATTAGATGAGCTTAGAAATGATTAAAGTGAACTAAATCATGTGATGTTTTTATTAATATTGTACTGTTTCCATAAGTAGCAATGCATTTTCCACTCTAAAGTGATCTGTTGTAAGCATGAAGAATTGATAGACATCAGATACAAAAGGCAACCAAGTCCCTAGGTTCTTATTATTGTTTTTCATTAGAAAGATGCTTTCATTGTATACACTCTACTACTCTAGCACTATCCAAATTAAAAAAATAGTTTTGGACTATTGGTCTTCCTCAGAGAAGTTTTCAATCAGATATACATATTCCATATAAAC
The DNA here is from genome assembly GCA_028023455.1 of Epiperipatus broadwayi. Taxonomy (NCBI): domain Eukaryota; kingdom Metazoa; phylum Onychophora; class Udeonychophora; order Euonychophora; family Peripatidae; genus Epiperipatus; species Epiperipatus broadwayi. The sequence continues at coordinate 4,026,236 of JAQFVV010012495.1, forward strand.
CATTTCACTCTGACATTTATGATTACTCATGTAAAAAATATATCTCTAGAATGACAGAATGAACTATTAGTTTTAATGTAAATGGTTAAATATAAATTGATAAAATCTGTGATGCTTTGTTTGACATTTTGACATGTATATAAATATACCCTATATCCCTATTATGTTCTTCTTCTGTTAGTATTAACAATTTGGAATCTTTTGTTATAGATTAAATAACTGAGTACCTTGAAGCATTAGCAGTTTTAATAATTATGTGGGTTCCCAATCTGTGAGGTATATATTTGAAAAACTTGAATTGTGATTTTTTTTCACCTGTTGATCGTATCATTTACTTCATATAAAATTGTTGGCTAAGTTTCATCTTCCCTTTTTTACCAAACTTTGATTAAGAGAGTCATTGTATTTTTTTTTATATAGACTCTTTTCTATGTTGCCTTCCTTTCTTTTATTTGTTTCTTTTTTCTTTAATATTTCATTACTAATATTTGTTTTGGACAGCAGGAATATAAGATGATGTTAGCATATTGTTGCATTTCAAACTGGACAGGAAAAAGCAATCGCAAATTATGCAGACCTTTTATAAGTAAATAACATCCCTATGTTCAAGGAGCTGATGACATTGAAGAAGCTTATTTGCAATTAATTTATATGAATTGCGATTTTTTGCTACCTTTAGCTCATTCCTCAATTTCCCAAATCTTTTTCATTTTTAATTACATCACTTTCAATTATATGATTTTTTTCTTTTTAAATATTCTATTTGAATCTTTATTTTCATTAACAAATATCCAATTGTTTTTATTCTTTCAATACTAATAACGTTTTGCCTTGATTGCTTCCAACTCCTATATATTGAGTTTTAAATGTTTGTATTTTTTAAATTCATATAATATTTACTTTGATATATATATATACACACACATGCACATTTAAAAAGATATTTCCTACAAAATCGTGACAAATGATCATTCTGTGAAATTTCTATCACTACTGGAATAAAAATGGAAAACTGATAAAGGTTAGAACATATTTTCGCCTACTTAGATTCTCTACAGGAGATAAGAAATGTAACATGGATTTTAACATATGTTATATGTTTGTTAGATGGCGATTGATTAAAAAAAAAATACATGAATCATGGAAAACAATTTGGACTTTAAAAAAGCGGTATTGATTGAACTTTACCAAACTTTTACAATATTTTTGAATAATTATATTCATCAGTCGTTTTGTGTAGTATGTATTTCCTGAAAATATACTATTGTACCTGCTAAAAAATGATTTTTTTTTTTTAAGTGTCATAGCATCGGCCGGGACGCGAACCCGCAACCTGGGCAACTGCCTGCTAGTGCAAGGCAGTCGCGCTGACCTCTCGACCACCAATGAATTAATTATTATACAGTATTTTACTTAATTATGCTTTAAAAATAAATCAATAATATTATGTGTGTTTAATGGAGTGTTATTTATTCGTAGTACAAATGATAATAGTTTTCTCTTTTTATATATATATAATATTTAAATACATGTATATTGTCTATACTAAACTTAATGTAATTAGAAGGGACTTGAATTCAGATTTTCAAGTTTCCTGCAATTACCCTCTCCATTTTATACAGCCAATATGCATAACCATATATGTGAAAAAGATAAATGATCTCCAATATACATATTTTGTGTTGAACCAGCACTCATCACTTCCCATACATATATACAAACAATGATCAGTTTATATTAAGATAGAAAATTTTCAAACTTTAAGGAACTTCAATTTTCTCCACTCTTTAATCCTCCAGTCATCCATATCACTAAAAATCCGAAGTTGGAACACTCAAAGTCAATATGGGTATGGCTGTAATATTGGCATCGACAAAGGCGTTGGGTGTTCCATCCTTGGATATTCAATGATATATATGGCTGAAAAATTGGAGGTTGCTGAAGATTGAAACTTGTCCATTAAAGTTTAAAGATTTGATATCTTAAATGTAAACTGAACACTGACTGTATATATGTGTGGGAGAAGGTAATATGGACCAACTGATGAATGCTGATTCAGTATAAAATACATATATTGGATATCATTTATCTTTTTCACATGTATATGGTCATGAATAAAATAGAATGGATACCTGTAGGGAGCTTGAAAGTCTGAATTCAAGTCTCTTCTAATATATATTGAACAAGGTCTGCTGAATAGAAGATTTACATACCTTTTATAATACTTTTTGGAATCTAAACTTTATTAAGCTTAAGAATTTACTTTAATTAGTCTAATATCAACAATAAACTTAACTTACAATGTTTGATACATTATAACTTTAATACTACAGGAACAGACCAGCCCTACAAGCACAGATAAGAATACCATTGATAGCATAGCCATCAACAATACCCATCATCAGATTGAGGTATACAAAACTTTACATGACCATATTTGCTGACCATGGCCAGACCTCGACAGCTGAATTCAAATTCCTGCCATCACTTTATTTAAGCTCAGGCACCATCTGAATATACATGTTTGAATATTCAGCATGCTCTGATGACAGGCCCACCATCCAGCACTTGATATATCCCAAGCTTGCTCCTCTTCTCAATAATGAAGGAGGTTTTTGACACATTTACCCAACACATAATTATTTAAGGACTAATTTATTGGTGATGCAGTTACAAAAGAGAGAATTGACCAATTAACAAAAAAGCAAAAGAATATTAATTTTATACACACACATATGAGTATAACATAATATAACAAAGTTTACACAAGAAATATTAAAGATTATTTTAGGCTATAGTTATGATAGTCTAGTCATTCATTAACACATATATATCTAGACATTTATAATGGAGAGAACAAAAGTATATTTATCCAGGTTTTATACTAGCACATGACACCTTCATTTGTTCAGTTTTCTATTTGTTTCCTTTTACTTGTTCACTACTACTGGTTGACCTTTTGATTTCCATTGATGGGCTCTTGTTTCCTTTCTGATCTTCAAGTTGACAATGAGAGAACGAGAAATTAGCAGCAGCTTACATACTACAGGTCAGAAATTAGTTCCAGGTTGAGAACATCTAATGGTACCGAGGACTCAGGTTTGAAGACTAGCCAAATACTTTTACTGTTCTTTAGCACTGCATGTTGATAAGTCAGCCTTCAGAGATGAATGGGTTGAGGAATGAACATACTAGAAACATAGCTTTTCCAATGACTCTTTTCTTACCATCACTTCTTTATTTTTTATAGTAATAGTATCATGACAGAGCGTTAATAATAATAGCAATAGTACTTATACTCTGATGTTACATAATTGTCTGGCTGTTTCTGCTTCTCCTAATTAATTTTTCTTCTCTCTTTTATATTTCTCCCTCTCATTGTTTTATTTTTATTATGAGTGAGATCAAGTTTAATTCTTACATTTTTCTGTTATCTAATCTCATTTCAAGATTAATCTAACTATCTCATCATTTAATGAAATAGTTTGTGTTGCTTTAATTAATTTAATTATTAGTTCTACTTCTTCTTTTATCAGCCAGTAATCTTTCACTAATTACATTTAAAAGTTTTTCTTTTTACAAATTAACTTTTGTTTTGATTTTTAAATTTATTTGTTATTGTTTCTTTTTTATACATATTTTTTTTCCTGTAATTTATAAAAAGGAGAGCTAGTTTCAATCTTTACTTAAGAAGTAATCCCCCCTCCCAGCTGCTCCAATCCTAAACTTTACTTTATTTTTTTAAAAAATTGTAGTAAACACAATCATGCACTTTTGATACAATTACATTTCTTAAAGGAAAGCTGTTTATATTATTTCATTCTTAATAAATCAATCACTGCCTTCTATTTTTTTTTAAATGAAAATATGTAATGTGGCTAGATATGTGTAGCATCAAATTGACCATTTTAGCTCTGTTGTTCTATTTATTATTAACCCATATTTCTTTTTTTGTATATGAATGAAAAAACTAAGTTTCTGCTGGTTATTGATTGCTGAGATGCCTGGATGACCTTTTTTACTCCACTACTCTACTCTCCAGGCCATAATCTACATGGGCTTGCAATGAATTCTGTCATATGTGATGACTCCCAGAGCAACACTCATCGTTCTGATGTGTATTAGAAAGGCTGAATGCCATGGACAGCAGAATATTTTTAGCTTATATCCAACTTATGCGATAAATGATACTTTAACTTTTTTTAATGACTTGCTGGGAATTTCTCTTTCAGCTGATTGAATAAGCCCAGGAATTTCTCCATTGGGTCTGATTGAATAAGCCCAGGACTTTCTCCATTGGGTCTGCATCCTAGAAATATGGGGTTTCTGTGAATGGCAATATTCATCCACTTACCATTTGGTTTATGCTAAAACAATATTTATTAATACATGTTGGTAGTTTTCCTTCCAATGAACAGATTTGCGGCTTATGCTGGTATTTTTCCAGTGCACAACTTTTTAGATAAAAGACTCAGACTTTATTCCATCATGTTGGATGGACCCACAACTTTTTATTGAATCCTCATTCTAGAAATAAGTGAATCTATCTTTCCCTCTGTTTCATGCTCATTACAAGTCTTAAGTTCACATAGCAACAGCCTATCCACTTTCCTCAACCTTTATCTATACACACACCCCATAACCAATCAACCAAAATGCAACCTATGTTTACATAAGTTTATTTTACAAAATTTTATTTATTTTCATTATATATTTCATTTTATTTATTATAGGGTTATTCGATTTATTTACTTTTAAATTTTATTGACGTATATTGATTCTCAACAAATTCTTATTTTATCTTATTTATTTAACTTTTATTTTTTTTATTATCATATATTAATTCTCAAAAACAGTACCTTATTTCATTTATTTAACTTTGTTTTCGTTAATGTATATTGATTTTTAAAAAAAATTATTTTACTGCTGTTATCAATTCTAAAAATAAAAAAAAACATTTTATTTTATTATTCAGCTTTATTTATTTTGCTTTATTTCCATTTTTGACTCTCAACACACACAAAAAACATTTTACTTTATTAATGTTATTTCCATTCTCCTAATCCACATACAAGAAACTTTCTTTTTTTAAAAAAAAAAAAATTTGTCCAGTTAATATACACTCTAAACCCCCTAACCTTTGTCAGACAGTTTTTTTATGTTTCTTACATATCTGCTTGAACCAGGAAGTCTTGGCCTACTTCTAGACCTGGCTTCATATTCCAGGCAGTTTGTTTCTGGATCATGGTTAGTGCATTGGCATCTCACATTGTAGGATTATACAACTTTCTTTTGTACCAAACATTTTTATTCCAGCTGTAATTTACAATATTTATATTTTCCTCTCTTTCAAAGAGTTTAAAATTCTTCCCTTTGGCTACATAATCTAGCCTCATGCTGTTGAATGTTTTAAGTAACTTGGCCATTTTCTCAACACTTTCTTTTCAGCATATAATTTTATTTTTTTAACTTCCTTTACACTTTAAATGTGCATACATTTTTACACTTTTCTCTTTTCTACCATAAATATTTGCATTTTTATTTTCTGATTTACCCTTCTCCTTCTTACCTTTTAATTTTATTATTTCTTTTCTTTCTGTCACATCTCATATCTATACTTTCTATTTCCTTTTTAATTTTACTACATCAACTTCTTCTGTTGATTTATTTATATCTGATTTTTCCCTTTTTCCCATTCACACTCCAATCTATCTACTCTCTCTACTAGCTTCTCCATATCTATTTTTATGCCTTCTATTATTTCCCTATTATCTCATTGTGCTATAGTCATTTTCAATGCCCATCATTGTATTTTTTTTATCAGCATTTTTGTCTGTCTCACCATTCTTTTCCCTTGCAATCTTATGACTTCTTTTCTGTCTATGTTCCCTTTTTCTATTTCCTAGTTTGCCTCCTCTTTTTCACTGTTCATGTTTTCTTTTATCTTGAGCCTCCATTTCAGCTTTGGTTCTGGGGTGCATTAGCTTTTCATTTATAACTTTTATTTACTGTATATACTTATCTTTTTTCTTTCAAAACAATTTAAATCAAATGAAGTGTTTGACCATCGCCAAATCCTTTAGTCCTTTGTAATTTCCACCTATCAATTAATACCTCCATTTATAAAAAATATTTATCTCTCTAGTCTTTCTCATTTTTATTTTTATTTTATATGTACCTTCTATTCTTAATATTATGATTTGTTTGCTTTGGTCTATTCTCTTCTCATACTGCTAACCAATTTTAACTTATAAAACTATGCAATTTAGTTTTTATTTTGAATTTTAGTTTCAAACTTTTTTTTTTTAAATTTATTTTACTTTCAAATTTTAATTCTGCTGGTAATTTGCGGCAATTTTCCCCCATGTTGGTCACCATTTGAACCAGTTCCATTGAACAGAAGGTTTAAATACTTTTTATAATAATTTTTGAAATCTAAACTTTATTGATCTTTAGAATTTACTTTACCTAGTCTAATATCAACAATAAGCTTAACTTGTAATGCATAATATATATCTTCTTGATAATTATTTTATAACTTTAATATTACAGGAATGAACTGACTTTTCAAGAAGATGAGAGAATACCATTGATAGCATAGCCATCAACAATACCCATGGTCAGATCAAGCTATCCAAAGCAATGAGGATGGACCTTTGCAAATGCATGCAGTCATTTATAGTAATATGTTTGGTTAGTTACATAATTTAAACTTGTAATTATAAATTTATTTAACGTAAGTAATATTTACTAAGGCTTGTGATTAAGACCTGTAGAGGTCCCTACCTTCACATTTTCAACTGCACTTGCTTTAGGTTTATTGCCTTAGTAAAGAGGGTTAAAATTACACAGTCTTATTTGTAAAGGTAAGTTTGGTCAATTAAATAACATAATTACCAAAGATATAGGTGTGTGTGTGCATTTGAAAGAATTTAAATAATAGTGAAAAATAATTTATAGTCGTAATTAATTGTAAAAAGTTCAGTTTAGTTAAAGTCATTAATAATTTTTATTAGACATTCATTAGACTAGAGATTATCCACTTAAACAAATATTTTCAAGTTATAGATTTTTAATTTGTTGAATAGCCTTTTATTGCCTTTCGTGCAGTTGAGGATCTGATTTGGGTCGATTCTGGATTCTGGCATTCTCAGTTCTGGCAGTAAAATTTATTAACTTCCAAGTAATAAAGCTATTACCATTTTTTTTTAAAAAACAGCCTAACAGATAAGAGGTGTTTTTTTAAAAAAATATCCTGGGAAGAAGGGCAGATTAGTTTCTAACTTGGAAAATATATTTTTGGACAACAGTTGAATGATAACATAAATATGGTTATAAAATAAAATTCAAATAAAATACTTTATTAGACTGCAGAACTTTAGAAAAATTTCAGAATTTACTGCCCTCAGTCACACCGAGTTCAAACATTCAATTATCTGTATTTGCTGCAGATAGTGATATTTCTTAAATAGAAAGTTAACAACATTCATCTGTTGGTTCTAACAGTAAACACTGATTTCATTGATAAGGAAAATTCTTGTCTTTCAATCTATTGAAGTAAGGAAGTAATCTATCATTGTAGAAGATAACACTTTAGTATATTCCCCATTGCAATGATAAGTTATGTTTATTCATAGGTATTGTCTAGTGTTCAGTAAAAACAAATGACTTTCTGAGACTTAGTATGGAGCTTTATATTGTGGTCTGTTGCCTGATAAACCAAGGAATGTGTTAACAATATGATCAAGTCGAGTTGATCCAATACCCTGATGTCTGCTTAACATAATTAAGACAGTAATACCAATGTACTGGAAAAATTGACCTTATAACAATACCAATACATAAACTATGCATGGATCTAAAGTGGATCATGCTAGAAAAGAAAACTCTTAGGTAAATTAGTAATGAACTTTTGCTACATAAGAAAAGAAGATAACCTGTAAAAGTGTTAACTAAAAAAAATAATTATTTCAATGTGAAAGTGTTCATACTTGAAATATAGTATGGCCATGAATGAACATGACTTTAATTATATGCTATCCAAAGAAAAATATAAACAACAAATTAAAATGTAAATAAACCAAAAAAATCCATTAAAATTCACAAATTTTATAATATTCAGCAGCCTTTTTTTTCTTCACTTAGCACTGGATAAGATTACATATTGTAACTCAAAGTTCAAATGCAATCAGGTAGAGCAAAAGACCGGTTGAGATGAGTGCGTTTTATGGGGAGTGCTTTTGATATTAGTTAGGCACTTACGAAAAGTAAATTAAAACGAATGCATGTTCATTTTCCACATAAAATAAATAATACTAACTATTTTAGAATTTAATAATGCATTAAGTTTTAGAACAATAAATTTTTCAGGGCATTCTTATAGATGCATAATAATAATCTCATTATATTCTTAAATACATATATCTCATTATATTCTTAAATACATATATTCTGTTAGGATATATCTCTTGTGCAAAGAATTACTTTGATACAAATTAATATAAAGTTTTAAATAAGGCTAGAAAATTAACTTTCTCCCAATCCTAAATTTAATATAATGTTCAATTAATTAATTATCAAAGTTAGTACGTAAATCAATCTTAATCATTCAATTAAACGATATATACGTTTAAAGTTTATTATGTTATTCTAGGTATGATGAATGAAAAAGGGAATTTTATTGTATATCACCCTATCCTACTAATTTGTATTTCAGTTACAGATAGTATAATAAATGCTGATATAAATTTAATAAACGAATATGTAATTTAATAAGTTGGAACTATGAGCTTTTATTTCAACAATATCTAAAGACGATGATTTAAGTAATGACAAGCAGATGTATTTAAATATAACAATTGCTTTATTATAAACAATAAGTATATAAACCAATTCCAAATGAGTTATAAACGTAGTTTAATAACAAAATTGTATAACAATATTAATAAATATTACTATTTGTTCTCCAAGAATAAGTTATCTTGGGTTATGATTCTATGTGCAAAGACAAGGCACTCTATTAGAAAGAGTTGAACAATATCAAGTTAATTTTACTTACAGGAGGGTAAGAATGTTTTATAATGATCTTTGTAACAATAATTAATAGATTATCAAACTACTTTTTAATTCTTTTGGAGCGAACAAAATTAACTACTTAGTACTCTTAATCCTATACAAAATTATAGATTCATTCATTGTGACATTTATATATTTTATTAGAACAACATGCTATGCTTCTTATATTATTTAAAGTTTAAACAATATAACTCGACTAACAAATATGATTTACTTTATTGATATTAGAAGACTGCTTTATTGCATAGTATTGCAGTCCAAATTATACAAATATCATAGGCACTATACAAATAAATATTCCTTAGTGATTTAATCATCTATTCAGGATGTTTAGCTACCTATTAATCTGATGCTAAATTCAAAAACGAATAAAACATAAAGTCAATTAAACATGAATGGGTTTATTGAAATTTATAAGTTAGTTATAACTAAATGCAATCTTACTCCAATATAAAATGTAATTAAAATAGGCCAAACTCTCCATACAATAGTGTCACTTAGTGTAAGCCAGAGTAATCAATGAATGCCAGTAGGCTTATGCATAAAATCCCTATCTAGTGCCTATTCATCCAATATGCCCAGACTAGTTTCAAGCTTGTGGCTTTCATCAGTGAGGAGCTTTGGATCTGAGAGCACTGCACTTAGATCTTAGGATCTAATGCAATTCTCCAGCATTCACTTTTTATCTCTACTTAACTACAAAACCATGAATCTAAAATTGAAAACACAATAATATTTGCAATACAAGCTCATTAGCTTATATAGTCATATAGGTCTGAACTCAATTCAGTACCCATACATTTTGGTGTTTTGGGTTTTTTAATAACCATAGCGATCACTATCCTATTAGGCAAGATTGGTGTTAAATCACTAAACATCATATGATCACCATTTTTTATGCTTGCTCATAACTGTTAATAAAACAGACAAAACATGATTACTTTGTCTTGCACTGAGTGGCACTACTGTGTAGAGAGTGTTGCCTGCTCTAATAACAGTTATGATCAATCATAAGAAATGGTGAACATGTGATGTTTAGTAATATAAAATGTAAATCACATGTATTACATGCACACCCAATGTCATTAATAATAATATAAAGTTGCTACCTATATCTTCATATCTCAGCATTATTTTGAAAAGTTTATTATTTATTTACTACTACACTAATGATAACTACAAACTAAATAATCCAACAATTATCAGCAATGTTTATTTAAATATTTTCTCAGTAGTAATTATACTTTCATGAACGGTTGAGAATATCCTGTGGAAATATTTCACATTTGCAGAGTATTCTAACATTCAAAATTTACTGGCAATAATTTAATATAAACACTCAACATTAAATTATAAGCACAAGGTAATTCATTTCGTAGGTTTAAATCCATAGTAACACTTAATACAATGATTTTAATAAAGAATATTTAGTAATCCTATTCTAGATTGCATAGTAAGCACATTAATCCATTTTAAAATATCGGATGACCAATTTATGATTTTAATCATAAATTTTATATTATGACATTCATAATCATAAGTTGATTATTATAGGACCAATGTTAAATTGTAGTTTTATGCAAAGAGAGTGGTTTAATCCTTTAGAGAACACTTAAAGATTAATATCCTTAAGGTTGGCATTTATCACATACTTTTAAAGACAGTAGATTAATAATCATTTGGTTTAAATACATTTAATTTATTTTTCTATATAGTCATGAAAGAGAATATGGCCACAGTTGTGATCCAAGTGTTTTTAAAATTATGTGCGAAGTGAAAAAATGATAAATGTAAAATAAAAGATGCATGGTTCATTACACAAAATGAATATGTAATGATCAAAATATTAAATATCATTCAAATCAGCAAAAAATTAATGTTCTCAGCGGGCTGATCATGAATACGATGCGATGCAAAAGTGTTGAAAATATACTTGGTGCAATAAATTTTACTAAATTTTTAATATTTAAATTCTAACTTAATATTTCTTTTATATATTAACATTTAAGTTGTAAGACTGAATAAATCTGAAACATTTGTCATAAATAGTCAAATAAAAAATAGAGTCGTAAATCACACTGACCCCATTCTTTTAAGCTTGTAAGATATAAACATTGAGCATTTCCAATTGCTCAATAAGCTTTGTGATAAATGCTTAGCCAGAGAAAGCATTTAAAATATCTCTGTCAGGAACCCTCCCCCCAACCCTTGACCAATGGTTTTATGCTTTGGCACCCCTCAGAGAGGCACTGGGTAGCTTCAGACACTAGATCTAAAAATACCAACCCAAAGCCAGAATTTATTTAAAAGTTATCTATTGAGTGGAAAATCTGAAATTTTCAGACACCTATATTTCTTCAAATCCAGCTATCCAACTCAAATAACTATATGGGGCTGAGAGATCTTTAGCCAAACTATATATTAGTAGACTTATGGGATGTTTTATTGCCAGGACTACTATTGTATGGTTTGGCTCAAGATCTCTCAGCCCCATGTAGCTATCTAAGTTGGATATCTGGGTTTGAAGACATTGTAGGTGTCTGAAAATTTCAGATTTTCCACTCAATAGATAACTTTTAGATAAATTCTGGCTTCGGGTTGGTATTTTTAGATCTAGTGTCTGAAGCTACCTCAGTGCCTCTCTGAGGAGTGCCAAAGCATGAAACTATTGGTCAGAGGTTTGGGGAAAGGGTTCCTGACAGATATTTTAAATGCTTTCTCTGGCTAAGAATTGATCACAAAGCTTGTTAAGCAATTGGCAATGCTTATTGTTTATTTGTCATAAAATCTGTAATTTAATGACTATTAATTTCATAGATATTACTTGATAATAATGAAGTAAAGTAAAATTAAAATTAATGTTTAACTAAAGGGTAATATATTTCTAATAAATATATGCAAGCAGACCACATAATTGTCCACATATTGTACTACAGTTATTTAATTTTTAATTTTTTTTTCATTAATAAATACGTTGTTAATTTGTTAAACCTATTTTCATTTTCATGAATATAAATATGTTTTTCCTTCTTAATTAATTATTTAAGAGTAATTAGTATGTGTGATTACCTAAAAAACAAATGTCAGGAAAGAATTAAGAAAAAGGATAGTTTTTCACATTTCCTGAAGGTGGTGCTCAAAACAATAAGCTTATTAATATGGAGGGTAAAAAGAGTTTATAAATAGAAGTAAAAAGAATATTGGGTGCAAGTTAATTTATGATAATAGCAAGGAAAGTAGTTTACTGTTTAAGGTTGGAACAGAATCTTTAGCAACAAGGGAATATATACATAAATGGAAAAATATGGGTGATTTAGTCTGAAACTTATATAAGGAAGGCACAGAAATTATTAGGTATCTGTTAATTGAATGTAAATGCCTGCAAGCAGAAACAGTACAAATAATAAAGTTGTGAGAGAATAAATATAAACAAAGTGATTATACAGGAAATGGGTTCTTGGTTTTATGCTGGGTTTGGAAAAAGATAAGGAGGATTTAGATATAAAGATCATAGAGTTGATAAAGATTATGTTGTTTGTAAAGAGTAGATTTTAAAGAGCTCTGTTGATGACTGCAGGACAGTCAAAACTGTAAAAATAAAATTTGATAAAAAAAATAGTATTGTTGAAATGCATAAGAAAGTTGAAAATAGTATGATATATATATCGTAAAATACTAAAGAAAAAACTGTTTAAGGTATGATAGTAATTGATGATTTCTTAGCAGCATCAAAAGTAAAGATATCTCTAGTTATTTACATAAAAATAATTCCACATTTTGCTTCATTTACATTATATGTAAGTAGGTAATGCGCATATATACTAATATTCCTCTCCCTTATAAATAAACAGTGAAGATAATAATCATTATGTTTTCCAAATTCCAGAATTTGAGCAAATTTTTATTATTCTCTAGCTAAGAGTAGATAGATAGCAAAATTTTTAATCCATATTTGATGGTTAGGTGGACTTATCATAGATTGGCTATGTAGAAAAAAGTTATAATATTAATGTTGAAGTTTTATCTGACACTACCAATACATTATGGAATATTTATATACATATCTTATACTGGCTCACATTTTTTAATCACAAAGTTGATCATAATTCTATGTAATTTTCTTAGTAATCTATCGTTGTACACACTTTCATAATGCAATCTTGAATAAATATTCCACACTTTGAATTTTTATAGTACTAATCCTTTTTATTAAATTTACACCATTACCAATGAAGTACAACCGTAATAGAAAATCAGCTTCTATAAATTTTACAATTGTCTACAATAGGAAGCCTTTCTAAATTCCATTTCACTTTTAACTGTTTATAACCCTTTGGTTTACTATATTATTTTTGATCTGTTTATTTTATTTCAATGTTATATTAAGAATGAATTAATCCAGACTTTTGAAATTTGAATTCCTTTCAAACACTGCATAAATATATTTTGGAAAGATCTGGATTACTTTCCCCTAGTTAACATTACATATTATTTTATCTGTTTCTAGTGAGTTTTTAATTATTTAATATGAGATAAACATTCTACTAGTCTACTGCAGGGCCAAGACATCTGAAATCTTCTAAAGAATATAGTTTAAACAAAAAACATCAGACTAGCGATGTATTTAATGGTGAGAGTTTTAGTATTGCTATTTTTACGGTGCCTAATAGCTAAGATACCAATTTACCAACCAATACATAGATGGTTGTCTACGTTGACTATGGGTTAATTGTAGAGGGGAAAAAACTTAAGTCTGATTGGAATATAGTTTTATCTAAACAAGATTCAAACTATAATTCAAAGACATACTAGAAACGCAATGGCTGTTATAACATGACGTCATTCATTATCTACTGATAAATCGGTAACAAAAATCATTCAAGTTTATATTACGGGTTTAAAAATGAGATCTAAATTAGTATATTAAGAGGATGCAAACTATGGGGATTACTAACAATAATGATTAAAGTAGTAATGTTTCGTCATAATACCATCTTGTGTATTATGTTTGAATTTTCTTTTTTCAAGCAAAGAACTGCAGAGACTATATTTTATCTGGTATTTTCTCCATAAAGAAATACAAAAATCATCCTATAGTTTGCTTTTTATTAGAGTTCTATTTTTTTTTTCAATTAATTTTAAAAATTGACGAATATAAAATTAATTGTTTTTCAGTCTTGTTTATACTTTTTTTTAATTTGCATTTTTTGTCTTAGTTTACCCAAATGAAACACTTTTTGGAGTGTATTTTTTATTTTTCAGTAATTTGTCGTCCCGTCCTCCCCCCCCCCGTCATTATCAATCCTTTGTAGGATGAAAGTCTCTCCAACTTTAATCCATTTTCTTTAATCTCTAGCCTATCTTCTCTACAACGCACAAACTTTTTTATTTTTTCTATCCATCTACCTACCAGTAGTCTCTTTTTTAGTCTTTTACAATCTCTTGCAATCCTGTTTAAGATTTCAACTGACGAACTAATATGGTCTCTTCTAGAAATATGTCCAGTGCAGTTCTATTTCAGTTTTATAATTATTTTAATGATTTCAATGTTACCTGCTTGTTCTTTCACCCATGTATTTCATTTTCGATCTCTTCCTATTACTCTTTCCATGTTTTATTATTAAGTGTCTGAAATCCCTGAATTCTGTTAAATAGCCAAGTCTCAGATCCCTAAATAACTATTGACAAAACATATCTATTACTTTTTTTCCTTTTTAACCATGTAGGCATACTTTCGTTTAGTATTGAATTGTCCCTGCCAATAGAACTTCATTCAAGTTTATTTCTATGATTAATTTCATCCGTTTTGTTTTCATAACCTGACCAAAGTCTTTATGGTTGCTAACTTTCTCCAATTTCTGATTATCAATTTTTATTTTTTTCTGAGAAAATTAAATCATATTTAGTTTTTTTAGCATTCATCTTTAGTTCTACTTTTTTTATTTTAATCTTTAGTCCTTGCAACATTTCCTGAAGCATTATTTGCGAAAACAAACACATCATCTATAAAATCTAGCTGGTTTAAATAATCTCCATTTACTTTTAGTATATTGACTTTCCGTTTTAATCAACAAAACACTTTTTGTAAAACTGCCAGTAAATTTTTTTTAGAAATATCAAATCACCCTGTGTACACCTATTACAATCTCAATTCTAATTATTATATAATCTAATCATTGATGTTGCATTGTGATAAATATTTTTCAGAATAGGACACTATTCTGGTTCTATATCTATATGAGCCAATGCTTTAATGATTGTAGAAATACCTATAGAATCAAATGTTTTTTAATAATCTATAAACCTAAAGCATAAAGACAATTCATATTTATAATTCTTTCTATAATATCTTTGAATATTTGGTTTGCTATCCTATATTAAAGTCATTTTTAAATTCAGCTAGTTAGTTTGGTTGATTAAAATCCAAAGTTTATTTGTAATTATCTTAGTAAATATTTTGTATAGATAGATAGAAGTCTGAAAGATCTGTAATTACTATTATTTTCTTTAGCATTTTTCTTAAATATTAATATTATTACTGAATTATTCCAATCATATGATACATCTTTATCATTTAGATATTTGGTTGATAACTTTGCCAACAATTTTTCTATTTCTTGATCTGTTTTTTTCAAAAGATATCGATTATAATTTCATCATTTTCTGGAGCTTTCCCCTTTTTCATAGGTTTAATTGCATTAAAATGCTGGACAATTTAGAAGATAAAATAACTTTAAGAAATGCTTTGTTTTTTGTTCTTTATAGACACTCTTTTTATATATGTCATGATGTCATCTCTTTATTTTTAGTAATAGCTCCATTTTTTTTTCTTACTGCAGAAATAACGTTCCTTTCAATACAAAAATGTTGTTTTACATCTTTGAGACTTTTATTCTCATCTAAAACTTTTTTTGCCAATTCACAATTATATTTTTTTATATCTGTTATTAACTTTTTTTTATCATTTTAAAAATCTCTAGATATTCAATTCTTTTTAATGGATCATTTTTATATATTTTGTATTTATTCTTTTCTTCGTAAATTGTCTTTTCTCAGTAAAAAATTTGCAGATAATTTGCCGCTTTTTTGTTCCAAAACTCTCTTCCAGTTGGTTCATAATATTGTATTACTTATCTTCTTATTGATTTTATTCAAATCTGAACCGTTTTCAAAATCTGTTCATATTTTAAAACTATTTTCAACTTCTAATTTAAATTCATTAAAATGTTTCAGCAGTTAATACTCTTTTTCCTAATGTCTCTCTAGTTTTGCCTTAAAACTTATGTTACATCTCACTAATAGATTAACACTTTTGATAATAAATGTATTAAAAACATTATAATTTTGAAATTCGAATTTTCTGTTATTCAAAATATAATTCAATTTCTAGTATTTTTATCAAAGAAAGAATCCATAATATACAGGCTTTCTTTTCCAGCTTATTCCATAAGTCACACTTATTTGCAATACCATAATCAAATTTACTAAAGAACTTTCATATTTCAATCGATGAGTTGAGCATTAAAATCATCCATAACTGTTTTAAAATATTGTTTGATCTGATAGAACACATTTTATATATCCATATAAAAGTTCTCTACTTCATCAAAATGAGAACTTTGGGGGGGGGGGGAGGCATAAACCCAAATTTTCTGAACTTGGGTATCTTCCATTCATTTAATTAATTTTGCCACTTTGAATAATATTTATCAATATCCACAATGTTGTTCTTCCACTTTTTATTTATAACAAATATCATTCCACTTGTGCTTCCAATATTTGTGCTTTTGTAATAAAGTGCATATCCACTTTTTATTCAATTGTCTCTTCTGTTTTTTTTCTAACTTCACAAAGTTTCAATAATGTCCCATTTAATAATAGACAACTTCCTAATTTCCCTTCTTTTTGAAAGTGATCTACAATAAAAGATCCTCATCCAATAGTAGTAAGGGTCAAAAATCAGGGGATTCTTAGCACCCTCCATCTTTGATCACCACCTGTTTCTATGATTTTACAGCTTTCTGAGAATAAGGACAATAATTTACTTTTACTTGTCGTGATTGTAAATATCTTCTTTTTTTTTTTTTTTTTAAAAAAAAAGTTCATCCACAGCATGTTCTTCCTGATTTCAAGAAAATTAATTTAATATTTCAGTTAAGAATTATTATAGAATTGAGAAAAAATGCCGTGGTGCTTCTGGATTTTAGAAGTAAAAAGCCAATAAAATCTTCAAATTCGCTGACGCATTTTGGTGAACATCTCATCCATGTTCATTTATTATGAACTATAAGAACATATGGGGTGGACATTAGAAATTTGCCCTGCTCAGTTCATTTAAAGCCTCAACAGATATGAAATGGCCTTCTTTCAGTTTCAGTAAACTCCTTTTTGTAATGAAGATGTAATGCATCATATATAATATATATATGCCTTATCTGCTTACACGTACAAATATAAGCATATATACGATGAAACTGAAAAACAGCGAACTTTAACTGTGGATTAAACTTAATGATTATGATTTTTTATTTTATTTTGCAATCATCTTCATATTTTTTCTGAATCTGAGCCAGTTTTCTATTAATCTATATATATATGCGTGTGTGTTTGTACTGCGTATGTGTAAATATTTCATTTATAATTTACCGCAATGTTTTTCTAAGAAGGAATGCATCATATGGAATACATGAGTTATCTGCATACGTGTTCACAAACACATATACACACACGAATTATTAAACTGAAGCTAAAGAATATCAAATTTTAACTTAACTATTATAAAAAGGAATTATTTGAAGCCTTGTTTATTCTTGATCTAAATTTGGATCATATATATATAAATGTGTAAAATGAATATGTACGCGACTTTTTCTAAAATATAATTGTAACATATGTAAAACATATTATACTTGTGTTATCTGTGAGTATGTACACATAAACACACACAAACTCTTTTCCCAATACAATATAAATGACGAAACTGAAACTAAAGTAGTGAGTTTTAACTCCGGATTAGAGAGTGTAGTTTAATAATCTATTCACTGATGCGTAATTTAGTCCCCAAATTCGAATTAAAACAAAGAGACATGTTTACTTCAAAACTTTTTTATCAAGAGCTCGGGAATTAAATAACAATACGAAAAGAAGTCAAATAGTTTTAAGTATTTGCTGTTAACATCAATATTTGAATTGCTCTCAATGGAAGTCAAGCGTTTCAATTATTTTAAAGTAATTGGCGACTAGACTACGTTCTACCATCAAAATAATTTTCATTACTGTCTAGTGGACTAGACAAACCGCATAGAAAATATGTTGATGACCACAGTTTACATCTCTATCTAAAGTAATCTTTTGTTTTTATTTTCTTTTTGCCGGTCGATGCTTGAGTCCCAAAGGTCGAGTAATGAACTTTTATTTGACCGCGGCAGTTAACCAATAATCAACAGAGAAGCGACTGATAATAAGTGAGGCGGAGCCAGGAGCCGAACTTAAATGTGTAATGGATATACCAAAACAGTTACTGTTCAGATAAAGCAACAACAAATATTTGAATTCAATTGAGAATTCCTAGAGAATTAGTTCGTTTTTTTTTGTTAATTTTTTTTTTTTAAAAACTTAGCTCTTTGAATGTGGTATATACAAGTAAGAATAAAACGCATACAATATTAGTTAATTTTGCTAAGTCTATATAAATTCTTATTTAGAGATTATTGAAAAACTTATGTGTTTGTTTTCTTTTTTGCGGTGGTAATCAACTTTTTTTGTTGTTTAAATATCGACTTAACTCGGTTAATATTGTATTTATCTACTAACTTATCTGCCCAAAGACAGGTAGAAAGCTAGGCAATAGGGTATCACGACCAAGTGATAGTACATATTAATCATTGGTAAGAGATTGTCATTGCTCCTCCCCAACGATTCTAATATTTCATATTTAGAACTGCGCCTATAATCATCATAATAATAAAGATCTGCATATTATTAAAGTACTTTTTTTTTTTAACTTATTCGTCTAACTATTGATATTTTTGTAAAGATTTGCTTTCTAGAGAAAACTTTATGTTATAAATAAAATAAATTACACGGGAGTGAGTTTTTGATTAACGGAAGAATATTTTAGTTGATAATAAAAATTTCTAATTCTCGGAAAATGTAAAAAAAATTATGTCAGTGCAGGGATTGAAGATCTCGGATCGCAATAAATAATAGACGAAGAGCCTTACAATCATAGCAGTAGACAGAATAATTTTTAGTAAAATAAAGATTATGAATGAATGCCTTTCGTACATACATTTATGAGTGCTTTATAAAACCATTTCTATAATAGCTTCAATGATTATTGTACTGTAATGTTAAAATAAAACAAAGACCGATTTAAGTTAAGCCTGAGTAGGCACTAGATAAAAACGTTTAGATTTAAGAGAATGTGAGACTCTATGACGTAAAATCTTCAACCGGAGTCCATTTCTGGCATTTCTGCACTCGGAACTTCTTGCGAATTCGAGCAATAAAACTATTCGACTATTATTATTTTTATGCAGCTATGCGCAAGCGTGCAACAGTATTTTACGTAAATATTTGAAATCAATGCTTAACATTTATCCTGTTTCTTAAAATTATTCTAAATAGAGTTGTATCTTTTTATATAATACTTATTTTTAAAATTAGTTAGTTTGTCTTTTCTAAGACGAAATCTCAGCCATTTATAATGTTATATTAAGTATTAGTAATTATATTAACATGTTAAAGATGGATTATTCAGAAGTGAAATCTGAGAACTTTATAATTCTACTAGCAAATATTTTGAAGTATACAGAAAGAAAGGAAATTTTTAAAAAAATATAATAAATGTCTTTATTAAACATTAAAATACATATTTATTAAGCATGAAATAATTTTTTTATCAATGATATAAAGAAGTATAAACTTTTGATACAAGACTTATTATTAATAATAAATAATTTTTCTTTTGATTTTTCTTCATGTTTCTAATTATGTTAAAGAATATCCAATCTTAACAATCTTTCTTTTTTACTACCCTTTTATAAATTCTTTTATTTTTTATTCTCTTTTATCATTAGTTTTACAGACCCATTCTCTCTCCACACCCACATTTATATATAAATCAACTACCCTTTGTTTACTTGTTACATCCCGTCCATTCTTAACATTCTTTTTGATAATGCTGTAATTTAAACCCTACTCCTGCTTTATAAGTTTCCCAAGCTATAATATTTTTCATAAATCAAACCCCCTAATGCTTTACTTCCTTGTTTTTTCTAAATGCAATCCATCTTTACTATATAATTCCCTCTTACTAATAAAATATCCCTCACATCCCCAAACATAATATTATTTCTCTTACATAACTTTTTCAATCTCTCATTTATAGAACCATACCCTTTCTAACATGTATCTATTGTCAAATATTGATAGTAATCCAATTACTCATACTCTTCCTTTAATCTGTCGGTGCTGTTTTATAGTACTGTCATCTAGTGATATTAAATTGTAGCTAAACTTCCTTCATTTCTATTTTTTGGAATTATATAAATCTAAAACATAGAGAATAAAAATATAATATCTTTTCAAAGAAATAATTTTATTTACATAAACACACTAAAAATATTAAAAAATGCATTAAAAGTACTTTTTTTTTCAGTTTTCACAAATAAAAAAAAAAGAGATCCCTAAGGTTGGTCAACAAGGCATATGCCTGGAGCTGAGCCCAAGGAGCCAGTGCTTCCCTTCACTGAACTACCTTATTTTAATTAACAACACAATACATATCTTACACATTAATAAATAGATTGAGAGACCAATATTTGATGCAAGTTCTTGTACATAAAGCTTACTTTTAAAATGAAGTGCACCAATTTCCAAATATCTCACTGTTTGAATGTTTTTATAAATGGGAAAATGGCTGATAGTTTGTCAAACAGTTATAAGTTATTATTTAGATAAGAACAAATATTGTAGATGTTCTTTTCTTGTATTAAAAATTAAAGATTTTATTTATTTATTTATTCGCTTTTTTATTTACTGAAGCCTCACTCCATATTTGTGGCCAAAGCCTCAAAATCCAATGGGTGGCACTGCATGTAAATAAAAGTATTTTCTTTAAAATTGTATTTTTATATTTTTTTATTAAATTTATTATACTATTTGTTGAATTTTTAATACTTAATATTTATTTATAATTATCATTAATAGGGAAATATAATCTATAATTATTAGATTATTACTAATAAAATCTAGTTAATTAGTAGTTATTAGGTAAATTTAATTATTTAACATAAATTCATACTAATAGTTAGCTTATTATTTTACAGATGTTATCTCTCACAAAAATAGAAGAATAATTTTTATATGTTTTTTTATTAACTTGCTGAGTCTGTGTATATTTCAGACTGTACATGTCTACATTTTTTAAATTTGCTCCGGCTGATTTTTTTTTCAATTTTAACAAAATAATTTGTAAGAATTTTTTTTTTTTAAATAATGCTTTTATGTAAATAGTACTAACTAATTAAAAAATAGAAAAATAATCTGACTAAAAAGCCAAAAAAAACCCTGAATCTCAGGTAATTTGCTATTTCTGGAAAATATCAGAGAACATAAGAATATTGTCATTTCAAAAAAGGCATTTGAGGCTCAAATAAATCATAAAAATAAAAAAGACCTCAAATGCTTTTATGAAATGACAATATTCTTGCAATTTCCAATTGTTTTATAACAAGTCTAGATTCTTAAGATCTCTGATATTTCCCAGAATAACAAATTAACTGAGATTCAGTTTTATTCTATTCTTTAGACAGATTAGTTAATTTTTCTACTTTTTAGTCAGCTAGTACTGTTTACATAAAAGCATTTTTCTCTTAAATTTTTTTACATATTATTTTTTGCTTGAATATGGTCTTTTAAAATCTCTATCTATGTGTTATTTTTTGATATAGAGTATTTTGCAAAATTGCTTCTGATGTCAAAGTTTTCCAATGGAAAAATTTAACAATTAGTATTTATATCTAGTTCGATTTTTTACAAGGACAAACATACATTTGAGTTTATCTAAGTTCACTTTATCAATTCTTGATTCAATCAATCATCTATACTGATTGAAATATCATCAAGCCAGAAATACTAACCAATGAGACACCAAGATTATAGATTATCTTTTAAAGCCAAATGTACAATAACATCAACATTCTATAAATTATTAAATTAGGTATTTTATTTAAATTAATTTGTTGGCTTTGTAACCAAAAGTTTAAATTTTATTATCTTCACCTTTCAAACTGTTTAACAAAATATCTACTAAACCTTAATCAAGTTGATAAATATTTTGTGGTCACAAATTAATTATATATAGTGTATAAGAATAATATTCTTTTATTGAATGAAAAGGATAAAGTGTTTGTAGTGATAACTTGTCCACACTTCCACAAATTAACCAAATCAAAAAAGTTGTAAGAAAACCAATAAATGTTTGATTTGACTAAAATTTAGCTATAATGTTCAGTAAAATAGTGAAATATCATTTGAATATACCTCAGATTTTAAATAGTTAGCTAAAGATTGTTTTTCAATATCCAAAAAGTTACTTCATTGCATCCAAGATCTTGGTGGAATAGGCAACAATAATTTTTAATAGAGTGAAGACAAACTTTCATAGAATCTACAACTGATAGGTTTATGACCCAATATAAATTCATATTACACACATAGTTAAAACCCCAACTTTTAATTTATCCAAAAAAGATTTGATTAATTTAAGTATTTATTTACAGAGAAGTATCTGTTTACTTGTTGCACTTAAAAAAACATGTTTTCTGCTCCAAAAAAAAAAAAAAAAAAAAATTTTGCAAATAAATGTACACTATTTACATAATCAGCATTGTGCTAAAATAGAGCTTACGACTATAAATTTTATTTTAATAATCCTCATCTGTCTGATGCATATGTCTCCCCTAAACTAAAGAGAAATTATGAATATATTACTTAAAAAACTTGACACACTTTTTTTATTAGACTTCTACTTTCAGTGCATACTTCTACTTTCACTGCATAAGATCACTAGTTACTCCAATGTTTCTAAATATCCAAACCTAAACTTAAAATGTGAGTAAATACAGAGTCTGGATAAACATAGTTACCTATTGAATTATGGGGGAGAAAATAAGACAGAATCTAAAAATAAAGATAAACTTAAACTTGTGAAGATTGTGAGGAGAAAGTCACAGCACTTGATGAAAGAGAGTTTCAACCAACATACTAATTACTAAAATATGTTGGTTTAAACCAGAAGAGTCAAAGTATAGGCCATGGTTCCCATGCGACCCATGATGTGTATTTTTTGGCAACATATAAACAATTATTTGAAGGATTTACTTTGTCTACTCTGAAAATATTATCTTGTTATTAATGCGATTATATAGAAAGTAAATATTTTCACTCAATTGATATTTCCACATAAAAGTAATATAAAGAGAGCATTCAACTCGCTCTTTTTAACTCTCAGTGCAATTGTTGTGTTTATGTGTTCGGTCTATGCTGATTACGATACGTTTTTGTTTTTTGTTATTCGATATAAAAAATGTTTTGACCAAAATTAAATAATTAAAATTTAATTATTCAATAATTATTTAAATGTATAATAAATATTATTTTTTTATCAAGAAAACGCTACTTTCAAAATCAATAAAAAAAATAAAGATCGATAAAGAAAAGAGAAATTTCAAGGGAAATGGGGATTAAATAATTACTTCTCAATATTTTATTATTATTATTAGGTTTATATTTTTTCTTTAACTAAGTTATAATTTCTAGATAGTGGAACAAAACAAACTGATTTTATATTTTACATTTTTTATAAATTGAGGTGTCTTTAAATAAAAGTTTGTTTTTTTAAAAATTCGGTAAAATTTGAAAAGCAGAATGGGTGACAAATACAAATTGTTTGGCTTGCATGAATGCAATTTTTTATACAAGAGATTTTTGATTGACTTAAGCATTAATATAAAAAAAAATCGATTAAACTTAGAGGAATTGAAATTAAAACTAAAATCAACTAAGAAAAGAATCTCCCATGAACTGAATTTATTTTTTATTCCTACACCTTAGTGATTATATCTTCATTTTATTGCCAGAAAAGATTAGCAAATTTTTATTATACCTACAGATGTGTAGACTCCATGGACAAAAAAATATTGAGCCGAAATTTCCATAACAAATAGATCATGATATATATATATATATTGCAATGTTTCCCATGTTTTGTTAGATCTGATAGACCTTCTTTTACTTACTATAAATTTAGGGAAAGTTAATCAAGCTATGAATACAGCAAATATAAATATTTCGTTCATATTTCTATAAAACATAGCTGTTTCCTGATTAACTGGCCTACCAATTATTTCAACTTACGCTAACGGCAGAATCAGCTTTTTATTTACTGTATTTTATTAAGGGCATCAGGATTCATACAAGAATCCGCTGAAATCCATTGAATTGCATAAAGAAAATGATTTTAAAAGAAAACTGGGTCATAGTTTATCGTAACTACGATTATTTTCTATATATTATTCCCGGGACATAATTAATAAATAATGACAAAGGGTAAGTTATACATTTCAAATTCTAATAGACTAAAATAAATAACTAAAATCAATAACGTACAAATGAAAGTGATCTTAAAGGTAAATATTTTATTATGTTATTAAAATACTTAATAAATTGTTATCATTATTTAGAAAGGACCATATTTGTTAGTTCAGGATAATCATTTTATATAATTAATACAGTCCATTTCTTTCAGGTCTCTTTAAAAAAATTCATGGATTAAAATGTCCTAATTCGGGAACTATTACACATTTATATTAAGTAATAATTCACTAAGGCTGTAACCGTAGAAATAAGCGTCTGAGAAATACGAAGGTAGGGATCTCTATAGGTCTTAAAACACAAGCTTACGCTATGAAGAAAAGAGAATTTCTTCCCCTCCCCCCACCTTTTTTTTTTAAAAAGTTGGGTTGAGGTGTTTTATTTGTTAAAGAGTACCATCTCCAACACTACTTAATTAAACAATACAAATTACATAATATAATAATAATTTAAAAAAAATAAATTTCTAAAGTTAAAAAAAAATTAAAATTGTATTATAATTGAATTATTATAATTTAAAATTTTTTATTTTTCTTATTTTATATTTTACATTTTTGAGTTTTTAATTTATTATATGTAAGATTTATTTTTTAGTATTGAATAGCTTCACACTCTTAGATCAAAACACTTCAGCTTCACCTATTTATATATAAAAGTAGGTTGAAGTAAAGAAGATTCTCTCTTTTCTTCATAGCGTAAGCTTGTGTTTTAAGACCTATAGAGGTCCCTACCTTCGTATTTTTCAGACGCTTATTTCTACGGTTACAGCCTTAGTAAATTATTACTTAATATAATAATGGGCGTTTAATAAAATTTATAATTACATTTATATTAAGAATTGTTTGCAAACTCAATTTAGTCACTATTGGAATATGAATAGCTAAGCTTACCGGTAAGTTTGTGTAGATGTATGGGATCCCGAGCTCATAGAAATTTCAGTAAACATGAAGTTACCAGGTCACAACAAAATTCGAATTTTTCTCACCAGAGTGTTTCTTTTCGAATTACTGTCCATTGTGTTTTCCCTTATACAAAAGATAAAATTCACAAAGAAAATTCCTATAGATAGGATTGGAATAAAATATTGCTGGTAGTGTGGAAAATATGTGGATGAGAGCTAAACGCAAGCTCAAACATTAGTGTGTCACCAGCAGTACTTTATTTGAATCCTACCTACAGGAATTTGCTTTTAGGACTCTCAACACGACTGATGCCGTCCTTGTGAATTTTAATGCTATTATAAATGAAAACTATAATGGACAGTAATTATGAATGAACTTATTATTTATGAACTTATTAAACTACAATGGACAGTAATTATGAATGACCTTATAATATCCAGAGCCATTTATTTTGTTATTATATTAATAAATTATTTTTTATCAGCTATTTTTTATAATATAATTATTTATTATTAATTATTTTTTTAGAATATAATTCTATGCCGCCGTGTATTTGATATTTCACAACAAATTTTTAAATAATTCGATGAGAAACACTCTGGTGAAAAAAATTTGAACATACAAAATTTTGTCATGACCTGGTAAGTTCATGTTTACCGAAATTTTAATTGGTCTCTCCTGCCAGCATCTTCAATTATTGGTCTGTTCTATAGGTGGAGAAAGCACTGTTGTGATGACCCTTTCATTGCACAAAGCATTATTCACAAGGCTCCATTTCCATGCTTGCATGACAGCTTGGTACCTGCGCAGAAGTATATTACTGCCACAGGTTATGCTCATGAAAACCCCCAACTCTAAGACATATAACCAGAAGATAAAGAAAAGTCCTAGATCGAAGTTGTCCTCTTCTTTTTATACCTTGATCCTATTCTTATCGTGATGTGTAAGTTAATAATCTTATACATTTATTTTCTTTTTCTGTTACAAAGTTTTTTTTTTAATAACAAATTTTTTGGCCATCTTTAATTAATATTCTAATGTTTTCTTGATCGCAATCTTTGTGAGGAATTCCTTTTGTTCTTTTCAATTTTAACTTTTTTTTTTTTAATCAAAATAACAGTTCCAAACAAAAAAAAAAAATCAACTCTCATTGTATCTTTTAAAAAAAATAAATTATGCTAACCAAAAAAAATTTTAATGTGTCTTTTTTTTAAAGACTTCTTTTTTTTTTTAGCTTTTAAATATAATAAATGCCAATATCTTTGTACCATATATAAATAAATGGTACAATATATTTCAATTCTTTGATTAACAGAAACTTTATTTGAAGATAGTGGTACAAGTATTCATATTACATTAATCAAAACAGTTTTTCCTTTGAAAACAGATTTAGACAATTCTCATTTCTGCATGGTGTTAAATGAAAAGGCTGTTCAACAATTCAGAAAATAGTTCAGATATATTTTCAATAAAGCTTTACTTCAGGTATTTAATAAATGTATATACATATAAAGCATCATGCATTATTTTTTATGACAAAGTCAAAAAATACACTTATGCTTTACATTCAGTAACCCATAGAGTAATTAATCATTTCAAAAGAGATTGTCTAAAAAATCTGCAAGATTCAGGTTTAAAATATCCTTCTCCACAGGGATCTTTATCACCCAAGATAGAGTGAGATTATTATCCAATAACTATAACTCCTACCTAGAATTACTTATTACTTAAGACTCATTCACTGAAAAATACATAATATAGCATCTGAGACAAAATCTTAAAACAAATCTTGTTACTCATTTCAAATTCATTTCAAGATTATTTCATATCAATGGGAATCTGAAATGAATAGAGCAGTGACATCATCATCATCATCATTATTATTATTATTATTATTATTATTATTATTATTATTATTATTATTATTATTATCATCATTGTGATCATCATTGTCATTGTCATTCCTGTTATTATTATCATCATTATATTAAAATATTTCTATTAATAGATTTGAAATTGTTATTAATAAAATGTCATTTATTAATAGTTATTAAATAAATTTATGAATTGTTTACTCTGTTGTTATCATTTAGGGAATTACAGAGTTGCTTTTTGCTTTTAGGCAATTTTTTTTAACACCTTATTGAGAACTATTGTACTTATGCTGTATTTTCATTCATAAGGACTTTGGTAGTTCTTCAATAGAAAAAAGTTAACAGCAGATGTATAACCTAAACTTTATAACAGTTAAAACTATCTAAATGCTTAAAACATTATTAGTTCAGTACTGTGACGCATTTAAAATAGCACACAATAGGGAATTATTATTTGAAAATCTACTTTTTATTCTACAGACTTTTGAGTTTCTAATTAAACTGTACTAGTATACACTCAGCTTGCCTTTAGTCCAGATTCCATCTCACCTAGATTGGATTGAGTATTGATCATCTTGAATCAATGTGTATACAAATAAATAGTGTATAGCCAGTGGCAAAAATGGGCCAATAAGTGATGATGCTCACTGAATCTTAATGTTTTTATTAGGGATGGGTATCTGCCAATAAATAATCAAGCATTTTAATGTTAGAGTCAGAGAACTAAAATCACAGAATGGAGAAATAGAATCTACATACTCCAGACAGTAGTTGTCAAGCAAAGTATTTGATGCAGTAAAGCAAGTTCACATTCAAAACTGGAAGCTGCTAAAACCAAATGTGACATGAAGCAAGCTGTCAAGTATAGCTGGAAATGTCACCAGACAAATTCATGAGGTAGGCTATCGCAGTATAGCTGGAAATGTTAGGAAGGCTATAAGAGCATATGCAATATCTTCTTCCATAGTTCACTAAAGAACTAAGAGCTATATCTTACCAATGACAGCAGATAAAGTACAACAACTGTAAATGCACAAATGTATTTTTGTTTTTATGTATTATTAATAAATATATTGTAAAACTATTTACATACCTTTGTAATTATATCAATTCATGATAACAGCAGATATGGTGTAATAGACAAGATCACAAAATTTTTTTTTTACTCCATAGCTGGGAAAAAAGTTTAAAATGACAAAGTCTTGCCCCTATAAGTTGTTAAATTTTGTCTTTGGTGTATCAACAAAAAAATTTAAAATCAAGCATGAATGGTTACTCATTAACAATAAAAGCAATAGCCACCAACCTGTGGGTTGCCTAGTTCAGTGTTTTTAAAAAATTGGCAGCTAACATAATTAGTGCATCAATAAAAATGCAAAGTTTAAACATCATAGTGAGTGGTTACTTATTTAAAAGTAGATTTTTTTTCTCATGCATAGCAAAGAGAGAAAAAATACAATGGCTTAAATTGGTTCAATTGAAGAATAAGATTTGGTCTATCTGAAATTTGGTCACCAAGCTACAATGATCGAGTACTCTTCTATATACAGAATAATCAAGTCAAAAACCTGAATTAAAATTAGCCATGTTCATCTCTGTCATTGAATTCACATCAGGCATATGAGATTCTTCAAACACCAGCCAGTTATGTTGAACCTACAGTTTCAAGACTGATAAATGATGACACTGGACCTGCTGAGATCAACAGCCAAATGAAGTCACAAAGTGAAGAAAGTTGCCTGCCAATGCACCCTCCATAACTACTTACTCCAATACTAATTTTAGATGGAGGTGCATGTCATATCTCATTTAAATAATGGACTAGTTTAGATCCCATCTTATTTAAATTGGATTAAACATTTATCATCTCAAATCAATATGTATACAAATAGATAACACATAGCTAATGACAACAATAAGCCAATAGGCAAGGATGCTCAATGAATTTGAATGTTTCCATTAGGGATTGAAATCAGGCAATAAATAGTCAAGTTTTTGAAGATCTGAGCAGTGAACTACTGTCATAGAATTGAAAAACAGAATCTATTTTCTCCAGACAATAACTCTCAAGCAAAATGATTGATGCACTGAGGTAAGTCCACATTCAGGACTGGAAGCTGCTAAAACCAAATGCTAACATGAGGCAACTTATCAAATATATTGGGGAAATGTCACCAAAGTTATTCACAAGGTAGGCTGTCATAGTACAGCCACAAGTAGTTGGAAACAGTCCCTTCTTCCATAATTTATTCAACAGAAATGCTAATAAACGTTTTTTTTTTTTATAAACAACTTAAACTAAAAAAAAAGAACAAAAATAAAAAAAAATACATATTAATTATGAGACTTTTATCATATTTTTATCCTGGTGGAACCACTTCTTTTATATTGTTAATGTCGATGTATTATAAAAAAAAAAAGATCGCGTTGATGAATATAAAAACACGTTTCCACATGTATACTCGCATGGATTATTTCCTTTCACTTTGATGTCATCATGACATTACACATTTATTGTGGGTGTGAAAAGGCCTCCTATCCCCCCCTCCTACATTGTGGCTCTAACACCAAAGTACCGACTTTTCTTCAAATCGTATTTCATATGTAAAATCAAAACAATCAAAGCAAAAAACTTTCTATTCTGCAAATACAGATTTAAATCTATCAATAGAACATCACTAATTTATTATACAAAAGTTCAAATTTCATGGATTCTCTTTTTCAATGCAATAAACAGTATTTTTATCTTAAATGTGGAAAATGATTTGAAGAAAAGTCAAAGAGACATATTTTATAAATATGACAAACAATTTATTAACAAGCTATATAATTGTGAATATATATAAATTATGGAAAGTTGCTCCTGCACATGGAAACATTAATGTTGATTGACTTTAATGAGAATTTTTTGTAAAATTTTAATTCTAAAATATTACTCAGGATGGCGGACATGTCATAAATTGGACATAGCTTATTTTTATGTATTGGTATTTTGAATATTGTATTAAAATTTATTCTAGAGTTTTTCGTTTATTATATTTATTTTATCTGATTATATATATAAAGATTTTTTTCTTTCATTTGTATTTCTAATTCAAATTTCTATTGGTTGTCTGCATAACAAAGTGGTTTTATACTTCTTTATAACTTAAGTTGAGTGCACTTTCGATGAAGTTGGATAGGACTTGGAATTGGATAGAAGAGAAATAATCTTAAGGAAGATTTAGAATGGATTTATTCAGGAATATTGCATAATTGATTTATTATATTTTTAAATATAGAAAAAAATTTACTACAGAATGGATAAAAGAATATTAAAGAGTGGGAATTGGTGAGAGATTGTTAAGAATGGCTAAAGGTCTTTACAAAGATAATTTTTACAAACATTTATTTGAGAATATAGATGTCCATTATCACCATCATAATTTATTTTGTTCTTAAGATAATTGGGAATTGAAGTAAAAAAAAATGAATGTAGATTGAATGTTCCCAGAGGATCATAATTAGGAGAGTACATAATACAATGACTGTCATTTTTGTAGATGATATGGTATTTCCTATAAATAATATAAAAAATATGATATTGTTATTAAAAAAGTATAAAGAATTACAAAAATATATAAAACAAAATTTAATGGGAAAAGCAAAACAACGATATTTGTATTTAATGAGAAGAGTAAAAGTGAGAGTAAAAAGGAATAATATGAGCAGCTTTGAATTAAAGGTGAGAAAAAACATTTAAAAAATGGAATGGGATTAAAAATCTAGAATATTTTTCTCCTATAATGAATACCATGTATCTGAAATAATTTAGATATAGGAAATGGTAATTGCTTTAATATTTGGAAGGAGACAATTTGTATTGACCAGAAAACCCAAGCATTTTTTAGATATATTGCAAAAAGAAAAAAAGATATATACATTGGGTAAGAGATATATACATTGGGAAATGAATTGCGAAAAGCAATTGAAACTAATAGAAGAGAAATGAAATAGATTTCTTTTTAATGAGAAAAATTAAAAGCAAATTATAAATATTCTGAAGATTATAATATATAATAGAAAATAGATTAATATAAATACTATTTAATTGAATTACAAAAACGTTTTACACTATGCAAAGCTAATAAATAGACGATTCATTTTTATTTATTTATATAAAATTGATAAATGCTAAGAGAATGTATAACAGATACATAATTATAAAAAATGGGGAAAGAGGATAAATAAATTGATTAGATAAAAAGAAGAATTATGCAAAGTGAACATGAATAAAAATACTTTTAAGTTATATAAGAATGAAAAGCAATTCTTTTTTTTATAGACATGGCGAACATATTTAAATCGAATAAAAAATATTTATAAAATATCGGAGTTTATGATTATTATTAAAAAGAAATTACTGCTATTTGGTTAATGACAGGAGCTTTAAATATTACAGAATGAGACAAAAATGGAGTAAAATGTAAATTGTAAAATTTTTTGTGTTAAGATAGGAAGAATATTGAACATTAATTTTGGATTGTATATCTAGGATCAGGATAAATTATATAGAAAGTATGATACATTTTAAGGTAAAATAAACAAAAAATGGCAAAATTTTAATTATTTTTTGCTTACATCTTTATAATAAAAATGGGAAAATATGAGAATAAAACAGCTTTTATTTAAATAGAATAGAAGAAAAAGATGAATCAAGGTTGGAATTATGAATTGATGGTGATTAAAAAGAAGTAAATAAGCTTATATCAACCGGCTTACTGTTAGTTACAATATTTATAATGAATTGAAATCCCATAATAATCTACATTACACAAATAAATGCCTGTTACAATTTTATGTTTTATGTAGAATGAAAAGTCTTAACTCGTTTTAACAATTCAGTATTATTTCATAAATACGATTTAACTTTTATAAACAAATGTCACTTACAGATAGGATAGAAGAAAACAATTTTTTTTTTGTTTATAGATATAGTTTAGGTAAATGAAAAATATTTATGTTTTATCTTATATTTTTATATTGGACTATTTTCTTCATCTAATATGAGTATTGAATATCTTTAGAAAAATTTAACTTTATTTAAATACTCCAAATACATTAAACTGTTAGTAATAGCACTTCAAACAGGTTAGTATATGCACACTATTTTGAGAGTTATCATTCTCCCTTCTTTTTCAGGTATTGCTGGTCTGACCAGTGATAGTATGAGCATTGGATTTGAACCTGGATTCTTAGATTCTTGAGTATTGAATTTTAAAGTAACACTCTAACCAAGTGAGCCACTGTGCCAAAGGCAACAGTCAGTAGAAATTTCATATGCTTATCTATAAGGTTCTTTCTGATTTCTCCATTTTTCCCTAAGAGCAAAGTTGATTAGTAGTTTCCATACATTATGTATAGTCACACTAAGTTGGCTTATGGGATTGTTTGCCATTGTCATGTGAGCAGCTTCTTTAAATTTTCTTCTTTGTATTTTTTTTCTATCCAATATTTTTCCAATTAAAAATACATTCATTGGCACATACAAGGTCTGCTACCTTAGACACATCTGTTTTCTTTCTTCTCATCATTAGTTTGCATTCTTGCAAGCACTTTTCAATGGGACAACTAGTCTTACCAATATAATTCTTCCAATGATACTTCATAGATGCAGTTTTTTCTTTTTGGCATTTCAAGTTCAGGTTTTGTAGATGTTGGAATTCCTCATAGTGTGATATGGCTCTGGAAAACTATTCTGATGTTATACTGATTGCATATTTTCCTTAATTTGTCTGTTATTTTTGGAATGTATGGGTATACTACAGTACCAATAATTTTTTTTTTCTTTTGATGGTTACTGTAGTGTACCCATACATTCCAAAAATAGCAGACAAATTAAAGAAAATCTGCAATCAGTATAACATCAGACAGTTTTCCAAAGCCATATCACACTATGAGGAATTCTAACATCAAGAAAGTCTAAACTTGAAATGCTGAAAAGAAAAAAACTGCATGTATGAAATATATAAATGTAGAAGAACATATATTGGTAAGACCAGTTATCCTATTGAAAAGCACTTGCAAGATTACAAACTAATGATTAGAAGAGAGAAAACAGATGTGTCTAGGGTAGTAGACCATGTATGTGCCAATGAACATATGTTCAATTGGGAAAATACAAAAATATTGGATAGAGAAGAAAGGTACAAAAAAGAAAATTTAAAGAAACTGCTCACATGACAATGGCAAACTATCCCATAAAACAAACTGGTGTGACTATACATAATGTATGGAAACCACTAATCATAATGTATGGAAACCACTAATCAACTTTGCTTTTAGGAAAAAGTGGAGATATCAGGTGGAACCTCATAGATAAATATATAAAATTTCTACTGACTGTTGTCTTTGGCAGTATAACTCAGTTGATTAGAACATCACCTTAAAAGTCAATACTCAAGAATCTAAAGGTCCAGGTTCGAATCCCATGCTAGTACTGTCACTGGTTAGGACAGCAACACCTGAAGAGGAGAGAATAATACCTCTCAAAACATTGTGCATATACTAAGCTGTTTGATGTGCTATTACTAACAGTTGAATGTATTGGGAATACTTAAATAAAGTTAAATTTTTTTAAAGACATTCAATCCTCATTTGATGGAAATAGTTCAATATAAAAATACAACCAAAACATCATCATCACAAACCTTCCGGAAAGCACAATGTTTTAAGTTAGTTATAATAGATTGTGTACTTAAAATTTTTTATTTGTTTATAAAAATGAAATTTGAGCATAATAGCTGCTCTACTTTTCATTTCAGTTTCTGCTTTTACTTAGTGTGTGGGAACCACTAAAGCCATACTGGGAAAACTAATCAACAAATTGAACATTTTTTGAAAATTTGATTCTAGTAAAAGTCCATAATATTAAAGTAAAAATTATTAAAAATTACATATTTGTAAATTTTTTTATTAATGGTAAATTACATTTTATTTTTTATAAAAGAAATTACATTTCATAATCAATCAATAATCAACATATGTAATACTATAAAATACTAATAAAAATAAAATATATTAGTAACAAAAAATAAAAAAGATAATTTTTTTAAAATTCTGATTATTGGCTTGCGGAGTGAACGTCTGACTAGAAGAAAAGCTAGAAAGAGATCTGTGTGCCAAGACCTTTTTCAGAGTACGTGATCCAGATGAAATTGTAATAGTTCATGTGATGTGTCTTTTATATTCTTTAGAATTTTGAGTTTTGCTTCAACCTATGAATGTTCAATTATCTAGGTGCTTACTCTAGTCATCAGATTGATGTAATGCATAGTTGACAGAGAAAATAGTTTATTTTTCAATTATGAAATATGCATAAATATTTAATTTTTCAATTATTTATGTATTTATTTTTAAATTATTTTATTTTTCTTTAAAAAAACTATTTTATTAAAATGCAGATAAATGTTGTAAAAGCACAAATCTATAGTTCATTACCTTACACATCTATTTATTTTTAGATTACTTTCCCACTATTTATGTATTCAAAGAAACTAAATATAAAGTATGCATAATCTTCAATTTATTGATTAGTTTTTACAATGTGGTTTCAGTGGCTTCAAGCAGTGGGTAAAGAAAGAAACAAATAAAAAAATTACCATAGAGCACCTACTATATTGGTACCTAATTTGTTTAGACATTTTCTCATAGTCATAGAAAGCTTGAAGAAAAATAAAAGATGTAACCTATAAAATGAGTGTAAGAAATAATACAGTCAAAGTTTTTTATGTTTCTACTCAGATAATTTAGTATTGCTTCTAATTATATGATATAGAAAATGAGAAAAATATACTTATACATTTATAATATTTATTTATTATTCTGTGATTATGTAATACTTTATAAATAAAAACTATCTTGTTGTAAATTATTCTACTATATATTATAATGATCTGGAGAAATTAACTTAACATCATCTGCACTACAGGGCGCCATCTAGGCATTTGAACCTAGAAAAATTTATAAAGTAGGCAGATACGTAAGTCAAAAAAAAATTTTTATTAATTTTTTTTATTTTGATATCCGGACGTTAGCCCATTGACCCTAGCTCAGTGCAACAGCAGAGATTTATATTTACAATAAATTCTTATCTAAGAATTTTTTTTTTTTAAAAAAAAATAAGCCACTGCCAGTAATTAACATACAAACATTTATTTACGCACATATATATAAAATTTAACATTTTTATTTTAGTATGTTTATTTTAGATTTTAATTTGATTTTAGAATTTAAATTTACATTTTAATTTTTATAATATTATAAGTTTACATTTTAATTAAGTTTGCACACACAGATGGATTTATAAAATGTGTTTTTAATGTTGAGTATAGATCAGTTACATAGATTACACGGTCAAAAAGCATTTCAAAATAAACATAAACGATCAAAATACAAAGTCATTGATACCGACAATTGCAGAGGGAAATTTATAAGTAACCCAATAGCATTCACCATAAGATTCTTGCATTGACACCAATAACTTAAAAGACATCCGAATAAATACATTTTAGATACTCACCGTAAAGTATCATTATTTATCGAATGTCTATATATTTTGATCCAATATGAAAACCCAAAACATAATTAACCGATAACGAATCCATGCAAGCATCTATAAATAACTTAAATTTAATGCATTTTTATTTAGTGTCAAGTATGAATAGACTACATAGATCTGCATTTGAAGATAAAACATTCTATCCCCATTTAACCTTAGGCTAAAAGTTCACAGTCAAACTGGCATCAATCTATCTGATATATCGATGTATTCAATGTAATACGAATACGGCAACACAAAATAGGTTAAGATAAGACATTGACTCTCGTCAGATAGGAATATTACATCTATCTAACGAGAAGAACAATAAAAAAACTCCATAGAAATGGACTGCGGTCATTTTGCTGACTTACGATCGCATTCCCTAGGCAAGAGGAAGTGTGCGGCGTATACAAGCGATTCTGCCCATAGCGAATCTTGCATTACATCTACTAACTACATCAATATATCCAATCCATTGACCCAATTCAACAACGACATGAATAACCTAAGATTACCCTCCCCTAATATAACTTTACAAATCTATACAGCCATTCACGCCCGACTTAAGTTTATCATTGATATATTTTAATTTATCGGAAAACAGAAATCATAATAAAACTTAAAGAACAAAAAAAATATAAATGGAAATGACTTTAAATAAAAAAAAATACATCAAATTACATTATTAATATTAATTTACATTGGTCGAATAGGATTCTATTTGTATTATGTATTAAAAGGTTTAGAATTTAGAGTTCTATGTTTTCAAATGAATATAAAGTTCTTACGATTTTAAAAGGTCCATAATTTGTAGTTGTTTGTAATTCTGAATGGGAATTCCCATGCCGTACTGAAGATATTTGTATCCAGTTAGCCGTTGTTTTTTATTCATCCGGAGGTCTTTACTTTAGCTGGTCCTTAATGTAGAAAACGATGTCATTTCTCTTTCTTCTTTAGCAAAACTGAAGGGATTGGAAGAGTGCGTCTTTTCAATCCCTTCTCCTTCAACTCCACACTAACACATAACACCACTGTCCTCTTTTAATAGCTAATTAATAATTTCCAAACTTTTCCTTTTATATTAATTTTAAGGATTCAATTTACATTACATCATCGATGATGATGATCCTTCCGTTGAGATCCGATTTCCAGATGGATTTCTCTCATTTGCTATTAGTTTCTATTGTTTTCCTATCTGACCGCTGCTTATACATTTAAATGCCCAAAGGCTAATTCACTTTGACTAATTAAAATAATCATTTTCATTTCTGATTAATTAATGTGTTTTCCAAACTTAAAGATATATTTTTATCTCTAAATCTTTTTGTTGAAAGATTTAGTTTTTCTATTTTTAATAAAGTTTTATTTTAATAATTTTTTTTTTTATCTGTGCGATTTTATATATATACGAGTTTAAGATGATTTTTTAATTTTCAATTTTTAATTCTTAAAAAGGAAGTTTTATTTGCGAACTTTTATTCTTTTCATGTTTACTAATAAAAAACAATGTAACGTACGTATCTGCCCGTTACAATATATATTACGCAATTCTGTACAATTTTGATATCAGTGCATTAACTAAATCATTATTTGGTAATGAATAATGAAAATTAAAAAGGTAAAAGGTGGCTGCTGGAGAGTTGCATTAGATTCTAAGATCTAAGTGCAGTGCTCTCAGATTCAAAGTCTCTCACTGATAAAATACACAAACTAGAAACTAGTCTGGGAATATTGGATAAGTAGGCACTAGATAAGGATTTTATGCACAAACCTTCTTGCCTCTATTGATTACTCTTTCTTGCACTGGGTGGCACCACTGTATGGAGAGTTTTGCCTCTGTAATAATGAAATTCTGTGACAGGGCGTGCAATTATTTGTTTAATTTTGACAGTATTATGAATGTTATATATTTTTTTTCTTTCTCTACATCTTTATTTATGTATTTATAAATAAGGGATATTGATCATCAAGACCTTAGTAAATTTTTTTGTTTTATTGAAATCAGGCATTTTTGTTATATAAAATAATTAAAGTGTGAAAGTAATTGGCAATATATAAATGCATTCAATATGTTCAACAACACTGAATTAACCTAAACACACACTTCATTATTTCACCAGAGTTATAAAAAACTGATATCATAAGTAAACAATTAATGTAATGTTTAATTCATCATTTATTATAATTTTTTAGACAATAGATTAGTGATTTTTTTAAACAAATGTTTGAATAAAGAATGACATCCTGCATTCTAATTAAATAAATTGTTCACTCTACAGATTCATGGGAATGCATATATTTAATACTTCACCAATTATAAAGTAAATATAAATTCTTTTTACTATGTATTTGCAAAACAAACTATTAAAATATCACAGCAAAATAGATTAAAATAATATTCAATAAATTTAAAAACTCAATATGCTAAAATTAAGTCTTTATTGATATGACAAACAAACAATGTCCTCCCAATGATATAAAACTCTAAACTGCACAAGTTTAAAAGTGAAATCTTTAATGCCTTTGTTATGGAATATAATGATCCTTAACTAAAGACAGCTATTAGTTGCTATGTTTCATAAATTTATAACAAACTATAAGTTTCTACTTTACTATTTGGTAGTAAATCCTTGGAGAGCCTTGTCAAACATATATGAAATAATAATATCAAGACAATCCATTAACCATCAGATAAAATCAGGCAAAACTCTCCCACACAGTAGTGCCACTCAGTGCCAGCCAGAGTAATCAAGAGATGCCAGAGGCTTGTGCATAAAATCTCCATCTAGTTCCTACTCATCCAATATTCCCAGACTAGTTTCTGGCTTGTGGCCTTTGTCAGTGAAAAGCCTTACTCTGACTGGCATTGAGTGGCACTAATGTAGGGAGAGTTTTGCCTGTTTTAATACCAGTTATGTGCAAGCATAAGAAATGGTGATCATGTGATGTTTGGTGGTTTGGAACCTTCAGATAACTGGTGCCTAGGACTGGTATCTCTATGATGTCTTGCAATGCTGACTTTCCACTGTATATTTTTTCTGCTAACTGGATGATGACAAAGGAAACATAATTTGTTATGCATTCTGCTGTTTCTTTTTTCCACTCTTTATATATCTCTGAATTTCTTCCTATCTTCTCACTAATTAAATTCTGCATTTACAGATTCAATTAGTGTAGTTAAATTTATTCACTTAACCTGATCATTTCCTGTCTTATTAATTAAAGTTATTTTTCCTCAACTTCTTATTTCATTAATTACATATTTAATCAGCTAATTTTCTTTTCATTAATTAAAAAAATAATTATTATTTCTATTTATACAAGCTCTACTTTACATTTAATCTTATTTCCTTAAGTCATTCTTCCCCCCCAAGTTCTTATTTCTTATCTTTCTCATCTACAGTTCTTTTCTTTTAAAATTCAATATGTCTTTTAAAATTCCAACTTTTTGTTTCCAGTACTTCACATTATATTGTAAGATTTCTTTTTTAATGATACCTTTAAATAAATATAACAGATATTCCCCACTCCAGAAGAATGCCCTCTATGTGTTTTATACATAATCTTCTAATTTTTTCAGCTTATGTTTCTCATGCACTGTCCAATTTAATTTACCATCTGCCTTTTTCACCATTTTATTCACCATGTTTAATTTTGTTGTATTTTGTAGCTATCCATCATCATTTTTTGATTTCTATCCTTTCTTTCACATTTGGTTCAGCTTTCATCTTTAATTTTGTGTCCAATAAATATATAAATTGTGTGTTATCTTTTTCACATTTTCTCACATGATTTATGTGCCTACTATATATATTTAATATTATTCTGCCATTGAATTATGAAAATTTAATTTGCTATTATCTTATCATAACTCCTTTCATCCATTTCTTATAAAAAATATCATGAATCCATACCCTCTCTCCAATACTAAAGTTTGTATGCAGTTTGCTATTGCCTAATAAATCCTTTTTTTTTTTTGGTTGAAATAGTGACAAGTTAACTTTTAGCTTCCTTCCTAAAAACAATTTTGCTGTTGATTTCCCTGTTGCTGTGGATGGTATCGAAAGTTTTTGACATAACATGATCTCTTGTAATGCTTCTTGAATACCTGATGTCTTCATCTTTTATAGATTTTTCTTCACTTGTTGAACTGCTTTTTCTGCCTTTCCTTTTGATCCAGGGTAGTACAATAATGTCCAAATATGTCTAATGCCATTACTTTCACAATACTGTTGTATTCTGTGTTCCCTGAAACCTGCTCCATTGTCAGAAACAATGATTTTAGGAAAACCATGTACTGCAAAAATCTTATTACAACATTTTATAATTTCATCTATTCTTGTATTATTTACTATGTGGCATTTAATTCACTTTGAAAGTGAGTTGATCATTATCAACAGTATTTTCCCTTTAATTGGTCCTGCATGATTGATATGAATTCTTTTACACTGTCTGGTTAATAAAGGTTATGCTGTCAAATTATTCACTTGGAATTATATTTCCTCCTGACATGAAAAACATTTCTTTATGGACTTTTTTATGTCATCATTAATTTCCAGGCCAGAAATCTGAATTGATCATTATCAACAGTGTTTTCCCCTTAATTGGTCCTGCATGTCAGTGCTTCAGCTCATACTATACATGGATGACCTTCAAGCAATCAGTTTAAAACTATTTGTCCACTAGCAGTATGTATCACTACTCTATCCCCAGTGACTATGTAGTCATTGCACTTTGAAATTTATCTTTGTTAGGTCAAAACCCCTGCATAAGATATGTAGGCTTTTTGTTTGGCCAACCTGACCTAATCCACTTTGCCAAAATTTGATATCCCTTATCCTCTTTAATCCAACTACTTACTACACAACTGTTTAACATTTTTGCTGTTTAACATTTTTGATTTTATTACATCTATGTGATTTACCTATATTTAATTTGATACTGTTTCGTATCTATCTGGCAATCTGGGTAACACATCTACATGAGCTATCTCTTTTTCTTTTTTAAAATTTAATTCATAATCATATTCAGCACAAATATTTCACTACTGTAATATTCTCAGGCTTAAATTTTCAGGAGCAATCTGATTGTGAGCAAAAATATCTAACAAAGACTTATGATCCATCATTATTTTAAGTGATCTTCCAAATATGTACTGGTGGAAACAAAAATACTATAGGCAATACATCTTTTGTCAATTTGACTACAGTTCCTTTTAACATTCGATAGCATGTGTGAGGAATATGCTATTGGATGCTTTCCATTATTGGTCATATGTGATAAAACTGCATCCAACACTCCAATCTGAGGCATCAGTTGTAATTTGAACTGGTTGATTATTGTTAAAATGCACTAACAACACATCAGATATCAACAGTTCTTTAGTATTTTCAAAAGCTAAATTTTGTTTATTAGTCCACTCCTATTTTTGGTTCTCTTTTATCAGCTGACTGTGCCACCAACATTACTTTATTTTTAAGAAACGATTCAAAAAAAAATTACTCAAGCCAAGAAAAGCCTGGAATGGTTTTACATTTTTTCACTTATCAGCATTCTTAATAGTCCTCACTTTTTGGAAAATGGGCATTTGCCTTTTTTCGAAATGACATGTCTGAAAAAAACTAATTCATCCATCTGCCACATGATTTCATAATTTAATCTAACCCTGCTCTATTTAACTTTTTTTAAATATTTACATGTCAAAGCATCAGCCAGGAGGCTAACCCTAGGAAAACTGCTTAAAAAGCAGCTATGCTAGCCACTAGGCCACCAATACTTTAACTTTTTGCAGATTTTTCTACTCTTTTGCACAATACTTCCTGTGATTCTGCAGATATCAGTATATCATCATAATATGGTTACCACTTCCCCCAAACCTTGTAAAATATTTATTTATTTTTGCTTGGGGAAATATTGGGGACTGTAGTTACACTAAATGGTAATCTGTTCCATTTAAACAGGTCACAAGGTGTCTCTAATGTTAGCCTTTGTGCCATTCTTTCTGTCATCGCTATTTGGTGGTATGCTGAATTTAAATCCAGCTTCAAAAAAACTTTTGCATCAGCTAATGCTTCTCTCATTTTTTGGCACTGAGTAGGCCCTCTTAATTAAAAACCTATTTATCATAACTCTGTAATCACCACAAAGTCTGATCTGTCCATTTGGTTTTGTTATAACTACAATAGACATGGCCCACTCTGAAACTTCAGAGTTAATACTTCATTTGCAACTAAACTTTGAAGTTTTTCTTCCACTTTGGCACATTGAGTAAATGATATCTTTCTTGCCTTTTATATTATTGGAGTTGCAGTCTCCACTAGCTCCATATTCACTGGGTTTGTATTCATTAAGCTTAAATCATTTTCAAATAATTTAGGAAACATTTTCTCATTTCTCGTTCAATCTTAATATTTTTAATTATACTAATATTGATTCTGACCACATTAAATCATTTTTGTTTTATAAAGGGACTAATATCCTGTTTCACTATATACAAAGGAAATTTTATCTATTTCTATATTTAATTGATACTTCACCTATTCCCTTCATATTTATTTCATTTCTACTTACATTCTGTGCCTTTATAAACATGTTCTTTATATTCATATTATTTTTCCCTATGTTTTTTTTTCATAGTGAGTCTGGTCTGATTCCAGATTCACTATCTATCTCTATCTCTACTTTTGTACCCCATATCTCTAATTTTATCATGAACTTGTCTTCCCCTATTGTTTCATAATTTTTATTGTATGAATGCTACTCAATTTCTTTCTCTTCAGCTTTTTGTTTTTCAGATCTATCATACTTCTGTAAAGTTTTAGCCTTTTTATA
Organism: Epiperipatus broadwayi; assembly: GCA_028023455.1. NCBI lineage: Eukaryota > Metazoa > Onychophora > Udeonychophora > Euonychophora > Peripatidae > Epiperipatus > Epiperipatus broadwayi. The sequence continues at coordinate 4,069,159 of JAQFVV010012495.1, forward strand.
TACTTTTGCTAAATGCCTTCTAACTTTATCCTTGTAACATGTCTCATTTTCCATTTGCAAAACCATGCAAAATGGCCCTTTGCTCTGCAACAAAAAGAAATAACTTTCTTATTTTTTCACCCCCCCTTTTTTTTGTTTCTGTGTGTTCTCTCTGTTTACACACTAACATTTTTGAATCTTTCTCATTTCTATTTTTGAACACCCGAACTTGTTCAACTACTAGCTCATAAGCTATTCCCTTCTTAATTGTATTTTCATTAAGTTAAATTTGCTTCTGTAAGTATATTTTGACAAAGCCTATCAGCTGAGATACCTCATAATAATTGATCCAGAAGTACTTGTTCTACAAAATTGCCATAACTACAATTTTTTTTATGATTCCCATTAATCTGGTTATATGTCATAATGGTTTGGGGGTAAAATGCTCATTCATTTCTTTACTATGATCTCATATGTGATTGACACAGCTATTGGTTGTTCAAAATATTTTATTTATATCAACAGCTATTGGTTGACTGCATCAACTCTTGCTATGTATTTGAAAAACAGTCTATTAAAATATCACAACAAATAGATTAAAATAGAATTCAATAAATTTAAACCGATTATGCCAATGATGATGATAATGTAGTTCACTTCCCATGATGCACTTCATGACTGACTGCTTACTACACTGTTTTTCCAGCCATGGTTTTCCCAAAACTCTTGTACCCATTTAGCTGCTGCACCCATTGACTTCACACAAGAGCACTGCCTGATCACTGACACTTCTTTCAGCTACATGCACTTTCGTCTCTCTGCTGCCGTTCTCTTGGTAACTCATTAAAAAGAGAACACTTCATAACTGGCTGTTTTCTAGATGATTTCCTCCAGCCTTGGTTTCCCAAACTTTTTGGCCCTGTTCAACTGCTGGTCACAACACATTTTTGCTCTAGAGTGCTGCACATTCACTTAAGCTTCTTTTAGCTACACACACTTCCTTCTCTCTGCAACCTTCCACTTAAATCTCTCTGGAAATAGAACACTTCACAACTGCCTGATTTCTACATGATTTCCTCAGCCTCAGTTTCCCAAACTCTTTGGCCCTGTTCAGCTGCTGCTGCCGATAACATTTTCACTCTAGAGCACTGCACACACAAACGTTTTTCAACCACACACACTTTGTTGCTCAAACTATTTATAGTCTCCTCAGTTGGCCTCCCACAATCAAAAGTTCATCCTTGATGTCATCCGTCTTGAATTCCTCTTTGCGTTTTTAATTATGCATACAATCAATTAGTATTATATCAAGAAATATTTGCAATTAGCAAATATTTCCTGGCATTTACAATGTTCTTATCGCAAATATGTAAATTTAATCATTAATTAAAGTTAACACTTATCAGTTAGCAATATATTACTCTAATATATTCTTTACTTTTTCTGCAGTACAAAACTTATGCTTGGATATTAATGTAAATATTTTTACAAAACACTACAGTACAGGCGCTTCTTCAACAATATAGGCAGAGTATAGCTATCTATAAATAACAATTATAAATCGAGTGTATATTTTGTACCTATATATTACTAATAAATATATTATAAAACCTTTGAATATTCATTTATGTTTATATGTATAATTGTGATTAAACACAACACATATTAAAAAGTAATGGCAGATTACCGTGTAAAGTTTTGATGTATTGCATAATCCTTCAGAACATAATAGAAAAATGGAAAAAAAAATTGGAAAAATATAAATTTAAAATTATTCTACTGCTAAAAAGTATACTTATTGTTCGTTGTTAGTTAGTAATTATTTGATTTGCAAAAAGTGATTTAAAAAATTACTTTTAAAATTGTTTATTTCAAAACAATGGCCGATTGTCGATCATATCGATCACTTGGTTATATGAACTAAATTTTGTAATGTAACTTCAAAATTTGTGAAAAGATGTCACTGTTTGCAATTGTTTAGTTGCAGAAATTAATTAAAAACATTAATTTTAAAATTGCTTTATTTGAAAATAAACTTTTTTTTTTTTGTTTATTTTGTTTTGTATAATTTTTTATTAACGTCTTCATTATATGTTTAGAACTCTTTTCAAATCACGTCCACTGTTTGTATTGTATTCTATTCCATGATTAGTTATTGTTTGTTCACTCAACTATCTAGATTGTATCACTGCTGCTCACCAAATTATTAAATCCGCATTGTTATCTGTTTCATGTTATTTTTAATCATCTAGTGTTATTTAATAAATCATCATCAAACAACCATGTCTAGCAAGAAAATAAAAATTCAGAATGCTAAGCGAATGTATCTAAGTAGATGGGAATCAGACCATTCTATTACAAACCATAAGAATAGAATTCAGTGTCTTATTTGCATACATTTTTCTCAGTGCCTCAATAAGTAATGTGAAAAGACATTACACTTACATTACACGGTAAAAAATTCGAGATGAATATTGGAGAATCAACAAGTATTGTTATTGCAGGTACAAGAAAAATTTAATGCACAAAACAAGTATTTTTGCAAAAACAAACACTGCACGAAGCTTTAGTTTTGCCATTTTATACAAAGTAGCATTGAAGTTAACAAAAACTCAAAAGCCTTTTGTTGATGATCTGCAAATGAAATGGCTAAACTATTTAATAAACTAAAATTAACTGAAAATATCAAAACAGTTGCGTTATCTCATCCGACTGTCGCGAGCCAGATGCTAATATTTTTGAAAAAAAAAAATCAATAGCAAAATATTAATACTTTTCATGGTCTGGATGAAACACTGAACAAGTTTTATTACATTAGACTTTACTATTGATGAAGATATTATCACCGCAACTTTATATTTTTACATGAGACTATTAAAAGTATTTTTATATTTTCAAAACAGTTCAAAACTGTTTTTCTGAAGGTTTGTGATGCTAATGTTTTAGTTGTATTTATATGTTGGACTATCTTCATCATCTAATATGAGTATTGGATGTCTTTAGAAAAATTTAACTTTATTTAAATATTTGAAATACATTCAACTATCAGTGATAGCACACATGTTAGTATATGCAAAACATTTCGAGAGGTTTTATTCTTCCCTCTTCTTCAGATGTTGTTGGTCTGAACAGTGACAGTACTAGCATAGGAATAGAACCTACTGTCACTGGTTAGGCCAGGAACACCTGAAGAAGAGAGGAGAATAATACCTCTCAAACGTTGTGCATATACTTTACCTATGTGCTATTACTAACAGTAGAATGTATTTGGAATATCTAAATAAATTTTTTTAAGACATTCGATACTCACATTAAATGATGGAAATAATCCGACATATAAATACAACAGTTCAAAAGTGTGTTTTGAACTATGGAGAATTTGATAAATGTTCCTGTATTGTAACAGGTGGCACCAAAGCTATGATAGGGGCTGGAATCAGTCTTTGCGGACAATTGAAACAGAATCACATTAACTGCTCTACAATTCATGGCATAATTAATCAAAAAGCATTATATGGCAAATCTCTGCATCAAATCAGTGCCATAAAAGTAGTTTTAAAATTAATATAACAAGTGAGGAGATAATAGGTCTCTTAACTCATCGAAATTGTCACTATTTGTTGAGCAAAAATAATGCTGCATATGGCGATTTGCATCTCCATCCTGATATTCACTGAATGGGTGCTGCAAAATCTTTGAAATACTTTTGGTCAATTTGAAAAGAAATACTTATAAAAGTTTGGCATAACAGAATTTGAAAATCAAATTCAAGATCCCATATTTTTATTAGAACTTACAAATAACCATTTGTATAAGTTAAATTTGAAACTGCAGGGCAAATAAGATAATATTGCTACCTTATATGGCCATTTGAATGATTTGTGAATCAATTTAGTGATTCTAGGGAAACTGATAATATTACAATTTTTACTCAATCCTTGACTAAACATCACATTATTACCATTTTTTATGCTTACACAAACTGTTTATACAGAGGCCAAACTCTCCATACAGTAGCATCACTCAGTGGAAGCCAGAGTAATCAAGGGATGCAAGAAGGTTTTTGCATAAAATCCCTATCTAGTGCCTACTCATCCAATATCCCAGATCTAGGTGCAGTGCTCTCAGATTCAAAGTTCCTCACTGATGAAAGCCACAACAAAGTGAAAAAGATTTTTTTAAAATTACTATCAAGAGAGAGAGAGAGATCCAAAATTGAGGAATTTTGGTCTCAAGATGTGCTCAATGCAGGGAACACATATCTTAGCTTGAAAGCACTTTTTCAGCCTCAATAATTATGAAATCAAAATATAAATGTTCATTAACTGATAAATCTCTTTCAAATTTACTGCGATTGGCAACTACATGCATCAAAATTGTTATAGCTACTCTAGTAAATGAAGCTGAATTACCCAACATTTTCCTTAAAATGAAATAATTATCGCGTTTTTTATCTAGTCTAAATGAAAACTTTTTACAAGCACTGTGACTTTATTTGCGAAATTTTAATGTGTTTACTGAACTTAATTAATGATAGGACTCTCCAAATAATTTAATATATATACTATATTTATTCTGGATATGGTCCTCGGATAAATCTTTTTTATTAATATGGTTCGTATTATTAAGATTGGATAATCATGATGTATACAAAATGACCCATAAAAAAACTTTGTGAATCAAGAGTATTTTGTTAATTTCCTAAGGAGAGTTATTGATGCAGTAGAAAACTGGTTCAGTAATTTGCTTTTATATCGGCTGTTTAAGCTGCGTTTAAATTAATTATTTTTATAGTTGTAGCATTTATTATATCATGAAGATACAGAGTAATGAAAAGTATATAAAATTTATCTTGAAATCTATAGTATAATTAAGTATCTAAATAACTACATATGCATTTTTACAATTTTCTTATTAATTATTTTGTATAGTCATTGAATGCATATGTTTTTATATGTTACTGACGACTGAAAAATGTACCCATATATTTTTTATAATGTTAAGTTTATTATCTTATGCTATGCAAATTGTATTCTAATCAAATGTATCATGATTATTGGTTTATATCTTTCAATAGCAATTAGTGAGATTTTTTAAAAAATTTTTTACTGACAAATCATTAGAAATTTTTTTAATTAGTTAATAGGCATTAAATAAAGTGCAAACATCCTTTTGCAACTAGCTTCTAAGTAATTGGTCATCATTCATATGGCCACTGAATAAAAGTAATGTAAAAATTCTTCATTTTGCAAGAGTATATTGGCATTGTCTTCAATGCTTATTGATTAATTCAACTGGTTCATATATTTTATACAGAGGCTAAACTCTCCTTACAGTAGCATCACTCAATGCACGCCAGAGTAATCAATGGATGCAAAAAGGTTTGTGCAGAAAATCCCCAACTAGTGCCTACTCAACCAATATCCCCAGACTAGTTTCTAGCTTGTGGCTTTCATCAGTGAGTCTAGGGATATTGGATAAGTAGGCACTAAATGAGGATTTATGCACAAAACTTCTTGCATCCATTGATTATTATGTCTTGCACTGGGTGGCACTACTATATGGCCTCTATGTAAACAGTTTGTGTAAACATAAAAAATTGGTGATCTTGTGATGTTCATGTATTTTAGTTATGTAAAGACTTATTAATTTTTGGTGCAGTGGTAGAATGACAGGCTGGAATTCAAGGACCAGAAATCATAGCCCTGCATTGTCACACTGTCACTACCACATTGTCACTACCAGAACTTCTGGAAATTCCCAAACAATAAAGTATTTGATTGCTATTTGCTAATGTCTATGATATGGTTTTAAAATTTGATGGGAATTGAATAAATTATATTATAAATATAGCAAATATTCGCAAATATTTTTACTATAATTATTAAAGCCCCATTTTTATTTGATTCTCTATGGCCTTTTTCCACAACTTGCCTTTGGATAAAAAAAATCTTAGCATATATATAACTTTATCTTTCTTATTGCATTGCCAAATCCATATAATATTAATATCATCTATGTTTTTTATTACTTTTTACAAAGTTTTTTTACAACCCATTATTGATAGTTTCGATTGTCCAGTAATAGTTCTGAAGAAGATTGCTGGGGCAATCGAAACTATCAATAGTGGATTATAAAGAAGCATTGTAAAAAGTAATAAAGAACATAGATGATATTAATATTATATATATTTGTAATTATTGTGTTTAAATAGAGATCACTACTGCCTATTTCATTTGTTTGTCTAAGGAAAAGCCCTTTATATGACATCACTTCACACAGACACTGTCTTTTCTTTCTAACTATGTCAGATTTAAAAATCTTTTTATATACCACTTTGTTTTATTGAAGTATACAATTTATAAATAATGTGTAATTACTTTTATTCTTCTTCTACACAGAAAAATGGTGGTTCGATAATAGGAGGTGAATCAGTAATATAGCTTTCATTTAAAGTAGGTAAGTCGGCATATTCTTTCAATATGAACGGTCCATCGGTAATAATATTGTTATACAAAGACAGCGACTGTAAATTTTTCAATTTATCTAAAGCTCCTTTTTCGATATTTGCAATTTCATTATTAGATAAATCCAGTTTTTTCAGAGAAGGCAAATCAAAAATTCCCTTTTTAATTTCAGTGAGCTTATTATTTGTCAGTCGCAATAATTCTAAATTATTCAAACCATTAAATGACCTTAAAGGAAGATTACTGATTTCATTATAATCCAAATTCAAATTTGTTAAATTTGAAAGATTTATAAAAGTATCAGGTTGAATTGCTTGGATTTTATTTCCGGTTAGTGTTAAAAATCTCAAAGCGACTAAACCTTTAAATGCAGTTACGTCAATCGTTTTAATCGCGTTATAAATAAAACTTAAAGTTTCTAGTTTTGTAAGACCTTTAAATAACTCTTCGCTTAAGTGGGTTATATCGTTATTGTAAAGATATAACTCCTTCAATTCTGAGTTATAACGAAAAATTCCTTCAACGGAATTCAATTTGTTGTACCCCAACACAACAGACGAAATAACTTTTAAAGAATCGAAAGACCCTGGTTCGACATAATTTAGTGAGCTGTCGATAATTTTGAGTTGCTTTAAATTAATATGATCTTTTAAAGTATTAGTAGTTATTTTGGAAAAATTGGCTCCACAAATTTCCAAAGATTCTAAAGACAACGGAAGTTCTAATTTAGTGGAAGGAAACTCTAACTTATTTGAACAGATATTCAAAATCTTCAACGTTTTTAATTTCTTTAAAGCATTCACTGAAGTCAAGCTATTAGCCTGTAAATCGAGGCTTTCTAATGTATCTTCTGCACTGCTGAAAGCATCTTCTGATAAAGATAATATTTTATTGAATTTTAAAACAATTTTCTTTAAGGATGAGAGACTTTTAAATTGGTCTAATATTTCCGTGAGTTTGTTCCGTTCTAAATTAATTTCTTCCAAGTATCCTTCCAATCCAGCAAAGGCGTTTGAAGAAAGAGACATTATGTTACATTTGTAACAGCGAAATCTTTGGAATTTTACATCTTTGAAATAATTATCAGGTATCGATTCTAAATTAATGCAACTAAGTGATAAATAAGATATATTCTGTTTGACCGAATTAAGGAATGGTTTTAATGTTTCTAACGTGAAAGGGGATTTTTCAATTTCGTTATCTTCTGCACAATACGATGGACAAAAATTGCACTTAATTTCCAATTGCTGGTTGTTATTGGAAATACAGGAGCAGGAATCAGGGCAAATAAAAATAGTGTCTCCAATGCAAATGTGAATAATGAAGAAAAAGCTTGAGATGAGGCTGAATTGCACCATTTTGAACCTACAACAAAAAAGAGTTTTAATTGTATACATTTATATTTGTTGTTTAAATTAAAAATGATTATAAATATAGATACATTCACACACAGATATGTTCGGCAAGTGCTTCATTTTTTGGAAAGCACACATACACAACAATCACTTTTCAGCGAGCAATTTAAATAATTATTAAGTGATTAAATAATAATTTCTTAAATGATTATCAATCATTAGAAGAAAGTACAATATTTCACTTTAATTTTATATAACGTTGAAAATCTATCTATCTATCTATCTATCTATCTATCTATCTATCTATCTATCTATCTATCTATCTATCTATCTATCTATCTATCTATCTATCTATCTATCTATCTATCTAATATTTCACTTTAATTTTATATAACGTTGAAAATCTATCTATCTATCTATCTATCTATCTATCTATCTATCTATCTATCTATCTATCTATCTATCTATCTATCTATCTATCTATCTATCTATGTTTTATTTAAGTGAATGATAATCTATCTATCTATCTATCTATCTCTTTCTCTTCTCTCTTCTTCTCTCTCTTCTTTCTATCTATTATTTTAAAGAAAAATAATCTTTCTTCTTTTTTTTATCTATCTATCTATCTATCTATTGAATGATAATCTATCTATCTATCTATCTATCTATCTATCTATCTATCTATCTATCTATCTATCTATCTATCTATCTATCTATCTATCTATCTATCTATCTATCTATCTATCTATCTATCTATCTATCTATCTATCTATCTATTTAAGTGAATGATAATCTCCATTTTCTTCTACTCATGCTCCACAATTTTATTTTATTTTTAACATAGTGGGGCTTAGCCTAACTAAATACAAGCCATTAACAAGTTTCCCCACTCCCCAATGTATAAAACTATATTGAATAAGAAAGAGTGGAATTAATCATAATTTCTAGAATATATGTATAGGAATTCTCAATCCACAGTTTTTCAAAGATTTTTTTGAAAAAATAATTGCATAAAAATGATAGATTGAGAACACATTAAAACTAGACATAAAAACAATTGAATGATTATTTGTTGAATTACAGTATACATAAAGTGCAAATTAACCTTTATGTTTAAGTACAATAAAATATTATAATTTGTAAAATATGTGGATGTATATAAAGAGTACGGTAATTCAAATTTCTGTATGTTCATCTGTGTGTAAGAAGTGGGTTCTTTCTTTTTTATAATCTAAAGCTGAATACACTTATGCAGAGAACAAATGTATGCAAATTTGAATTGCAAATACAAAGGAAGGTAAAAATCTATATTAAATAGTACAGTATATATATTGTACATTTTTAAAAAAGTCAAATATTATGATTCAAATATTGTTACATTTTTATTTACCATTGTCAAACTCAATCCAATCACAATTTTGACACCACCAAACTTCAAATAAATACAATACTGTTATTTACAAAATATGTTTGTATATAAACAATACAAAATAATAAACATTTTCACAGATAATTTAAGAAATAAAGATTGAAAATAAATAGGAATTTTCTGTATACGGTTTAGAAATATATATTCAGCAAAGATTTTGCCAGGCAATCGCTAATTAAAATTGATAGCGCATGTCGTAATAAAGCAGAATAGCTTTTTGTCTGAATTTTATTTAGAGACAAAAAATAGACCAAACGGACCCCTTTTATCCTAGACTCCTACCTGTATTTTCTCTCTAAGTAAAATTCAGACAAAAAGCTATTCGTTTTATTCCAGGATGCAGTTCAGATTGGTATTATCAATTTTAATTGGTGTTGCCTGGTAACATCTTCACTGAACTTTATTTTTGTTTTAACCAATACAATATATATACTAATTAAATATGCATTGCTTAATGTAGTAGTTTCCAACCTGTGCTCCGTAAGTATTTCATAAGTGTTCTGCAATAAGACCAGTTTTACTACTATATCAAACTATTTCATAATATTTAACTTTTTGTCGATGCAATTATGTTTATAGTTTAATATTTAAAATCTCAATTTGATTAGATTACAAAATATTTTGACTGTTATTCTTTTATATTTTTTTTAGCACTGACAGCATGTTGATTGTACGTATGTATGCCAACCCATAACATTCCAATGCCGATCTAGACGGCTCATCAGATCGGAGTCATATCCTCGGAGGTGAGTTTGCACATCACATAGGACAAGTGTTTCTAAGCCACATATTTTCATACAAAATGTATGGATTGTGCGCAGGCCAGATATTGGTAATGTGTTGCATCATATGCGTCATCTTGCGTGCATTGAATTAGTGTGTTTCCTGGCCTAATTGTTGTATTCTTGCTCCATGTCTGCTACTCCCTTCCACTACTAATAGAAAAACAGAGGAAGCTCAGATATTTAGTTATTGCTATAGTTTGTTTTTGTCTTGTTTTTAAACGGAGGTGGTAGGTGTGTAATTGTTATGCAGTTAAAATTCTATTAACAACATTCTATTAACAAACAATTATAATTTAATTAAATATATGTGTAATTATAATTTATAATAAATTTTATATCTCTAGAAATGATGGATAGATTTGTCATAAGGAAAAATAATTATGATACAAGTTCAAGCGATGATAATGAGAATAACTAAGCAGCTAGTTTAAATTAAACGTCCAGCTGTTCAACAAAACATAAAATTCATCGTCAGTATATGGATGAATATATGAATTACGGTTTTACACGAGCAGATGATAAAGATTATCCAATATCAGTTTGTTGTATATATGGGCTTAAACATGCTACAGTGCAATGGTTCCTATAAAATTGAAATAAAATTTTATAACTATGCATGAAAATCTTACTTCAAAATAAAAATATAAAAAAACAAAAAAAAAACTACAAGCACCATACTTAAAAAAAAGTGAAATTATCAGATAAAACTAAAGTAGCATCATACAAAATAGCAGAATTAGTAGCTATGAAACAAAAGCCACATACCATAGCCGAGTCACTAATTTTACCAGCATATTTTGAAATCGCCAATACTATGTTTGAGGAAGATGTGAAAAAAGTAAGTAATGAAGATACCTCTCTCATATAATACCCATCAAAGAAGCATAATTGATATGGCATGTGACATTGAAGGCAGACTTGCAAGTAAACTTCACAATACATCTCTTTTCAAATTGACGAATGCATTAATGGAGAGAGTTGTTTTTCAAAACTAATTTTGTTAAACATTAATATGAAACAAGTATCTTCAATTTACAAATTTTTAATTAATAAAAATTAAAAAAAAATATAACAAGAGCTACAATTTGGCAAACAGCCTATTCCTGGATGTCAGAAGTAATGAAAGATTAGGTAAATAAAGTAAAAGGGTATTAGATGTGTTTAAAGAACATTTTGAAAAATGGAAGATTAACTTCTAAGTTATGAAAAACATGTTATTTTTGATTTTTTGATGAGCAGGTGGATGATGATATTAAAATATATAAAGATTTCAAAAAAGATATTTTAGTTTCTTGTCAGTTTACAGATTGCAAAAATTCAAAGTGTAGACTTTAGAAAGAAATCAAACATCTAGTATTTGCTTCATAGAATAAGATCAACCAAATAAAAGTATAATAACAGTGTTCATTAATTGGTTCTAACAATAAAGTCTAACTGTATCAATAGGAAGAAATGTTATTATTCAGTTTACAGAAGTAAAGCAGAAAGCTTTTAGGGTGTAAATGTCATTTTTAATAGATTCCCAATTGCAACAATAATAAATCATACATTTATGCTTGTAGCTTTCTCAAGATGAGCAGTTAAGAGCTATCAGATATGCATTAGCCAATTGCCTACAAGATAATAGAGCTTAAAACATAGATATTTTCCCCAACTTAATGTGGAGCCTTAAATTGTAGCCTGTTGCCTGCTAAACCAAGAAATAGATTAATGATATCTAAAGTTAAGCTGCCTTGATGGTCTTCATGTCTTTCTACCAAAAAAAAAAAGATTGAGAATATAAACCAGTTAGTGAAATTGACTTCATTAAATAACAATGAATAGTTCATGCAAGGATTTACAAGAGAGAATAAATCCTATTGCAAACTAATAAAGGATTTTCCAACTAAAGCCAGTAAATGTCTTGAACGTGTGTTTGGAAAATTTCAAGATATGACATTTATATACATAACTATAATCATAAACGCAAGGCTATCTCAATAATTATTGCTAAGAAATTTAATTATTATATTGAAATATAGATAATTGGTAAATTTAGATAGGAATTGTTATTTTGTAGATTTTCTTTTTTTTTTTTTTTTTGAGAATGTGGAGAGATTAGTTTCATCTTGTGCAAATCAAGAATTTGTCTGCATTTGATTAAAAGCAAAACCAAGAATATCTTCTTGGCTTTATAATATTCTATTTTTTAAGTTATCCTTGTGAATTCAATAGACTTCTATAGAATCTACTTATTGTTTTAAATGCAGTATATTAAGACTTTCGTTATTTATTTTTTAAAAAAGTTCTTTCTCATCCAGTAACAGAAGAAAAATTATCAACTATTTTTAGTTTGGATGATTTTAGTATCTACTTGACAATAGGAGCCGATTTAAATATCATGGTAGTAGAGTTAGTTGTTGATATGCAGAATAATCTCAATGTCCTATTACTGTTTTTAACATGCTAAAAGATAGTGTATTTTATAATATTATCACTATTACAACTAAATTAACTGTTGCTTTGTCTAACTTATTGTATGGTAGTGAAATTTGGATTCCCTATCTATATAACACACATTAAAAAAATTCAATTAAGAATGTTCCATAAAATACAATGGCAAAATCATAAGACCAATCAATTACATTTTGCAGCTTGCTGCATGCGGTACAGTGAAACCACAATATATTCTGTGCAAATATATTTACTTTAGTTACATGCTGTCTAAAAAAATGTAAATAAACAAAAACTAAAAATATTTAAATTTGTACATTTAATAGAAGCAATGATTTTGTTTGTCTCAGAGTACTATATTCAAGCACATTTATTAATAACATTTCTTCAGATTATGGCAAAGCACAAATATTTTCTTTTTCATTTTTTTAAATGCATAAGTTTGATATTGTAAATTATTTTATTTAATAGAATGTTTAATAAGGATAAAGCTAAAAGTTTTATAAAATTTTATAAAATAGCTTTTTTAAGTAATAAAATGAAAGTTATCAATTTAGTAACGACAAAAAAGAACCTGAAGAATTTAAATTGAGTAATAGCAAGATGATTGTATAGATTCTGAAGTAGAGAGATTGTAGCCTGTTGATAACAAAATTGATATTTTGGTTCCATGATGGTGGGAGTGGGTGTTATTGGAGAAAAATGATATCGTCAAGAGCTTGATTAATTAGAATAAAAGTCTGCTATTTTGCTCTTCATTTTAATGATTTTTATTTTTTGTGTGGATGTAAATGTGTGAACACACACAAAGTAAATATACATGCAAATGTGCTCTCTCAATTTATTATTAAAAATTACATTACTATTATTTTTAATTTTACTTATACTATAATTTTAATTTAAATATGTCATACTATTCACATAAAAAATGCTTAGATTATATATATATTGCTAAAATGAGGTTGCCTTGGCAACAGTTTGAAATTGTTGATTGTTATTGATATAAGGATTGTCTAAGTGTTGATTGGCTTTTAGTGATATATATGTGAGCACGTGTGTTTGCACATATTGAAATGTATTGTGCACTTACAGTACAGTAAACAACATGTATTGTATTATAATCAAAGTTTATCATAAAAAAATTGAGCTATTATCTGCAAAGTATGATATGCATAAGGAAGGGAGGGAGTGCTTGGAACAAAATATAGTGGATATCATAATTTCACTATAGTATAAAGTCTTTTATTATAAAATTTCATTATTAAATTGGACATATAAGACAAAAGAAAAATATAGGACTTATAAGTATTATTTAATTAAAGCACTCTAAAAAGTACTAATTGCTTTTATTGGGAAGATAAGACAGGATAAAATATGATGGAGAGATCCAATTACGCATGGTGTTAAAGTCTTTTAAAAAAAATTGTCTACTGCAAAACAAATTAAAACACTGTATCGCAAACTATCATATTAACAAAATAACAGACTGGCATGTTTTATGTGTGGATGTATTTCTGTAGTGTATTTTTCACTACACCACTCTCATGCAAGGTAGGGACTGGTTTCTATCTGCATTTAACACCTTAAGAATGAACATAATATTAAACATAAGACCAAAGACATGTGAAAAAAAGGTATGATCCCCAACATGCACATTTTGTGTTGAACTAGCGCTTATCAGTTGACTCAGATCACAATCTCTGACACATATCTTTAATCATTATTCAGTAAATATAGATAGCAAATTACTACTGTTTAATTGATAAGTATCAAGCTTATTGCCTTCACAACTGCAAATTGTAAAACTCAACTCTAATGTAATATTTGTTTTTGTCTTTGGAGTGCCCCTCCCCTGGAAATTAGAGGAAAAATAATAGCCAATTTCTTCAGTACCTTGAAATTCTGATGCATTGAATAAAAAAAATGCATTTAAAAAAAACAAGCCTAAGCTGATTTTTAGAATATATTTCTTTCTTGTAAACAAAGAGCTTTGCTAATTGCTCAACAAGCTTTGAGAAAGCATTTAAAATATCTCTATCTGAAAACCAAACTCCATTCCTTGACTAATGGTTTCATGCTTTTGGCACTCTTCAGAGAGGCACTAGGATAGCTTCAGACACTAGATCTAAAAATACCAACTCAAAGCCAGCATTTATTTTTAGATCTAGTGTCTGAAGCTGCCCCAATGCTTCTTTGAGGAGTGCCAAAAGCATGAAACCATTGGTCAGGGGATGGGGTGACAGTTTTCGGTTAGAAATATTTTAAATGCTTTCTCTTGCTAAGCATTTATCGCAAAGCTTGTTGAGCAATTAGCAAAGCTCTTTGTTTATTTTTTACAAGCTTAAAAAAGAAGTGGGGTCATGTGATATATGACTCTATTTTTTTATTTTTTATTGACTATTTATTTCTTTCCTGTGGCTCACATTAGTAAAAAAAATTGAAAAAGTCAAACTTCAACACTATTTATTATAAATCACTTGCTAATTTAGTTAAATTTAATTGTTTGACAGCACAATTATATATATATTCTAACGATATATAAATATGTCGTTACATTAATTTAAAATAAAAACTTAAAAGTTCGCAAATAAAAGGAAAAAACTAAACGCTAAAATTAAAATGTTTGTTAAACATATATATATTCGCACAGATGCTAAACTTTAAAAATATTTTTTTCATAAACAAAAAAAAAAGTATTTGAACGTATTTTTTTTAATAAAAAAATACAAGATTGAAATATAAAAATATTTTAATAAAAAAATAACGTAAGTTAAAATAAAAACAGGTATTAATTAATTCCTGTAATCTGTAAATGGAAATGATTGTTTATTAATTATCTAAAAGCTGTTTAATTAAAAAATCAGATGAAAAGTTAGATAAGAGAAGAAAGAGATTTTAGCTTGACCAATGGAAGCAAATAAAGGCCCGGACCATAACGAAAAAACAGAACAGTGACGTTTTTGTTCATGGAATCCATAGGAGGACTATAAAAAGAAAAAATATTGAGTTCCAGTCAGTTTTTCCAACTTGATTTTGGTGAGTCGAGCGACAAGACACACTTGTCATCCTCACTCACTTATTTTAAAAATGCAAAGACTGTGATACCAGAACAGAACCAGCTAATGCTACCTCCAAAATATCAGACCGGTCTTCCAGGAAAGTCTCCGTGGGAATTGCCAACGGGAACAGGGACTCTTCTACCGTAAGCAATAGAACTGAACAATTGTTAAAATCATAATATTAATTAAGAACTTTAAAGATTGATAAGTTAATTTAAATTTTATAAAAAGAACTTTTCTCTGACTTATGTGTCAACTCAATTGATAATGTGTAATTTTATATATGTTTGCGTTTGATAAAAAAAATCATTTCCATTTATTATTTATTTTTATTAATATTTATTGTTTAAATTTTAAATGAGGAAATTTAAGGTTGAGTATAGACGTTGCATAGATTCGTTAGCGGTTGATAATGTTGTGGTTTTCACATTCGATTAGAATATATGTCAATGATATCACTGCAAGCATTTTACGATGAATGCTAATGGGATTTGTATATTCCCTATGCAAGTGACGTTTATCGATGACTTTGTATTTTGATTGGTTGTGTTTAATTTGGAATGTTTTTGACCGTGGAATCTGTGCAGCTGATCTGTACTCAACATTTTAAAACAAATTTTATAAAATTCATTTGTGCGAACTTATTTAAATGTTAAATTTAAGTCGGGCGTGAATGGCTATATAGATTTGTAAAGTTATATTAGGGGAGGGTAATCTTGGGTTATTTGTGTCGTTGTTGAATTGGGTCAATGGATTGGATATATTTGTGTAATTAGTAGATGTAGTATGAGTTTCGCTATGTGCAGAATCGCTGTATACACCGCACCAACCCTTTGCCTATGGATGGAATTGTAAGTCGGCAAAAAGGATCGCGGTCCCTTCCTATGGAGTTTTTATTTTATTGTTCTTCTTGCTATACAGACGTCATATTCCTGTATTGGACAAGAGTGAATGTTTTCTCTAACTATACTGTTCAGATGTCCATTCCTGACAGTATAGTATATTTGTGCTGTTGTATTTTCATGCTACATTGAATACATAAATGTATCAGATGGATTGATGCCAGTTTGACTGCGAATTTTAGCCTAAGGTTAAATAGGGATAGAATGTTTTATTTTCAGATGTAAATCTATGTAGTCTATTCATACTTGGCCATCTAAATAAAATATTAAACTCATTGAAATTTATGTAAATGTACAATTAAAGAGTAATCTAAAAATCTAAAAAAATGTTAAACCTATTCCTCGAATTTAGAATGATTTTATATGTGCGTAAATAAATATTTTTTATGTGTTAATTTCTGGCAGTGGCTTTTATTCTCTTATATTTAAGATATAAAATTTATAGATTTTTATCTCTGCGTCTCCGCTGAGCTAGTGACTTGGGCTAACGATCGGAATATTTAAATAAAGTGGAATCTTAACAGCGCATATCTGCCTACTTTATAAATTTTTCTAGGCTCAAATGCCTAGATGGCGCCCTGGTAGTTGCAGATATTGTTTTTGCGGTTAGATTCGATCTTCACTTTCATTTCGATCGTTATAATATATATATATCAAAAATACAACAGCACTACTTTGGATTAAAGTTTTACAACAGCACTACTTTGGATTAAAGTTTTGTTTATGTAACTTCAAATGTTCAAACTAACAACACTTGTTGTTCTCTCTTCCAGAGACTTTTTTTGGCAGGTTGATATCTTTTTTGTTGAAAATTTTGCTTTCTCCAAATTTAGCTCATATTTACAGCTTAAAGATAACTTTTTATCTTATATTTACTCTAAATTTGGTATTATATATTAGAATCCATCTCAAAACAAATTGCATTCAATAATAAAATTAGTCAGCTAAAGATTTATCTCTTATTTCTCTTCGGAAATTCTCACACCATTATTTCATGATTATTTTGTCTTTTCTTTATAGCTACTGTTAGAACAACATCCCTCTGAACTATTTTAATCTCGTTACTCACTTCAATCTTAACACACATATTCTGCTAAATCTTTGTTTTTTGAATCATTCATATATGGAATTCCTTACACAGAAATAATTTTCCCAATATTATCACTCACTATTCTTAAAACTATCGTTTTCAGTGAATGATTTTCAATTAAAAAAATTATTTCATTGAAATTACAATTTCTAATTAATCTTGCAATTTATAGCTTGGTTGTAATTTCTACATTAATACAAAAATCTGGCAATGATGTTAAGACCTGGTAGTGTCAATTTATATGAATTATGTTTGGGCTTCTTCAGACTTATTGTTTATATATGAATCTATTAAAAGATTTCATCTTTTATTTTTAAACGTTGATAAGACATATTTTGAAGAAGAAAATACTATTTTCAAGTACAATATCTTATTCATGTTTATTTCGTAAAATCATTTAGTTGTTGTTGTTGTTGTTGTTGTTATTATTATTATTATTATTATTATTATTATTATTATTATTATTATTATTATTATTATTATTATTATTATTATTATTATTATTATTATTATTATTATTATTATTATTATTATTATTATTATTATTATCATTATCATCATCATTATCATCTCCTGTGTTATGTTGATGATTGTAAAATTTTTAGACATATTTATTCTATTCATGATTGCTTATTGCTTCAGGATGATATTAATAGTTTTTCTAAATGGTGTGAAAATAATAAAATGATAGTCAATGTGGACAAATGTATTTTACTCTAATAAACCTGAATTTTAAGATTTGAATATTATGTCAATAATTTTAAAATAAAATCTATTGATACTGTTAGGGATCTTGGAATTAATAAACAGAGCAAAACTCTCCATACAGTATTGCTACCTGTGCTAAACAGAGTAATCAATGGATGCCAGAAGGCTTGTGCATAAAATCCCTATCTAATGCCTACTCATCCAATATCCCCAGACTAGTTTCTGGTTTGTGGCCTTCGTCAGTGAGGAGCTTTGGATCTGAGAGCACTGCATCTAGATCTTAGGATCTAATGCAACCCTCTAGCAACCACCTTTTACCTCTACTTAACTACTAAACCATGAGAATGAAATTGAAAACACAAAAAATATTTTCAACCTAAGCTCAATAGCTTAAATAGTCATATGGGTCTGAACTCAGTTCAGCACCCATACATTTTGGTGTCTTTGGCTCTTTTACAACCATAGCCACCACTATCCTATTAAGCAGGATTGGTGTTAAACCATTAAGCATCACATGATCACATTTCCTATACTAGCACATTAATTGTTGATAAACAGAGCAAAACTCTCCATACAGTATTGCCACCTGTGCTAAACAGAGTAATCAATGGATGCCAGAAGGCTTGTGCATAAAATCCCTATCTAATGCCTACTTATCCAATATCCCCAGACTAGTTTCTGTCTTGTGGCCTTCATCAGTGAGGAGCTTTGGATCTGAGAGCACTGCATCTAGATCTTAGAATCTAATGCAACCCTCTAGCAACCACCTTTTACCTCTACTTAACTACTAAACCATGAGAATGAAATTGAAAACACAAAAAATATTTTCAATCTAAGCTGAATAGCTTAAATAGTCATATGGGTCTGAACTCAGTTCAGCACCCATACATTTTGGTGTCTTTGGCTCTTTTACAACCATAGCCACCACTATCCTATTAGGCAGGATTGGTGTTAAACCATTAAGCATCACATGATCACATTTCCTATACTAGCACATTAATTGTTGATAAACAGAGCAAAACTCTCCATACAGTATTGCCACCTGTGCTAAACAGAGTAATCAATGGATGCCAGAAGGCTTGTGCATAAAATCCCTATCTAATGCCTACTTATCCAATATCCCCAGACTAGTTTCTGTCTTGTGGCCTTC